>OU538798.1:8750000-10000000 GCA_912999815.1 Campaea margaritaria | reverse complement strand
TCGGATGCTTCTTGTGCAAGAGACCGCCTGAGGAAGCACCACACCTTTGCCAGATATTCATCCGCCAAGCAGTACTGTGCAAACATTACCGTGTTCCGGTTTGAAGGGCACTGTTTCCAGCGAAATTACTGGCCATATGAGACTTTAGAGCTGATGTATCTGGGTGACGAGCGCAGTGCAGTGCCGCAACAGATTCTGGGTGCCACTGTAGCTGTTATGGCAGGCGTGGCGCTTACCGTCAGTTGACTGACTTGCTCGTCTCGTCACTCAGTAAAAAATGTAGTTCTACATAAATCTATATATATAAAAATGTTATGTTGGTTTGTGTACGCTTCAAAAACTCAAAAAGTTCTGCACAGAACGAGCTGAAATTTTAGCATGATATATAATCCGCATCAAGGATTGTTTTTATCTATTTTTTTCATAAGTGACATATTAGCGAATGTGCGAATGTGCCACATCGAAGCATGGCAGGGTACCGCTAGTATACTATATAAAGGCGCGCACACACCAAAGCATATTCCACTCACGCAGCACTTTTGCTCGGAAAATTTAATTACACGGATCGCGATCTCTGAAACTTACTCTTTAATTGAGTTCCGCTCTAATCTTTAACTTACTTCCACGATAGGTATTGTGGTCGAAGCGACAAGCAAAGGGATATGATTAAGTCACAGCTTAAATATTTCAAACGGGTCACCTCAAGGATTGGAAATTCATAAAATTTCAAAATACTCGGAGGAGGTGCATTCCGTTTCTTATAGGATATTGTTTTCGATGTTTCAATCCATGATCTTTGCTGTTACTTGTTTATAATAATGAATGATTATATTTAACTACAAAAAATCCGCCTTCCAATCAGAAGGTCGTGAGTTCAAATCCCAGTGCGGGCACGTACCAATGTGTTTCTGTAAAACATATGTACGTAATTATCACTCGCTTTTCGGTGAAGGAAAACATGGTGAGGAAACCCACATACCTACCCGAGAATTATTTCAGAGGTTATGTTATCCACCAATCCGGACTTGGCCCCCGTGGTGGAATATGGCCTAACCCTCCTCACGAAAGTGAGGAGAGACCCGTGTCCAGCAGTGGGACGTTATGGGTTGATGATGATGACAAATATGGTTTATTTTTGAAGTTAAACTTCTTTACGCATCCTTGACTTGGAGAGTACTTGTGAATGCGTTACGAAAAATGTGACCGGGCGAGGCGAACGGAAGTTGAGAGGGAGATCTAAGTTAGTGAAGATAGAAAGAGAGACAGAGAGAGAGTTGCGATTCGTATATATTTTTAAATATCATTTATGAATTTTTTTTTGGAATATTTATTTTAAAATCATTTTTAATTGAAGTATTACTTCTCTTATGAGTTTCCCAGCACACATCTTATTTTTTAACAACACTATGGTTTTTCCTTTACCAAGTATTACATTTTTAACATATTGAACGTTTCTTTATACTGACTTATTTGTATTTTTTTTTCATTTAATCTTGGTGATAAGGACATCACAGAAATGACAGTCTTCAGTAATCCGAAAATTACTTCACCTCTTAACACTTAGACCTGAAACTTTGTGCGTGTTCGAAACACTCTCCTCGACAAACTTCAGTGCTTCAGTATGGCCGCTTTCACTTTGTTATCCGACTTCAAAAAAGGAGGACGTTCTCAAATTGACTGTCTATTTTTTTTTTTGGTAAACGTTATATGCGCTATATTATCGTTCTAATTTAGACACACCTGAACGGCTACCGCGACTGTGGAGTGGTAACGTGGGTGGATGTTTCTTTTTAACAGGTGTTTTGTTTAACCATTTATTAACATTATACATTTAACCTTTCGTATTTTCCACGTGAATAAGTGAAGAGAATGCTTTTAGTAGTCATTTTTCATAATTTTACGTAATAGATAGATAGATATATAGATAAACTCTTTATTGAAACACCACAGAACAAAGAAAACTTAAAAACTAGAACAAAACAAATTTTATATTAGTGTGAGCGATCTCTTCCAGACAACCATGACCAGAATACTTTTTCTTTAAATGGGTACGGTGCCTTATTTTTTTCTAAATAGACATGTGAATTTAATTACTAACAATACTTTAGTAATAATTAAAAAATACGCCTACAATTTATAAACTAAGCCACTCGGATTTTTCTTGTTGTAATAAATTACAGTCAGTCTGTATTTTTGTTTTTAATTTGTCTGCTATTGTTTTCATTGCTTATAACTTTTTGCTATCGTAATTTTGAATAAATTAGTTAATATTAGCCATCTATGTTCAAAATTAAGAAACAGCAACGTTTAACACGTTCACTGCTGAAAACACAGACGTTGTGTTTTTATAACTTTACGCGGGTGCGGGATAACACAGCTATTGTTTTAGCGCAGCTTACGTCCGGCTGTACACCACTGTGCGGCGAAATACAGACGTGTGTATTTAACGCGGTGCTACTACTTTGCGGCTCGCACAGTTGACACATTATGTTACAGACAGTAACATCTATAAATCTCAGCCCTAGTCAAAATCAAGCGTTAGTAAAGTTTCGCACCATAGTCACTACTACAATACTTATTCAAAGTCACGCTTCCCGCTCAGGTGTGTCCGGAGTTTTAAACAAGCATCCGGCGCTTTATGGATCCCCTGCTGAGCACTTTGTGATATTATTGTAACTTTATTTAGTTTCAGTATCTTGCGAAGTAATTTTTGGCTCAAAGTTTTTAGGGTTGATAATTTCAACTAGCGATGCAAATTTGCGAAATCTGCTAAGTCGACCGTCGCATCGCAAGTATTGCGAAATTATTAATTAAGGTACATTGAGTGCGAAATAAAAAGAAATAGTTTCCATTAACTGCGGTCTAGACAATAAAAATAGCTAACATGGATTTATTTAGAGAAAATGCTCACCTACATTTGTAAAAGGTTCATTTGTAAAAATTTTAAGGGACCATTTTGGTGATCAGAAAAATCATACAAAAAAGTCCAGAAATCATGGAAATAACAATATGATAAATAAGATAATATAGAAATATATAGTTTTAATTCCGCCTTTTTTTAATTTACGACACGTGTTTCGTCTCTGCACGAGACATCCTCAGGTGCTGTTGACTCGCCGAGCGCTAGTAAGAGAGAGGGGATCACTGCGCTTACGCTGTGTTTTCGTTACACAGCGTAAGCGCAGTGATCCCCACCATTCGTACAAACGCTCCGAGTACTATATAAAGGGGCCGCCCGGCGTTGTACGGTCACTCTCTTGCTAGCGCTCGGCGAGTCAACAGCACCTGAGGATGTCTCGTGCAGAGACGAAACACGTGTCGTAAATTAAAAATTGGCGGAATTAAAACTATATATTTCTATATTATCTTATTGATTATAGATTTCCGCAAAATAACGCCTGATTCTATTAACTAACAATATGATATTTACAACATTATTGAATAAAAATACACGTATCAGTTTGTGAAAAACACAATAGAATAGTAATAAAAAAAATATTACGTGTGCCTTTAGGAATATATAATTTACTAGCTGTACCCTGCCACGCTTCGCTGTTGCACATTCGCACATTCACTGATATGTCACTGATGAAAAAAATAGATAAAAACAATCCTTGATGCGGATTATATATCATGTTAAAATTTCAGGTCGATCGGTGCAGAACTTTTTGAGTTTTTGAAGCGTACACAAAGCAAATAACATTTATATATATATATATATATATATATACATATATATGACATCTTACTTTAATCTATATATAGATTAAAGTAAGATGTCAAAACATTTTTTAATACGAAAAACATATCTGTTTCTTATATCACATTAAATTCTAAAAAAAATCCCAATCCAACGGAGTTAGACATCCGTTTGTAGGTGTTCGTTATTGTATCCATCACCACCGCATCCAGCGCCACCGTGATTTGCCCTTACATTAATTCAACAACCGGTCATAGAAACAGTTTCCCTTACAATAGCCAGTGAATGCTACTATCGAGCTGAGTGAAATTTCTCGGAAAACAAACAAACGCATTTCGATATGAGGTAAACGTTAATTGCCTTCTGTATTGATATGAAATTCTATGGTTAATATCAGGTGTTAATATTATAGTCAGACCATTTCTAATCAAAACACCTACAGACGTCAAAACATACACACACACACACACACACACAATATTACATTTTTTTAATATATAAATGTCATTAATTTTTTTTCTATATTTTATTAAGGAAACTAACCTTAAATAAACCCAATCTACTAAGCCGCTATCAATGGTCAACTTTCCCAAAATGCTGACGGCATTGTCACGTTCTATGTCAATGCTTAACCTTTGTCCGAAGTATATGCCAGCATTTTGGCCGCGTTTTGCTTATTTAATTATTTTTTTCTGAGTAACATGACGAGCATGTTATCCGCCTGCTGGTAAGCGCTACACTGCCCGCAACAGATACAGTGCCACCCAGAACTTTGCAGAACTTTGCAGAACCTTACGTGGCACTGCACCACGCTCGTCACCCTGACCCATTGGTTCTTAAGTCTCAAATGCTCAGTTATTTAGCTGGAAACAGTGCCTTTCAAACCGAAATACAGTATTGTTTTCACACTACTGATTGACGGATGAATATACGACAAAAGTGTGGTAATTCACCAGGCGGAATCTTGCAGAAGAACCCACCCACTACAAAACCCACTACCTATGCCTATAGCGTAAAAACTTTCTTTTTCACCTACTGGTATAATTATGCATGTATTATTTAACCAGCATAAATCCGCTCTCTATATTTAATTCCTTCGGTTCATATTTTAACCATAACATGAAACAACAGTCTCAGAATTCGTTAATGGTAATGTTAATGAGAAAATTGTGTTTCTCGCGTAATATGAGAAAATGTCGGCACTTAATTAAGGAAGTAGACACAAGGTACGTTAAAGACGACTTTATCATGTGTCGTAGTGTAAGAAGGGTGTAATATGGCCTTTAAAAAGTTATTCCAAGTCGGTGTTCGTTCGTTCTAGAAAATGTGTAATTTTCTTGCATAATATGTGCCTTAATAATATGCCAGCTGGCAGCGTTACGACGTTTTATTTGAAATATCTAAACTCAAAACACACATTATAAAATACAATAAAATTATTATAAAAAAATATGATACAAATCTATACTAATATATAAAGCTGAAGAGTCGTTTGTTTGTTTGTTTGAACGCTAGGATCTCAGGAGCTACTAGTCCGAATTGAAAAATTCTTTTTGTGTTGAATTTCCCATTGATTGAGGAAGTTTATAGGCTGTATAACATCACGCTACGACCAATAGGAGTGGAGTTTCAAAGAAGAATGTGGCAAAAACGGGAAAAAAAATAGCTTTTAAGATAGTTATTGCGGGAAAACTGGAATTATGCGGGTGAAACCGCAGGGCGCAGCTAGTAAGTAATAAAAAATTGTAATAAGTTATAGTAATATTATAATATACATAACAACATAATCTATTATTATAATATAATGATATAATAATAAATTAAGACCTAAGAATCCCCTTAATAATATAACCACCATAAAGGACCATGGTCGTAGTTTCTGATTTCCTAGATTACAGAAAATCCTAGTTCTGGGCCAAGTTCTACGTATGTGAACTTAACACGTTGTTTTTATTATTATTATAAATAATAAAATACTGGAAAAAGAGATTGGACAAGATTTGTGTGAACCACAGGTACTAGCTCTGAGCTTGGGTATTTGGAGGACCATGGTCCTTATAGTTTCTGAATCCCCAGATACAGGAATCCTAGAAAGAGGTCAGGATTTATGTAGGTACGTGATGGTGACGCGTTATTCATTTATTTTATCTGGCAAAGACCTGGAGGAGGAGATCGGAAGATCAGACTCGTTGGCGTTCAGTAGTAGAGGCCTATGTCGACCAGTAGATGAAAAATAAGCTGATGATTTTGATAAATAGGGTAAACTCACCTATCCGTAGTGTTATAAGGTGATCCAGCATACTGGCTTATGGAAGCAAGTTCCACTCCCCCTCGGTATATCGACACTAAGGCCAAGTCTAGTGTTTTACTCTGAAACAAAGGAATACCATGATTATATTAAAATATCTAAGAAACACATGACCGTCTAACACGTTCACTGCTGAAAACACAACTGTCGTGTTTTTCATAAATTGCCACGAGTACGGCAAAACACAACTGTTGTGTTTGTTGTATGGGAAAACACTGTGACGCGTGCAGAGCCGCACACGTGGCTCGACAAGCAAAACGGCTCAGCAGTCAAAGTGTTAAAATCAGAAGTATTATTACAGTGGCTTCAAAATAAAGGCTCTTTATTATAGAAGTTATTATGTGAAACATATGATGCGACGGATATAATACCACAAAACCATAGAAAATCTGGATTTATCAGCAAAATGCGGATTTGTCTAACGCCAACGACGACGTATCAACCTGTGTGCGAATAATCGCCTCTGAGCTATAACTTTCTCCCACAAAAATGAACACTAATCTAAGATCATAAGGCTAGTTTTTGTCTGATAAAGAATACAATATTTCTCGGGATTCGTACGTTATGTGATTTCTTATAGCCTTTATTATAAGAAATAGAACGGAAATATAAACGTGTTGTTGGGATCTTTCATGTAATAACAAAATACAGAGATAAATAAATATATTTTGTACTTAACATTGTAACGGGACAATCAGATCGTTAATCTGATAGTAAGCTCATTAAATGCCCATAGCAGTTGCAATGTAACCCTGTAACTCCCCCCTTCTTCTCTCCCCGTTTTTTAAATATTTCTCTACGTTCATACTAAATTTTTCAAATTAATAAATTTAATTAAACTTAAATGAACTTAAACTAATCTCCACCTACCGTCTATTCTACTCTCTCCTAATAATAATCATAATAATACTACAGTTCAGTACTAATAAGTTCAGTACAACTCCGTATACTCCGCACCTAACTCACTCTACTCTACCTTACTTAACTTTACCTTTAGTTTACTTTGTTTTACTTTATTTTACTTTGTTTTGGCCCGATGATCGTCTAGTAACCCTTCGTTGTGTTCCGCGTGTAGTAACCTAAATTCTTTGAGTGGTCAGTATGGCTTCGCAATCCGTCAGTAGTCAATATTAAAAGAGATAAATAATTTGAATTTAGATTTCGCTGAAGTAATATCATTTGTTTTCTACCATTCCTAAATTATTATATGGCGTCCCTAAATAAACTCAACCTAATATTCTCGTTCCGTTCTACCTCTCATCAAATCCGTATTATCTAAATATCTGACAAAGTAGATCTTAATCCTAGCCCTTCGTTGTCCCATTTACAACCTTTCACTCGAAAGTATAATTTAATAATCGTCAATCTTTTATCAACTTTTCGTCAACCTTACATTTTTCGTAACTCATCAACCTTTCGCTCGACCTTAACCTTAACCTTTGTAATTATCACGAGAGTCTATGATTAAAACTTCCATTCTGAATCTACGATCATGACAGCGGCTATGACTTAGAGCCCCGCCCCGCCCTAAGTTGTGAATTTCGTCGGACCAGACTTGGATATTCTCCACCGCTTGTCGGGATTAAGTACCGCCTCGCAGTTACGAAATCTCGACGGAAAGTATTTACTTTCATTTAATTTACTATGTTTGTCTATCTGTGGTCTTCCATCAAATCTCAATTCATCGTTCTATTATCCGTCACTCTCACAGGACAAATGACACTGACAGCAGCTAACATCGCTCCATGACAATAAGCTTACTTGTCAAAGTCACCCGTCCGAACTCATTTAAACAGATGTGAAATCTTTATGTTATCGCTAGAAAATACCGTGAAACTCGCCTATTACTATAAGTCTAGTATATCTAAGCAAGAGAACTTCATAAAGAGGGACTTCTTTTCTTTTATCTAAAGAGTATTCACGGTTCGATCTCATTCATACCCGGTTTGTAAACAATCTCACAACCTCCATTCATGATTCAACGAGGATGAAGGGTTATCAGCGGACATAACCCCCGCCATGGTCGAATTTCCATCCTTCTTATCTAGTTCATGCGGTTCCTCAATCCCACTTACTTATTTTAGCAAAAGGGAAAGAGGCCCCAATATTTAGAGATCTAAAATCTCGTTAAACCTATCCTAGCTCTACCTACTAGGAGCAACTACATAATACATTAGGCTTTATTTACCCATCTGTACATACGCCTAGCTTATTTAGCATAATACGGGACTATTGTCCAGGTTTCTATTTGTAGAATTATATTATGTGGTAAGAGGTTATATTTTCCCCTGTTGTAATAATACTGGTTTTATTTAGTTAGTATTTCAGAAGCATTGTTCTAAGGTTTAAGGATATTTTTCCTTTAGGTGTAGGTAACAACAATTATTTATTGTTTCAGGTTATTTCTCATTGGAAAACCTAGGAATTGTTTTAATTCCAGAAAGTGACAGTTCGTCTAGATAATTCTGTAACACTAAGATTTCTAGTGTGGAGCTGTAGTTCTTTCCATATCTATTCATGGAAGAGTTCAACGATGGAACGATTCAAGTCAGAGGTAGGTCCCAGTTAGTGACTTTCGAAGAGCCTTATGGAGAATCTCACTCTTTTTTAGTCATAAGAAAATCCAGGGAAGGTAATAGGTCATTGCCCATAAGTAGTCAATCTAACAGAGACGAACTCATTCATATTTGTCGTTCGTTGTTTCTTGTAATTAATGTTAAGGACAGAATTATTCCTTTCGAACCATTTTTCTGGTGTAGTACTAGTTTTATTTAAATAGTATGTTAAGAAGCCTTGTTCTAAGGTTTGATGGTAGTTTCCATTAAGTATAATGTCAATTCTTTGTTGATTTCAGGTTATCTCTCTATCGGAGGATTTTTAGAAAGTTCTTCTAGATAATTCTGTAACACTAAGAATTCTAGTGCCATAGTTAATACCATATCTATTGCATGGAAGGATTCAACATTGGAGCGATTCAAGTTGAAAGTAAGCCTCAGTTAGTGACTTTCGAAGAGCCTTATGGAGAATCTCACTCTTTTTTAGTCATAAGAAAATCCAGGGAAGGTAATAGGTCATTGCCCATAGTAGCCAATCCAAGAGAGACAAACTTAGTCATATCTGTCGTCCAGTGCCTTTGCGCAATTAATTAATCTTGAAATCAGAATTATTCTTTCCGAACCAAGCCTAAGTTAAATTATAGTTAATTTGTCCTGATTATTACTTTATTTATAGGTAGGTTATATTAAATACTTGCAGTTTCATTCAGTAGTCCTAACTTATTGTGATTTAATTGATTCTTTATCAGTTATGTTTAGCTTTCATCGTTCGTTTTCTTTCCGTCACAAATTATATTAATTTCTTAATTGTTTCCCCAGATGTTTACTTTATGAGTATGTAAAGTTATATTTAGGCTCTATAGCATTGTTATGATGTATAATAAAATGATTAAACCGTATTACAACTTCTTTCATTCAATGTAGGTACATATGTAATGATTAGTTTTATCAGTTTGATTGCCGGGCATCATATTGTTTAGATGTTTGCTTGTTCATGTTTGACCTAATAACTCTGTAAATCTAGTACAATATAGTCTATAGTATTACAATTGATTCCCAAGGAAGTTTATGTTTCACCAGTTCATTTCTTTGTCATAGTATCTTTAATTTCCCCGAGTGTTTGTTTTATATTTTGTTGTGTTGGCTTAATTTTATGTAGTTTCCTATAGTTTAAGATGACCCTGTCTTACAGCATTAATACCTCCCTATCAGAAGAACCCTAGGCTAAAGGTGTGTGTGTACCTTCTTTGTCATGGTATTAAACTTTTAATTTCCCCTTAGTGGTTGTTTTATATTTAACTTGATTTCATGTAGTTTCCTATAGTTTAAGATGATCCTGTCTTACAGCATTAATCCCTTCCTATCAGAAGAACCCTAGGCTAAAGATATGTGTACCTACCTGTCAAACACTCAGGACTGTCCGAAGCCCACATTTAACTTTACCTATCGAAATTGGAACAGACCCGGTGTAAGGAAAGTCCAATGTGTGTGTGTGTGTGGCCCTACGCTCTTATAAACTAGCTAACTCATAGGGACTTACGAACCTCCTATGGCTAGCACCTCTTATAAATAACACTCATATTCTTATGAATCTTTATCTACTTACCCTAAGTTTCTTATGAACTAAAACCTGTCTAACTTCTAAGAAAATGGTGTGTACCTAACAGAAGCAAGCCTGATTATCACAACTTCGGAGTCATGATAACCAGATTTTCCCAAGTTAATTGTGCATGGAGAAGTCCCACAGGGAAATTCCAAGGTTGTCCTTTTCTAACTAGCTATCTCAAGTCCGGAGGCACCGGGAGTTTTGCTTATTTCTAAGCCCTAGGCCACCCTAAGATTTCCAAACGGCAACCTATCGTCGTAGTTTGTCGCCCCGGATGTCATACTGGGAAGGAAGTTTTGTCGTTGGAAATCGCCCTAACCATGTAGGAATGCCGTGTGTGTGTGGGGGACCATTCAGATCGACTTTATGCACAGGCAGATATATTTTCGTCACTGTCTAGAGGAATCACTCCGCCCGTACACAAAATACGATAAAAATGGGTGGTCAGGCGCTTCTAGCCACCCATGCCGGAAGACTCCCCTGAGGTCACCACATTCCTCAGGCTATCAGCTAAACTCTTGGCAAGCACCGTTTCAATTCGCCAACCTACGCGCCCTACCAGTATCAACAAGAATCAGAACATTCGCAGTTTGACTCAAGCTAACACAGGCCCTAGTATCACTTCCTATCTCCCCAGAATCGCTTTTAAGGATCACTAAATCCCCTTTGGAAGAGACCTAGCGATCCGTAAAACATATTCCTACGCACTCTTCACTGTACTTCGCCATTTTGGTTTTCTCACTTTTCTAAGCACGTCCGTTCTCTTCGCAGTTTCGCAAGTCAAGAAACCAGAGACTCTCGCGCCTCTCTCCACCTCCGCTCTAAATCTTCCGTCTCCCTCCTTTTCCCAAACAAAACTGTTGTCTCATTCGCCCATTCCTTCCAGTGTTACCAACATCGCGAGGTCCTTCCCGTACTTTTAACCATACCTTTCGAATTTCATAATTATTTATTATTTAATTATTAATTTCATAATTATTTATTATATTATTATATAATTAATTATCCGTTTTCCATTTCCGCCTTGTCATAGATAGACTTGACCTTCTAATCTCTTACCATAGAGTTTCTACCTGTGCAATAATTAGCTTTTCCCAAATTGAATGCAATATTTATGTGTAGCCAAAATCTCACCAATCTGTCAATGCAAATCTCAGTATTCTGCCAAAATCGACAAATGTGTATTTTTATTTTGTGAAATGTAGCGAGTCCAATCCGGGACCGTTACAGCCAACCCCCAAAATATTCGCAGGTGTATTTATTTAAATCACCGAAGTAATATTTTTACCTCTCTGGAATTACAACAGTAATTATTTCGCAAACATAAGAATACCAAACAACCCCCATTTTTCCAATCTTTTATTCAGTCAAAATCGATAAATGTGTAACCCTCATCTTGTAAAATGTGGCGAGTCCAAGTTGGGACCGTTACAGCCAACCCCCAAAATATTCGCAGGTGCGTTTATTTATATCACCGGAGTAATATTTTCCTCTCCGGAGTTATCACAGTACCAGTTTTACAAACATAAGAATACTGAAAAGGCCCCCTTACTTATTATTCATTCTAATTTGCTCGTATTTGACTTCAATCGTGTGTGTGTGTATATATTGTAACAAGTACAATTGTGTATATGATAAATAGATAAATAATTGTTTGTGTTTTTAAACTGTATCCTAAAACTTTATTATTAGAACCAGTACGTGAACATCCCCCGCATTGAACATCCCCAAAAATCGCTCTCATCACCTGGACATCCCAAAGCCCAGAAGAAAAGACGGTTGTGAGGCGTCTCTATCCTAATGATATTATGTAAGCGCTTATCCCCCATTCTACTTATTTTTCGATATAAGAGATACATACTTACATTACCCCTCTAAACTCGGATATGCCGTGCGCGGCTTAAGGTACATAAATTGTCGATGTTCGCAACTTTCCAGTTCACTCCCGAATTCTTGATAGTAAAGCTTATGATTCAGAGCATGTGTAGTGTGCCTTGGTCTTAGCCCCGGGACTGGCACGTAGAGTGGATCCTTTATGAAATCGGCTTATACCGATGATTTTTATCAGCTGATCTAACCTAACACCAAATTCTCCTTCATAAAGAAACGTTGTAAGTGTAGTGTGTCGATCCGAAGCCACATAGTGACAAACCGTCTCAAACCCAGGTTGATGGTTTACTAGAGTCCTTCATTCGACTAAAATCCTTTTCATACATCTCTCAGCAACCCCCCTTCCAAACAACTTTCAGTCTCAAAATATTTGCACACCTTTCAGAACGTAAACTCTCATCATTTTTCACGCTACTCAAGCAAAGCACCAAACCCGCACGGATTATAAGACACGAATTATGAATTTATTTCAACAACGTAAAACAACCCCCCGAATTTAAATTTATGCAAGAGCATTCTATTATGTTTGTTTCGTTTTATTACCTTTACCTTTACCTTTACCTCCTTTCATTTACCTTTACCTTTTCCAGTTACCTTTACCATTTTTTTTTGTTACCTTTATCTTTTTCAGTTACCGTTACCTTTTTCAATTACCAATACCTTTAACTCATTTTTTTTTTCAAATAAAACTAGTTATAAATAAATTTTTTTTTTTTGTTTTATGATTATTTCATATTATTTTCTTACAGAGTTCTTTCAAACAATATTTCAACATCAACCTATCACGTCCCATTGCTGGGCACGGACCCCTCCCCTCACGATGCTTTCCCTCGCCGAAAAGCGAGCGGAAACTACGCACATATGTTTTACAGAAACACACCGGCACGTGCCCGCACTGGGACTCGAACCCACGACCCTCCGACTGAAAGGCGGACGCTCTCCCATCAGGCTACCACCGCTTCCATCTCATTAAATCTTATTTACCATCAGCTCTTATGATCCCTTTCTATATCTATTACAGTAATTATATTTTTAAACAATATCCATTAGAATATTATTAATAAGTCGTTAAAAGTCTGCTTTACAATCTTCTATTCCATTTTACATTTATGTTTCTTCTCTTTACGTTTATATTTCTTCTTCTTTATAACTAATCCGTGTAAAATTTTATATTTCCTGCAACAGTTAGGTTAGATAAGTTACCACCAAATCTTATTTATAGATGGTGACAACCCCCCGTCATTTCCCCTCTGGTGAATCTAATAATTTTTATATATTTTTTTTTTCTAGTCGCTGCCTATTTTTCTTACTAAGATTTGTGTATTCTACGATTTAGCCTTTTATTTTGCCTTTTCCCTAATTGTTTATTATATTATGGTATATATTAAGTTTATCTATTATGTTACTATGTATTTAAGTTTATTTTGTGTATAATATGTATCTTTTATTTATTTATTTTAATCTACGTATATAAAGAAAGCCACCGTCCGACGTCCCACCCACTCCTCTCCGTGCATGGTTGTCCGAAAGAGATCGCTCCGAGCGATAAGACCGCCCATTGTGACACTAATTGCAAAACTTGCCCCGTTCCAGCCTTAATTTTTCCTTGTTCTGCGGCGTTTCAATAAAGAGTCCATCTATCTATCTATCTATTTATTCTATAATAATATATTTCCCTCCATAAACATCAACCACCTTCCGGATTACAATGCCATACCGAACACCATCCTATTTCACGGCAACAATTGTGACTAATTACTTAGTCACCGAAGACGTAGTTATACGGAACCTAATTACTTTCTCCTAATAACTTTTCCTTTAAAGATTCTAATCTAAGTTGCATCTAATAATAATCATAACCAATAAGCTAATGCTAGTCATAAGTACAAACGATCCTGTTATTAAACTATCCTGATTTTAAATTATCCTGATTTTAAGTTACCCTGGTCCTAACTATCCTGGTTTTGTCTATCCTGATCACGCTATTCTGGTTTTGTCTATCCTGGTTACTCTATTCTGGTTTTGTCTATCCTGGTCACGTTATTCTAGTTTCGACTATCCTGGTCACGGCACCAATTGTAACTCCCCCCCTCTTACTCTATTTTATGATAATGAGCCTAAATTTTTCGATTCCTATTAATTAATTAATTAAACTAAAACAAATCTTAAACTAGACTAATCTTAAACTAATCGTCTCACCCTACTATCTTCTACTCTCCTCCTAATAATACTAATAACGTTCAGTAATGATAAGTTCAGTACAACTCCACTAACTCCGCACCTAACTCACTCTCCTCTTTATTCTACCTTACTTTACTTTACTTTACTTTACCTTATTTTATTTTACTTTGTTTTGGCCCGATGATCGTCTAGTAACCCTTCGTTGTGTTCCGCGTGTAGTAACCTAAATTCTTTGAGTGGTCAGTATGGCTTCGCAATCCGTCAGTAGTCAATATTAAAAGAGATAAATAATTTGAATTTAGATTTCGCTGAAGTAATATCATTTGTTTTCTACCATTCCTAAATTATTATATGGCGTCCCTAAATAAACTCAACCTAATATTCTCGTTCCGTTCTACCTCTCATCAAATCCGTATTATCTAAATATCTGACAAAGTAGATCTTAATCCTAGCCCTTCGTTGTCCCATTTACAACCTTTCACTCGAAAGTATAATTTAATAATCGTCAATCTTTTATCAACTTTTCGTCAACCTTACATTTTTCGTAACTCATCAACCTTTCGCTCGACCTTAACCTTAACCTTTGTAATTATCACGAGAGTCTATGATTAAAACTTCCATTCTGAATCTACGATCATGACAGCGGCTATGACTTAGAGCCCCGCCCCGCCCTAAGTTGTGAATTTCGTCGGACCAGACTTGGATATTCTCCACCGCTTGTCGGGATTAAGTACCGCCTCGCAGTTACGAAATCTCGACGGAAAGTATTTACTTTCATTTAATTTACTATGTTTGTCTATCTGTGGTCTTCCATCAAATCTCAATTCATCGTTCTATTATCCGTCACTCTCACAGGACAAATGACACTGACAGCAGCTAACATCGCTCCATGACAATAAGCTTACTTGTCAAAGTCACCCGTCCGAACTCATTTAAACAGATGTGAAATCTTTATGTTATCGCTAGAAAATACCGTGAAACTCGCCTATTACTATAAGTCTAGTATATCTAAGCAAGAGAACTTCATAAAGAGGGACTTCTTTTCTTTTATCTAAAGAGTATTCACGGTTCGATCTCATTCATACCCGGTTTGTAAACAATCTCACAACCTCCATTCATGATTCAACGAGGATGAAGGGTTATCAGCGGACATAACCCCCGCCATGGTCGAATTTCCATCCTTCTTATCTAGTTCATGCGGTTCCTCAATCCCACTTACTTATTTTAGCAAAAGGGAAAGAGGCCCCAATATTTAGAGATCTAAAATCTCGTTAAACCTATCCTAGCTCTACCTACTAGGAGCAACTACATAATACATTAGGCTTTATTTACCCATCTGTACATACGCCTAGCTTATTTAGCATAATACGGGACTATTGTCCAGGTTTCTATTTGTAGAATTATATTATGTGGTAAGAGGTTATATTTTCCCCTGTTGTAATAATACTGGTTTTATTTAGTTAGTATTTCAGAAGCATTGTTCTAAGGTTTAAGGATATTTTTCCTTTAGGTGTAGGTAACAACAATTATTTATTGTTTCAGGTTATTTCTCATTGGAAAACCTAGGAATTGTTTTAATTCCAGAAAGTGACAGTTCGTCTAGATAATTCTGTAACACTAAGATTTCTAGTGTGGAGCTGTAGTTCTTTCCATATCTATTCATGGAAGAGTTCAACGATGGAACGATTCAAGTCAGAGGTAGGTCCCAGTTAGTGACTTTCGAAGAGCCTTATGGAGAATCTCACTCTTTTTTAGTCATAAGAAAATCCAGGGAAGGTAATAGGTCATTGCCCATAAGTAGTCAATCTAACAGAGACGAACTCATTCATATTTGTCGTTCGTTGTTTCTTGTAATTAATGTTAAGGACAGAATTATTCCTTTCGAACCATTTTTCTGGTGTAGTACTAGTTTTATTTAAATAGTATGTTAAGAAGCCTTGTTCTAAGGTTTGATGGTAGTTTCCATTAAGTATAATGTCAATTCTTTGTTGATTTCAGGTTATCTCTCTATCGGAGGATTTTTAGAAAGTTCTTCTAGATAATTCTGTAACACTAAGAATTCTAGTGCCATAGTTAATACCATATCTATTGCATGGAAGGATTCAACATTGGAGCGATTCAAGTTGAAAGTAAGCCTCAGTTAGTGACTTTCGAAGAGCCTTATGGAGAATCTCACTCTTTTTTAGTCATAAGAAAATCCAGGGAAGGTAATAGGTCATTGCCCATAAGTAGCCAATCCAAGAGAGACAAACTTAGTCATATCTGTCGTCCAGTGCCTTTGCGCAATTAATTAATCTTGAAATCAGAATTATTCTTTCCGAACCAAGCCTAAGTTAAATTATAGTTAATTTGTCCTGATTATTACTTTATTTATAGGTAGGTTATATTAAATACTTGCAGTTTCATTCAGTAGTCCTAACTTATTGTGATTTAATTGATTCTTTATCAGTTATGTTTAGCTTTCATCGTTCGTTTTCTTTCCGTCACAAATTATATTAATTTCTTAATTGTTTCCCCAGATGTTTACTTTATGAGTATGTAAAGTTATATTTAGGCTCTATAGCATTGTTATGATGTATAATAAAATGATTAAACCGTATTACAACTTCTTTCATTCAATGTAGGTACATATGTAATGATTAGTTTTATCAGTTTGATTGCCGGGCATCATATTGTTTAGATGTTTGCTTGTTCATGTTTGACCTAATAACTCTGTAAATCTAGTACAATATAGTCTATAGTATTACAATTGATTCCCAAGGAAGTTTATGTTTCACCAGTTCATTTCTTTGTCATAGTATCTTTAATTTCCCCGAGTGTTTGTTTTATATTTTGTTGTGTTGGCTTAATTTTATGTAGTTTCCTATAGTTTAAGATGACCCTGTCTTACAGCATTAATACCTCCCTATCAGAAGAACCCTAGGCTAAAGGTGTGTGTGTACCTTCTTTGTCATGGTATTAAACTTTTAATTTCCCCTTAGTGGTTGTTTTATATTTAACTTGATTTCATGTAGTTTCCTATAGTTTAAGATGATCCTGTCTTACAGCATTAATCCCTTCCTATCAGAAGAACCCTAGGCTAAAGATATGTGTACCTACCTGTCAAACACTCAGGACTGTCCGAAGCCCACATTTAACTTTACCTATCGAAATTGGAACAGACCCGGTGTAAGGAAAGTCCAATGTGTGTGTGTGTGTGGCCCTACGCTCTTATAAACTAGCTAACTCATAGGGACTTACGAACCTCCTATGGCTAGCACCTCTTATAAATAACACTCATATTCTTATGAATCTTTATCTACTTACCCTAAGTTTCTTATGAACTAAAACCTGTCTAACTTCTAAGAAAATGGTGTGTACCTAACAGAAGCAAGCCTGATTATCACAACTTCGGAGTCATGATAACCAGATTTTCCCAAGTTAATTGTGCATGGAGAAGTCCCACAGGGAAATTCCAAGGTTGTCCTTTTCTAACTAGCTATCTCAAGTCCGGAGGCACCGGGAGTTTTGCTTATTTCTAAGCCCTAGGCCACCCTAAGATTTCCAAACGGCAACCTATCGTCGTAGTTTGTCGCCCCGGATGTCATACTGGGAAGGAAGTTTTGTCGTTGGAAATCGCCCTAACCATGTAGGAATGCCGTGTGTGTGTGGGGGACCATTCAGATCGACTTTATGCACAGGCAGATATATTTTCGTCACTGTCTAGAGGAATCACTCCGCCCGTACACAAAATACGATAAAAATGGGTGGTCAGGCGCTTCTAGCCACCCATGCCGGAAGACGCCCCTGAGGTCACCACATTCCTCAGGCTATCAGCTAAACTCTTGGCAAGCACCGTTTCAATTCGCCAACCTACGCGCCCTACCAGTATCAACAAGAATCAGAACATTCGCAGTTTGACTCAAGCTAACACAGGCCCTAGTATCACTTCCTATCTCCCCAGAATCGCTTTTAAGGATCACTAAATCCCCTTTGGAAGAGACCTAGCGATCCGTAAAACATATTCCTACGCACTCTTCACTGTACTTCGCCATTTTGGTTTTCTCACTTTTCTAAGCACGTCCGTTCTCTTCGCAGTTTCGCAAGTCAAGAAACCAGAGACTCTCGCGCCTCTCTCCACCTCCGCTCTAAATCTTCCGTCTCCCTCCTTTTCCCAAACAAAACTGTTGTCTCATTCGCCCATTCCTTCCAGTGTTACCAACATCGCGAGGTCCTTCCCGTACTTTTAACCATACCTTTCGAATTTCATAATTATTTATTATTTAATTATTAATTTCATAATTATTTATTATATTATTATATAATTAATTATCCGTTTTCCATTTCCGCCTTGTCATAGATAGACTTGACCTTCTAATCTCTTACCATAGAGTTTCTACCTGTGCAATAATTAGCTTTTCCCAAATTGAATGCAATATTTATGTGTAGCCAAAATCTCACCAATCTGTCAATGCAAATCTCAGTATTCTGCCAAAATCGACAAATGTGTATTTTTATTTTGTGAAATGTAGCGAGTCCAATCCGGGACCGTTACAACCCATAGCTACGCATTGAAAAATAATGTGCTCGTAACCCTGACATCGATTTTGGAATAATTAGAAATTTTCCTAAAACATGGCCATAAACACACTAATCAGGCTCCCAAATCCTGCATTAACCGACCTAATAATCACACTACACCGTTCATTAAAGTTATACTATACACGTAACAGGAATATAGACTCTCGTAAAATTATATGGCGAGAAAGCCTCGTTTCTGCACGTAGGTAATATCATCTTTACAACCTTTGCAATAAGGTTTTAAATGGATATTGCTGGGTTCGGAAATCATCGTTATACCTATAATTTTGTATCCGCTTTGAATATTTCAAAGATTTATGGAGTGAGTAGCTATTGAAACAGATAAATTAATATTTATACATTATAAATTCAGCTGCCTGAATCCGTGAAGAGTTTGGTTCCACGCTGTCTCACCTCGGACACTCCATACAAATAAAGAATTTGACATTTCTCATACATAAAAGACGTTTGTACACGCGCCAAATGCGACAAAAACAAATGACGACCCGCTAGTATGAAGGTTCATACTAACCTGTTTGTCTATTGTCATTTGTCATTTGGGCGTGTAATGTTGACTGACCTCCCAATTGCCCTCCAAATTGCGTGTAGAGGTGCGGTGAATCAGATTTCGGGGAGTCGAGAGTGTCATTCTGTACTAGTATCTACTAATTTATTATGTGCCCTAGTTCAGTAGCATCCTAATAAGCTGTAACTTAATTGCAACGAAATCTATCAAATCTATACAAAACTAACAGAATAGGTGACATACGGCCAAAATTAAGAACTCTGGAGGCCTACCATGACGTCTTATAGCGATTCAGTTGAAGACCTAAACTGAGCCGCGTCGCATAATCGTACCGTGACGTCTTATTTTTTATGTTGCTGCCATTTTCAACCTAAACTAACAATTATTTATTTAGGTCATATAAGATATATTTTAGTGCGTCTATAGGAAACAACCTCCGAAATAACCAAATCTAAAAATTATTTTACTACTAAAAGCTACATTATACTGAAGTGGTAGAGGCTATATTTATTCCGGGAAAATGCAGAGACCCTGCGTAATACGGGAATAAAGCGGGTGAAACCGCGAGGCGTAGCAACTGCCTTCCAATCACATTACAACAACCGTGGAAGCACAATTACACGGAAAACTGTGTCGAGAACAATTCCCCCGGCAATTACTTTAATCTAGAACACTACAAAGGAGGTTTCCACACAACGTTAGCTCCTTCCTTTCCAAATGACATTGTATACGTTAAAATTTTAATTTCCCCAAAGCTTTTTTTCGTCTGGCAATCTTAACCACATAACCCCTTCTGCAGCGCAAATTCAAGCTAATCTCAGTTGAACCATTTGAGATAGTCCCGTATCGTCCAATCTCACAAATTAGGGAGAACACTGGCTTGGCAAAGAGTACCCATTTGCGACGGTACACCGCTATAAAGCTACCTATCTGGCACAAATGAAAAACAATAATGAACCCATTTGTCTCTGCGGTACGAGGCCAGGGTTGCCACAACATAATTACGAGCTAGTTTGCTTTAAAAGGGTTTAAGTTATGAATGTGGATAGAATTAAATTGGGGTCCTCGCCGACTTTAATGCTAGGGTAAGGTCGGTAGGCACAGTCGGTGACAAAAGTCAAACATGTTCTAAATGTAAATTTACCTTCGACACTGAAATTTTGCGTAGAAAAATACATTAGTTGAGTCTTAAAGTTGGAATGCTTCAGCAATTTACGTAATCGTATTTTGTTGGACAAAAATAGACGCATTAGCTCCTGCTACTAAAATGGAAGCTTGAATTTTGTGGCTTTGGTAGTTTAAGCTTGGGTAAGGTAAACAATATTGCCTTTACTGACCGGTAGTACTAGTTATTGTTATCCGAAGAAGAAAGATTATGTATTCAGATTTCTAGGAAACATTTCATTTGGTTATGTTCAAGATATTATGGTTTGTTAATTTTTTGTTTTAATTGTTTTGTTTATTTTTATTTATTTGTTTGTTTTAATTGTTGTTACAGCTTTTGGTTCATAAGCAATGAGACGAGCAGGTCAATCACTTGATGATAAGTGCGACAATTGTTTAATAATTGATAATATTTGAAATTATAATGTTAAGCATAAAATTAAAATAAGCGGTGGTAGCCTAGTGGGAGAACGTCCGCCTTCCAATCAGAAGGTTTTGAGTTCAAATCCCAGCGGGCACGTACCAATGTGTTTCTGTAAAACATATGTACGTAATTATCACTCGATTTTCAGTGAAGGAAAACATCGTGACGAAACCCACATACCTATCCGAGAATTATTTCTGAGGTAGGTATGTTATCCACTAATCCGGACTGGGCCCCCGTGGTGGATTATGGCCTAACCCTCCTCACGAAAGTGAGGAGAGACCCGTGCAAAGCAGTGGGACGTTATGGGTTGATGATGAATGAATAAAATTAAAATAAGTACAATAAATATATACTATCGGCCGTACGTAACAAGACATTTATAGCACAGTGTGGCCTACACCCGCATTTAAGTAATGCTTTTCCGTGACTTAAACAGCCCTTTATTACATGGAAAAGCGTGACTTAAATGCGTGTTTATGTCACAAGTGCTATAAAATAGTATACGATACTCGTGACTTAAGTTGTCTATTAAGGCTCGGCGTTTAGCACCCTCTCTGCGCTCGGGTGCTAACTTCACGGCTTCGGCTTCTTAAGCCACATGTATCGTTATAAACTAGTATATTTTAGTATATTAAGTTTATGGAAATTAAATTAATGCAAAATAAACTTAGCAGCGTTACAATCACACACAACGCATTCTATGTTCATTGTTTGTTGTTAATTATTTGTGGCAATATCCTAACTAATCTCAGTAAGTTTCCTTCCATGCCATCGATTTCAATCCCGTATCCTCTATCCCCTTCCTACAGGCCTGCGTTTCCGTCAAATTTCTAATCTGCAATTCCAATAACGGCCACGTAATTCCACGTGGCAACCCTGCAGTTCGGTACTTCAATAGGTATAAGGCCGCAGCTCAAATTCGTGCAAATAACTTAGTGTGGAGGATTTGGGGTGAAACCGACGTATGTGATTTTGTTTGTTTGATCGACTTGCAAGAATTTACTTTAACAAACATCCACCCATTACCGTCCCACTGCTGGACTGCTGAGGAGGATTAGGCCATAATCCACCAAGGGGGCCCGACCAGATTGGTGGATAACGTACCTACCTCCAAAATAATAACCAATACACCATTTATCCAAACTAATAAGTTAATACGACTTAAATGAAAGCTTGATAAAAAGTAAACAGTTATCTATCAGTTAACATAATAATATCTATCATAACACTTTTGGTTATTCTAAATATAATATTATAATAAATGCAATTGATTGGGTTTTTGTTAGTTTGTCATTCAACCGCAAAGAATACGGGTGAACCATTTTTGATAAATTTTATATCTATATATATAAAAATGTTATGTTGGTTTGTGTACGCTTCAAAAACTCGGAAAGTTGTGCACCGATCGAGCTGAAATTTTAGCATGATATAAAATCCGCATCAAGGTTTGTTTTTATCTATTTTTTTCATCAGTGACATATCAGCGAATGTGCGAATGTGCCACAGTGAAGCGTGGCAGGGTACCGCTAGTTATACAATAAAACTGTCTGAAATAATATGTTGAATACTTTTCATCAGCAGGTAAAACTTAAAACTCAAACCATTTATTACAAGTAAGCAAAAATAATAAACTTTTCCAAGTCAAACACCTTTTTAAGTCTCATTATACGAGAGAAAAATAAAAATGCGATCAACTAAACTAATGATTAACTGTTTATGATTAGTATGAAAAAATATATTTCCCATTCAAGTAGTGATCCATGCCTTAATCTCGCACAGGAAAATGAAACTCCATTAACTCTACCAGTGCTCCGGAAACACGCTCGTCATCACGTAGGTCGTAGGTGAAACCACGAGGCGTGTCTAGTATAAAGATAAATAGCATTTACAAAAAGTAATTACGTACAGATTAACAGAACATTTTCCTCGATTCTATTTCTAGAACAAGGTACTGTACGACTTCTGAGATCAGATACCAATTAAGGCATTACTTGTGAGGGAAACCCGATTCCTTAATGCTCCGTACTGCTCACGAAGAAACCAACCAACCAATAAGTTTCCTTGTGGGAAGTATTTTATACGCGGGCACAGAGTAATTCATGCAGAATGGACACTCAGGTATTCTATCTCCTCGCACCTCTGCCCGAAATCCGGGGGACAATCGGGAGGTTGTTAACGTAACATGCTCGAAAGATAAATGACAATAGACAAACGGGTTGGTATGAATCTTCATACAAGCGGGCTATCTTTTATTTTGGTCGCTTAGTTTCTTTGAGTATTTACAGACGCATTTGGCGCGTGTATAAACGTCATGTATATGTGTGAGTTGTCAAATCAGCTTTTGTATGGAATGTCCGCACTGTAAGACGAGTCAATAACTGTACTAGTAGGTACGCGAGTCATGAATATATTACCTAACTACCAGGGGGGTCACCACGTACTTATTCTTATTCCATGCAGTTCATTTTAAGGCCTTAAACTGAGCGGCCTAGATTGGCACCACACACATAAATGACAAACGTGACGTGATGTCGCTCAAAAATAGACTTCAGAGAATGAGAGAAAAAAAAATGAGATGGAGCTATGTAAACTCAATAATGCAAACAAATTTTTACGATCTCTTTGGATAAATGTCTCTAGTCGACTTATGAACGCGTAGCGATATTGGTGGTGACAGTTAGCAGGGCAGTTCAGTTTAAGGCCTTAAACTGGATGGATTTAACTATTCCTGGTGAGGCCCCAGGGCTCTAATTTGCTATGACAACCTAGACTCGTAAAGCGCTCATTTTGAACTGTCAAAATTACGTGTGGGTAGCTGGCGCGTTTCGAGAAGTTTCATCAATATTTATTTATTTACATTAATTAGGACGGCCTAGGCCAATTACACTAACTAATTAATAATTGTTACATACATACAAAAAAAAAATACCAACATATATCACAAAATACAAACAAATTAAAAAAAATAATAAACAAATTCAGTTACATTAGAAATGGAGGTTCCGTATACAAATTATTAATAACGAGATGAAACATCTTTCACGCAGTGTTCTCGCAAAACTCCAACCTGTAAACTTTCCGTTCATCCGCAAGTACATCAGGTCTTGCATCCTGATGGTAAGCCTGCTCATAACACTCACACATAAATATATTTTCCATAAAATATTCCAACAATAAGCCTCAGTGTTGAATTCGAGCCTCAATGAATGTGATTGCGTAATTTCCCGATATTAAAATCTTTAATGGAAATGACTTCGTGCGGACCGGGGTGGACGCTGATTACATTTCCATTTAATTATTTATCCCTCCGAATGCTTGTTTAATTCGCAATATATGGCAGTTAAACTGGAAAAAGTATGATGACGGAGTGAGCCAATCGGTATTCAATAATTAGCGTGAGTTAAACATCTGTCATGGTAATGACGCTATTGAGTGCACGTGTACTTGATAAATGATTAATTAACACGTTCACTGAACGCTGAAAACGCAGATGTTGTGTTTTTATATCTTTACGCGGGTGCGGGAAAACACATGTGTTGTGTTAGCGCAGCTTACGTGCCGGCTGTGTGACGAAACACAGTTGTGTGTTTAACGCGGTGCTACTACAGTGCGGCTCAAAGAGACGGCACGCCATTGCTGGAAAACACACACGCTCACTAGCCGCAAGCTAGTCAAATGAGGCACGGTTTTCCATCTTATCTTACTAGTATTATAAATGCGAAAGTGTGTTTATCGTCTCATCACGCCGAAACTGCTGACGATTTTTTAAATAAAATCAGTATATAGATATTTTTAAATCCTGGGATAGAACATAGGACATTTTTATCCCATAAATATGAACGGTTCCTGTGGGATAAAAATTAACGCGGGTAAAACCGCGGGAAGTTTTATACCTTCTCACTCAATACACACACACATACAGAGATTTTTCAATCAGATACAGATGGAAAAAAAAAATTGAAATACAATAATGACACTGGCTGAATGCAAAAAAAAAGGAAACCTGACGTGCCGATGCGTGACCCGCTCGTATGAGCTGTCACGTCACCACGCCAACAGGCAGTCTGCGCAGCCGCGTTAGATGTCATACATCGAAAAAATGATAGACATATTTATGAAGATATTAAGACTATTATATAAAATAACTTACCTGAAAGTGCGTCTGTACAACCACAGCCCTAAACACTATGGACGCGTCCTGCACTCTCGTCTCGAGCGGCTTCTCCGCGAACTTCGGACACCGACTGTCACAAACTATCGTCCTACACAAAAACAGGACCACGAGCAATAAATCTCTGTTCGCAACTCTTCCCATGACTGGGTATAACGCCATTTTGAACCTTAACACTGACACTGTAAGTTACATTTTTCAACCCGTCCATCTGACAACACTGGTTTTCTCCCGTCTTTTCTTCTGCCGCTTTTTGGGGTGCATTTTATCTGTAACAATAGAATATCAATTGTTATAAACTTAGTTTGTTAAAAGATAAATAATTATTAATAACGCGTCATGATCGCATTAATCCTGATCCCAACTGGGGAGATCCGAAACAAAAGCCGATAAATTCATTTTACAGCTAATTGTTCTTTTTGGTCGTCATAGCATATATATGTCGAGTACTATACATCACTCAGATTTCAGCAAATCTCTTTAAAAAAAGTCCTAAATAAGGCTCTAAAGATGAGAAGCTACAACTAGAAGTATACTTTTTTGACTGAATGACGAGACGAGCAAGTCGTTCACCTGATGGTAAACGCTACGCCTGCCCATAACAGTTACAGCGCCACCCAGAACCCTGAATCGCATAATCCTGCGCGGCACTTCACTGCGCTCGTCACTCTTAGACATCGGCTCTAAAGTCTCACTATGCCCAGTAATTTCGGTGGAAACAATACACAATATTACCCAACAATGCAATGTGGTGGATTATAGAATGGAATAGAAAACTCTTTATTGTACACCAGAAACAAAAAATAAACACAGTACAGAAATAAAGATTAATTCTTTTCACGAAAGTTAGGGAAGACCCGTGCTCAGCAGCAGGCTGATATGGATTGATGATGACGACGATGATGATGAACTTTGTAGAGAAACGTTGTTTTACTATGGTTTTTAAATCAATTTTCTATTGAGGTACAGTGAAATAAACATATGTTTATAGACCCCTCGTAGACACAGTTAATAAACTCTTTGCTACAAAACGATCGATGTATAACATATAAACAGTCGAATCAGAGTTATCCCGTTTGGCCGTTCAATAATTCACTGACCCCATTCCTACGTAGCTCTTTTGAAATCACCACTTCATAATAGAAAATCCGCAATTTCTTTAGACTTGAGTTGCTTACATTACACGTGTATTTGATATTCAGCATATTTGTAATAATAGTTGGAAAGGTAACCTAGGTAGGAAGAACCTCCCCCCTGGGTAGTAGGGAGAGGTAGGGGGAGCCTGGTGGTAGATTGGGACATGATGACAAAGCCTAACTACCGGTTAAAGGAGGACTACCGTGGGTCGCGGTCGATGCGACTGACGCACGCGATAGATGCGCTTGGCAATACAAATGTGTAGCGCTCAAAAGTGGCGCCATACATTGAACACTTCACTTCCGTATCAGTCGCGTGTTTCACTCGTATCGGCGACCCACGGAAGTTCACCTTCAGAGGAATAACTTTGTACAGATAGTACCTAAAAATCAATACAAGCTCCACAAATCCGCACAAATATTACAAACCGAATTATTTATTAACATAAAGTTTAAAGGTCAAATTAAGTAAGCAAAAGCGCTTCATATTTATAAAATGAAAATCTAGAAAACAAAATACTAAACTCAATAACTACATTATCGCTAACTTTGAATCAACAAAAGATAATTGAATTTTCGTGGAATTTTACTTGGATCATCCTTGTACAGTATCTGAAATTTTAAGATTTTTTTGGATGGCTGGATATTCACAATTGGGTCGTTTTTTCCCTAATTGCCGTTGTTAAATAATTTGCATTGAAATTTTACATGCCTTAACACGTTTACTGCTGAGAACATAACTGTCGTGTTTTTCCGAACCTGCCACGAGGACGGGAAAACACAACTGTTGTGTTTGTTGTATGGGAAAACACTATGGCGCGTGCAGAGCCGCACCCGTGGCTAGTCAACTAAACGGCTCAGCAGTCAAAGTGTTAAGTAGCGATAACAGTATCATATTATTATGGTGACAGTAACCTAATAGAGACAAGAACACAATATCTCATAAACACCCAAACCTGTGGTCCACACAAATAGTTGCTCTGCAGGGGAATCGAACCTTCCACCTCACGCTTTGTAGTCGACTCATCAGTAAGTTACGTTAGGGACGCTATCTAAATAACGTATATATACAAACATTTGCGAAAGAGTCCTACCATGAAAGAGTTATTACCAGACCCAGGCTAAAAAAAGTCCTATTTTGCTGCCGTATACGAAGGAAATGCTCCTTTAAATCATAGATTCCCACAAAACTCTAGAACTTCACTGAACATCCAAATGGGATTTCAATAAATATTCAAATATACGTTCCCAATGTCCCGGGTGTCACGAAGAATTGGAAAATGGGGTTTAAACTGTTGCATTTGCTCTCGTGTTAATACGATTTCGATTGGACATGCATATATTTGAACAATTTAATGCATGATTATTTGTGTATATTTTTATGTTTATTTGTTGATCAAATTCTACGGAAATGTGAAAATGAATGACGAATATTGAAAAAACACATCCCCGTAGAGTTTCATCTCTGACTGGCGTATTTCCGAAGCATTGGCAGAGTTAATGGAGTTTCCTTTTCCTGTGCGAGATTGAGGCATGAGTCACCACTTGAAAGGGAAGTTTCCTTTTTCAAACTCAAACCATAATCAGTTAATCATTAGTTTAGTAGATCATATCGGACATATTTTTTATTTTTCTTTTAGCATATGTTCGCGCCACTTACATTGGCACTCATAATACCTTCCTACCTTCCTATTCCTATCATTTCTTGGCGACTATCTCTGTCGCTCATATCGTGGTATCCACGAGAAAACTGCTTGCCGCCGCAAGTAGTCTGCGATCGACCCTCGTCCTTCGCGGCTGCCGCTCTCGCCGAATCCAAAGTACTGGATCTGCTGCTCCTCTGTGGTGGTCCACGTGAATTCGACGCGCAAATATAAACAAAACCCGCTATAAACCCGCCGCGTAAACGCTCCTTGCCGACACGCACCAACCGCCAAAAATACAGTCCACTACATCGAACGTCATAACATCCTGAAGGAACAAGCAGCTTGGAGACGGACCCGAACCGAGGTGATTGCAGTTGCATGGAGACCAGGTTAGTCGCCAAGTTCCTTTGTACTACTCTTCTACCAGCCATCCTTCCCCCGCCATTGGAGGCGCGCTCAGCCTATACAGCTTAGCTGCCGCGCTAACATATTGTTGGTCCTCCGCCGCCGGATCTTCTTTGGTCCTCCCGCTATTCTCTGACCCCTCTTAGGCCTCATATAGTCCTCTTTATAACCGCCCGCAATTTTATATTGGTATTTTTACCAACGATAATTTCCTATAATTATCGTGTTCCCGCCCGCAATTACAGTTCAGATAGTACCCTGTACTATCCTACTACGCTCTTATATACTTATTTCGTGTATTCCGCATTCCTAAATAGTAAAAATAACGATTTTTCCGTAATTCTTAATTTTTATTAAAAAGTGAAGGTATTCCTAACGACCGCCCGTGCGTCTCCACGTGGGTATTCAATACGCCGCGCGCGCGGCAGGTAAATGCTGTAGGCAGTTGCAGTAAATTAGGAATTTCATACTTTATCTAGTTTTTTATACTTTGTTAAGATGGCTATGGCTACTCGTTCAAAAGACAAAGATAGTGAAGTATACGAGGACGCAAAAGCGCTCGATACGTTACAGATCGAACGTTTGACCTTGATAGGTAAACGTGACATTATATTTTCTCGCTTACAAGATATTTGTTCGCGCCACTTACATTGGCACTCATAATACCTTCCTACCTTCCTATTCCTATCATTTCTTGGCGACTATCTCTGTCGCTCATATCGTGGTATCCACGAGAAAACTGCTTGCCGCCGCAAGTAGTCTGCGATCGACCCTCGTCCTTCGCGGCTGCCGCTCTCGCCGAATCCAAAGTACTGGATCTGCTGCTCCTCTGTGGTGGTCCACGTGAATTCGACGCGAAAATATAAACAAAACCCGCTATAAACCCGCCGCGTAAACGCTCCTTGCCGACACGCACCAACCGCCAAAAATACAGTCCACTACATCGAACGTCATAACATCCTGAAGGAACAAGCAGCTTGGAGACGGACCCGAACCGAGGTGATCGCAGTTGCATGGAGACCAGGTTAGTCGCCAAGTTCCTTTGTACTACTCTTCTACCAGCCATCCTTCCCCCGCCATTGGAGGCGCGCTCAGCCTATACAGCTTAGCTGCCGCGCTAACATATTGTTGGTCCTTCGAGCCGGATCTTCTCTGGTCCTCCCGCTATTCTCTGGCCCCTCTTAGGCCTCATATAGTCCTCTTTATAACCGCCCGCAATTTTATATTGGTATTTTTACCAACGATAATTTCCTATAATTATCGTGTTCCCGCCCGCAATTACAGTTCAGATAGTACCCTGTACTATCCTACTACGCTCTTATATACTTATTTCGTGTATTCCGCATTCCTAAATAGTAAAAATAACGATTTTTCCGTAATTCTTAATTTTTATTAAAAAGTGAAGGTATTCCTAACGACCGCCCGTGCGTCTCCACGTGGGTATTCAATACGCCGCGCGCGTGGCAGGTAAATGCTGTAGGCAGTTGCAGTAAATTAGGAATTTCATACTTTATCTAGTTTTTTATACTTTGTTAAGATGGCTATGGCTACTCGTTCAAAAGACAAAGATAGTGAAGTATACGAGGACGCAAAAGCGCTCGATACGTTACAGATCGAACGTTTGACCTTGATAGGTAAACGTGACATTATATTTTCCCGCTTACAAGATATTTTTAACCGATCTTTAAAGGCTTTCACTGATGATACTGAGAAGGATTTATTTCTATGTGGAATGATCTCGTTAGACCGCTTACGCTCCGATTTCAATGAAATTGTGAACAAATTAAATGTCACCGAGTTGACTCTCAACGCTTCGTACACGGTAAACTACCAATCTATAAACGTCTTCGAAGATATGTTTTGCCGTTGTCAGTTTGTTTATAATAAACTTAACCCGCCTTTAAAAACCGCTGATTTCAATGTTGCCCCGCAACGTAAATCTATCAGAATTCCTGAACTCGATTTGATGGTCTTCAATGGAGATCCGATGACCTGGAGGATATTTTATGAGTCATTCAAACGCACGATTCACGAAAATCCCGATCTCACTGATCACGAACGCGTCCAATATTTAATTAATAAATTGTCAGGCCGGGCCCTTGCAGTTTGTTCTGGTATCGTACCTAACGGTGATAATTATCCGATCATATGGCAGACGCTCGTCGATAAGTATAACGACAAACGTAACCTAGCCTCCGCTTATCTTGATCAAATGCTTGATTTTAAATCTTTTTAACACCGCGACGAATAAAAACTTAGAATTATTCCTAGATAAATTCTGCACGGCTGTGTCAAGTTTGAAGTCTCTCAAGCTCGATAACGTGTCTGATTTTATTTTACTATCGCTCGCTTTGAAGAAAATAGATTCAAGTACTGCACGGTCGTTTGAAATGCACATGCGAGGTAAATCTATGCCTACATACAATGAACTTTTAAAATTCATCCGCGAACAAAGCAAAATATTGGAACGCACTACGACCGTTTCTCTTAGCCGCAGTGATAACAGGCCGGGTACTGCAAGGTCTACGCAGTCTTTTGCAGCATCATGCGTCACTCACTGTCCGCTTTGCAAACAAGCCGATCACGCTAACTTATATAGATGCCCTGCATTTGATAAGCTTTCTATCGACGACAGGTACACTTTTGTAAAACAAAGCAAAGGTTGCACTAATTGTCTAAGCACTACGCATATAAATACCGCTTGCAATTCTAAATTTAATTGCCGTTATTGTGGATGTAAACATCATTCTATGTTATGCCGCAAAGTATCATCTTCCCGTGAAGACAATCGCCCGTACCCTAGCGCTCCGTCACAGGCGCACGCGCCGCCTCCGCGCGCGCGAACTCGCATCTTCTCCGCCGCCGGGGATCACATGCCGCCTTCGGCATCGCCGTCGCCCGTCGCGGGCTCCGCTAGCGCTCAGCTGACGAACTTACCTACAACTGCTTATCAGTCATCACAACAACAGGTGTCGCTGTGTAATATACGCCCCGCTTCGCAGCCTAATGACACTACTTGTTTACTGGGAACCGTACAAGTTTATGCTACGGATTTAAATGGTCGCCGCCATGTAGTACGCGCCTTAATTGATTCGGCTTCCCAAAGTAACTTTTTAACTTCAAAATGTTGCGCTAAATTAAATTTAAAATGCAATAAGGTGACGAACACCGTTGTTAAAGGGATAGGTTCCGCATCTAACCCAATCAAGGGAGCAGTTTCTGCTACTTTATCTTCCCGCCTAAATGATAATTTTATTGCAATTGACGCCTATGTTATCGACCGCATAACAGACAATTTACCGGCAGTGAAAATTGACGTATCCTGCCTTTCATACCTGAACTGCCTGCCTCTGGCAGACGACAGTTTCGCTTCGCCTTCCGAGATCGACATACTTATAGGCGCGCCGCTCTTTTCTGAAATATTGCTATCAGGCCGCGCCGCTGGTCCGCCTGGTACTCCAACCGCTTTTGAAACCATTTTTGGTTTTATCGTAATCGGGACCGCTCCCGTTACTCCCGCTCATGTTACTCCCGCTCATGTTACGCCCGCTCATATTGGAACCGTTGTTTCTATCACTGACCCCTTGGTTGAAGATAGATGCCGCTCTCATATTTCCCTCTGTACCTTTACGGAAGGACCACGTTTAGATAATCTTGTCCAACGCTTCTGGCAGCTTGAAGAGGTGCAATGCACGCCGACTTTGAGCCCAGACGCTATAGAATGTGAACGCATTTTTACAAATAACGTTTCCCGCGATCCTACGGGACGCTATTCTGTAGCGTTACCTTTCTCCCGCGATCCCGCGACCGCTCTGGGTAATTCTTACCCTATCGCTAAAAAACGCTTCATGTATCTCGAACGTAAGCTCGCCGCGACACCTGCTCTGCGCTTAGAGTACGATGCTATAATCAAAGAGTACATTCAGAAGGGTTACATTTCACTGATTGACAATGATAGTCCTTTTACTGGATATTACGTGCCACACCACGCCATTGCGAGACTACAAAAAACAACAACTCGATGGCGTATGGTGATGGACGCCGGTGCTGAAACTGACTCAGGCCTCTCCTTGAATCAAGTTTTATATACCGGGGATAATTTACAAAACGATCTTTTTACAATCCTCTTGGATTTCCGCCACTATCCAATCGCTTTTACATCCGATATTAAACAGATGTACCTACAAATTTTGATAAATAAGGACCACCGCAAATATCAAAAATTCCTGTATCGATTCGATCCCGTTTTTCCGCTTGATACCTACCAATTCAACCGCGTTTGTTTTGGTCTACGTAGCAGTCCGTTCCTTGCGATGCGAGTGTTGCGACAGCTGTGCGCCGCCGACGGTGCCCGCTTCCCACTCGCAGCATCTCTTATCAGCGACAACACATACATGGACGACGTGTGCTACTCCATGCCTACTCTGTCTGCTTGTTTACAACTCAGAGACGATCTCCGCGAGTTGCTCAAGGCCGGGGGCTTCGATCTCGTCAAATGGGCTAGTAACTCACCCGCGCTCCTTGACTCCCTTCCCATCTCTGCGTTAACGGAATGCGTTAAAAATGCGAAAAATGCGTTAACGGATCTTTTAAATTCCGACGAATATAATAAGTCTATCTCAGATGAGTTATCAGCTAATCGCATACACTGGAAATTCAATCCACCGCGAAGTCCTCACTTCGGGGGGAATTATGAAATATATGTGAAAGCGTTTAAAAGTCATCTTCATAAAACGATCGGTTCACAGTTACTCACCTATGAAAAAATGTTAACCGTACTCACACAGATAGAATGCGTTATCAATTCTCGTCCTATAACGTTATTGAGCGAAGATCCGTCTGAGCCGACCGCGCTGAGTGCTTCACATTTCTTAATGACCGCACCGCTGAAGCATTTACCCGCTTGCACGGTTCCCGATGAACCTGGACACTTATTGAAACGGTACGCTTTATTGGATCAAATGGTACGATCATTTTCCAAACGGTGGAAGTTGGAATATCTTCACTTACTTCAATCTAGAGGAAAATGGAATACACCTTCGAATCCCATTACAATAGGTTCTATTGTTCTTATTATCACTGATAATATTCCCCCGCTATCCTGGCCTCTCGGCGTCGTCGTGGCCACTCATGTCGGCGGCGATGGCATCTGTCGAGTAGCGTCAGTAAAAACGGCGACCGGCGTCTACCAGAGACCCGTCGTCCGTTTATGCATCTTACCTACCCAATAATTTAACCCCTTGCTCCCCGGTCAACCGCTATGTTATATTTAACCCGTTGACTGCTTAAGAGTTAACTCTTATTTTTATTTTTTTTATTTCCCGCTTTCTTTTAAAAACCAATGGTTTTTAGGCCGGGGGCAAATGTTCGCGCCACTTACATTGGCACTCATAATACCTTCCTACCTTCCTATTCCTATCATTTCTTGGCGACTATCTCTGTCGCTCATATCGTGGTATCCACGAGAAAACTGCTTGCCGCCGCAAGTAGTCTGCGATCGACCCTCGTCCTTCGCGGCTGCCGCTCTCGCCGAATCCAAAGTACTGGATCTGCTGCTCCTCTGTGGTGGTCCACGTGAATTCGACGCGAAAATATAAACAAAACCCGCTATAAACCCGCCGCGTAAACGCTCCTTGCCGACACGCACCAACCGCCAAAAATACAGTCCACTACATCGAACGTCATAACATCCTGAAGGAACAAGCAGCTTGGAGACGGACCCGAACCGAGGTGATTGCAGTTGCATGGAGACCAGGTTAGTCGCCAAGTTCCTTTGTACTACTCTTCTACCAGCCATCCTTCCCCCGCCATTGGAGGCGCGCTCAGCCTATACAGCTTAGCTGCCGCGCTAACAATATTTTTAACCGATCTTTAAAGGCTTTCACTGATGATACTGAGAAAGATTTATTTCTATGTGGAATGATCTCGTTAGACCGCTTACGCTCCGATTTCAATGAAATTGTGAACAAATTAAATGTCACCGAGTTGACTCTCAACGCTTCGTACACGGTAAACTACCAATCTATAAACGTCTTCGAAGATATGTTTTGCCGTTGTCAGTTTGTTTATAATAAACTTAACCCGCCTTTAAAAACCGCTGATTTCAATGTTGCCCCGCAACGTAAATCCATCAGAATTCCTGAACTCGATTTGATGGTCTTCAATGGAGATCCGATGACCTGGAGGATATTTTATGAGTCATTCAAACGCACGATTCACGAAAATCCCGATCTCACTGATCACGAACGCGTCCAATATTTAATTAATAAATTGTCAGGCCGGGCCCTTGCAGTTTGTTCTGGTATCGTACCTAACGGTGATAATTATTCGATCATATGGCAGACGCTCGTCGATAAGTATAACGACAAACGTAACCTAGCCTCCGCTTATCTTGATCAAATGCTTGATTTTAAATCTTTTAACACCGCGACGAATAAAAACTTAGAATTATTCCTAGATAAATTCTGCACGGCTGTGTCAAGTTTGAAGTCTCTCAAGCTCGATAACATGTCTGATTTTATTTTACTATCGCTCGCTTTGAAGAAAATAGATTCAAGTACTGCACGGTCGTTTGAAATGCACATGCGAGGTAAATCTATGCCTACATACAATGAACTTTTAAAATTCATCCGCGAACAAAGCAAAATATTGGAACGCACTACGACCGATTCTCTTAGCCGCAGTGATAACAGGCCGGGTACTGCAAGGTCTACGCAGTCTTTTGCAGCATCATGCGTCACTCACTGTCCGCTTTGCAAACAAGCCGATCACGCTAACTTATATAGATGCCCTGCATTTGATAAGCTTTCTATCGACGACAGGTACACTTTTGTAAAACAAAGCAAAGGTTGCACTAATTGTCTAAGCACTACGCATATAAATACTGCTTGCAATTCTAAATTTAATTGCCGTTATTGTGGATGTAAACATCATTCTATGTTATGCCGCAAAGTATCATCTTCCCGTGAAGACAATCGCCCGTACCCTAGCGCTCCGTCACAGGCGCACGCGCCGCCTCCGCGCGCGCGAACTGGCAACTTCTCCGCCGCCGGGGATCACATGCCGCCTTCGGCATCGCCGCCGCCCATCGCGGGCTCCGCTAGCGCTCAGCTGACGAACTTACCTACAACTGCTTATCAGTCATCACAACAACAGGTGTCGCTGTGTAATATACGCCCCGCTTCGCAGCCTAATGACACTACTTGTTTACTGGGAACCGTACAAGTTTATGCTACGGATTTAAATGGTCGCCGCCATGTAGTACGCGCCTTAATTGATTCGGCTTCCCAAAGTAACTTTTTAACTTCAAAATGTTGCGCTAAATTAAATTTAAAATGCAATAAGGTGACGAACACCGTTGTTAAAGGGATAGGTTCCGCATCTAACCCAATCAAGGGAGCAGTTTCTGCTACTTTATCTTCCCGCCTAAATGATAATTTTATTGCAATTGACGCCTATGTTATCGACCGCATAACAGACAATTTACCGGCAGTGAAAATTGACGTATCCTGCCTTTCATACCTGAACTGCCTGCCTCTGGCAGACGACAGTTTCGCTTCGCCTTCCGAGATCGACATACTTATAGGCGCGCCGCTCTTTTCTGAAATATTGCTATCAGGCCGCGCCGCTGGTCCGCCTGGTACTCCAACCGCTTTTGAAACCATTTTTGGTTTTATCGTAATCGGGACCGCTCCCGTTACTCCCGCTCATGTTACTCCCGCTCATGTTACGCCCGCTCATATTGAAACCGTTGTTTCTATCACTGACCCCTTGGTTGAAGATAGATGCCGCTCTCATATTTCCCTCTGTACCTTTACGGAAGGACCACGTTTAGATAATCTTGTCCAACGCTTCTGGCAGCTTGAAGAGGTGCAATGCACGCCGACTTTGAGCCCAGACGCTATAGAATGTGAACGCATTTTTACAAATAACGTTTCCCGCGATCCTACGGGACGCTATTCTGTAGCGTCACCTTTCTCCCGCGATCCCGCGACCTCTCTGGGTAATTCTTACCCTATCGCTAAAAAACGCTTCATGTATCTCGAACGTAAGCTCGCCGCGACACCTGCTCTGCGCTTAGAGTACGATGCTATAATCAAAGAGTACATTCAGAAGGGTTACATTTCACTGATCGACAATGATAGCCCTTTTACTGGATATTACGTGCCACACCACGCCATTGCGAGACTACAAAAAACAACAACTCGATGGCGTATGGTGATGGACGCCAGTGCTGAAACTGACTCAGGCCTCTCCTTGAATCAAGTTTTATATACCGGGGATAATTTACAAAACGATCTTTTTACAATCCTCTTGGATTTCCGCCTCTACCCAATCGCTTTTACATCCGATATTAAACAGATGTACCTACAAATTTTGATAAATAAGGACCACCGCAAATATCAAAAATTCCTGTATCGATTCGATCCCGTTTTTCCGCTTGATACCTACCAATTCAACCGCGTTTGTTTTGGTCTACGTAGCAGTCCGTTCCTTGCAATGCGAGTGTTGCGACAGCTGTGCGCCGCCGACGGTGCCCGCTTCCCACTCGCAGCATCTCTTATCAGCGACAACACATACATGGACGACGTGTGCTACTCCATGCCTACTCTGTCTGCTTGTTTACAACTCAGAGACGATCTCCGCGAGTTGCTCAAGGCCGGGGGCTTCGATCTCGTCAAATGGGCTAGTAACTCACCCGCGCTCCTTGACTCCCTTCCCGTCTCTGCGTTAACGGAATGCGTTAAAAATGCGAAAAATGCGTTAACGGATCTTTTAAATTCCGACGAATATAATAAGTCTATCTCAGATGAGTTATCAGCTAATCGCATACACTGGAAATTCAATCCACCGCGAAGTCCTCACTTCGGGGGGAATTATGAAATATATGTGAAAGCGTTTAAAAGTCATCTTCATAAGACGATCGGTTCACAGTTACTCACCTATGAAAAAATGTTAACCGTACTCACACAGATAGAATGCGTTATCAATTCTCGTCCTATAACGTTATTGAGCGAAGATCCGTCTGAGCCGACCGCGCTGAGTGCTTCACATTTCTTAATGACCGCACCGCTGAAGCATTTGCCCGCTTGCACGGTTCCCGATGAACCTGGACACTTATTGAAACGGTACGCTTTATTGGATCAAATGGTACAATCATTTTCCAAACGGTGGAAGTTGGAATATCTTCACTTACTTCAATCTAGAGGAAAATGGAATACACCTTCGAATCCCATTACAATAGGTTCTATTGTTCTTATTATCACTGATAATATTCCCCCGCTATCCTGGCCTCTCGGCGTCGTCGTGGCCACTCATGTCGGCGGCGATGGCATCTGTCGAGTAGCGTCAGTAAAAACGGCGACCGGCGTCTACCAGAGACCCGTCGTCCGTTTATGCATCTTACCTACCCAATAATTTAACCCCTTGCTCCCCGGTCAACCGCTATGTTATATTTAACCCGTTGACTGCTTAAGAGTTAACTCTTATTTTTATTTTTTTTTTATTTCCCGCTTTCTTTTAAAAACCAATGGTTTTTAGGCCGGGGGCAAATGTTCGCGCCACTTACATTGGCACTCATAATACCTTCCTACCTTCCTATTCCTATCATTTCTTGGCGACTATCTCTGTCGCTCATATCGTGGTATCCACGAGAAAACTGCTTGCCGCCGCAAGTAGTCTGCGATCGACCCTCGTCCTTCGCGGCTGCCGCTCTCGCCGAATCCAAAGTACTGGATCTGCTGCTCCTCTGTGGTGGTCCACGTGAATTCGACGCGCAAATATAAACAAAACCCGCTATAAACCCGCCGCGTAAACGCTCCTTGCCGACACGCACCAACCGCCAAAAATACAGTCCACTACATCGAACGTCATAACATCCTGAAGGAACAAGCAGCTTGGAGACGGACCCGAACCGAGGTGATTGCAGTTGCATGGAGACCAGGTTAGTCGCCAAGTTCCTTTGTACTACTCTTCTACCAGCCATCCTTCCCCCGCCATTGGAGGCGCGCTCAGCCTATACAGCTTAGCTGCCGCGCTAACAGCATATGAGACTTAAGTGCTCGACTTGTAAAAGTGCATTATTTTTGTCTACTAGCAAAAAAATATTTGACTTTGAGAGTTGCTAGTATTTTAATCAACTAATTCAAACTCTAATTGCAATAACCTAGGCCTTAGTTTTTTTAACCACTTTTTTTTTATTTTTTTTTTTTTAACCCGGGGGAATGACCTTATTCATACCTCCACCATTTCGACCTCGGGGGAGGCCGGATGGTTATGTGGGGCTCCCCCGCCAGTGCGCATCCTAGGGATGCGCCTGACTGGGTGTACCCACTAAACAACCCCGGGATGTTCTCCTCTCCGCATGTTGGGGTGGACGCGGGCTCGCGATTGCGCTTCCACGACCACCCCTGCTTCCACGACCACCCCTGCTTCCACGACCACCCCTGCAGTTTTTTTTTTTTTTTTTTAACCACTGCTTTACCCTACGTTATGATATAATTAGGGTCCGAATCCACCACCTGGGCTTCAATGCAGATTGGCAGCTGTCATCATTAAACCTAATATTTTAAAGTTCGTAGAGATACTGGTTTACACACGATGGATTTCATGACCATGAGGTGTGAGGTTTTGAACGCTGTGTCGTTGGATTGTAAAGCCAACTGATTACCGGTCGGCTCCCAGAGAAGGAGACGAGTATAGACCGTAGTTTATCATTCTAGCCCAGTCCTCGATATTATCATCATCGTCATCAACCCACATCGCCCCACTGCTGAGCACGGGTCTCCCCTCCTCTCTCTCTGTGTTGATATCACATACCGTTAAACCGTAACGCTTACCATCAGCTAAACGACACACCCCGTCAATTCCAAACAGTCCCAACCACACACTACATCAATTAATTACGAATAATTAACCCAAAACACCTAATACCATAAAGATCATAATCGTAATGCAAATATCTCGTTATAATTCCGTTACTTAACTAAATCTGCAAAGCATGTGTAATCCTTCAAAGGGATTCAGCGTGATCCTTGTGCCCTGTTATTTGAGCCCTTGAAGACAATATAAACAGTAGCTCAAAGGGTAGATTCAACTCACGCCTGCCCTTACGCGTACATGCTTCGGTTTGTCTTCAAACAAATTGGAGAGGAGAACATGAGTAGGTAGCTACAGCTACGTGCAAAGTGTGAAGTTACCATAGACTCTTGTTTGGTAATGTAGAGAAGGAACCTCGAAACTCTGGTGACATTTATACAAAATATGTTAAAAATTGCAAAATACGAGACAAGCAAGTCATTCTTCTAATGGTAAGCCTGCCTATAAAAGTTGCAGTGCCACCTACAGTGTCATAATCTTGCGCGGCACTGCACTGCGCTCGTCACCCTGAAACATTGGTTCTAAAGTAAGTAAGTAAGTATTTTAAGCAATGGAAACACTTAATTTCGTAACTTTTTCCAAGTTTATTCGATTTTGAGAAACAAGGTATTGAAATTTTATAGAAATTATGAATTTGATACAAAAAATCAGCTAAAATAATCTTAACAGTTTCAAACCATTTTTTCTTATTTATTCCGAAATCGTCTAAACGTTTCGCAGCATCTTATTTCTTGTAGTTTATCACTATTACTATCACCTAATTATAATAAATATTTTTACTAGTATTAATATAGTAAAAGCGATTTATTAAAAGGTTTATTATTGTGCCTTTTGTTACCACTCGACTTTGTAACAATAGAACTAATTTTGATGACAATTTGTACATAGACTTAAGCTGTGAAATAACATAATATAGAATAACGCTTCATAATCTTTGACATGGTATCATCTTAATGAAAACGCATGTAAAACTATGGGACTAAGCTAGACCATCAAACCGGACGCATCATTTATTGTGCGGACTTGCAATACTATCTTAAATTATACCATGGTTATTTTTGTACGGAATTCTAATACTGTGTTCAATTCTACCATACTACGGCCTTCGTACGCTGTTATCCGAATCCTCGGATCCAGTGCGAGTGGCTCTCCAACTGACGAGGGCCTAAAGAGGCAGCAAAGCCTCCTCTAATGACAGGACCGGAAATACCGCTTGTACACAAACTGCCGGTACTTTGAAACGGCACAGCAAGGGGACAGTTTCTTTATAAGCTTCATGTTGACTGGCCAAGTTGTTAGTAACATATTTCTATACGTGAATTTTGGTTTGTCTGATAAGCGTATGCGTATCGTTGAACTGATTGAGTTGAAGTGAAACTTTGTATGGACGTTGTTGGTGCTCGTGTCAAAGTTTCTGGCATAGTACCATGTTCGCAATTGTACGATGTTCATCCATTTGTGGTTTATGTGACACAAACGTAATCTGTATTAAGTTTTGGGTAATAACTTCACTAATATTATAAATACAAAAGTATGCTTGTTTGTGAATTTGTGTGTATTTGTCCTGGCTACACGCCGAAACGACTGAACGGATTTTGATAAAATTTATTACAGAAACTTTAAGTCTTGAAATAGACATGTGATACTTTTTATCTATACAAACTTATAACTCATGTCTTTTCGAGAAATATCCTTCAGTTTTGTCTACACTTTTCCTTAAAAGGATGTCAAACAAGACAAGACAACCCAATTAGCTTTGAATCAAAAGCAGAATGTCGATTTCTCTTCTAAAGATGATGTAGGGGAAATGAGGAAGCTACTGTAAGAGGATTATTGGTTATACGACATGGCTCCAATCTTATTATTTTGAGTTCATCAGTTATTTGCGTAATAAGATGAGAGGATTTTCAAACTATCGATGATAGAATCATTATTCTTGAAAGGGAAGTTTCCTTGTCAAAACTTGCGGTAGGTAAGTACAGAGCTCATGCCCTTCTCTCTCCGATTTTTGGATACCTAGGCGGTGGAGACGAGGGTGTCCATCGCCAGCATAAGGCCGTGATGGGGTGCGCACTTCTCTTTGCACCCTTCAATGGCGGACAGGGGAAGTCATCTCCGACAAAAAAGGGAAAAACAGAGCTGCAGCTTTCAAAATAAGTTTAGGAACGTTGCCTAACGCGTAAGACGGACCGATGCAGCACGCCGCAAGTATCTGCGGTGCATTGCGTCACTTTGATATATTTTGTATGGAAAAGGCGTCGAGTAATGTCATGCATGCCGCACGCCACGTCTTTTCTCTCTGGCTTGATTCACAAGATACTTTTTAATATCGTGATGATTTTTGTATCATAGTGTAAGAAATGATCCTCTATTAAATATTAAAAATACGCCTCAAAATACGCTATAATAAATATGAACTTACAAAATGCATTTTACCGAAAAAACCACGTTCTCCTCATAGATTATTTTTCTAGGAACGTTATTTAGTATCTCCAAACAATTAACTTATCCAACGTATTAAAAAACAAACTTTATAAAACGAAGCTCTCCAAATTTAATCTACTTTTTTAGGCATTTTAAAGAAATGAAAAGCCACATAAAGCTGAGTATACACTTGAGCATTTTCATGTAATGACTCATGTAACGTTCTCGCGAATTCAAAAGCTCCGTTCCAAGAAACGGATTAGAGCGATTTCAGGTGACGACAGACTTATAACGTTTAGGTGTAAAGTATCACGTTACAACCCGAGCATAACAGCAGAGAGCCGAGCTGTTAAATGTTAAAATGTCTAAATTGTTTACACTTAGATGATACAAGGATCGCTTCGAATGATACATTACACTAAGTGAGTCACCATATAAAGTGCCCTATGCTATGTGCGGTTAATCTTTTTTTTACTAAATAACGAGACGCGTAAGTCGTTCACTTGAAGGTAAGCGCTACGCGTGCCCATAACAGTTCCAGTGCGGCCTACGTAGTGCTTCATCACAATTCATGTTACATGTAAATGTTCAAAATGTATGCTCACCTTAAGAAATGGCACTGATATTTCGTTAACAAAGCTTTAGGGACCTTCCTTATAGAGTGCCATTAGCGGGCCATTGAAGAAGACGATGAGTCGGCGGGTTTGCTGTAAGTAGGTGCTTTTATTTATAACAGTAGTTATTATGGTTTATCAAGTACGTAGGCAATGTCTGAAAAGACCTCTATTTATGGGACCAGTCGTGGAATGGAACGCCTAACCAGTAATGCTTGTGTATCTTCTAGTCATCATCATCATCAACCTATATAACATCCCACTGCTGGGCACAGGTCTCCCCTCACTTACGTGAGGAGGGTTAGGCCATTATCCACCACGAGGACTCGGTACGGATTGATGGATAACATACCTACCTCCGAAATAATTCTTGGGTAGGTATGTGGGTTTCCTCACGATATTTTCCTTCACCGAAAAGCGAGTAATAATTACGTACATATGTTTTACAGAAACATATTGGTACGTGCGTGCACTGGGATTTGAACTCACGACTTTCTAATTGGAAGGACGTTCTGTCAGGTATACCCTAGCGTGAGGCTGGCATTAAGCTCCATCTTCAGCCATATTGTCACATACCATCAGGACGTGAAACTACTTGCAAAGTTGCCGATTTTGACAGTCTGTGTATAAGAAACCGTCAATCTTGGCGAAATTGACAGCGATAACGCGATTCAATTGCTTATAGACTTGTAGCCATGCTTGCCTATCTTGCATTAAAAAGAAAGTATAGTCAAAGGTTTTCCTATAAATCATCATCATCGTCATCAACCCATAACGTCCCACTACTGGGCACGGGTCTCCCCTCACTTTCGTGAGGAGGGTAAGGCTATAATCCACCACGGGGGCTCAGTTCGGATTGGTGGAATAAATGACTAAAATATTCCTATAAATGACTTGAAAAAAATTCCTCACTCTGAAATTAATTGACACTTGAAGCCCAGGACTTGCTTGCCTATCTTGCATTAAAAAGCACAAAATATAGTCAAGAATTTTCCCGTAAATAACTCGATAAAATTTCTCGCTCTTTAATATCTCAGTTACCTCTATTATTACATCAAAAACGATTCAACATTTCCCACCTGAACGAATCTAAGAAATGTGACATTCCAGTGCGGAAAATAAAATGAAAAATGAAGGCATTCCACTGGAATTGTTAGGGGAACCTTTCCATCTTGCGACGTGAACGTCGTAAAAGTTACATGCTCTATCCTTTAGGGGTTGCCATAAGAATGCTAATACGAATTCCCATGAGGAAAGCCGGGTTATGGCGCCTGTCTTATTAGCGTCCTAGTCATTCAGAGTGGCGGCTATGTAGATTTTTTTAGGTTTATGATAGGATTTTTTAAAGCTCCTTTGACATTTTTAGATTGTTACTCGAGAGGATGAAATATCTTTTTATGTTTTTTTTTTATCATTTGGATGGTTTCTCAATTTGGGAGAGGGTGATTTTACTCTCATTTTATTGGGTGTCAGAGTTTTGGGGTAGCATGACTAAAGTAGGTAGTAAAATTATATTTCATGTGCTTGCTTGGCTAACCACGTCTATTTTTTAAGCTTCGTGACTATACAGTACAAGGGTTAGGTTACATGATACTTCTAATAAGATAACAATATATACTATTTCTAGTAATATAAATCAGTCAAATTGATAGACTAATCGAACAATGATTCATCATCATCATAGACAGCTCATCCAACCCACTGCAGGGCATAAGCCTCCTCCCTCTTACGCCATTCATCTCGGCTTTGAGCCAATCTGGTCCAGGTGTTACCTACGCACAATGTTTACTCAGCAAAAACAGATTTTTGGTGAAGAAAAACATCGAGAGGAAACCCACATACCCGAAAACTATTTCTTAAGTATGTGATCTACCAATCCGGGCTGGGCCCCTGTGTTGGATTATGGCCTAATCCTCTTTACAAACGTAAGAGGACATCCATGCTCAGCAGATAACCGATATAGGCTAATGAGGACGATGATGATAAAAAACAGTAAAGCTGTGTTAATATTCTTTAGACAAAATACATCAAAAGTAATAAAAATCAATATAAAAGTTTAAAATAATCCAAAATCGAATCGGCTCCAAAGATAATTGAATTCTAAAACTTATACAGTAACAAAATATTAACTCTCAACGCGGAAGTCGATCCCCGTCCGAGATAACATTCTATCATTCCTCAGCATATTTTCCGGGACATTAAGCGCATGAGTTACGCTCATATAAACGGCCTGCCTGTGGCGTGGAGAATTAAACTTACATTTTTCATTATTATGATATGACGAAGTGATTTATAATACAGTGACGGCTTCCGTGGGTGATGAGTTGACTGAGGTTAGCGAAGTCAATTCCTAGCGGGGGTGCGGGCCAGGTAACCTCCACGAGTGCCCGGCTGTTGTTCGTGCCTCTTGATGCGTTGCATACGTAGGGAAGGGCAGCAGCTGGGACGGTGCACCTTAGGGTTCGGTCAGCAATTCTCCTAGGGGTATTGGTGGCCGTAGCAAATAACCTGGCGGGAAGAGGTCCTTCGCGTGTCCCCCTGATCAGCAGGTGGCACAGTGAAGGACCACAACGGGGACTTTTGGGCCGCGGATCGGGGGGTCCAACGCCCAAGTCAGAAGTCCCGAGCTGAGGTACGGCCCGTGTGTTCCGGGACGCACCCAGCGGAGAAAGAGGCCCAAGCCTCACGTGCCGAGCCCGAGAGGGCACCCGCAGAGGTGGTCGCGGAAGCGCCGTTCGTACCCGTGGCCACCTCCACAATGCGGAGAGGAGAACACCCCGGGGTTTTAATGGGTAACCCCGTCAGACCGGATTCTGGCGGGGGAGTCCCACATAACCATCCCGCCTCCCCCGGGGCCGGGTGGTATGCCTAATGCATATCCCCGGGTAAAAAAAAAAAAGAAAAATGTCAATTCCTACACAGGGCACCACGATAATACACCTGAGACCGATAAAACATTTTCTTTGGATCTTCTCTATCCAAAGGTTGTTCGAAAAAGATTGCTAACAATGATACCGCACCTTTACTTTCGCATTATTCTTGTTTGTTTTGAAGTGCAATAAAGACTTCTTACAATACAATACATATAAACACCACAATACTTCTACGCTTCTATGCTACACAGCATTACATCCTCCTTTTACTTTTTATAAGTTTAAATAAGTACAGTAATCAGCAATAAGTCCGCCCATTGTACAATATTTATTCCATTACGTTCTATTCTTTATGTACCTTGTGTATTTCTGAACTAGTTAAGTATACAATATAGTATTTTCTATTCTATTTCATTCTATTTTATTCTATTCTAAGTACTAACTACAACATCACCATCTACAATAATCTGATCTATACAATATCTTATCGGACTTTATTGCATTAATTCTTGAGGAGAATCAGGTCTACCTTATTGGTTTAGGAAATTAATATTAAACAGAAATATCTTAGCTTTAGTTAGTCAAATTACGGCGAACACGATAAGGCGATGAGTTTTAGTCTCAGCGGGCCCAAGTTCCAACATTGAATGGCTCAAATTTCCTAAGCTTATAATAATATAGCTACTGCCAAGGTTTATAACATTAGCTAGCTACACCCCGCGGTTTTACGCGCGTCGACTATTACCCCACAGGAACTCGTAACTTGTAACCGCAACCGTAATGTTACCGGATAAAAGTGAGATAAAAGAAAGTCCTTACTAATAAGGGTGGACACTGGACAACGCACGTTTCTGTGAGGAGTTTACCTATCTATTTTTGGATCTGGGGGGTAACCAACTCACCACCTACTTATTCTTATACCATACAGTTATTTTTAAGGCCTTAAACTGAACGGCCTAGATTGGCACTACACACTCTTAAATGACAAACGTGACGTAACGTCACTCAAAAATAGACTGCAGAGAATGAGAGAGAAAGAGAAACTGCCATAAATGCAAACAAATTGTTTCGATCTCTTTGTATAAATGTCTCTATGAACGCTGAGCGATATTAGTGCTGACAGTTAGCAGGGCAGTTCAGCTTAAGGCCATAAACTGGATGGATTTAACAGTTCGTGGTGAGGCCCCTGAAACTGATAATTTAATCAAAATAAAATGCCGCACCTTTGAACAAGATAACCCTTCTGTTTGCGGAGCGTTCCCTTTGGAGAAGGTTGGTTAAAATAGACGATTAAAAGATCAGATTTTCGACTGATTACACATTCCCGAGCAAAAAGCGGACCGCCCTATTTTCCTCGTCGTCGCCCTCAAAAGGTCCGGGTTGTAATCATTAGTCTTGGAGATGCTGGCCGAATTAATCACGGTAAGGTTAACGATTTTTCCAAATTGTTGACCTAATTTGTTTGATTGTATACTTTAACAATTTGTGGGGGACACTGATAAAGAAAACTAATTATATTTTTGTTCAGTTTTTTTTTAAGTTACTGATTAACAAGACTAGCAATTGTCACGCCTGCCCATAACAGCTACAGTGTCACCCAGAACTTTCCATTACAAAGCCTTGAGCAGCACTGCACTGCGTTGAGACATCGATTCTAAAGTCTCATGCCCAGAAATTTCACTGCAAACAGGACCCTTCAAACCGGAATACAGTATTGTTTTCACTCTATTTGGCGGATAAATATCTGGAAAATGTCTATTTCTTCCCCAGGCGGTCTCTTGCAGAAGAGGTCTACCAAAAATGCAGAAAGGCCAGTTTAGCAGGAATGTGCAGCGGTGATGGCTGAGTGGTGATATGTACTCTTTGCAATCCAGCAACTATGTAAACAAAACGTCTGCACCAATAATTAAATTTCAAAAGTTATGTCCAAATTCTCGTCGCACCGTGCTAGGAAGGATGCGTAAAGTAGTTCACTTAAGTAGGATAAGTCCATAGTCCACTACGGGGGCCCGCTCTGGATTGGTGGATAACCATGTACCTCTGAAATAATTCTCAGGTAGGTCTACTCACGATGTTTTCCTTCACTGAAAAGCGTAATGACAATAACCCTCATTTTGGCACAATTGGCTATTAAACTGCACTTATGATATTACATAACAATATTTATAGGTACACTGAACTTGGCTTTACACGCAACCCGATTCAAACAGTCAAGTGAATTTCATATCAAACACAACCAATAAATCAACTTAGTCTTTATTACGGTTTCCTCCTAACGTACGTTCGTCACCCTTCAGCTTAAAAATCCTATTTCATCAAAGGCTCGACATCAAACATCCCAAATTCAAGGCCCTTGACAGAAGTAAAGCAAACAAGCGAGATTTCAATGTAAATCCAAAGTAGGAAGTAACTCAACGACACTCATGTTAAACAAATATTGTAAGGTGGGACGGATTGAGAGGGTATGTTAATACTTCTCAAGTTGTTTCGGATACGTATGAGTAGAATTTTTATTTAAAGTGTTTTAGACGAGTTTTGACTGTAATTTTGTTGAGCGCGCGTTTCAAGTTTGGCTTTCATCTTTATTGATCGTTTTGCTCACGCCTTTACTTTGTGGCTTTTTATTTATTTCGCTCGCTTCGCTTGGGCCTCTTTAACTTTCCTATAACTAAGCAGTACTGACTGTTTTAAGCTTGTTTTGCTCACCTCACTCTACAATTACATTTAAATGCTTGCAATTATTTCTGCTCGCTTCGCTCACACCTCACCATATCAGCCTAAATAGATTTTTACTCGGTTTCATCTTAAAACTCCATCCTGCACATTTTTGGTCCCAACAAAAACACCTTTATTTACTCTTACAATGGGTATAATTTCCATAATTCTTGTAGATAGAGCAAAGTGGTTGCGTGTAGCATAATTGACGTGTGATTTTTCCTTTTGTTTTAACAGATGCCACTCATAGTATAGAGTTTCTGGCAGATTCTTACTCGTGTGGAAGGGGGTTTAACCAGTTAACTACCAAGCGTTAATACATTCCTAATACGTCTGGTATAAAGTTATAATTTGATTACCGCTCTGTTACATTTACACGAAGCCATATTTTTTCGATGTTTTTCTTTCTCATACCGCTCCTGCCATTGGTAGACCACTGTGATAGCGAGCACGATTGTGTTGACTTTCATGTTGTTTTTTTTTATGTTACTGAGTAACGAGACAAGCAAATCGTCCACCTGATGGTAAGCGCCATGCTTGCCCATATTACAATGCCACCCAGAACTTTGCATTACATTATCTTGCGCGGCACTGCACTGCGTTCTTCGCCCTGAGGTCTTGAATCTAAAGTCTCGTATGCACAATTTGCTGAGAACAGTGCCCTTCAAAGCGAAACACAGTAATATTTGCACACTACTGCTTTGCTCATTAATTTAAGATTTAAATTCCCTTGCCAATTGTTCTGTCCACTTAGTTCTACAAACACCATTGTAATTTAATCAATTTGCTTATACCTACTACTCTATCTAGCTACACTAAGTAATGACACGTGATATATAGATTGGAAATATGACGCAATCGTTCCAGTTCGTTACCCACGTCCCGCGGCGAGGAACTGCAGTAGATATATACTCCGTCGCCAGTACGCAATGAATGTCGAACTAACGAACTAAGAGATAACAAGCGAACAGGTGCAAAGAACGTCGCGATATACGGGTGTCATACCTTGACGTAAGGTTTAATTTAGTAAGTTAGAAAGAAAGGAAGATAAAAAAAAGAAAAGAGAATTACATCGCTCAATTACGACAGAATTTGTTATCTCAAGTTCAACATGTTGAGAAGATACGTTCTTCTTGCAAATGAGATATCTTTGTAACAATGTATTTACAAAATATATACACCTACACCTAAATACACAACTAAACTACCTACAGAAATAAAAACTTCCATCTAAGTTTAGTTCGAAGAAAAATACCTAATTATATTAGTGGGAGGCATCTTCTGCGAGAAACCGCCTGGGAAAGGACCACTATTTTGCAAACATTACTGTGTTCCAATTTGAAGGGCATTGTTTTCTGGGCATTATTATGAGACTTTAGAGCCGATGTCTCAGGGTGACGAGCGCATTGCAGTGCCGCGCAGGATTACGCAATCCAGGGTTCTGGTTGGTGCTGTGACTATTATGGGCAGGCGTGGCGCTTACCATCAGGTGAACGACAAAAAACACACCAAATAAACAACGACACAATTTATGTTTACTGCCGAAAACCCCAGACAATGTTAATAAAGTTGATACTCCGTAGTATTTGGTTTCCCAAAAATCAATATACTAAAGTTTATCGGGTGAAAGAACGATTTGTTCGACAGACCTGACTATACAACCTTTTCAATACCGGCTTGGCTTTTGCAAAACTTGGCAAAGTTTCATTGGTAATAATGATTGAAAAACTTATTGACTACGCCAAAAGGATTTATTCGCTATATTTATTCATGAGTTCACAATAAATAATTACTTATTTAACGAAGATTACAAAATGTCTTTTTAGAATGAATTCACAAAGTCGACTAGTCGGTTTAATTTAAATTTTCTCGGTTTCTGAGAAATGCGAGAGGCGGAAAAGCAAGGGAGGACCATCGGGCTTATTATGTTGTTCGGAATTATAAACAGGGTTGGTTAATTTGACTTACGTTTCAAAGGGTTTACATTTTGAATTACGGTGTAAATGTTTTATTGTTATTTTAATTCCGTGTGTATATGTATAAATCATAACGTCTGCTTATTCCAAGCAATACCACTCATACCTAAAACATAACAAAAAAACTAAATTTGTGCTGGGAAACATAGTAGAAGTAACACTTCAACTAAAAAAAAAAAAAGAAATTTAAAATAATATTCCTTGGCATATGAGACTATAGAGCCGATGTCTTAGGATGGCGAGCGCAGTGCAGTGCCGCACAGGATTATGCAATGCAGGGTTTTGGTGGTACTGTGACTGTTATGGGCAGGCGTAGCGCTTACGATCAGCTGAACTACAAAAAAAAACATAGGAACGACACAGAAAAGTGTGCTCAAATCACTCTGATTCATAAATGATGAATCTTTAGACAGCCCGAAACTCAGACGATTCATAAAGTGCTTACAGACACCCTATCCGACCCAGCCCAACTCGAAATATTAGCGATATTACACTTTGAAAATTCTCTAGATCGGTTTTATTTGAGTTATAAAAAGTTCGATGGAAAAGGTGCTGCTATAAAAGGGGAAATAAAACCCTTCTACTAACTCAGTAGATTACAGCGGCGGGGGTCAATTCTCGTTTGTACATAATGTCTATGACAGATATTTCTCTATTCCTTTCGTTTTATGTCACGTGAAAATGTAACGATTATCTTTCTTTGGCCACAGAATGGTGACAATGTAGAAGCTAAAACTACTTTAAAACACTGGCTTTTGTGAGTCAGTACCTTTTTAAGCTTTTAACAAATTCTCGACCACATTAATAAGCAAACGCAAACAAAAAAAAGTACACCGATAACGTGCTACCCCTAGTGGGACTCGAACCCACAATCTCCGGCTTAGGAGGCCGTCTCGGATACCAGAGGGTGTATATATCTGATATGGACATGACTAACTGAACTTGGGTTGAACAAATATCTATATGGTGCAGCAGGGGGGGGGGGGGGGGGGGGTAGGGGGGGGGGGGGTAACTTTTAACAGAAATCTATCTTGTAGACAAAGAAGATACACAAATAGACACAATCTATAAGTTAAAAGTTTTCTCGGAAATAAGGAAAATGTTTCGTCAAAAACCAGAAAAAAACGAAATGTGTGCTGGAACTCATACAAGGGGTAAAACTTCAACTAAAAAAAATATTTCTTAATAGAATAGAATAGAAGCGGTGCTAGCCTAGTGGGAGAACGTCCGCCTTCCAATCAGAAGGTCGTGAGTTCAAATCCCAGTGCAGGCACGTACCAATGTGTTTCTGTAAAACATATGTACGTAATTATCACTCGCTTTTCGGTGAAGGAAAACATCGTGAGGAAACCCACATACCTACCCGACAATTATTTCGGAGGTAGGTATGTTATCCACCAATCCGGACTGGGCCCCCGTGGTGGATTATCACCTCACTCTCGTGAGGAGGGTTAGGCCATACCTAACCTAGACCCGTGACCCGTGCCCAGCAGTGTGACGTTATGGGTTGATGATGTTGATGAATAAAATATAAAAAAAAAACATAAAAGATATTTTATTTAAAAAAACATACGAAACGTAACTCTGGTTCATTCTATCTTCACTTACTCATATCTCCCTCTCAACTTCCGTTAGCCTCACCCGATCACATTTTTCGTAACGCATTCACCACCTTACTCCGCAAGTCAAGCGTGAATATTAAATAAGTTTTACTTCAAGGAAATCATTTGCAGTTAGATGCCAGTGACGACTTTGTCATAAAAAACCAATGTATTGCTATCACTACCATAGTGAAATGATAGTGATTAGACACGTCATCGGATAAAAAGCAGATAGTAATATATTACCAAAGGTTGCAATCAGCGACATTATTTTCTATCAACCTCAAACAAACTCCGAAAACAAAACTAAACCTCATCGAAGAAACCCGACAAAATTAATAAATCCAATTAAGCACGGATCAAATTAATCATTTTCCAAGAGAAAATTCACGAACGCCTAATCTCTGTTGTTCTAACAATTAAATGAGATTCTATTAAAAGTTTAATAACATTGTTTACTAAATACGAATAACTAATGTTAGCTTACATTACAGCTTATAGTACCTTTTTTTTTTAAGGGGGAAATACCATTGCACTTTCCCTCCATCACCCCGTGGCGGAGGGGACAGAGCGATAGCATTTCAGCCACGGGGTGGCGGAGGGGGGTGTGTGGGACTCGAACTTACTAAAACCCCCCTGTGAGCAGTCTGCCACCAAGGTGGGGCAAGATGGGGTCACCAGTACCTACAGTGACCTTTCCTATCTATGTTAACACTAAAGGGCCTTTATTGTATAGAACTACTTTTTATGGCGAAAGCTAGTATTTATCATAAATCAGTTTTCTGGTACTTACTATAGTACTTTTATCGACTTATTTTACCTAAAGGTTAGGTGTAAGGAAATGTTGAACAGATTTATCAGTTCACTTGTTTATTTATAACTACACCCCCCTGTTTCGCCCGAATTATGTACTATCCAGCCAGAACTGTTCATTTTTACGGGATACAAAGTATTTTATATGTTAACCCAGATAATAAACTATCTGTGTGCCAAATTTCATCTAAATCTATTCAGTAGTTTTTGCGTGAAAGAGTAACAAACATCCAGGAAAGGATAAAATAGGATTTATCACTTATAAATTTATTGAAGAAACAGATAGAATTTCAATGGTTATTTTATATGGTTGCGCTGTGAAAAATGAAATTAAAATGGTTATTGATATGCTTATATTTTCAGGGATATCCGGTATTATCGATGTAACGAAGCGTTCAAATTTAAATGTCCTTTATAGTAAATATTTATTATGAAGCTTATGCTGCATACTATATAATTGACTAGCTGCGCCCCGCGGTTTCACCCGCGTAGTTCCTGTTCCCGCAGGAATATGGGGATATAATATAGCCTACGTTACTCGCTGTCAATGTAGCTTTCCATTAGAGAAATATTTTTTTAAATCGGTGCAGAGGTTAAGCCGAAACTTTACATATTCCTATACATATGTTGGGCCTACGTACTAATAGGGCACAACTAAATAAAAGTCACTTTCACTGGGTAATGAAGACTTTTCGTGTATTTTAAGTTCGAATACTTTTTGTGAGGACGGAGCGCGCGCGGCCTATCGGCGTCGCAGTGGCGTTCAGTCTGTGAGATCGGGAAAAGCGAAGATGACCGAGCGCCTTCGCACAAAGGTTCGGCTACTCGAGCGCGTGAGCACTCGACCATCGTGACGTACTTCGCTACCGATCAGCTGCGCGCGCCGTCCAAAATATATCACAGTTTATACAAAATATAATTAACAAAAGAATCTTAAAATTAATGAGTAGTAATAAGTAAATATAAAATGTAGGTCGCTACATCAGCCCCCCCTTCAGACCCTGACTAGGGTCGGTAAAAGTTTGGAAAATGTACAACACGACCGGACCGCGTCCTCTTATCCGTCGTAGGCGCAGGTGCAGGCGTAGGCCTAGATGTAGGTGCAGGCGTAGGTAATCGTGTCGGTTTAGGTAAAACTGTGGTTTGAAATGCTGGCGTGCTGCTAGTATTATTGTTATCGAGCAAGGGAAAAATATGTGCGGGCTTTAATCTATCTATAGAAACGTTCACATGTTTGTTGTTTACTTCGATTTTAAAATATTTATCTCCGCGTTCTAAGATTTTAAATGGGCCGGTATACGGGGGTTGCAGAGATCGACGCACAGCATCTTGTCTTAAAAATATGTGAGATGATGTTTGCAGGTCTTTATGAATGAAAACTTTTGAGTCTCCATGACGCTTGACTGGCGTGGGTCTTAGATTAATGATGTGAGATCGAAGTCTTTGGACGAAATCGGTATAATCGGAAGCATTTTGCTTAGGGGATTCAAAGAAATCGCCGGGTAAACGAAGAGTTTCGCCAAACACAAGTTCAGCGGAAGAAGCGGATACGTCTTCCTTCCATGCCGTTCTGATACCGAGGAGGACCAAGGGCAGGACCTCAACCCAGTTGCAAGTCGCATGAGCCATGATGGCTGCTTTTAGTTGCCTGTGTAGGCGTTCGACGAGGCCGTTAGCCGCCGGATGGTAAGCAGTCGTCTGGATGTGATGCGTTCCGGTCATCTTTGCCAGGCGGGTAAAGATGTTGGAAACAAACTGACGACCTCTGTCAGATGTGACGTGAGTTGGACATCCGAATCTGGATATCCAACCAGCCACAAAAGCTTGACAGACGGTTTCAGCTGTAATGTCAGTTATCGGTATGGCTTCCGGCCATCGTGAAAACCTATCTATTGCTGTTAGGCAATATTGAAAACCTTGCGAACTGGGAAGGGGACCGACCAAATCGATGTGAATATGAGTGAATCTCTGACTCGGCGTTGGAAAATTATGTACCGGAGAGTGTACATGTCGAGACACTTTCGAACGCTGGCACATTAAGCAAGAACGAGACCATTCGTGACAGTCTTTTCGGACGTTAGGCCAAACAAATCGCGCAGTGACAAGCTTAGTTGTAGCTTTACCACCAGGGTGACTGAGGCCATGAATGGAGTCAAAGATCGCGCGTCGAAATTCGAAGGTCACATAAGGTCGAGTGTGTGTACCTGATATGTCGCAGTACATCTCCCTTGATAACCCGGGCATAGATATTTTCTTTAGATGCAGAGACGAACCTTTTTGAATTAAATTCTGCAGTTCAGTGTCTGTATCTTGAGATTTTGCTAAACGATCGTAGTCAATAAAAGAGAGCTCATTGACTGAGCGAGAAAAACTATCAGCCACTACGTTTGTTGACCCGGATATATGACGAATATCGGTGGAAAATTGACTGATAAAGTCTAAGTATCGAAATTGACGTGGGGAACAAGTGTCTGACGTTTTTTTAAAAGCGAATGTGATGGGTTTATGATCCGTATATATGACAAATGAATTAAGTTCAAGCATGAAACGAAAATATTTAACTGCCTCATAAATGGCTAAGAGTTCCCTGTCAAAAGGACTGTATTTACGTTGACTGGGAGAAAGTTTTCTAGAAAAGAAACCTAATGGCTCCCAGAAGTCACCAACTCGTTGCTGAACGACGGCTCCTATGGCGGTGTCAGATGCATCTGTCACTAGTGACATGTCTGCATGAGGACGAGGATGAGCCAAAAGCGTGGCATTAGCGAGCTGTTGTTTACATAGCTGAAAGGCGTCTTTCAATTCATCAGTCCACTCAATTTTGGTTGAGCTTTTGATTTTCTGTCCGGCCAGAAGTGCGTTTAAGGGAATTTGTGCTTGAGCAGATTTTGGAATAAAGCGGTGATAAAAATTAAGCATTCCGAGGAAGCGTCGAAGATCCTTAATAGTTTCTGGCTGAGAGAAGTCATGTATGGCTCGGACTTTCTCTGGCAAAGGCTTCGTGCCTTCGCTCGAAATTTTAAAGCCTAAGAAGGACACTTCAGGCTGTCCAAAAACACATTTAGATGTATTTATCAGCACTCCATGTTCTCGCAAGCGGTCGAAAACCAGCTGGAGGTGCTGTTCATGCTGGAGCTCACTTTCGGAAGCTACCAAAATGTCATCAATATATGAAAAAGCAAAATCTAAGCCTCGCAGTATTTCATCCATAAATCTTTGGAATGTTTGAGCCGCATTCCTAAGTCCAAAACCCATATAGACATACTCAAACATTCCAAAGGGCGTAGTGATCGCCGTCTTGCAAACATCGTCCGGATTTATAGGTATAAAGTGATAGGCCCGCACCAGATCAAGCGTCGAAAATACTGTACAATTATGCAAGTTATGAGAAAAGTCGGCTATGTTTCGAATAGGATAGCGATCGGGGATTGTGCGGGAATTTAATGCTCTATAATCCCCACACGGTCTCCATCCGTTAGTCTTTTTAGGCACCATGTGGAGGGGAGAGCTCCATGGACTGTCTGAAGGACGCACGATACCTGCACGCAACATCTCTTCGAACTCCTGCTTAGCTAACTTAAGCCTGTCTGCATCCAAGCGTCTAGGTCGGGAAAAGACTGGCGGGCCGGGCGTGGTACGTATGTAGTGTCGCGTCTGGTGCTTGACTTCGCGTTCGGTCGAGTCTCCCACAGGTCTGGTAAGGTCAGGGTACTGCGAGAGGAGCTGATGATAAACCGAACTACCTGAAATCGTCTTAACAGAACACACAGACAAAGCATTATTAACAGGAAGCGCGGGCGCATTTAACGAGGTGGTTTTGTCAATTAAACACTTGTTTCTAACATCAACGAGAAGTGAATAATGAAATAAAAAATCTATTCCAATAATAGGCTTCGTCACATCAGCTATAATAAACCGCCAGTTAAATGCGCGCCGTAAACCAAAGTTAATAGATAAGGTTATGAGCCCGTAAGTCGCGATTTGCGAAGCGTTAGCGGCGTAAAGTACATATTTCTGACGTTGATGTTGTCCACGTAATAACGACACTGGATAAACACATACGTCCGATCCGGTATCCACTAAAAATTGCACGCACGTATTTTTATCGGTCACGAACAGACGGCCTACGGCGTGGCAGTCACTCGCCGCCATCAGTGACTGCTCTTCTCGTTTCCCGTTGGCCGCGGGAACTTGCACGGTGGGCGGCACTTGTTCGCGCGCTCCTGGTATGTCGCATGGTACCAACAGTATCCACTCGCGGATCGGCTCCTCTGACGTTCACGGTTGTTGCTATCACGCCCGCGAGATCTCGATCGTGGTCGTGAGAAATCTTGAGACGCCTGCAGCGCGGCTACTTGCTTGGTCAGCGCGGCAATTTGTTTAGCGAGGTCAAAAATCTCGACGTTACTAGGCGATGGTGCGCTGGCGGCGGCCACCTGGCTCTGCGGGTGTGGTGGCATAACTTCGTTGATCTTGTCCGCTAACTGAGCAACTTCGTCTAGTGCTAGTCTGTCTTGAGTAGCTATGATCGCTTGAATGTACGGTGGCAATCTGTTTGCCCAAAGGGATCGTAAAAACTCGTCTTTTATATCCGTGCCGGCTAAGCTCCTGAGGTGGCGCAGGAACTGTGTTGGTTTTCGATCGCCAACCTCTTCTTGTGATAATAGTTGGCGAACACGTTGCTCCTGGCTCGATGACAGACGACGTATTATTTCTGTTTTTAATTTATCATATTTCCCCGTTGCGGGAGGATTAATGATAATGTCTTCCACCTCCGCCGCGTACTTAGCGTCCAAACAGCTGATTAGATGGGCGTATTTTGTGCTATCCGCTGTGATGCTGCACAATGCAAATTGCGCCTCCAAATTCACAAACCACAAACTTGGCTTGTGCGGCCAAAATGGCGGCACCTTCACGCCGACAGCGGCCACGTTTATTTTATCTTCCGTCATCACGTCGGGGTCACCAATTGTTGGGCCTACGTACTAATAGGGCACAACTAAATAAAAGTCACTTTCACTGGGTAATGAAGACTTTCGTGTATTTTAAGTTCGAATACTTTTTGTGAGGACGGAGCGCGCGCGGCCTATCGGCGTCGCAGTGGCGTTCAGTCTGTGAGATCGGGAAAAGCGAAGATGACCGAGCGCCTTCGCACAAAGGTTCGGCTACTCGAGCGCGTGAGCACTCGACCATCGTGACGTACTTCGCTACCGATCAGCTGCGCGCGCCGTCCAAAATATATCACAGTTTATACAAAATATAATTAACAAAAGAATCTTAAAATTAATGAGTAGTAATAAGTAAATATAAAATGTAGGTCGCTACACATACTTTCATCCCCTATATTTATTTTACCCCTCAAGGGTAAAGTTTTACAAACTTTGAATGCCAAATTTATTTATATCTAATAAAAAGCCTAAAAAATAAATTTCAAGCTTCTAGCTTCAAAAATGACGATACTTCCATACAAACTTTCATCCCCTATTTCAAACCCTTACAATGCATTTTTTGCGATAAAAAGTAGCCTATGTCCTTCCCTAGGCTCTAGACTATTTTTGTACCAAATTTCATTTCAATCGGTTCAGTAGTTCAGGCGTGAAAGAGCAACAGGCAGAGTTACTTTCGCATTTATAATATAAGTAAGGAGTAAGGATGTAAATGGTTGAACTGTATCAGCTATTATAAAATAAATAAAACCCAAAAATAAAAAGTAGGAGATTTACCATTCTGGTTACCATAATTGTACTGACCACTACACTACACACACACACACACATAGTTACAGTTCCACCCATCACACTTAACTAAAGTTACGCCAAGGCCCAAGGTCAAGGTCAAGGCACAGGGGTGGTCGTGGAAGCGCAATCGCGAGCCCGCGGCCACCCCAACATGCGGAGAGAGAACATCCCAAGGCCCAAGGTCCTAGGCACTGGTTTTCTACCGGAGACTATCTGTGACCTTACGAAAGCCAAAATGAACGGGGCAATTAAAAAAAAAAACGTTACAAAAAATATTATATATTGATACATGCATAGATTATGATGATGGAAAAGATGTCAGTCCTTACAAACTTAACCAATAGAGTCTAGAGTCCACTGCAATTTGATTTAACGGCGTAACTCGTGATATTCGTAGTGGAAACTATTTGAGTGGGTAACAAACAACATGCTATAACTTTGAACGAGCTTAACCCATAGAATTTAGATCAACACTAAAGTAGAGTGGGGAAACAGTGCTGTCAGTAGCAGATTGTCCGGATAATTTTTCCGGAATCTCTTTGTTCAGAGACACAATTTTACCAAAGTATCTGAAAATGGCAAACGACGGTAAAACCGTCAACGTACTTAATTTGTAATAATTATTAACTTTAAACGTCGGTGTCGTTACTACAAATAGATCAAAATTGTGATAGAAAATGAATGGCAATAGAGTATTAAACATTTTTTGTGGGTCAAAAATAGCTAACAATATGAACTATGGAACGCTTTTTGTGGAAGTATTTCTATAAATAAAAATAGCTTTATTATTCAATATTTCTGAAACTGAATAAACTTAATTCATATTAGCTTAGTCACACTATATCATAACCTAAGTGACTTACTAATCATAAGTGCCTTTGTCAAGTTTCTTAATAAAGTATTTAACCGATTACAATAACCGGATATCTGTAGAACGCACCCCAAAAATAGTCCGGACAGTTAAATGGCCGGAATTCCCATCTCTAAAATCTATACTGCACCCTGTCACATTGTTTATGCTCTCAGCACTAAACTGACCCGTCTATAATGTCCAGTGCCAAAACACCACTGCACACAGCCCATCAGCAGTGCAGTTCAACCGACAAATTATAGGGTTGGCACCTAACATGTTTTGGACACTGTGTTGATTATAGTGTTCGTATACAGCCCAGTAATATTTTGATACTCTGTAGCCTGTTCCCATTTTCACAGGGGGAGTAATTACCATACTTAGAGACAGCCATTATATTTTAGTTTTTTTTTTAAATTAGGTGGCAAACTGACATGTCGCCCACCTGTCACCTGTCACCTGTCACCTCATTGCAAAATGGTCACCGCTTCCCATTGACATCTACCACACTAGGGGCATTGCAGGTTCGTCTTCGCTTTCTACTTAGATTTACTTTTTTTTAGATTATACGTAATGTACGTATTCATTTATATAGATAGTAATTGCGAGACATTATTAAAAATTATTATACAGAGCCCGGCTGGACTCCTTCAGAATTATGTTTTTTTCTTAAACAAATGATAAATTTCGGCTGAAATGAAACCTTTTCAAATGTGAAAAATCTTTGCGTTTTGTTTTTGTTTTATTCAAAATAGTTATTTAGTTTGTCTGAAATAGAATTATGGAAGTATGGAAGTGAGATCATTAGTGGACTAGTTGATTTTTGCAAGCTTGATAAATGCCGGCTCAACATTTATGCTGCAAAAGTCCGTAAAAAGCGTGAACTTAACTTTAAATCTACATGTTTGCGAAATTGCATAGTTTGTTTTGGTAAATTATGCCCATACGCGAACTCGTGGCTTGGATGTGGAACCAGCATTAAATGAGTGGGCGAGAGAGCCAATTTCCCCCAAAACCTCTTTTATGAGAATTTAAAGGACCGTTTTTAGCCTAATCTTGACCCTGTTTTTTGAAAAGGCTTTTTATATCCCCTCATATAAAGAGTACAAAAGTAAAGATTCTTGGAAGGGCTAACATAAAGGAATGGGTTATATTAAACGGTGGCTCCCATGGATGTAGGCTGGTGATAAGCTAATTGCAATGTATATGGTTGTAGGTTCAATTCCTTCGCAGGACAAATAGTTTTTTTTTATTTTGTATTTAAAAGAGTGACGAGACCAGCAAGTCATTAGAGTAGAATAGAAAAACTCTTTATTGTACACCAGAAACAAAAATAAACACAGTACAGAAGAATTACAATAGGTAAACAAGGGTAGTACAATAGGCGGTCTTATCATTGAAAGCGATTTCTTCCAGACAACCTTTGGATGGACAGTAAAAAACATTTTTCGATAGTAGGGTGGGTGGCGTACTTACAGTATTTAATAGACACAATACTTTTAATACTTATCATACGTCATTCACCTGATGGTAAGCGCTACGCCTGCCCATAACAGTCACAGCACCACCTAGAACCCTCATTGCATAATCCTGTGCGGCATTGCACTGCGCTCGGCACCCTGACACATCCGCTCTAAAATCTCATATGCCCAGTAATTTCGCTGGAAACAATGCCCTTCAAACCGGAACACAGTAATGTTTGCACACTACTGCTTGCTTGGGTTTTTGGGACCATGGTCCTCGTAGTCCCAAATTACTTAGTTTCGGAATCCGTATTTATGGCGTCGTGCCGTGTTAGGTTAGTTAGGTATAGATTACTTTTTTTCTATTGAAGTTAGGTAAGTATTTGACCAGAGTTTAACCCGATGGTAAAAGTCAAAGCGGTCGAGGGTGGAGCGAGCATGCTTGCCTAGAAAATACCTATTTACGCTCAACTTGAAGACTTCCAGCTTATAGTTATCGGGAAACAACAACGCTGGTAAAGCGTTCCATTCCTTCGCTATTCTAATAATTACAAAGGCGATAAAGGTGATGCAAATTGTTTTGTGTGGATTGGAGGAATGTCAACCATATGCGGATGCCGTGTTTCTGTACCTCTTGTTCTCCGATGATGGAAAGGGGATGGAGGAATCAAGTTGTGCAGCTCCATCGCACACTCTCGTAAGGTATTTCATAGAAAACTGACAAACTGGCAAACTTGCGGCGCTGCTCAAGGCTTCAAAGTCTAACCGTCACTAGCGCATCGCAGCCAATGAGTTTATTTTTACATGGTTTTCTATGGTGTCCAAGGCTTCAAGCTAGACGTCGACATCTAACTACCAACAGCCTGCGGTTGCGTTCGGGTTTTCCTATTCTTCCCACGTAAAAGTAGTCATCATAATTATCAACCCATAACGTCCCACTGCTGGGCACGGGTCTCTCCTCACTTTTGTAAGGAGGGTAAGGCCACAATTCACCACGGGGGCCCAGTCCGGATTGGTGGATAACATACCTACCTCCGAAATAATTCTCGGGTAGGTATGTGGGTTTCCTCACGATGTTTTCCTTCACCGAAAAGCGAGTGATAATTACGTACATATGTTTTACAGAAACACATTGGTACGTGCCCGCACTGGGATTTGAACTCACGACCTTCTAATTGGAAGGCGGACGTTCTCCCACTAGGCTACCACCGCTAAAAGTAGTAGTGAGTATAAACTAACTGCGCCTCCCGGCTTCACCCACAAGGGCAATGCTGTCAATCTCTAACAGTGTTCAGCCAATACATTTAGCCAAATTTAGCAGGGGGTGAGATATCCCTATCCAGAAATCCCCACCACAACCAACCAGGTAACCACTACCAGGTAATATAGTAGTCTTTTATCAAAAAAAACAACAGAATCGATTCAGACTATTGTGTGTGAGAGTAGCGCAAACAAAAGTTATATAAAAACCAAACAATCTTTCAACCCCTCTTTACTTTGATTGACGTAAATCCAAACCTAATATGCCTATAAGATACCCATGTACATTGACATATCTACGTATTTTTATTTTATAAAAATACCTAAAAACCCCCACAAAATAAAGTCCACGCCCTCTAACAGTTCAAGATAAGCATAATTATAAGCATAGGTACAAGTGTCAAATATCAATCACTGTCCATAATTATTCATGCGATATAATTACGATATTAGTTAAACATAGACAACAGCTACAGATGTTTAGAATAAACAACCCACGTTTATATTTTATAAACGCGTGTAAATTATATAGTGAAAAGACACTGAAGTGGTTATCATTTCCTATCTACCATTATATCGAATTCATAGAAAATGGTTGTTCCTATGCTGTCGTAATTAGTAGCTTTCTCAAATTTAAAAAAATTACGCATCACGATCACAAACATAGATCCTGAACCTTAACTAGGGTTCCTAATAAAAAACAAACAAAACAGAATAGAACAGAAGTATTATTAAACTTCCACTAGAAGATAATACGTTAGATGCAGGTCTCATAATGTTTATTTGCATTATCATTTCCAAGTATGCACAAAGCTTGCGTTTGATCGGAAGAAACTAAAACGTATGACACAAGACATCCTAATCTAATTGTTCAGGGATGACCCTCAAATAAACTACCTTTATAATCTTTAATGTTGTGTGTATCAAAACTGTAACCTGTGATCAAAGAAACATTATGTATCAAAGCACTGAACAAATCCATTTTTGTGATTATACCGTGCCATGCGATTTTCAAAAAGAGATTATTGTTAAGTGAGGCAAAAGCATGGTAACCGTTTAGCTAGCGAACATCTTCAAGGTGAAAATCGGTCGCCAATCTCCTTTCAATGTATCCGGCAGAAATTCTTAATAGCTAATCCCATTCCAGGCTTAGCCTGTTCACTATCTTCGACCAAAATCTTCACTTAACACCAGTTAAGATCAACGAAAAATTAATCTAAATAGATACTTACGTAAAGTCCAATTTAAGAAAAATTCAGTCACACACTTAAAAAAATCACTGAAATTTGAGTATTATTTCACTAAGTCCGGCACCACAACGGCTCAAGTTTGAAAATGGAATGCTAGAGCAACTTTTTGCTACAGACGTGCGCTCGTCTCGGCTGCCGGGGGTAAACTAAGGGCTGTATAGGGTTGTACGGGGTGCAAAGTGCCGACAACCCGGGGTTAGTCTGACTGTATAAAATTGGTTAATTACCTTCGTGTTAATGATTCGGCTACGAAAAGTCTTGAACAATAGAGGTATTGATTTAGGTATTGTCGATAACCATTTCTTTGAATTTTGGGCGAGCTTTTAGTGAATTTTGGTTAGTTGGGTCGTTATTTAATAGCTGTTTCTATATAAAAACAATAGATTAATGCTTTATTGTACATGAGCTTACAAAACACAAGGTACATAACAAAAATAGTATGATTTGGAATATTTTCAACGAAATTTTAGGCCGTCGTATTGTATTGTTTTTTTTTTATGAATTTTGATGTATAAATCTTTGGGTTCAAAAGGCTGTTTTGGTTGAAATGTCTTGGAGATAGATTAACTGGTTATCCGCTGCCGAAGGTGTATTGGATGATTTTTAGAATATTTGTCAATTTTGGGTTTGATTTCGTAAAATACACATTCAGGGCGTCTTTGTCTTGGACTTTTCTAATTTCATCTTTATCATATTGTAGTTCCGTGATCTTTGTTTTAAATACAAGCTTTAATTAATTGGTATTCACAATTGATGTTATTGATAAAGCGCAATTTTTTTGGTTACGTTATCTACGAAAAGTTAAATTGTGTATAATTAAGCTTTTAGTTAGGGAGGCATACCTAGTATTTAGTTTTTGTGTTAATTATTTAAATTTTTAGCTCTAGACAAATTATTTTAATAGCAGTAATATAAAATATACTTTTAATTTTGAAACGTTAAATTTGGCTAATGGTATCATAATATCACACCTGCTGGAAAAAAAAATGTTGGTAAATTCTTCTATTACAAGTCTTAATTTAATATGAAAGCTTGTATATTTGGATATTTGATGCTTTATTATAAAAAATGCTGAAGGGATTTGGATGAAATTTGGCACACGGATAGTTTATTACCGGAATTAATACATAAGATACTTTTTATCTTGCAAAAATTAACGGTTCCTGAAAAATTTAACGCGTGTGAAACCACGGGGCGCATCTAGTATTATGATAATATAAAAAATTAAGTCCTACGAGTATATCCGATGCTAGTATGACAATTTTAAAATGCCAGTTGGAGCTAAGTTCGCAAACGTATTATTGAAGTTGAAAAAGAGACACCATTTTCAATTTACTTTTGCGACTCGCCCACATTTTCGATAACGAAAAATTAAATCGTAAACATCATCAAATGGGACTTTGCGTTGCTTTTAAAAATATAGAAAGAAATGTGTGTGTTTCATATAAATTTCTTTTAATGGTATTTAAATACTTTAGGCCCTGGAATAGAACATTACTTTCTGTCCCGAACGGTACCTATGGAAGATACGGGTGAAACCGCGGGGTGCAGCTAGTAATAAATAAATAAGTCACGATAACATTTAACATAAAAATATATTTTTTGAAATTTTGAGACTGTTAATTTCGAAATATTTTGCATACGTTAACAATATTATATTGAGAGTGTTCAGTTATGTGTGCCTAAATAAATAAATAAACAAATAAATATAAAAAAAACCGTAAAATACCTACATGAACAAAAAACATAAAGGGTATTTAAACAGCGTTTACTCTACTCTGATTCCGTTTAATCCCATAATGAGCAGGATGAAATGAAATTATAAACCTGCACGGTTTAATAACAAACATCTGCGGTAATTAATTTTAGCCATAAAGGAGCTAACCAAGGGACCAAACAGGCTCCCCCTGCCATAGTTCCACTCTCTGCCAAAGTTACCGACTCTTCCAGTAGTAAACTCACGATCTCTGACCATTTTAATAAATAGGTAAAATTCTTTTTTATTTCGGTGTTTTATTTTTCGCAATTAAAGTTTTTTTTGGATGTTTGTTACTAACGCTAAAGTGCCGGACAGGATTTAGATGACATTTGGCACACATATATATGTGGATATTTCTTATATCGTAAGAAATCCCGGTTCCTGGGTAATAATCCTTAACGCGAGCGAAGCTGCGGGCGCAGCCAGTCCTAATAAATGTGTAATCCTGTATTTTAAACTTAAAGAAAGAAAGAAAGAAAAAACATTTATTCTGACACAACTGCACACAACAGCGAACAGCGTACTTATTTAGAGACAAGACAAGAAAATTAAAACACACGATGAACATAATAGTGTACGCAGATAGCCGGCGCGCAGTGATGTCAGACAAGGCCTGAGCTCAGCATAATGCTGTGGTCAAACCACAACGCTGATTTTCAGCTCTTGCTTTTGGTGACACACGGACTTAAAAAAGACTTCAAAAAATGTCGTATTTATAACATATTTAGGGCATTTAAACATTTTACATGTTTATTACATTACTTATAATAATTAAACGACGCTCCTAAATTATACTAAAGCGTGTAAAATAGTGCACGTAACGCGGCTTCATTACTATAAAGCATAGTAACTAAGTAATTAGTATTCTAAATACAGGTGTTTTGCCAATTACTAAACTGCAGCAGTGGCACTGCTAATTATAGCCGGTATTCACTAAAAATTGTCCTAAAACTAAAGTGAGGTCAGCCACCGGTTCAATTTAAAACTATTCATTTGTTTGAAATATTTTTGGATGGAACAGAAAATACGAGAACGATTGTGGTCGTAGAAAAAACGAGAAAAATAGCGTAGAGTTTTAACATAGACGGATAAAACAAAACCAAATAGGACAAAAGGTAGATTAAATTTCAATAGGTACTATAAACTACTTGCCGAGCTCCGCGGCTTCGCCCGCGTAGTTCCAGTTTTTCCGCAAGTACTCTGCATTACCCAGCTTAAAAACAGTCCACACATACAAACAATCACGCCTTTTTCCCGTTGAGGTAGACAGAGACTACATCTTTCCACATGCTACGATCTCGACACACCTCTTTCGCTTCTTCCACTTTCACAAGTCCCCTCATACACGCTCACCGGTTATAGGTACATTTAACTTGGCCTTTCTTTAGTATGTCCTCGATTTCATTGAGGGAAGTTTGCCTTCGTCGACCTCTACCGGCCGGCCCATTCTTACTCCACTGTTTCGTCAATCTTTCTTCGTCCACCTTCTCTAGACGTCCAAACCATCTCAGCATCCTTATCTCTATATTTGTCACTACACCTTCTACCATTCCAAATTGTTCCCTTATCACGCTGTTCTCCATATTATCCATCAGAGTCTCTCCAATCATTCTTCTCATATTCCTCATTTCCACAGCTTTCATTTAACTTTTATGTTTCTTCTGCCTTATTGTAGGTAATTTCTTTAATCCAGTGACCAATTTTTTAACCACTTCATTCGAATAAATTTAATTTAATTCAGCAGCCAAAACCAGCAAATCTCGTTTCTAGCAAACATTTTCTGCTCTGTGGCTCTGGTGACAAAAACTATGCGAAGTCCGTATTCTGTACAATTTGGGGTACCTCTGTACCGTCATTATACCGTAATCAGGCTTTCCGTCTCCATCCGAACTAGTCGGTGATTGATCGACGTCTGCTCCCATTGTAAAGTGGGGTGCGTTTGGATCTTTTTTGGTAAATATTGTCTTGAAAAATTTCTTACATATTATTCTAATTTCTTTGTTTGCAGGTTTGTCTGTTTATCCTGGTGTCCAATATTATGATGCGAGAACTGAGGCTGATACAATACAAAGAAGTAGAGCCTTACTTAGAGATTTCCTTACTTGTTTGTATCGTATAATTTTTAAATATTATAATATAATTTAAAATTTGAATATATCTCCATAAATTTTATGTTAACTGTTAAACATAAGTATTAAATGTATTGTGTTTATTAAATACTGTAAGTACGCCACCCACCCTACTATTGATAAATGTTTTTTTACTGTCCATCCAAAGGTTGTCTGGAAGAAATCGCTTTCAGCGATAAGACCGCCCATTGTACTACCCCTTTTTACCTATTGTAATTCTTCTGTATGTGTTTATTTTTGTTTCTGGTGTATAATAAAGAGTTTTCTATTCTATTCTGTCCAAAAGGAATAACTTAATATGTTATTTTTAATTATTATTTTACTGAGTGACGAGCAAGGCGTTCACCTAATGGTAAGTGCTATGCCTGCCTATAACAGTGACAGCACCACTCAGAACTTTACTTAATTACATAATCTTCCGCGGCACTGCACTGCGCTCGTCACCCTGAGACATTGCTTCTAAAGTCTCATAATTATGCCCAGTAATTTCGCTGGAAACAGTGACCTTCAAACCGGAGCACAGCAATGTATGTATGTTGTATACTGGTTTACAACGAACAATGAGTTAATCTATTCTAATCCTTCGGACATTCCTATAATAATATGGTATACGAAAACTGAAAGTTGCTAAAGAAATGTTCAGAAAACCCAGACCAATTTATTATTAACAAAGCAGATGGCCGTTTCATCTGCTTAATTATTAACTTGTTAATTATCTAAATCTGGGATAAGCCTTATTCAGTCCGTGTATTATGGAACGAATGCTACAGAATTCCTCGAATAGTCGTTGTTAGAATAGTCTGATTAAACGTATCCACATGTTCACTGATGAACCGCTTCACTTTTTTTGGCTCGTTTGCGAATCTTCACACAACGTGTGTGTATACCGTTTAAGGGCGTTGTGCAATCAGCAGTGCAAGCGCACACAGCTGGTGTGATAAAATTGTCAACACAGCAGTGCGGGTTCGCATGCCAGGCGTGTTTTCGCTTCGCGTAAAATTATAAAAACACAGACGTGTGTGTAACGAGTACGAATATGAATGTGACCGTGTGAAAAATATAGTTTTTTTTTGTTAAAAAAAAAAAAAAAACTATATAATGCTAGGGTCACATCATTGGACGATAAAATAGCCTAGAATAGAAAACTCTTTATAGTACACCAAAAAAAAAAAAACTAATTACAATAAATAAAATAAAAATACCAAAGGTAAACAAGGATATTACAATGGCAATGAACGATATCTGGTAGGTGTCGTCTTGTTCGGATATGATGTGTAGCGAATTAATAAAAACAAAATAGAAATTCCTGGCTCAAATTAATAAATCGAAGTTACGAACATTCCCCGAATTCGGATAATATGGCCTCAGTATAAACAAGGTAAAAAAATAAGGTACAAATAAATAATTGGGCTGTTTCCCAAAATCTCCAAAAATAATTGGTCGTGTTTTTGTTTAGCTACGTTAGGTATATAGTGTGCAGTGGAAAGACCGAAGGTGGACAAAAGCAAACACGGAGTATTTATTCCTTTATTAAAATTAATAAAAAATCATAAAATTTGACAAATTACTGTATTGCAGTTTCGGTGTTGCCTCCTGCTACATTCTCTATATAACTTACCTAATTAACGCTAACTCATCCGTTTATTTATATATTTTCAAGAAACACGTAATGTTTATTATTATGTCCTGACGTATAATTTATTTTGTGCTAGCAACACCAACGTTAAGGACACGTCCCATATTAACAACACTGCAACATCTCACGGGGCCGGCCCGGGGCGAGAGAATTAGGTTAAGTTCTAATTAAGCGGCCCCAAGGATAGTTTGCCTTGTTTATGAGTTTATGACCGGAGATTGTTGTCGGAAGTAAGTGAAAGATGGACAGAAAACAGTCAATTTAGTAAAGCGGTCAAGAGACCGCTTTAACAAAAGAGTAGCGAAAAAGGCAAAGTTGCCTTTCCACTTATTCGCTACTCTATTGTTTTTTACTTTTAAACTTTAATTATGTTCATGCCAGTCCTTAATGCACTCCCCTCCCTTTCCACCTTTCTGTCAACATTATATGATCAACTGTTCGTATAACGGGGGTAAAGTTGCGATCTCTGACTGTTTAATCGGTCTTCGTTTATCGCTAACACTAGTGTAATGTTACTTCCTTGCCACCGCGACCAATACTTTGGGCAGAGCTAGCGCTTACCACCAGGTGAACGACCCGCTCATCTCGTCACTTAGTCAAATAGAAAAAGAAACTAAAACTGATCGATTTTATCATTTGCTAAGTTAGATGCGTGTCGAGTCCATATAGTATATTAAAAACGTCCTTGTGCAATAGATTTTTGTTCGATTGATCTTGTACCAGAAACGAAAGCGATGATTAGGCAGCAGGTCGTCAAGCCGCAAGCCGTGGGATTGAAACCCGCTAGCTGCACCAAATGAGCTTTTGGTTTCAAAAAACACTACATTCATACATACATGGCCTTAAATACTAGTCTTAAAAAGTCTATTGCAGGCGATTTAAACAGCGTCTGTAACCTGTGAAAAACACCTATGCTGATGGCTATACAGACCAGCACGGGAACGACAATACAAGCTCAACCACACCGGGTGCAGATGACAAAAAACATTAGGACCTTGGTAATAGTGATTACCTTTTTAGTACCCACAGGGCCAACTCACCATCAGTCTAAACTCGTCCACAGCTAGACTTCGGCCTCTCCTAGTGAACGCCACTAAGCCCGGTATTCATCTCTAATCATCCAGTCTTTACCAGCCGTTTCCCGCAAGTCGTCACTCCACCTTCCCGGCGAGCGTCCTACACTATGTTTGCCTAAACGCGGTCTCCACTGTAGAATATCCTAGTAGTGCTTGAGTACCATAATTTATTTATTTATTTACATTAATTAATTAATACGGCATAACCAATTACAATAACTAATAGTACACAATAATAATCGTGTCAAAACAATTATAACATTTAAAATTAACATAGAAACAAGAAACAAGAATATAAACATTAAAATAAAAACAATTTGAAATTTAACAGCTCTAAACACATCCATATATCGCTCTCACAAAACTTCAGACAAACAGACAATATTTCTGACCATCCATCCACGGACAGATCTGTCTTAGGACTGGAACCCAAGAGAGCGTTGAGTGCAGAAAGGATGCGCGGAAGAGGCGAGTTGGCGCGCGCGATAGTGCGGCAGCTGGGCACGGCAAACAACTTATGTCGCCTGATCCTACAGTAATTATTTGGGGTGTAGAGCCGACACAGCTCATTACTCAGCGCTGGGGAATCGACTTTACCCCAAAGAATCTTACAGGCTATTACCATTTGCTCATAGTCATATTCTAGTATTATCGTATTTGCTACTTTTAACCAAGCTGTTAAGCCTGTCACTCATATTAGCGCACGAGCTACGTGCACGATTTCTTTGAACTAACGACAAAAAATTATCTGAAATGTTGCCCATGCGGTATTATGTGTGACAGGCTTTACTTATAGATTACTTTTTTGTATGGAAATGTGTGGCAGCTTACTTTATTTTCTATTTTGTATTTGTATGAATTGAATTTCTACCACCCGGGCACCTCGTATAGATTTTTTTAAGTAAGTCTACATCAAACAAAACGGTAAAGAATTTGTCGCGATTTTTACGCTTTGAAAGTCTCAAAGTTAAAGGTTGTGACTTAGAGAATTCCCTTACGCTGATTTTAATACCTATAAAGAGCACCTTCGAAGGGAATTTCTCGTAATGCGATAACTGAGAAATGAGGATATTTGCTTGTAAAGCTTACGTCGTATTTCTTTTGAGATTTATTCTCGAGTCAACAACTTTTTTAGTCGCAAATCGGCCGGAAGAATCTGTTTTTTTGCGGGACTTCAATCGAATCTGATGCTGGGAATTATTATTATCTAGTCAAAGTCACGGCAATCAAAAGCCGGTTGACGTCGAGAACTGACCACCCATGGAGTAAACGAGTTCTAAAGTGGAGATGGCATAATATGAAACTTTAGACCCAATGCCTCAGGCTGACCAACGCAGTGCAGTGCCAAAATGGATAGTTCTGGGTGACACTGTAGCTGTTATGAGCAAACGTGGCGCTTAACATCAGGTGAACGACTTGCTCGTCTCGTTACTTAGTAATATTAGAAAAACAAAGTGATCCTATAAGGTTTCCTTTTTCCTCTTTTAGTTACGGAACCCTAAAACACAAGAATGAGAAAAAATATATACAAAAACCACAACAACAACAACAAGAGCGTTAAATTTTCAGTTTCTCGCTAAAACTCATTCTGGCTGTTACCATTCCATGTTTTACGTTATCACATAAGACATACCTATTCTGGAACTAATTTCATTAAGTAACCAAATTGGTGATATTGAGGAAAACAAAAGAAAACGGCGTTGTTTTCGCCAAACATACTAGAAGGAACATGCAATAAACGCAATAGCTAGCGTAAAAGGAGATAACAGTATCAATAAAGTACGATCTCGTCGCGATCCCTATACGATTTGGATGGAATAAGGGTTGTCACTTTTATATTCTTTATGCAGGCCGAAAGGGCAAAATGCTAATTACAACACTTACCTTTTTAAATTACGTCAATCTTGGATGATCGTAGTGCTGACTAAAACAAAGAAGTCATAAAAATTATATCGTTTTTCATTTATTCTGACTATTTATTTAAATACTAACTACGTCCCGCGGTGTCACCGGCAGGCATTGAGTATTAACCCACTGGACCCGTTAATTTTTTACGGGACAAAAAGCATTTTATGTGGTAATCCAGGTAATAAACTATCTGTGTGCTAAATTCCATCAAAATCCGTTTATTCGTTTTTTGCGTGAAAGAGTAACTAACATCAATTCATTCATCTATCCGCACCAACTTTCACAATTAATTATATTAGTAGGACTACAATATGGACAGCTGCCTGGAAGGATTGCATTGAGCGATAAGACGGTATTATGTGCTATTAACCTCGCTAAATGCCTTTAAAAGTCGTGTTAAATCCTATTATCTTTTGAATTAAATTTCTAGTTGCTGCATATTATATATTTGTATTAGTATGTATGTTGATTATATTATGGTATATATTAAGTTTATCTATTATTTAAGTTTATTTTGTGTATAATATTTATCTATTTATTTATTTATTTTATTCTATGTATATACGAAAAGCCACCGTCCGATGTCATAATTACTCCTCTCCGTGCATGGTTGTCTGGAAGAGATCGCTCTGAGCGATAAGACCGCCCATTGTGACACTAATTGTAAAATTTGTTTTGTTCTAGTTTTTAAGTTTACTTTGTTCTGTGGTGTTTCAATAAAGAGTTTATCTATCTATATATGTATCTATGTGCTGTTATATTATAAACTCAGAATAAAATGCAAGCAAATCAATTTATTATTATTAAAAATCGTTGTTGTTTTCTTTAGGTGACAACCCTACTGGAAATCTCAGCACTTGTTCTATTTTGTGTAACTTATCGTTGGTTCAAAATATCTTACATTTATGTAAATAGCATTCGACATTTCAATTTTATTTAAATAGGTATAAACAATATAAAAAATCTTTGAATAGATTATAGAATATAAATATCAAAAGGTTCATTCCTTTTCAAGTTGTAGTCAGTTACTAAGTGACTGATTAATTTAACTTTCATATATTTTAAGTTTAAATTTTTTCTTTGCTAATGAAACTAAAGAGGTGGCATTTTTTTTTTTAATACTGGTTACCAACATACAAGCACGACCTGGTGCTGGCAATGATCGCTTCTAGCGATAAGTCCCCTAATTGTACTTTACATGTAGTTTTTATTTTTGAAGTGAAACTCTTTTATCGACCTATGGAAGAAGTTTTATAGCAATCGTCACACTTTTCTGTGACGCTCGACCGTCACATAAGAGTTGACATTTTGACATAAAGGTTTATTGAAATAAGACAAAGAGTTCGGGTTATCACAGAGTTATACAAAGGCTTTATACTGATATCTATTCTCCGTTCTCAGTTTGACCACAGACTTTAACCATAATCAAAAGAGTATTTCATGAAAGTTTATTCTACTTTAATTATGCGAAGACTAGGCCTCGACATAGAACATTGACGGGTCAGAATGAGAGACAAATGAGAAGGAATCATCATCATCAACCCATAACGTCCCACTGCTAGGCACGGGTCTCTCGTCACTTTCGTGAGAAGGGTTAGGCCATAATCCACCACGGGGGCCCAGTCCGGATTGGTGGATAACATACCTACCTCCGAAATAATTCTCGGGTAGGTATGTGAGTTTCCTCACTATGTTTTCCTTCACCGAAAAGCGAGTGATAATTATGTACAAATGTTTTACAGAAACACATTGGTACGTGCCCGCACTGGTATTTGAACTCACGCCCTTCTGATTGGAAGGCGGACGTTCTCCCACTAGGCTACCACCGCGCTACCACCGGCGAGAAGGAATATTTTCACTTCTTACATGTGTACTTACACACACTCTTTTGTTTTTAACTGGTGTGCAATAAAGCAGTTCCTATTCAACTCTAACTACAGAGTCTTTAGCTACAAAATTGTCTCCCAACTCCCAAATACTTGTATCAACGATCAATACCACCATCAATCAATATTAATCGCTTACGTTACAGAAGATGGATAGTCTAATTTATAGGGTCTGCTAATTGTTTTCATGTAAGAGCCTTATCAATCACAGGGCTTTCTGAGGTTTAGGAAATGTGTGTTTGCTCTCTGGGCCGAATCCGATCAGTTATTCCTTCGATACAGACCTTTTTTTCTTAAATGTCAAGAAACATCGTGATATTTTTTGGTGGGAAACCGAAAATGTTAAGTTGTATATTTATAGAATAGAATAGAAAAACTCTTTATTGTACACCAGAAACAAAAATAATCACAGTACAGAAAAATTACAATAGTTACCTATTGTAATTTTTCTGGGGGTAGTTACAAGGGTAGTACAAGGGTAGTACAATGGGAGTACAATGGGTAGTTACAAGGGTAGTACAATGGGCGGTTTTATCGCTGAAAGCGATTTCTTCCAGACAACCTTTGGATGGAGAGTAAAAAACATTTTTCGATAGTAGGGTGGGTGGCGTACGTTTGCAGTACCGTTTGTGTTTGTAGTATCTTTTTATTCTCAAACTTGTGCTCCTTAATCTTTTAAAATAAAACCATAAACTTTTAAATCGAACAGCTAAACCATTAAACGAATCGCCCAGCATTGTAGCCATACAAAATAAAGAATGTGAATTCATCTCGAAGCAGCATTGCGTAAACATCACAACACCTGAACGTTTTGCCCATTTGTAGTCAGGTGGCAATACAACTGAAACACAGGCACCAGCCGCCTTTAATAAAACCTAATATTTATGTCCTTACCTACAATATTACCTACCGGAGGTGCAATGGAAAACAGAGACTGAAACACACCCAAGCCCTCGATACAAAAACCCACACATATAAATTACGTTAGTACACGTGTCAAATGTGTGTAACTACAGAAGCATACTATACGACCAAAACAAAAGACAACCCGCGAATGTGAATTTTCATACAAACCGTAGTACTGTATGTGTAGTATAGTGTAGTATGTCTAGTACCACTGTGTGTGTAGTATTATAATTATTTTGTAACTGAGGTGTAACATAAAACAAAGAAATTTAATGAATTATTTTGTTGAATTATAATTATCATGTGTTTCTGGGACTCCTAGTAGATTGATTATTCGCATCAACACTGATGAAAAGTCACTAAGTCCGATGAATCAAAGATCATGGTAACAATCGTTGTAGACATAATAATTACTGTACTCAAAAGCAGAATAGCATTTTTCGCTCGACTCAGTTCAAAACTTGGAGCGGTATAAAAATTTATATTCATTTTTGGATCTTATTATTATAATTTAAGGTGCTTCTTGATTTTGAACTTCAAGATCCCAATAATAGCTCTAGGACATAAGTCTTTACGTAATAAAACGGTTCGACTTTCTGATTTCCGATTTAGAACTCTAGAAATAATCGCTATAAACATATTTTCTGTATGTGCTCATAAAAAATGAGCATCATACGTTTATTGGAATAAATATTTAATTTGTTGCCAGTTTAAGTACTGTCTCACATGTAAGTATGTTGTACCACAGGCCTAATAAAAAAATAAAGGTGAGAGCCCATTTTAGCGAGTGTCAAAAGGCACAATTTATGCCACCGCGCCTACTTTCTATGCATTGTCCCGCCATGGTTCGTGTGACTTACGGTCTTGTGTGAATTATCTTCCAGATAATGGGTTTTTGAAGCTGCGAGTTTGATTGGAAAACTAGTTTAGGGGATAGGTATCGTGTTTTTAGCTGGTTTCGCTATGTATATTGTATTAAAATGTTATGAAACGATATAAAAATGTTTTCTCTTAAAATCTTTGCAATAACTCTTCACAATATTTATACGATCCTACGACCTTATGGTCTTTTTTTTTTTTTTTTTTTTTTTTTTTTTTTCCCCGGGGAAATGCATTAGGCATACCACCCGGCCCCGGGGGGGGCGGGGTGGTTATGTGGGACTCCCCCGCCAGCTGGTCGGGCGGGGTTTACCCACTAAAACCCCGGGGTGTTCTCCTCTCCGCATTGTGGAGGTGGCCACGGGTTCGCACGGCGCTTCCGCGACCACCTCTGCGGGCGCCCTCCCGGGCTCGCCACGTGAGGCTTGGGCCTCTTTCTCCGCTGGGTGCGTCCCGGAACACACGGGCCGCACCTCAGCTCGGGACTTCTAACTTGGGCGTTGGACCCCCGATCCGCGGCCCAAAAGTCCCCGTTATTGGTCCCTCGCTGTGCCCTCTGCTGATCAGAGGGACACGCGAAGGACCTCTTCTCGCCAGGTTATTTGCTACGGCCACCAATTCCCCTAGGAGAATTGCTGACCGAACCCCAGGGTGCACCGTCCCAGCTGCTGCCCTTCCCTCCGGATGCAACGCATCAAGAGGGACGAACAACAGCCGGGCACTCGTGGAGGTTACCTGGCCCGCACCCCACGACCTTATGGTCTAGCAAAAATCTATTAAACGTATAAATATTCAAACAAATAATTTTTTTTCTATGTGAAATTTGGAAATACGCAAGTGCATTTAGTCATTCATAATTAAACGCCATTCCGTGAAATTCTGGCACTATAACTGTTACGAGTACAGGCAGGCGTGGCGCTTACCATTAGACTAATGACTGATTTTGTTGCTCGATGATTTTAAAAGAATGTAGATTAGATTATGGTATAGGAAGTATTGACACTCTACCCCATTAATTGAAATAACCAATTATTTTTTTCGTAAATTCCTAATTCGTTTCATTCGTTGGTTAGAATTTATGAGCTCTTGATTTTGAAACTGCTAAAGCTGCTTACTGCTACTGCCACTTTAAAATATGTTCCTAGCTACGCCCACGTACGTTGCATTAACCGTTAATTAAAGCTATTACCTCAATCCGCAACGCCGTTAAATTAACAACGTTCAGAATTAAAACCGCCACTTAATTTTCAGCGCGAAATTCTTTTTAAATTTTTGAAATATGTTCACCTTTTTAAAAGTATAAAAGTAAAACAACGGCTCGTGTTCTGCGCTTCAGGGATTACATAGTGAGGCACTTAAGTCTGGGCCAACCTACTTATGCTACTTAACATCGTCTGCTTTCACTTTGGCACAGTGGTTCTCAAAGTTGGTGGAAAGGCCCTCGTTGAATGGTGCAAGTTTTTACGAGGTTATAGAAGCTGTAGGTTGAATTATGAGATATGGGCCATAAACGGGGAGTACGGAAAACAGATATAAAAATAAAAAGCTATAACTCATTCTCATTTTGGTAATTGACAAAGTGAAGCGAGGTCTCTTGATCAAGTTGGATGAATCGACATAATGTATGTATGATATTCATCCGCCAAGCAGTAGTGTGCAAACATTGCCGTGTTCCGGTTTGAAGGGCACTGTTTCCAGCGAAATTACTGGGCACATGAGACTTTAGAACAGATGCCTCAGGGTGACGAGAGCAGTGCATTGCCACGCAGGATTATGCAATGCAAAGGTCTGGGTGGCACTGTAACTAGTATGGGCAGGTGTAGTGCTGACTATAATAGATGAACGACTTGCGTATCTCGTCACTAGGTCAAATAAAAAAAAAAATTAGTTTGTTAGATCAATAATGTTTTTTTATATGTGCTGTATAAGTAAAGTAACATTTAACATTAATTTTTACATAAAATATAAAGCAAACTTGTGATTTGAAAACTTTTTAACAGTCACATGTATAGATAGAGTTACTGTAAGCTGTTTACTCACAGGTAAAATTGACACAGTTTTGATTACCAAATAATTATTTTAAAACAAAATAGCATACGTTAAAAACACCCTTGATAATAATTTATGACGACCGTAACGACCACCTTCCATTAATACTCGACGGATAAGAGCTTGTATTATGAATATTTTATTAGATAATAAAATAAATTTCACATTTCGTCGCGATCCGTGTTTTATTTCTATGATAAGGCCTCTAATGATGGGGCCTAAAAGTATTTTCCCGAAGATTTAGTTTATGATGTGCCGACCTTAATAAAATAGCTGAATTTTACGATCATTGTTCTTAGGGGCGTCGAAAGGGAAATGCTGTATTTTCGCTAAGGATATTGTCCTTCTTGTAGTCATAATTTCCGATAGCAGTTCAGTGATAAAACTATGATTTTATTTTATACCCTTTTTGGTGAAACAACACTACTGATATTTGTTTTATACTTTTGTTTTTTTTACAAAAAGGGGGCTTGAACGGGAATATGTTTGGTCCAGTTTTCAGCCTAACTTGGTACAGGTTAAAAAACCTTTATGTGCTGACCATACTAATACTAGATTCTATAAATACTACTAACATACAGAAACAGGATTCTTAAACAAGAAAAAATGATGTCGTATTTTTTTACTAGCTTTAATGTAACCCACTGTGTTATTGCAGATGTTGTCAGGAATTTTGACCCAGTTTTCGTTCTTCAATAAAGTTACATAGCTGAATGCCTGTCAGGTTCCTATGACTGTAATATTATTATTATCATCATCATCATCATCAACCCATAACGTCCCACTGCTGGGCACGGGTCTCTCCTCAGTTTCGTGAGGAGGATTAGGCCATAATCCACCACGGGGGCCCGGTCCGGATTGGTGGTTAACATACCTACCTCCGAAATAATTCTCGGGTAGGTAGATATGTGGGTGCCCTCACGATGTTTTCCTTCACCGAAAAGCGAGTGATAATTACGTACATATGTTTTACAGAAACACATTGGTACGTGCCTGCACTGGGATTTGAACTCACGACCTTCTGATTGGAAGGCGGACGTTCTCCCACTAGGCTACCGCCGCTTCCTCCTATTATTATTATAATGTTAGTGATATTGAACTAATCTGATGATAGAGATGGAAGATAGATAATGGAACTAGTAGAGTTCCAGAGAGGTTTATACTAATAGTCAGTAGACTATTAGTATAAACCTATCATATCTATTAGTTTGTAAATCCACGCCATTTGATATTTGCAAATGAGACATTCTCAGAGTAAAAGCGCAAGCTTTTGCATTGGAAAGTACTGAGTGGCACTGTAGTTATCATGAACGGGCGGGGCGCTTACCAACGACCTGCAAGTCACGTTACTCTGTAGCACAAAAAAAAACTTCACTTCAATTAGTGACGAAAGGAGCACGTCATTTTCATGATGGTAAGCCACATGCCAGATTTCAGAAAGTACTTCTTCAGACATCAATGTGATATTTATGCTTGCATTCCGCCCCATGACACAATTTCTGCTAAAGGAATTCCCTATAACTTTCAAAAGACCATTCTCTTTGATACCACTTCCGAGCTTTCACTGGTTTCTGGCACAGCTTTGATTAAAAAGGCAAAGGGTAAAGCTTTGTCTCTAGGCATCAGTGGTAGACTTTTTAATCTCCGAGTTGTTTTGTACCACATAGTTTGAAAAGACAGTATGGGTACTTGACCATTAGATGAAAAACAGATCAATGCAGCGCGGTACTATCACTTTGATGATAACGTATCAAGTGACAACGCTGCGCAGCGAGTCGCTTGCCGCTTTACATTGATATGTTTTTTTTTTCTTAGGTAGATTTAGGATGTATTTAGGAAGTCTTGCACCAAAATTCCTTAAATCTACTTTTTGATAGAAAGATTCAACGCTTATCTCAGATTAACTCAAAGTAACCAGAGATATTTTGCCGTGACGGTCTCGGGCATAGTGAACTGATTTAGAAACTTTTGAGTCCTGTTGTTTCAACCCACAGTTGTAATACTGCGCCCATACTGTTGATATACTGTATGGTAATCACGAAGCAAACTACAGAATAATTTTAAAAACGCTATGTTTGAAGTTTGCGCACTAGGCGGTGGGACGATAATCAAAATGGGGATGGATAAAATCTAGGCAAGCATTTCTGAGGACAGTTGGATTTAAACAAGAAGTGCGCCCTTTCTAGTAGTTTCTATTTAAGCCCACGTGTAAGTATGGATGGATACAAATGTACAGGGAGTTATGAATTTTTTTTAGGAATTAGATGATCATCATCTTCATCAACCCATATCGTCCCACTGCTGAGCACTCTCTCTTCACTTTCGTGAGGAGGGTTAGGCCATAATCCACCACGGGGACCCCGGTCCAGATTAGTGGATACACACCTCCGAAATAAATCTCGGGTAGGGTTTCCCTACGATGTTTATGTACGTGCCCGCACTGGGATTTGAACTTACAACCTTCTCCATAGAAGGCATACGTTCTCCCACTAGGTTAACACCAGCAGCAGATTATATTGAACAAGCGTTTAATACACTAAATAGCGGTCATGGTTTTTGAAGCTTGTCTGATCATTATGTACCTACTTTTTATGTTGATTGTACCCAAGCTATGATATTCGGCAGAACCGTCTCACAACAGAACAGAACAGTATCATTATATCAATAAACACTTCGAAGCAACTCCTAAGTAGCCAACTTTATAACCGCTAACTTACGAGTATAATCTCATGCGCACGTCTTATAGCATACGGCTACAAAATCGCTGTTACGGAGGCCTTTAATTAATCCAGCGAAGTATGTATTCAAACTCCGTCAGAAGTTGGTATGGGCGTAATCAGGGCGGGGGGAGGGGGGCAAATAACATGGCACTGAGAGACCTAAACTGCATCGACTAAGAATGCGTCAAGAGCGTCAAGAATACAAGAATTCGAGTGAATAATTATTTAAAAACCCAGTGGATAGTCAAGGGGTATAATGAATATTAATTGCAAAAATTGTGCACGAATAGATGTTAAATAGCATTATGCCATATGATAGTTTAGTAATCAACGCACTTAAATATACAAACAAACGTAAATTTTAATTTGTATCTACATATCAATTAATTGCGCAATTCTTCATAAACCTATATTCTAAACTGATGGGAACTAGAGCTAAGAATGCGCAGTCTCTTGTTTCAGTCATCTGGAACCCCCCACGATTGTTTCCTCAATACGTCCACTGAACTTAGTGCCAACTTAGTCTAATAACTTTGTTGCAAAGTTTCCACTTGAGGCCAGAGTGTGATTTACAATCTTAACAGAATCAAGATACGTACCTGAAACTGCGAGGGGCTTTCAGGAATGTTCCGAAGTTATGCCGATTTTGTTGAGAAATTGATATCTTTGTTTCAGAGAGCAGCGAAAATTAGTTGGGATTTCAAATAATTGTTGTATTCTAGCAAGTTTTGGTATTTAATACTGTAATAATAGATGGGAATTCAGTGAGATTAGCTTTGTTTTTCCTTCTTATACCCGCTGGTATTGAACTCATTACAATTTATAATGATAACTATCAAATTGAGCGCGTTCTTAAGAAATGCCAAGTCAAAAGTACTTACCTATAAGTGGTGAGCATGTATAAAAGGACTCGTGAACGCGAAAGAATTGAAAGAGGTGTGTCAGGATCGTAACATGTGGTAAAAATTATAGTCTCTACCTCTCTCAATGGGAAAAAAATCATGACTGTTATGTATAACATAACAGTCATGTTTATTGTATTTAATTTACATTATTGTGTTCCGGTTTGGAGGGCACTGTTTCCAGCGAAATTACTGGGCATATGAGACTTTAGAGCCGATGTCTCAGAGTGACGAGCGTAGTGCAGTGCCGCGCAAGATTATGCAATGGGAAGTTCTGGGCGGCACTGTAACTGCTATGAGCAGGCGTAGCGCTTACCATCAGGTGAACGGCTTGCTCGTGTCGTCTTTCCGTAAAATAAAATAAAATTAAGTGACATAGAAAACTAACTTAAGCTAAAATAAAATGCATGCAAAGCCAAATAAGGTCGACTGATAACGGACTCGTTTTATCATAAAATGCACATAAAAGCTAAATCAACCATGATAACAATCGGGACACCAAATCTACTGAAAAACCGTTATCCTATCTGATTTTGGCCCATGCAAAACTAATCTACCGATGAAATGGATACTTAACACGTTACCACAGATGCAAACGAAATAGATACCATAAAATTACCCTCAATGCGTTTCGAAAACCAAAATTATGAGATTACTTGGCATGGTGCAACTCTATTGCGTTTCAGTTCAATGTCATATACAATTCGATTAAAAACAAAACTGCCTAATGTCATAAAAGTAAAATAATCAAAAGCTGATTAAGCACTATGTAAGTAGTCTATTGTGCTCTGTTTTAAACCAGCTGTTTCAAATATTTACTAAGCCACGAACGTTATAACAAAGATTAAAAAAATATTAATTTAACCACTAGATTCGGAATACCCGACTATATTTTTTAATTGCAGTACAGGCAAGCATTTGACCGCAGTTACTCGACTTATCGACCTACCATTTCTACATTCATATATTGTTTCCTGGTGCTCTAGAGTGCCTGGGAGTGCCTGGGAGTGCCTGGTGGTGCTCAGATCTAACAGTAATATGCGATATCTATTTCTTGTAAATCTGTGCACAATACTATGTATTTTCTGGTCTTATCCTCAAATGTTATCTAATACCGAATCCACCTAAGTTTGGTCCTATGCCCTTGACATTCTTCCCTATCAAAGCGACCCCATTGAATTTAATATTCCAAATCTCATCTGTCCGTCTCGTAAAACAAAAATAAAGATAACTGAGAGTGGAAATTCAAGAAAACAGTGCTGAAAATTCAACTCGTAAAATGAATGGCGCTGCGGCTTTATGATATCATAAAGCTTGAAGGACTTGTGTCCACTTGACATTCTAATAAACAGGATAAAGTGACGGATGAATCAGAGCGTGGTGGTAGCGGTGATACCGAGATACAAGATAGCAACTTTTTGTATTAAGTTGTAATTTATTTATTAAATAATAACTACCAATGGCATGCAAGTTTTTAAAAATTTCTCATGCGTGGAATTAGTTCTTTTACGAAAATAAACACCTTGCATATTTTGTCTCTTTTTAATACGCTTTTATTAGCTTCACTCGTATGTCAGTATGTATGTATTTGTATAATTACATATAATATGTATGTAACGGAAACTTTGAACAAGATTTTGACGCCCTTTAAAACGTCAGATTAAATCAAAATTTTGCTCACTTAATCAAGGACCGATGACAAAACAAAGATTAAATTTTTAAAAAAATGCACACCTATCAGGGACTGTTGACAATACTAACAAAAAAAAAAACTAAAAAATCTAGAACTACGAAGGCCATGGCCCACAAACAAACATCGCAATCAGCTCAAAACCATCTTATGTCACGGAGGTATTGTATATTTGGATGAAACATAATGTAACATTTCCTCTACACAAAACAAAAGCTGTAATGGTATCCCATTGGATTCCATCATGATCCCTTGGCTTCCATTCAAATGGTTTCGCATGACATTGCGTATGTGTTTCCTTATAATAATAATAATTTTGTACGGAACACAGTAATGTTCGCGCTCTACTGCTTGGCGGATGAATATCTGGCAAAGGTTATACTTTTAGGAGGCATACTTCTCCAGACGGTTTCTTGCAGGAGAGGCCTCGCATTACCAACATTGCCGCGTCGTATGGTTTGTGTCATGTCTTGCAAGTTGATTTTGGAGATGTCCATCTGTGTTAAGTTTTACTATGACCTAAAATATGTACGAATAATTTTAGCACAAGTGAATTTTAATAATTGTATTAGAACACGCAAAATAATTTACTTCGTACTGCATAGTATCAAATTCATTATTCCACTCACGGCGGACTGATATACATTTTAGTCTTTGATGAAATGTAATGAAAGATATGCTTTACTTTCTTACCATTTTAATGTCGACTGGCATTTTCAATATAGCGTTCATGTTTACATAGTATAGGCATTATGGCATGCATTACTAGTTATGTTGGTGTCAGAGTTAAGGAACAAAAAATTAATTAAAAAGGCATTGTGTAACATTGTACAGTAAACAAGTGTAAGAAGTGTTTCTTCTTATTTGTCTCTCATTCTGACCCGTCAATATTCTATGTTGAGTTGTCGAGGCATAATTGATATAGAAAAAATATCAATGACGCTTTTGATTATGGTTAAAGTCTGTGGTCAAACTTTGAACTGAGAAGAGATGTCACTACAAAACCTTTTTTAAACCTTTGTATGCTCTATGAAGACCTCTTACTGCCGAAGTCTTTGTCTTATTTCAAATTTCTTTCAATACGTTTATGTCAAAGTGTCAACTCTTACGTGACGGTCGAATGTGACAGAAAAGTGTGACAATTGCTATAAAAATTCTCCCATACGTCAATATAATAGTGTCACTTGAAAAAATCGTATGCTGTTATAATAGTTATTTTTAAGTAATTTAGTTCCAAGTTTTAGTATTTTTAGAATCAAGACGTGTAATTCTAATTCAGTACTGAGTCAAATGGACCTACTTTTCTCACTTTTGCCACCAATCTTTGTTTTTGTTAAATCAAAGCGAGTGCTGAGAAATAGAAATTATCTCAGTTAATTGAATTTTGATCTCGCTATTTTATGTTTCTGTATTGATTTTGTCTAGAACGCTGATTTAGGGCTTTAGTTGGCAGACGTGGCTTTATTCTGTAAATTACGTTTGTATTTTCTGTAGCATTCAAGAGTACTAGAGGCTTGAAATGACTGACTTGCTGGTTGGGGGCCTCCTTCGTGTTGTAGTGAGGAATGAAGACTGTATTAAATTCGCTCTAACTCAAGAACTTAAATATTGTGTTTAAAATCTAGACCGGTGCTTAATTTTGTTTCAGACTTGGTGTATAGCTAATTTGTTGTAACTGAATGGTTTTTGACGTGACAACGTCTAATAAATCATTGAACGCCGGCTGCATGCACGAAAAAGTTAACACATTGTCCCGTAACGCTCATTGTCCCATTACGTTCATTATACGCTTGCGCCGCATCTATCTATCTTCTCATCTTGACAGGTTAATTATTCTTGCATTTTAAAAATTTTATTACTAGTATAATTTCAAGTATTTATTCTTTTAACATATTATTAAAAAAATATGAAATTTTATTCATAAATGTATGCAATCATTTCATCAATATTTTGTTATGACGTTGTCACGTTAAAATATCGTTCGTGAACCAACTTTACAGGCAACCAATTTTTTTTATTTGACTGTGTGACGAAACTAGCAAATCGCTAACCTGATGGTAAGCACCACGCGTGCTCATAACAGTCACAGTGCTACCCAGAACCTTGCATTGCACAATCCTTCGCGGCACCGCACTGCGCTCGTCACCATGAGACAACGGCTCTAAAGTCTCATATGCCCAGTGAATTCGCCGGAAACAGTGCCCTTCAAACCGGAACACAGTAACCTGTCAATTATCATTCTTATCAACGTAACATAGCTCTGAACTATCGAAGGTACAGTAGAGTCACAAAATCCTGTAAAGTTATTTAAATGAACTGAACCGGGTTCCGTATAAATGCATATTGAATTTGTTTACGTTCGCCGAAATAGAAATAGACCATACTTCTCTATTTAAATTCGTTCCTACGATCTACATATTATTGAGTCCCTGGGACCGGAGTCTTTGTTTAAATAGATCCCGGCATTGCTTGCTTTCGATATTACCTTTGTGTTTGTTTCGCTTGTTTCCTGTGTTATATTCGGCAATGACAAAGATATTGTGTTAACGTCAATATCGTGTGATAACGTTAAATTATAACCATAATTAGATAATAATCATTAGTTTCGTAGATCATAATATTTTGACTAATTTTTTTTTGTATTTCTATACTTATGTAAAAGTTAATTTTTTTTTTTTGTTGACGTGTAAAAGTGCTATATTTTGCCTATTTACAATAAATGATTTGAGTTTGAGTTTGAGTTTATCACTTTTATATTGTCTTGGCTGAGATTGTGTTTGTTTTTTTTTTTATATAAAATACACACAGACGTGTGTGTTTAACGTGGTGCTATTACAGTGCTCACACAGACGGCACGCCATGGCTGGAAAAAACACACGATCCGTAACGGTGCCCAAATGTAAAAATCGGTTCAGCGGTCAACGTGTTAATCAACTCATCCGAAGGCTTCTGAGTGACTTGAAGTCTCTTATCAGTCAATAACAATTGAAAACAAAAGGCGAAGCACGAAGCATCGAAACTCCGCGCATAACTTATGCAATCAGAAGTCCTAACACACCTAAAACAAAACATCTACCTTCCATTTCACCGTCCCAGCTCGCAACAAAGACTTGATAGTGTTAGATGGTATCTGGTACGTGTCCTGCAGTTTGCAAAGACAATAGATGCAGCAAAACTGCGCCCTATTGTTACGGGATAAGAGCTAGTATATACAAGCTTTAATCAAGAGTCCGTGAGGTTGAGCACAAGCAGGGCTTGGTTACGTGTTGTTATAGAAAGGTTCGCATATTTAGACTACCGCACACAAATGCATGACCACGTGTGTTGAAACTGTACCTTGCTACCGTAGAATTAGTATGTTTAGAAATACGTAATAGCTATGTAATTTTATAATGTTTCGAGTGATTTTTTTTACTAAGTGACAAGACGAGCTATTGCTACGCCTGCTTATAACAGTTGCAGTGCCACCTAGAACTTAGCATTGCGTAATCTTGCGCGGCACTCCGCTGCGCTCGTCACCCTGAGACAGCGGTTCTAAAGTCTCATATAACTAGTAATTTCACTGGAAACAGTGCCTTTTAAACCGGAACATGTTTTTACACTACTGCTTGGCGGATGAATATCTGGCAAAGGACTCTCCAGGCGGTCTCTTACTTACAGCCACTTTGTCACCGAATCAAACTTCAACTTTTCTCATCTAAGCGTGCTCTGCTACGGGTCGTAACTTTACTTCCGGTGGGCATCTACGAGCTGTGCTACGGATGAGTATCTACAAACTTTGCTACGGGTTGCTACGGATATTTATCTTTGACTGCTACGAAAGCTCCATATTATTTACTACGATTGGAAATAATGCTTTTGGAAATGATTGGAACCTGTCTGAAAAAAAAATGGTTTAAAAAAATGTGGTATGTTTTTTTAGGTCACATCTTATAATAACTATTGCTTTGTTTAAACTGGACTACTGTTTCCTCCAAACTGTTAAAATTTCGTCCACTTACTGTCATAGATTATTACTTCCTATTCCTATCACACGTAACTAACCAGAACTTCACACCACCTCTGAGCATGACAGTTAATCACTCGCTAACGGCACACCACTAATTGGTGTACCGCTAATACTGCAACGTTGAAAATATAGCTCAGATTAAACGGATATATCTGGAATTGCTTCGACAAAGTGACTGTGATTGGAAAAGATGGGGTGGAAATTTATTTCGTTTTCCACTTGTTAATTTTTCCCTTTTTAGCATTTGTGCTCAATTGTGGGCTGTGATAAATAATTTTTTTTTTTATTTTTTTTTTCCAGACAAGCTATTATAAAATACGTATAAAAGCAAGCTACTCAGTATGAGTCCAAACACCATTAGTGACTACAGTATATAAAACAACTGTTAGTCACTGAGGAGTTCCGTTGTCTCCCTTCCCTGTCCATCATCAGATCAGCTCGCTATCACCATAATACTTCATAGTGATCGTAACTTAAAAGTCACGCCGAATTTCATACGTACGCACATACATAGCAAGAGAAATAAAAGATTGGATTAAATGACGCGTCACAATCCCAATCATAGATCCAGACCCTAAACTAGGATTCCCTATATCTAGTGAGTGAACCCGCAATCTCTCGCTTTGCAGTTTTTTTTTTATTTGACTGTAATGAGACGAGCCTGTCGTTCACCTTTTTTTTTTTTTTACCTGGGGAGTGCATTACGCCTACCACCAGACCGGGTGAGGGCCGGGTGGTTATGTGGGACTCCCCCGCTAGTCTGACGGGTACACCCACTAAACCCCAGGGTGTTCCACCGGGACGCCTTTGTTGTCGGGGCTACGGGTGCGAGAGTGGACTTCCGCGGCCCCGACGGCGTTGGTCCTCATGGGAGAACCCCATCCCGTTGACAGGACTGGAGAGGAGTGCTCCACTCCGTCTAAATTTGTGAGTGTGGCGCGCGGGAACACCGCGCGCGCCGCCTCGAAGCCAGTCGTTCACCTGATGTAAGCGCTACGCCTTCCCAGAACAGTTACAGTGCCAGCCAAAACTTTGCATTGCATACTCTTTCGCGGCACTCCACTGCGCTCGTTACCCTGAGACATGGACTCAAATGTCTCATATGCCCAGTAATTTCGCTGCAAACAGTGCCCTTCAAACCGGAACACAGTAATGTTTGCACACTACTGCTTGGCGGATGAATATCTAGCAAAGGCGGTCTCTTGCAGAAGAGGCCTCCCACTACATGAAAGTTATGATAGTAATACCGTAGTGATAGGGTTACCCGGCTATGTAGCAGTGCTATTGTAGTCTAGATTTCGAGGGTGCGTCGGACGTTTATTTCCATCGCATACCTCGCCACAGAAAGTTCCTCTCAAAGCATTTGCCTGACTATTGTCAAAAAGCCAGTTTCCAACTACTTAACAATGGCGTTGATTACACAAAGCCCCAACAAACTGCAGTTTCGTTTGCGAACCTAAAGTTGACAGTGGATACAACTTTTTGGTCAGACTATGTGGGGATGCAGATCCGCTTTTAGGTGGTCTAGTGTTGTGACTACCTCTCATTATATTGGTTTAATCTTCGCACTAAAAATATAATTCAACTAATTTTCATAAATGGATATGAGATTACAGATATTCTAAATATATAGAGTAAGTTTAAAAAAGCATAATAGATAATACGGGTGAAACCACGAGGTGCAGCTAGTATACTAGAAACAAGCGGATCTTCAAGTGCCACGCCTACTTAGCAGTTGCATTGCCACCCGGCAACTTGCATTGCAAATCATGCGTGGCACTGCACTGCGCTTGTTACCATATAACATAAGTTTTACAGGTTCTCGCCCCCAGTAATTTCGCAGAAAACGGTGCCCTGCGCGCCAGAATACAGCAAATGTTTGCACGTTACTTGACGGATGAACTGCTTACTGTTACTGACAAAACTTCTGACGGGTTTTTCGTTTTACTGTAGAACTGTTTCTGTAGAAGTGTATTTAAATAGATAATATCTACATAGATGGGAACTGGCGGCTTCGGTTCGGTTTAATGTAATGTAGCTGTACATAGAATGAGCACTTTAAACAAATAGCAATTGCTTGGACAAACAATGCAGCTTAAAGCACTGAATAGAATGAATAAATTATTTTAAACTGGTTTCAAAATGGGACACTCCCAAACCATCTTTACTGATTAATTACTACATAGTACTACATACAAAAATTCATCCCCTATTTACCCCCATTTAAGCCCCTTAAGGGTAAATTTTTTACAAATTTTGAATTTTATATTTATTTATGTTAAATGTCATTGTCCAATGGACTCAAAAGACTAAAAACTAAGTTTTAAGTTTCTAACTTCAAAAATGATGAAACTTTCATACCTACTTTAACAGACAGACGGAGAGAGTTACTTTCGCATTTATTATCAACTGAATAATAGTACTTATCCTCTTATATTTCAAGCCCTCCATCTCGAGCTCTCGAGCCTTCCTAAGACAAATAATTATTCGACCTAGTACATACCTAATTGTGCTAACATTTGCGTACTTAATCACGTAGAATGGACGGAAGCCTATAAATAAACTCGGGTCTCGCTAACGGCCCGTTGCGGGGCCTATCCACTGTGATCTGTCTGTGTCCTTGTCTGTCTGTGTGTTGGTCTGTCATCACTGTATCCATCTGTGTGTCAAACACAAACTTATCTATTGATAAACAAAAAAAATGTAAAAGGAAGTTGTTCTAACTGTATCCGGTAGCAAGTTCGTAATCGATTTCATCGAAGAAGAAGAATCGATTTGATAAAACTAGAAGCCAGTTTGTTAACATTGTGATCGGTTCCATTAAAGAAACAGAATCATCAAGTGTTGATCGATTGGTGTGGCAGCTTCGGCTATTGAGTAACTGTCAATCGGCGTCAACTGATCTCATTCTACCATCGATCGACGATCAATGTCATTGATCGACGTCAATCGATCGATCGGTGTGGTAGCTTCTGCTATTGAGTAACTGTCGATTGACGTCGACTGACTTCATTCTACTATTGATCGATGATTACAAAATATATCAAAAAAATTGTTGAAACATCAATCTGAAAAAAAAACCCTGTACTACCTGTTTAACCTTTTTCCAGACAAAACCAGGCTTCCCACCCAGTGTACCAATATAACCTTAATAAATTACGGAGGCTGATTATTTTTATCGTTAGCGGCCCGAAAGGGAAGAATAGGCCGCCAAATTGCCTAAGTAAATATTGGATGAGAAAACGAAGTGAGTGAAAACGAACAATGCTTTATTGTTATTATTGTAATAACTCCGTATTGTGTGTTCGCCTGGGTTCCTGTTTCCAATATGGAAAATTACCGTGGTTGAGAAGAAAGGAGTAGCATTTTACTCAAGATTGTTTTGCTTATTGGTTCAAAATAAGTATATAGGTCATTACATTATTGACGATAAAAGGTGATTTTTATTTTTTTTATTTGTTTGAGTAACGAGACGAGCAAGTCGTTTGCCTGATGGTAAGCGCTACGCCCACCCATAACAGTTACAGCGCCATCCAGAAATTTGCATTGCATAATCTTGCACGGCACTGTACTACCGCTCGTCATCTTGAAAAATGGGTTCTAAAATTTCAAAGGCCCAGTAATTTCACGGGAAACTGTGCCCTTCAAACCGGAACACAGTAATGTTTCACACTACTGCTTGGTGGATAAATATCTGGAAAGGGTGTGGGTACTAGGCGTTCTCTTGCAGAAGAGGCCTCATCATCATCTTCATCATCAACCCATAACGTCCCACTGCTGAGCACGGGTATCCCCTCACTTTCGTGAGGAGGGATAGGCCATAATCCACCACGGGGGCCAGATCCGGATTGGTGGATCACCAACCTATCTCCAAAATAATTCTCAGGTAGGTATGTGGGTTTCCTCACGATGTTTTCCTTCACCGAAAAGCGAGTGATAATGAGGCCTACCACTACATAATAATACAAAATTTAAAAAAGTAAGCTGTTCGTAGAGTATTCAGATTTTTTTAATATTCTCCTAATAGCTTCCTCGCTCCTCTGCACTGGAGGACAATTGGGAAGTCAGTCAATATTACACGCCCAAATGACAAGTGACAATAGACGAACAGGTTACTATCAACCTTCATACCTTTTGCAAGCCTCTGGCCTCTCTTTTGGTGGCCTCTTCTGCAAGAAAACGCCTGGGGAAGTACCACCTTTGCCAGATATTTATCCGCCAAGCAGTAGTGTGCAGACATTACTGTGTTTCGGTTTGAAATGCACTGTTTCTAGCGAAACTACTGGGCATATGGACTTTAGAGTAGGTTTATCATGGTGACGAGCGCAGTGCAGTGCCGCGCAGGATTGTGCAATGCAAAGTTCTGGGTGGCACTGTAACTGTTATGGGCAGGCATAGCGCTTACCATCAGATGAATGACTTGCTTGTCTCGTCACTCAGTCAAATAAAAAAATACAAGCGGGTTGTCTTTTGTTTTGGTCGTGTAGTTATATCTTTGAATACTTGCACACGCATTTGGCGCGTGTATGTGTGAGTTATAAAATCAGCTTTTGTATGGAGGGTCTGGGTTGTGGTGTAAGGAAAATTCGTAGTAAAAACCGTAGAAACCACAACTTTAATGATTTATTTATAAAGGCGTTTGATGTGTGGAACCTTGACACGGAAAAAAGATCGTCCTTTAGTTTCGCGGAAGTCCAAAGTTTTTTATGCCTCGGGCTTTTTACGGCAAACCCCATCTGAATAACATTAAATAAGTGTGTAGTTTACACCAAGTTTTATTTTTCATCACGTGTAGTTTTTCCTATTTTTCTGGCCTGTCTTTCCTGAATGAAGACTCCTTTTTCATTGTAAAATGTCGTTTCTTGAATCTCTATTTTTATTAATGTTTTTTTTTTAGGTTTGCTCTCTCTTTTTTCTTCTCCTGTTCTAGTCTTCCATTCACTGCTGAGCATCGTGATGATCCCAACTAATCTTTTTCTTCACAATCTGGAGTCATGAAAGTGGAATAAGCAAAAGGGGTGTGTGAGGATCGTAGCATGTGGAAAGATGTATTCTCTGCCTACCCCCACGGGAAAAAGGCGTGACTGTATGTATGGATGTGGTTTGTATCTGGTGCCACCTTGGCACAGTGGATGGCGCTGATCAGCTTGGTCCAGCTGTTCAGACATCTGATCAGACCACATTTTTGGGCTTTGACTTTTTGGCCTCTTTTCCTTCTACCATCACAAAAACACTAGGGACACTAGTGACTGAGTCTTCGGCTCGTATTACATTGTACTAACGAGTCAATGACTAAATTCGTACTGAAAATGTTGTACATAAATTTTAACTGTCTTTGTCAAAATAAAAGTAGTTCCAGAATAAAGTGTATTATTAAAATAATTTGAAACTTAACACTAATGTAGTTTTAATGTCCCCAGTTGAAAGTCATTTTGTGTAATTTTTCTAACTTATCGGATTTTGGTCGACACTAAAAATTCTTTTGTACCGTTAATTTCCAGACTTATATATTATTTCCATTTTGCTTATCAAAGACACGAGTAAAATATTGCTCTTAGATAATAATATCTTAATTAAAATCTGTTGGCTTGTGTTTGGTTACTTCATTTCAGGATTTTGGTTACACATGGTAACCTAGATAAATTATTATGCAGTGTATGATATAAATAAAAAGGGTACCTACCCAATTGGCATTGAGCTAAGCTGCGCTGCGCTATGCTGTGCTGTGCTATCTGTTCGTCGTGTTCCTCAGTATTCCATGCCGCCGCGCACGCGTCATGTTTAGCTTTAGTGTCGTGGTTAATTTGATAGAGCAATACGAAATGCTATATTACGCGGTTGGATAATATGACATGTAATGCATCAATCGCATCACTTACACATGTATATTAAATATTATAGAATAGCACAGCGTAGAACAGCTCACGTAGATTAGTCGCCGCTAAGATGAAGACTGAAAATACTCGATGAAGTTTCCGCAACCTCACTATAAAGTGTCGGAAACTATCAGATTCATAAAGTTTCCGGCGGGATCCGATATCCCGATCGAACGAACAGCTGATAATTAAAAGTGTATTCGAAAACATATTTCGATAAGAACCTCTGAACGGATTTTGAATGGATATTTAGCTAAGGTAGCTGCAGTATTGAGTTACACCACAAATAGTTACTTGAATTTGTTACTTGAATCTGAGATATTAATAGAAAAATGTTTGTAATTGGCGCGTGTATTCTAATTTCTGTGGTAGCTTAGTGGGAGTACGTCTGCCTCCCAAGGAGAAAGTCGTGAGTTCAAATCCCAGTGCGGGCACGTACCAATGTGTTTCTGTAAAAGCATATGTAATTATCATTCGCTTTTCGGTGAAGGAAAACATCGTGAGTAAACCCACATACCTACCCGAGAATTATTTTGGAGGTAGAATGTTACCCACCAGTCCGGACCGGGCTCCCGTGGTGAATTATGGCCTTACCCTCCTCACGAAAGTGAGGGGAGACCCGTGCTCAGCAGTAGGACGATTTAGTTGATGATAATGATGATGAATTTCATCAAATTATAGGTGAAACGTGAACATTTTCAATGATAAATAAATGAGAAGTATCGGGTACCAGCTAGTTGTTATATTATTATGTAGTTAGCAAAATTCTTCGAACATTGTTTGACAGGAACTGAAATCGCAACTAGAGCAATTATAATGAAAGCAGATAGCAGTTATGCCAAACCCGACGGCATAATAAGCTCGCTACAATTCCATTGTGCCAGTACTGAGTTTCCGTACCGTCCGTTCGTTCGGACTTTCTAGTGCAGATGTTTATGCAACTGTACCATCAGATGAATAATTCCAACAAAATACCGGTTTATGTTAATAGTTTGAATCTGAGCCGGTCGGTGGAGGATGCCGGATTTGTTCAAGATGTATAGTTGTGGAATGGACCTCTGTCAGCTCTATTGTTAGTATCATTAGCTCGGTTTTTGGGTAGCAAGCCGCTGGGCGGATGTTCGGAACAGATGGCAAAAAAATGTTTGTTTTCAGATGAAGGAATACGTCGTAAAAAACTTAAGAGGTGAGGCAATATAAGGCCTGCCTGCATAACAATTGGTCTTAACTCCTTCGGAATTCAAACAAATAAGTAATTTTAGCTGTCTAATTTTCTCTACATTTCCATAAATGGCAGCCTATGGAGTTTTTTAGTAACTCTTTTTCAGTCTATTACGGACAAGCAATAATTTTATTTCACTTTTCAGATTATAATTATTAAAATCAACATTTTTACATGGCGTTATTTTGATGCAAATAGTTATAGGTACCTTTTACTTTTACATACATACATAAAGTCACGCCATTTTCCCGTTAGGGTTCTTATGAAGAGGAAAATTGGAAAAACGCCCGGAAAAATTGGAAAATTCGACATGAACTAAAAACTATTTTTTAATGAGTTTTTTGTATGAATTCACGATTTGCCATTTGTTTTTTCGTGGCCTTAAATTATGGGAAAAGTAATTATTGCGGGAAAACTGGAACTACGCGGGTGAAATCACGTGGCGCAGCTAGTTAAATATAAAAATCTGCTAATCATGAGTACGTACCTATGTACCTACCTTGTACCTATTATTCTGCTGCTTTTTTTTTAAGTCTTGTTAGTGTTTATTCTATCCATATATCTACGTCGATATCTACAAAAGTAGTGTTTAAAGATTTATTCAGTTGCAAATATAACCTTTGTCAGTCCAAACATTTCCAACCAACTATCTATGTATCTAGAAGTCTATATCCTCGTCGTTCACAGTAGAACAATGGCCGAAGTTAGAAACTCATGGTAATTCAGTCTAATACGGCACTATAAAGTCGGAAAGTCGTTTCTTACGAGCTCGAACTGTGCCGAAACACGAACGACATTTTTGTTTCGATGGTTTAGACTTTACAATACTTTAATACTTTTAAGTATGCAAGCTAAACAGAGGTAAGGTTGTCTGGAAGAGATTGCTGTTTATCAATAAGACCACCCATTGTACCTTTAGTTATAAGATGTTTTTACTTTTGTTTGTATGTCTTGGAGTGCAATAAGTTATCATATCTTATCTAATGATATAATCATCATCATCATCATAGACAGCTCATCCAACCCACTGCAGAGCATAAGCCTCCTCCTTCTTACGCCATTCATCCCGGCTTTGAACCGATCTGGTTCAGGTAAGCTAATGATACCTAGAAATAAATTAGGTAACATTTTATTTTTTAAGAAATACTTTTTTTTATATTTGTACTACTACTAGCTGATTAAAATAAAAGTGAGCTGGGATACATAGTAGCAGCAAAAGTTGAAACATTCAACTTATTTTATCAACAAAAACTTAGCTACATAACTCGCTGTTACATAATTATGCCGTTGACACGTGCATCTGCAGTTAAATAACTATCATAATTTAGTTAGAAGTTCAATATACAAGGAGGTATTTAAGTTGTTTTTTTTTTTTCATAATACGTAAAGAAGTACGAGGCTGTAACACGTATTAATCCACTGCAAAGAACTGAGCCTACGACTACTCTGCCGCTGTGGTATTACCTATATGAAACAAATTTCAATTTACATCCACCTGCCCATTGTCCATTTGCCACAGAATGTCCGGAAGTGTCACAAATTAGGGCCACCACACAATTTACCGTGACAAGACAGGACGTGGCGCGACGACCGCAACTGCAGCCGCCCCGGCCGGTCTGTAAGGCGCCTTACGGGCTGCAACGTATGCAGATTAGGGTCCTATTGTGAGTTTACGATATAGAGAATAGCTATTGCTCTTCGACACCGAAATGGAGTTAGTGTTTGGCACCATGCCTCGTGGATACCAAGTGTAACTGATTTTTTAGATTTATGTTTAAGTTTCTGTTTTATTAACTTTTAGCTGAAAATTCGAATAAACTTAAATAATTTCATACATTTATGTTTTATTCCAAAAACAATTATTACAAATTCATACTTGAACGCATTACAATAATAATATTTTATAAATAAAACCAGTTCAAAATAAATAAATTTTTCTAAAGCTTTCATTGCAAAGAAATACAAATTTAAATTAAAAAATAAATAGAATAATAACCTAAAAATAGCCTAAGATAAAATCTACACTAATATAATAAACCGCTATCAATTGGCAACATTCCCAAAATGCTGGCAGCATTGCCACGTTGTACTATAAAATATGAGTACAAACCCGTGCTCAGCAGTGGGACGATATCGGTTGATGATGATGATGATGAAGGCAACTTTATTACATTTCCACACAAAAACCCTACAAAGTAAACTATTACATTCACAAGAAACGGAAAGAGTTTAATTTTCTACAAAACCCCTGAAAGGAAGCGCTGACACCGGGAAAAAAGTGCAAAAGAAAATCCAAAGAATTTATTCCCACCTGAACTCGAAGAAAACAGTTGAAACTTCCTTAAGGCGTCATGAACAAAAGTTTATTACACTATCTCGATGCAAACCCACGGCCCATTTATCTTAGTCCGGACTTGCGCGAACTCGACGAAAGTATTTAGTGGGGGAATTACGTACAAATTTGGAATCTGTTTTTCTATTGGAAGGTTAATTAGGAGGTGAGAGTGATTCAATCGATCTTGGATGAGGTGGTAGCGTCTTTGCTGTCAGATTTTCTCAGGCTGCCCAAGGGCCTCTGATATGGGCTTAGGACTTGGCTAAGGACAATGATAACAACCGGTGATTATGATTAAACGTGCCTTTCGAAGCACGGAAACGCTGAGGTTTTTACAACTACATTATATATTTCGAAAGTTTAATTTTATTATTTTTGGTACGTAGAGTAAACAACGTAAACATGTATACTAACATATATAGGATCTCTGACTGTTTTATATCAATTTTTCCGGTAGAAGTTATAAAAGACCCGTTTATAAAATCTATATACATAAAAATGTTATGTTGGTTTGTGTACGCTTCAAAAACTCAAAAAGTTCTGCACCGATCGAGCTGAAATTTTAGCATGATATATAATCCGCATCAAGGATTGTTTTTATCTGTATTTTTCATCAGTGACATATCAGCGAATGTGCGAATGTGCCACAGCGAAGCGTAGCAGGGCACAGCGAGTTTCCTATATTTTTCAAAACGTTCTTTTTAACCCCGTTTAAGTTTGACGTCTCTCTCTCTCTATTTCTGTGTGTGTGTTATTCTGTGGCATCGTTACTCCTGAACGGATGAACCGATTTGGATTTTGTTTTTTTTTTTATTTATCTTATATGTGTCCACGTTTCTACCATTGTGTTTTAAGATTGACTGTTTGTCCAGACGGAGCATCCCGGTGCCAAATGAACAAATCATGCGAAACATTGGTCAAAAACTGTATGAAACTCGAGAACATTTTTCATCTCGACGCAATGTCATTAGTCCCCTGGAACTTATCTACAACTAGTTAGTGGATGATAACTACATAGCATTAATTACAGGACGAGACGTGTAGAACGTGTAGATGGATAAATACCCCAAGTTTTAGCCACATCTAGCTGAAGGCAAAGTATTGTCACAGCGTAACATAATCAGCAGGTTAGTTCATCCCGAGCTAAGACATAACGACGAAGCGTTCTTTTTTCTTCAATTATAATTAGAGTAGATATTAATATGAGTAACATAGCAGTAGAAACTGGGATATTATGCAATTCCACTTACATTATCTTATCATTCAACCTATATCGTCCCACTGCTGAGCACGAGCCTCCCCTCACTTATGTGAGGAGGGTTAGGCCATAATCCACCAAGAGAGCCTGGTCCGGATTGGTGAATCACATACATAACATACCTCCGAAATAATTCTTGGGTTGGTATCTGGGTTTCCTCACGATGTTTTCCTTCACCGAAAAGCGATGATAATTACGTACGTATGCTTTACATTTAAATTTATACAATTTAATTTTTTTTTTGGTTTACTTTTTTTTTATTTGTTATTAAGTATAGTGTGTATGTGTATTATTAAAACATAAGTATTAAATTTATAGTGTCTGTGAAATACTGTAAGTACGCCACCCACCCTACTATCGAAAAATGTTTTTTACTGTCCATCCAAAGGTTGTCTGGAAGAAATCGCTTTCAGCGATAAGACCGCCCATTGTACTACCCTTGTTTACCTATTGTAATTCTTCTGTACTGTGTTTATTTTTGTTTCTGGTGTACAATAAAGAGTTCTCTATTCTATTCTATTCTATTCTACATAAACACATTGGTACGTGCCCGCACTGGAGTTTGTACTCACGGCCTTCTCCTGCGAAGGTAGACGTTCTCCCACTAGGCTAACAACAATAAATCAATGCGATCACGAGACTCTTTCTTCCTAAAGTACGCAACTTTGACTACTGGCTTGGTTAGTTCCATTAAGTTCCAGTCCTTTTTACAACTCGTAAATGTTTTTGCTCGCAATGAAAACGTTTTGATGAACATTCGGTGGGGTATAAATTACGACACTAACTGCTCGGCCATTAGTAATGAGAGCGGTGTACTTTTATAACTTTTTTAATGAGTTTTTACAATGGCCATGTGCATCCAGTACAATTATAATGAAGATAACTTAATTTGGTAAGCTCTTATGTTTCGTATCTATTAGGGATTTGTAGAATTAACACTTCAGTGCTGAGAACACAACTGTCGCGTTTTCCATAACTTGCCGCAAGTGCGGCAAAACACAACTGTTGTGTTTGTTGTATGGAAAAACACTATGGAGTGTGCAGAGCCGCACCCGTGGCTAGACAAGCAAATCAGCAGTGAAAGTGTTAACCATGTTGAGAATTAGGCATTCGTAAAATTGGTATTTTTTAAAACCTTGGCCATTTGGAAAATTTGTCATTTTGTAATGAGAGTAGGCCCTTTGAATAGATTCATATTTATGCTATTTTGATAATTATTCATTTTGCGCTTAAACGTTACCGTCTGCCGTCAAATGGTTGAATAAAAAAAGCTTAATAAATCTAGTCTCATTTTGCTTTAAACACATCAAAAAGAACTTTAAAAACCTTATAATGGCACTAGTAAAGGACCGACTTGGTCAGATAGCACTCTCAAATCGATAATAATCTGTCACCAATCCCCTGTAGTAATGTTCCGGAAGGCCTACGGTGTAGTTGAGTCTATTTAACGATAGCAATAAAAAAACTACAGGCACTTAAGTGATGTGCCTAGTGCCTACTCTTACGTACAAGTAATTTATTTACGTTTCGTAGTCTAGAGATAAATCATGTACCTTTACGACCTTTACAAGCGAAATAACTAGTGAACGTTTGCTGTCACTCTACGATAATTTAGGGGTCTGGAAAAATCTAAAAACATAATTAGGCATATTAATAACATTACGGATAATTGTATCTGCCTATTAGTTTATTCAGCCGACTTGTAGTTAGAGGCAATATTTGTATGAATTTCTTAAGTGATCGAAAACAAATTCAGATATGCTTTGGAAGAAGTTTTGTGATTTATTTTATTTAATTGAAGCCACTTACAAAATACTCTGCTGTAATAAATTAGTTTTAATTTTGTCATACTTTTTTTTTAAATTTATTAATTTCCTCTCGCTCAGTAGTTGATTCTGTTCACTGAGCGTAATACGAATCAATTGATTGTAAAAAGTACATAATTAAACTAACTATTTAACTAGTTGTACAACTATAATTTATTAGTTCCAATTTTTCTTGTTCAACTGATTGTAAACAAATTTGTTTATCATTGTATTTTCTAAAATCGGAATTAACATAGCTCGACGATAATTTCTGACGTATGGCAGCAAGATGATCGCAGATAACCGAGTGTTACGGGGAGATATTATGGCCTACGAACTTACTTGGGAAATCCGTCGATGGCCTCTCGGGTGTGTAATCAGCGCTGTCTTCGGGGTAGATGGGGAATGATGGTGCACAGAGATATATCCATAGGACGCCGATGGGGCGGTTTCTTCTGATCCCGTATCACCTTCCTCCGGGATAGAGGTGTGATCAGGCAATCCACACTACACTTAATCCTGGAGCTCGTCTCCGAGGATGGGAATGGCGTCCACGAAATGGAGCTACCGGTGAAAGCTCAAAACACCGCGACGCGACAAGTGCTCGCACGCGCATTTGAAGGACGACTACTTTCGGTTGGCCAACCCAAAGTCGTGGGCCATAATAATCTCGTACCAACACAAAATATTAAGCGGAATAGTCTTTGTGTAGTTACGTTCGAAAACACTCAAAATAAAAAGAAAAGAAATCTGTTTCAGTACGAAACATGCCGCTCACCTTAAAAGACTGTAAGTTCTTTTAACACGAAAACTCAATGAACAGAAAGTTATTCAATCTATAAACTTAAACTTGATCTAAGGTTGTTGTAAACAACTAGTATAGGTAATTAAAACTTAGGAACTAATTTTACGAATTCGTAAACAATAATCATTCTAAAGGAAGTTTACAAATTTTTACGATCGCTCGTTTGAATAGACTCTTGCCCGTTTGCAAAGTCACAACTCGCACCTTATTATCGGAGCCCGGATGGAGTGTATGAACACGAGCAAGTTTCCATTGGAGTGGTGGAAGATTATCGTCGCATACCACAACAATGTCGCCTACACAGATAGGAGCACCGCGGTCCTTATACCATTTGCCCTGTTTCAAGGTTTGATAATTCAAAGCACATTGAACAGAGTCATTTTTTAAAAACTCGTACGAATCTCTCAAATAGTTATGACAACCCTGGAAGTTCTTTCCGCAATCAGAGTAAATGTCGCTGCACAAACCTCTGCGCGATGTAAATCGGCGCAGGGCTGCTAAGAACGCCTCAGTAGATAGCTCCGATACGAGCTCCAAGTGTATAGCCTTCACACTCATACACACGAACACGGCGACATAACATTTGATGATTTTAGCATTACGAACCCTATTAGCTCGCATGTAAAACGGGCCCGCGTAATCAACAGCTGTTTTCATGAATGGGCGCTCGGGTCGCAGCCGGACCGCTGGGAGCGGCGCCATCGCAGGCTGTAGACGTATCGGACGCACACGGAAGCGGCGCACACAACGAAAGATTTGTTTACGTATTATATCTCGGCTAGATAAAATCGCATATTTTGGTAAAGGTAAATATTGAACGGCTTGAGTGCCCGCATGAAGATGCGTAATATGGGCATCGTCAATTATTAAAATCGTAAGAGGGTGTTTTTTGGGTAAAATTAATTGATGTTTTGACTCGTACGACAAAAGGGATTTATGTAGACGTCCGGAGACTCGCAAAAAACTCGAATCATCGATAAACGGATTAAGACGTCTCAATTGGTTTGAGGGCGGTATACCCTGTGAAATGTTTTCAAAATCTTTATGAAACACTTGGTGTTGCACTAAATAAATGAAACGATTAAACGTGAGTTTATACTCGTGGACTGTGATGTAACTAAGATAGGAACTCTTTTCCTTGTTGACGCGAGATTTAAGAATATTGTAAAAGCGAAAAATATAAGAAGTTATTCTCAATAGTTTACTCAAGGTTGAAAACTGGTTTATGACCTCAACATCGTCGATCAGCGTAGCTGATGCAGACGCGACCGGTTGATTACGTTTCTCCTCACCAGTGCTAGGGATACTTTTAAATACTAGCCACGCAGTAGGATCTTCACGGAGCCATGCTGGGCCGTGAAACCACATGTCGTTCTGTAAGAAGGTGGAGGGTAAAAGTCCCCTTGAGTCCCTTATTTTGGTTTGATGGTCATGTTCCATGGGAGCAAAGGGCACCTCTTCCCGCCGCTCACCATGAACCTCTGGCGCCTGAACCGCGGCGAGTATCGCCGGCGAGTTACTGTGCCATTTACGTAGTTCAAACCCAAGTGATTTGCAAATACCTAACAATTGCTGTTGTAATACCAGGGCGTGTGATTCATCGCTCGCGCCCGTGACCACATCGTCGACGAACACTTGGTCGGTTAAAACCTTTGCCGCTAGGGGAAAATTAGATGCTTCGTCACAAGCCAATTGCTTAATGGTACGAAGAGCTAAGTAAGGGGAAGTGCTCACACCAAATGTTACCGTCCGCAGACGATAATCACGGAGGGGTTCATCGGGCGACGTACGCCACAGAATGCGTTGCAATTCCCTATCAGATTCTTGTACTAGTATATTTCTATACATTTGTTTAATATAGTCCTGCAAGCACGCGTGAGACTCAATTTTAAGACTCGGGTTCCGTTGTAAACGTTGCTCTAATTTATGGAACCGAGCGAGGACCATATCTCGTGATTCACCTAGGGGCGTAGCATCAGGTTTACGTGGTAAAGCTACTGTGTATCGTCCCGTGACGTCACGATAATGTGAGCGTTCAAATATGGATTCACATAGACGTTCCTCGGGGGTGAGTGCCTTCACCTCAGGCACTGACTCCAGTTCCCAGAATCGTTTCAAGTCGCCGTCATCGGATAATGAGCTAAAACAAGCTTGAACTGAGGATGGAGTCGAAGAGTTGAACGCTATTTTTCCCAACAACAAATAACCGAAAACGCTGTTCATAGCGATCGGCGAACCGGGCGAACCCGTTATTACGTTTCCTAAAATTATGTGAGATAGTACATCTGCACCTAACAACATCTCCACCGGCTGTGGAGTGTGAAACAAAGGATCGGCTAAATTTAAATTTTGAATGTGTGCCCACCCCATACGAGGCAGTGGTACACTAGGCATTTTAGGAATAAGTTTCGGCAATACTAAAACTTCAATCGGTATAGAAGGTTGAAGTTCATTTCTCGGGGTTATGCAACACGAAATCTTTCCCTTTGGTCGTACCGGTTTGGTGTCACCTATCCCGTAAACAGGTACATTCGCATAACAACGCTTTATACCTAGCCGCTGTGCGCACGATTCCGTCATGAACGAAGCCTGGCTTCCCGTATCGATAAGACACCGGACAGTCGAACGCTTTTCATTACCTACACATACATCGACGAGTGCGGTCGAAAGCAACACAGTATTTGTTGTGCCAAAAGGAGCATTGAACGACGCGCAATTAATTTGTGTCGCTTGACTCGCGGACATAGCGTGCTGAGTACAGGTGCTCGGAATGTTCTCTTCCCGTTCCTCCGTGAGCGGTAAAGAAACACTTCTCTCACTCGCACGGCTAGTATCACCTTCAGAAGTAAAGTGAATCAATGTATGATGACGTTTTTCACACGAACGACAAACAAAACTCGACTTGCATTGAGAAACGTTATGACCTTTGCCTAAACAATTGAAGCAAACATCTTTATTTTTGATAAACGCATACCTATTGCTTGGTGACAAATTCAAAAACTTATTACATTTTGTTAATGGATGTTGAGCATCGCAACATACACAATTCTGATTCTTGCGCTTATTGACAGAAGGCTGAGAACCGCTCGCACCCTGAGTCGAAGTGTGGCTGGCCACGCCGGCAGCCAACGCTCGACGGAACGTTGGAGCGACGTACTCTTTCCTCTGACTACCTACATTTTGAACATTTCTACTGCCAGATTCAACTATTTCGCTGGCGGTTAATTCTCGTTCTAAAAACTCGATTAACAAGTCGACGTTGGGTACATCGGATGGTTTATGCAATGTTAACTCGAATCGCATACGAATGGAAGTAGGTATTTTACGTAGTAAAATATTCAACAACAAAAAACTCCACTGATTTGTAGGAAAATGCATTACTTGTAACGCTTTTATATTCTCATGGTAAATATTCAGCAAATTACGCACACTTTGATTTGATTTCTCGGCACAGGATTGAATATCCAGAATACGATCAATATGTTGAGAAGCTATGACTCGTTTGTTCTCATATCTTGAAATTAAAATATCTAACGCGACGGTATAATTTTCGTCCGTGATAGGTATCGATTTTATTAAGTTATAAGGCTCGTTTTTCAAGGTAAGAAGGAGATACCTAAACTTCTCGCTATCTGTGTAGGCGTCATTATTATCAACCATGGAGCGAAATAGGTCATAAAATGGGGGCCAATCGGTCAATTCTCCCCCGAATGACGGCAACGGAAGATTCGGTAACCTACTACTACAACCCCCGTGAGTCGGTTGTATTGTATTGTTAAAGGAAACTCGACTCATGCGCCTGCACTCCTCATCGTTTTTCTTCAGAACTTCGACATGGCTAACAATTGCGTAATAAATATCATTGAATTGAGTTCGAATACGTAACTGTTCCTCTCGGTCAAATGTCGACAATTTCATTTGTGACTTCTCAATTTTAGTTTGCAATTTAAGGAATTTTCTCTGAATAGAAAGAATATCTTTTGCTCGCGCTTTAAATTGCTGTTCATTGAGTTCGTAAAACTCTAAAGTACGTTTGACTTCGTCAAGTATAACTTCTCTTTCGAAAATATCTTGTTCCGCCATTTTTAATGGACACGTAATGTCGCACACAAAAAATCAAAAATCGGCAAAATCAAGATGAAAAACTGGGAAATATTGTCGGGACGCGTAACGCCGCTACGACAAACACTAAAATATACTCGGATGGTTTCCAAAAATGGGAAAATATGCACTAATAACGGGATTTGGACAACGTGACTACAGCAAAGAAAATCCGCAGATCCGGCTCGAACGGATCAAAAATGTTACGGGGAGATATTATGGCCTACGAACTTACTTGGGAAATCCGTCGATGGCCTCTCGGGTGTGTAATCAGCGCTGTCTTCGGGGTAGATGGGGAATGATGGTGCACAGAGATATATCCATAGGACGCCGATGGGGCGGTTTCTTCTGATCCCGTATCACCTTCCTCCGGGATAGAGGTGTGATCAGGCAATCCACACTACACTTAATCCTGGAGCTCGTCTCCGAGGATGGGAATGGCGTCCACGAAATGGAGCTACCGGTGAAAGCTCAAAACACCGCGACGCGACAAGTGCTCGCACGCGCATTTGAAGGACGACTACTTTCGGTTGGCCAACCCAAAGTCGTGGGCCATAATAATCTCGTACCAACACAAAATATTAAGCGGAATAGTCTTTGTGTAGTTACGTTCGAAAACACTCAAAATAAAAAGAAAAGAAATCTGTTTCAGTACGAAACACCGAGCAATTGCCGAGAAGCACTTAAACAAGTTCTCTCCTTGTAAACTGTCACAATAGCTAAAGATCCCATTAAACTTTGGCAATTTCCAACTTTTCCTATTAGGCTTAGTACACACATTTCGTCCGAGACTTACGAACTTGTAAACTGTTCAGATGTTGATGTCGATGTATTGTTTTATTGCTTTCTGTAAGTGGTGATAAAACGGTGATAATAGATACTATTTGTTTTTAAATTGTTATCAGCAGCAGTGGCGTTGAACATTCTTTTTTTTTAAGGTTATAATATTTTTAATCTGTATTCAACTTTGACAGCGTCTTCGGATAGCGGGGTGGCGGGGCGCTCCAGTCCAATAACAAAAGTGTTACGATAAGAGTTATGCTACGCCCCATAGCGATTCCATAGCAAGCGTAGCAGCTTGGGTAACTACATTCTATGTTTTTTTTGGGCTTTCGTAGTCAAATCAAGATGTCTAGTTTTGTGTGTATCGAATAAATGTTTTAGCTACAGTCCTTTTTTAATCTCGTAATATTAATTCATATTTATCAGCATACAATCTGGACAAATCAATGCACAGCGCGGCGCGCGGCTTTGATACATCGCGTATTTTTTGACAATGCCGTGCGGCGCTGTCATTTTGGTGAAAATGTATGAGAAAGGTATCGAGTGAGGTTTTGCAGCAAGCCTCACCTCTTGAGTGTGAGTTGTCGCTAAGATAGTATGATGGTACTTTAAATCTACAATCAGAATCCAGCTTTTAACAATATTTAAGCTGTTTGTACTCGGCACAATGATATAAACCGCCGGACTTTAGTGAAAACGTTTCTGAATTATGGATATTATAACAAAAAAACTGAACAAAGTCACGGTTCTCAGTGAACTTATAACAAAGTTCGCAGTCGCAGCTACTCGTACCTATTATTAAGCTGGCGTCAATTTCTCCAAGTTAAAAGCGAATGGAACGGCAAAGTTTGTTTACCTTATTAATAAGTCACAGTTCGTCTTCCTACTTTTCGTTACATTAAATTATATTCTTGGGGAAACTTCAAAATTGGGTTTCTGGATGTCTACCCCAAAATACTATTTCCTCGATATAAGTTTGATGACATAATTTTAATGGAGTTGTTATTGAAGCTTTCGATAAAGGGTTCATTCGTGCATAATTTAAGAAGTAGATTTTGGTTTTTGTATTAAATGAGTGATATATTCACAGAGTTTATCGATGCTTGTTTGTATAGGTAATTTCTGAATAGCTTTTTTTTCTATTATACTAAATTCAGTTTTAAATCAAAATAGTCATAGTAAATCAGCATAAATTGTCAATCAATCAATTGAATTGTCGAATAAGTATAAGGAAATTTTTGATACATTAATTTTGAATCTTTTTGACTACATAATTAGGTACATGATGGAAAGTAAAACATAAAACTGAGGTTGGTTCATGCTTATTCAAAATGGCAAGTGACAGAAAACAGTGATGCTGGATGCTCTTTACATTATAAAAGAATTTCTATCAATTAGCAAGTGACTCTAGCATTTATCAAAGCAATCAGTCTTTTAATTTCCCCCTGATAAAAACCAGGTCTCCCCTCACAGAGAAAGGTCAATCTATAAATCCAATAAACATATTAAATTGTTACCTGTTCAGTCACGCATAGAAGCATATTAACAAAACAAAATGAAAAATCACTCTTCAAGTTTGTTTCTGACCAAAAATTTAATAACGAATAAGAAAGCGAGTAACAAAAATTCAATAACTCTTGAGTCAGTAAGCATGAAATATTACGATGAAAGAAATGATTCGCGTTCGTGATATTACATTTAAAAAGATGTTTTTGCTTTAACAACGCCGCCATGTTTACTTCCATTGCGAGGGTGGCCTCAATGTTTCGATTTCAATTTTGAGATAACGAGTGCGTGTCTGTTCATTTTTATGACTATTATATTAGTAATAACATCAAACTCTTAAACTTTTCTATCAATGAAAGAAGTTAAAAAGACTTGTTCTTAGCTTCACTTGTGTCAAGATCGCAGCATGTGGAGTAGTATCTGCCTACCCCAACGGGAAAAAGGCGTGTGTATGTATATATTCTCTTGTTAGTGCTAGCTACGCCACGCGGTTTCGCCCGCGGGTAACAAGTATCCCCTGTTACCCAATATCTAAAGTAAATGTAGGTATACAAATTTCATTGCAATCCTTTTGGCTATTTTGCCTACATTTTATATCAAACCAATATCCAAACTTTCGTTTTATCAATTTTGACTCAGTTATTTACGTCTACCCTCTAAGGAGAAGAACGCGAGATCAAATCGCAGTGCGGGCACGTACCAATGTGATTCTGTTAAAAGCATATGTACGTAGTTAACACTCGCTTTTTGGTGAAGGAAAACATCGTGAGGAAACCTATATACCTACCCGAGAATTATTTCGGAGGTAGGTATGTTATCCGCCAGTCCGGATCGGGCCCCCGTGGTAGATTATAGCCAAATCTTCCCCACGAAAGTGAGAGTAGACCCGTGCCCAACAGTGGGACGTTATGGGTTGATAATGATGACGATTAAATTGAACTGAAATACTTGCAAGTTGAATACAAAAAACATTATTAGCTATTCAAAGACTCTTTAAAATTTGATGTCGTATTACGGATTTTTATTCCACTTTACACGTTGGCCCTGGTATCGATTGAAAGGAGTCGTTAAGCCATGGTCATGGTCTTATAGACAGCCTAACATAGTCTGACTCCAGCTAGAGGAGGCTACTTCCTCATTCCAGGACGATCGATCTAACGACTCTATAGAGATTTATGCTCAAATCTATGGTCATGTCCACATTCAAATTAACACTTTGACTGCTGTTTTGCTTGTCTAGCCACGGGTGCGGCTCTGCACACTCCATAGTGTTTTCCCATACAACAAACACAACAGTTGTGTTTTCCCGGACTCGTGGCAAGTTGTGTAGAACAAGACAGTTGTGTTGTCAGCACTGAAAGTGTTAAGCGACGTGTTGGAATATTGCCTCGAATCTCAGCTCAGTAATTTCATTTTACCCAACCCCAATGCATCACGCGGGCGTAAATATGTAAAATATTTGATTATTTTAGCCACTACCATTATTGAATTCTGGCGGCATCCCGCCGAGCAATAAAGACATTCCTCGCTACTCAGCGGTACTGAAAGCCTACCACATGTTTCGATATTCGATAACCGTTACATCGGGTGGTCACTTTCGTCGAATTTTCCCATAGGAATATGAAAAATGCAAGGTCGTACCCTTCAATCGTTTTTATTTTAACACGTTCACTGCTGAAAATACAACTGTCGTGTTTTTCATAACTTGCCACGAGTACGGCAAAACACAACTGTTGTGTTTGGTGTATCGGAAAACATTAAGGTGCGTGCAGAGCCGCACCTGTGGCTAGACAAGTAAAACGGCTCAGCAGTCAAGGTATTAATAAAGCGTGGGCAATTAAGGCTTGCCTAGTTGATTGGGTTTCATATTACGCAGTAAAAAACGCATTTTAGGCCCCACCAATATGGCATAATTTCATTTCATTTTCGACCTTATTGTTGATAAGCGAAGGGCCGAAAGCTTCGTCACCGATAATCGTTTGTGAAACTTATGGTAGCTCCCCCCCCCCCCCCCCATTCTGCCGTCCGCACTCCGCATTCCAGTTTTCGATATATATTTTAAACTTATTAATTTAATGGTTTCTGATTTAAATTATGTAAAATTTTAGACTGCCGTTTCATGAAAAACTGTTTTCAACACGCGCTTATTAGCTTCACCTGTATCTATCTATGTAACGGAATCATCAACTTGAAATTTTACACACGAATTGAGATGATATTGTAATAATTAAAAAAATGGGTTATTTTTAAGTTTTTTAAATCATAATATTTTTAAGCCGTGGACCGACGACCTGGTGCGAGTCGCGGGGAGCTGCTGGAGGCAACAGCTAACAACCGCGCGGTGTGGCGTTCTATGGGGGAGGCCTATGTTCAGCAGTGGACGTCTTCCGGCTGATCATACAAGCAAATTAAAAAGTTAAATTTAATTTATAAAAATAAAACCGTAGGTATGCAATGCAATCCAGACACCGACAAAAACGCCAGACAAATCTCATTATTTTAACAATTTTTCCATAGAACACCACCTGCTACGTCTTTAATAGTCAAATGACACATCACACATTACTCGTGCGAATGAGCTTGTCGTCAGTTGACGTAAATTCGATTTAATTATGCAGATGGCGCGGCGGGCGTCTGCGCGTGTGTTCAACGGGTTAGACATGTTGGCAGATGAGGTTTGGAGGGTTAACATTTTCAAACGTAGGTGAGTGTTTGCTGTTTTTGCTGCATGCAATTTTTATTATTCCATCGGACTGTTCACTTTTTTATCTGCATCTGTTTGGTATCCAGTCACAATTAAAATTAATAGGGTATGTCATCTCTGTAGGTATGTCAGTACCTACCCCTAGTACTAGAATGGAATAGAATAGAATAGAAAATACTTTTTTATTAGTTTTGCTTACTACAGTCGCTAGCGAGTATAGTATACATTTGTACGAAATCCAATGCAGCGCCCCTAGCGGTAACTATGAGTAAAAGTCTGATTTACAAATCGCTCATTTTCAACAAGATCGTGTTATCCCACGTTCTACAGTGCAGTAAGAAAATCTCTTAATAGGCGTATAGCCATAGGGCATGCTGTTCAAATTTACCATAGTATATACAATCGGTGACAAAAGTCGCTGAACATGCTTTAACGATTCTTGTTTGTAGCTCGTATTTTTTTTGTATTTTAAATAAAGGCACTTACTTTTAACTTAAACCACAGATAACCTAATAGTTCTTTCGAACCTAAGCCTTATACGGTTAAGTCTTCTGTACCTAAACTGAATCTGCTTAATAATCACTACGAAAACATTTATGTGAATGACTTAGACTACGATATAGTGGCATACAAAAACCCAGTATTAGATAGGTTAGAGTTGTAAGGTACTCAAATATTCTTTCATATTAACGTTTTTATTTCAAAACTCGCAAAAAAAACCCAACGATGTTTTTAACTAAAATATAAACCAGCCAAGCAAATAGAGCTTAAAGTGTTTTTAAATTCGCACTAATAAAAAATAATGGAGCCTAGACTAAAATATTAATAAATTATAACAGATAAGAGAAATCAAATTCATTGCTTATGACCCAAGTGTTCATACTTGAAGGTTAAAAAACTTATTTTTTTCGAAGATAAATTCAGTGTGACTTTGGCGAGTGCATCCTTTGGTTCGAACTGAAGATTTGAGTTGTCAAAAATATTGTTGTTCTATAAACCTGTACATCCGATATATCAAGAAATCCGGTGGCAAATTTTTTCTCGACATTTTTTATACTACCCAGTGCAAAATATAACACCTTTTAGAGCCACCACTTCAGTGCGCCCTGAGTCACCTTCTGCCATTCCTTAATCCTCCAAGCTTCTCCCAATTGCATTCCTGCAATTTATTTACAGACCACATTAACAAAATATTCAGACATACAAAAATGGCCCTCATGGCGATAGCATTGCGGTATGGGTCTGTACATAAATCCCAGGTGCACTTGGCAGGGTTCTGAAAAGGGTTGGTTGAAACGTCGTAGTGACAGCAATAACCAGCTAGACTGTTTTTTGTTTGTCGAGTAAGGCAGTGCCTGGCTCTAATGCCAGAGCTTGTTAGGCCGCCCTAGTGTCATTGACGTAGCTCAGTGACTGCTGTCAATCGACAGCAGTGACTAACGCCAAGATTGACATGCCTTCCGAAACAAGGGTAAACATTCGCTCGTAACTTGTGAGAATAAGTCATTGGTCGAAAATCAAACCCGGTGTATTTGAGTGGCAAAGCACATAAGTTACCGTTCACCATCTGACACAAGTCTTGACTGTGATGACGTAATCTTAATACCCAAGGCGTACCGCAAGCTTTAAAAATCATAAGAAACGTTTACCTATTATAATTTCTACTCAAGGTGGCTCTTGGCTTGCAGCACAGTAACTGAAATGTTTGTTGAAAATTCTAACGAATTTCACACCAAAAGCAGTTGTATCACTTGTATCTAAGCTTGAGGTTTTTCGTATAACCACACGACTTATCGCTACAATTTGAGAACGTTCATATTCTATCTAAAGATACAAAAAGATTGGTCAATCCCTAACATCAACAGCGGACGCGGCGTCAGAAGTTTCACCGCAGTAATTCGTCCCGTGGTTTAGGGATACGCCAGCCTCCAATAAATCTATCCTTTGTCAAATAAAGCCATGGGTAACTGGATTTATACGGAACGGCTACGCAGGTGTTTATTGAAGAAAATAATGCGTTCTCTGACTGTAATATTAATCTAAATGAACTAGTTCATTCGCTTTGTGACAAAACCTTGCGATGCGTAGCTTTTTTTTATCACAGGTTTATAGTTAAAACCCATGTATATTTAAAAAATTACATCCCCGTACAGTTTCTTGGTGCTATCTTCTCTAACGGGCGTATTTTCGAAGCACTGGTAGAGTCAATGGAGTTTCTTTTTCCTGTGCGAGATTCAGGCAAGAGTCACCACTGGAAAGGGAAATATCCTTTTTCAAACTGAAACCATAATTAGATAATAATCATTAGTTTCGTAGATCATATTTGATATTATTTTTGACGTGTAATTTAAGTCAATATTTAGCCAATATAGAAACAAGATCTTTCATAATTACATCCCAGTATACCTAATTATCTCATTTTGATCTTCATCCCGCTGTTGGACCTCCATTAATCTACAATCCCCGACCAACTTTGCTCATATGAGGTTTAATTATGAATATGTTCTCAAAGAGATAATTCACTTCTATGAGAAACTTATTTTACAACTGTTGTGCTTAGTTTGCTAGACTTAGTGTACTTGAGTCGTGGCTCAAAGCATATATGAAAGGTTTCGAAACTGAAAGCATGTTTAATTTGAATGCTACGTAAACAATGTCAATTTATTCCGGTTTGGTCCGTGCGGACTTGGTCGTATCATGCATGACATAAGAAATACGTAGCCGTAGAGATATCGCAACGAACGTAAACCAGAGATAGGATTAACATAGTTTGAGAGATATCTTTGGACAAACTACATTGGAATGTATTGATGATAACTAATAACTATAATCATACAAATAAACATTAATCCGTGTACATTAATTTGAAGATTTTGCTTTGTTTATTTGAAATGGACGAAATAAATGCCTTCGAAATATTTGTTTTATTAAATTTGTTATGAAGCGTACTAGACTGCCGATAAAGTTGTCTAGCCCTAAGGTCGGTTTTTGACCCGAAAGTTACAAAAAATACCCAATAAAATGCCCAAAAAAAGTGTACAATCAGCAAAAATCCGGAAAAAGTCTCCCTAAAAATATCTCTTACCGTTTTTAATCTCGGAAGTTAATCCGGTAAGCGAGAAGTGCGACCCGAATCCGTCTTAACAAACCTACAAAAGGTTTTTTGTAACTCAATTATGTAGGTTTTAACAACTGTCGAGATGGCGCCGACTGATGAGTTTTTTTTCTCGTCTATTTTACGTGACAGTGGGAAGGTTTCTAAGATTAAACTTGGAAGCTGGGGGACGAACGTGAGTTATTTGTAAGAAAATTTTAGATGACTTAGAAAGTTTTTAATAAATGTTGGTATTGCTTTTGTTTTAAGTGACGTACATTGTGTCATCTTTGTTTTGAACCTTGAGATTCTCATAAGACCCCATTTGGCCTTACTGCATATTGCTATTAATATCGCCGATTTCAACAATATTATATTGAAAAAACCTGCAAAATCAGCAATATTGACGTGGTCCAACAGTTATTAGAATTGAGGCCCTGGACAAGTCTGGACGGAAATAATTTCAAAATAGTTCAATTATTATTATCAATCTTAATGAAAAATTCTACTATCTCAAATCTAGACTTAGCCTCATTCTTCATTCGCTATTAATAACCTTGCTTCCTCTGCGTAAAATGAAACGCCAAGATTTAATTATGACTACAGAGATGGTTGTCACACACATTCATAATTTCAAAAATATCTAATAATATACATTCAAAATAAGGCAGTTTTCATACGTTTATTTATCAAGAATAATTTTCATTACTTAAGTTGTTTTTGCAGCACAACAAAAAAACCTTTTTAATTCATATGAATTTAATTGGAAATGGCAGTTTATTAATACTTTGGCTTGGATTTCGATTTGCCGATTTTTAAGAATTCGGTGAAATAAAAATTTATATAATAGCTGTGCAGTGGAACTATATCACTACAAAGACTGTGTTAACCTAAGCTCAAATAGTGTTTATATTGTAACAATAAATTCAATAAAGGAAAACGACGTAAAATATCGTGCCATAACAATTCTGTACGAAGCATTGTCAAGCGTCCTTGAAATGTCAAACAGTGAAACTAGAGTACTGCGTGTAGTGGTGAAACTCTTGTCGGTCCTTGTAGAGCGAGAGAACCTCTCATTGTGTTTCTGTAGATAATTTTGAGTGTGTAACTACTACTTACTTACTTGGTACTCTTCGTATCATCATCTAGGTGCAAATATAATCAATTGTTCCTTCCAATTCTAGATAAAAAAGGCCTTAATACAAGCTAAACCAATTGTTACATTCGGTCTCTGTCATTAATTTATCATAAAAAAGAATCTGTCATTAAAAAGAGTTGGGACCTCAGTCATTAGCAAGCAAACCAACTTTATCTATGTCCCAAAGTTAATAACTTATTCGTTTTTACAGTATGTCCTAAGGTTTATGACAAAATTATGCATTGTTACATTATGGCTACCCTATTCGTTCTTAGATCGAGATCTAATATAAAGGTCCATCTTCGGGTAGTAAAAGGATTTTTTTTGTTTATGTTCCTAAGTTTATAATACAGTGATAATCATCATCATCAACCCATATCTGCCCGTTTATCAAGTAGAGTAATTTTTTTCTAAATTTCAAAGCTTAGGACAAATTTATGCATTTCTACAATTATGGAAAATGTCGTAACCCTATAAGTCCAATCGCCATAGACCGAGAGCTAAATTAAATGTCCATCGTCGGGTGGCTGGGAGCATTTTTAATTTCCAATCTAGTTTTTCATGTCTGCGGTCTGCGGCTCCTCAGTTGATGGATCTCGTTTCCGGCCGGAGTGCTTTAACAAGATTATTGAAGGATTAGTTAGTTTATTCCGGGGTGTTTTGAAAGTTTGAAATTCAACTGGGAAGTGAATTATTATGTTCATAGAATCAGTAATTAAATTAATTTAAATTTACTGAATGAATAACGCTTACTTTTAGTTTTTAATTGTTGTGTAGGCTATCAAAGGGTGTTTTTTTTTGCTGACGATTTGGCTTTAGCATATTTTGTTAATTTCAGTGTACATTTCCTATGTAGTCTATTTTTTCCAGACTACGGAAAGGAATAGTTATGTTTTTGGCAGTTGATTGGTGACGTATTGGTGTTACGTTAGGTTATAATTATGTTTGTTAGTTTATGTTAGGTACGAATAAATAAAAAAAAATATAGTCGACAAAGCAAGCCCTTATCCTGTGATTGATCACGGAATGGGGATAAGAGGTCATGCTCTGTAGACGAATTCCCATAGGGGATGTCGTTAATCACTACTGCCAATTGAGTTATTTATGGGTCTACTGCATTTGACGCTTTATATTTCGGATGGTTTACCTGATGGTAAGCGCTGTGACTGCCCATAACAGTTACAGTTCCACCCAGAACTTTCAATTACATCTTTGCATAATCTTGCGCGGCACTGCACTGCACTCGTCGCCTTGAGACATTGGTTCTAAAGTCTCGTATGCCCAGTGATTTCGCTGGAAACAGTGCCCTTAAAACCGTAACACAGTATTGTTTTTGCTTTGCAGATGAATATCTGGTAAAGGTGTGATACTTCCCCACGCAATGTCTTGCAGAAAACGCCTGTCACTAGGCAGAAGAGGCCTACCACTTTTGCAGCGCGGCATGTCACTGATACATTTTCTATGAAAGAGGCGTCGACGCACGCCAAACGCTGCCCCTTTTTTGTCTGGTTGGCCTTTCAAAGGTTTCATATTTTATTATTGTATCTCATAAAAAATATTCTATCAAAATAGGTAACCTAACAATATTACGTCACCGCTAACAACCTCCGTCAAATCTGTACCCGAAACGTCCGAAACTTCAGATAAATTAGTTTGTTATTCCGTACACGGTTTTGGGGATTTAGTGCCAATTCCCTTTTTGATCTCTCCCGTGCAAACAACAAAACTCTGTCGCGGCAGACGAGGCCGTCTTTGCATAAAATATTAGGAGCGCGGTCGGTTCAAGTTTTACAGCACAGAGTTTTGAGCGTACCCGCGGGCGTTTGAAAATGCGAGGTGGGTAAAGTTACATGTCACGGATTAGTAAGGTAATGGATGAAAATGGGGACAAAAACCGGATAAGTTTTTTTTTAATATTTCACGGAACTGACCGAGTGTGCAACACTTGCGTTCAAAAACTGGCATCGCTGACGTGGAATTGAGTGGGCACATCTGCAAAATGCATTCAGAAAGGTTGAAGGAACGCTGCTACTCAGTGGACGCCTAACGACGGACGATGACGCTGAGGAAGGTTCAGAAAGCGATGGCGAGACGATTTGAACGCTTTCTTAAGTAACTGGCCACAAAATGAGCGAGATCAGTGAAAGGAGATGGGAGCGAGCTTCCCAGTCGTAGAATCAGACGGCTTAAAGAAAAAAAAAGATGGTACCCGCTATGACGCTTTTAACATGAAATTTCATATTACAAGCGAGGTCGTTGTAGTTAACGGCTAGGCTAGGCTATATTGTATGAACGTAGCCACAGGCGATTTTAAAAATAAACTGGAGCCGTATGTTTTTATATATTTCAGCATCAAACGACCATATTTTCAAGATCTACTTTTCTGCTTAACTTATTTACACACACCACAGAAAAGGGTCCTTCGGTAAGAAATTACAGTTCAATTTAAACTGGACAACTGAACGGATTAACTAATAGATGGAAGCTATACAAGTTTTAAGTAAACCAAATAAAAAATTAACGCTGTACTTACGCTCTTGAGACGACACAGCAAGGCACGGCAAAACATTTGTTAAGGAAAAGTAATTGTTGGCCTTATGAGTATACCCTTATTAATTGTATTTGGTTGCAAAAGTCACAAGGATGCTTGAACATACCGCGGGAGACATTCTGTGTTGTACTTCAGACTGGAGCAGGACGCTTTGTTCCAGGTGGATTTAACAAAGGATTTTATACCTTTGTACAGCATTCTACGGCATGCCAAGGCATCCTTTGGTATGACATATGTTGTGACATCCTCTCATTGAGCGCTGGCTTTTAAGCACTTTGCAGACACTTGTGTAATCTCGACTTTATGTTGTATGAGAAAACAGAGATTTTTCCTCAACGTAAGCAATATAATGATAATCATAATACGATATGTTCGTAAGGCTGAACCTGCGAGCGCCCGCGTGGTTTTTTACAAAATGGTGCGTCGCGGGGTTTTTTTTTGTTGGACTGAGTAACGAGGCTTGCAAGTCGTTCACCTGATGGTAAGCGCCTGCCCATAACAGTTACAGTGCCACATAGAACTTTGCATTGCATAATCTTGCGCTGCACTGCACTGCGCTCATCCTGAGACATCGCCCCTAAAGTCTCATACGCCCAGTAATTTTGCTGGAAACAGTTTCAGCCCTTACAATTATAATAATTCTTAAAGCGGAGTCGTAATATCAACAATACAACAATTAAAAATCCTCCCCGTTTCGAAGTTATTAAAAATACTGAGCCACAATGCAAAGTTCATAGCCCCAGGTCGTTTTTTAAAATAGCTTTGTTTTCAGTGTTGAATTTATTATTCAGTTTTCATTTGAAATTCTCTCGTAGACTGTCTGTCTAACTCAGTGATTGGCTTAGAGATACCAGGCAAAGTGGAGTCTATTTTTGTAAACGGATTTTTAAGACATTTTTGATCTGATATGATGTAACTATCGCCAGTGAGTTTTATATCCGGTTCATCTATATATATAAAAATGTTATGTTGGTTTGTGTACGCTTCAAAAACTCAAAAAGTTCTGCACCGAACGAGCTGAAATTTTAGCATGATATATAGAATAGAATAGAATAGAAAACTCTTTATTGTACACCAGAAACAAAATTAAACACAGTACAGAAAAATTACAATAGGTAAACAAGGGTATATAATCAACAAGGGTATATAATCCGCATCAAGGATTGTTTTTATCTATTTTTTTCATCAGTGACATATCAGCGAATGTGCGAATGTGCCACAGCGAAGCGCGGCAGGTTACAGCTAGTTTTAAATAAAATTAAAGAGTAAAATTGACTAAGATGTTAAATCTAGGATCTCTTTAAACCTAAGCACTTTAATTTCAAAACTCAGCAGGACCAAATTTTCCGGATCAAAATTTCGGTAAAAAAGGGATTCATTCAGGATTACTGAATATAGAACCCAATTTCGGCGAATCTCTAATAATTATAATCATGTTTCAGCTAATTCATGTTTTCAGAGATCAGATAACAAAATGCGATACTAAAACCTTAACATATTTCCGGCGATATTGTGCGCTAAAATAACAGAGTCTTCCGACATATTATTGGTTCGCGTTTACTTTGGTCGCTAAAGGAAATAGCTAAGATTTCTCCCGAGATGAGATAATAAATTTTAACCGATACTGTTACTTGAGCTACTTTCAAGGACCGTTCTATATCGACGGAACCGACTAATGGAATCAATTTTCTTGACATCTATTAAGAACTACATATTTATAATCCACAACTCCGTTCACAGCGTTTTTTTTTTCTTGGTACTGTCGATTCATCAGCATCATCATCAACTCATATTGACTCACTGCTGAGAAGGGCCTCTCTTCTCTCTTTCTCTCTCTCTCTCTCTGTCTCTCTTTCGTGAGAAGGGTTAGGCCATAATACATCACGGGGGGCCCTTTCTGGATTGGTGGATCACATACCTCCGAAATAAATCGCGGGTAGGATTTCCTTACGATGTGTTCTTTCACCGAAAATTTTAACTCACGACCGAATGACCTTCTCCTTGGAAGGCAGACGTTCTCCTACTAAGCTACCACCGGAATCACTATCATCAGATCAGCTCGATGTTACCATAATGTTATATTACTATCGGAACTGGACCAGCGTGCAAAATTTCATCTCAATCGGTTGAGGGAAACTGCTTTAAAATTCACTTGCAAGATTCCACCCGAACAAACACAGCTACATACATATAAGTTACATACAAGGTTTTATAAAGCATATATCTAAATAATTAGTAGTGTATTTAATAGTGAAAGGCCTCTTCTGCAAGACGCCGCCTGGGGAAGTACCACACCTTTGCCAGATAATCATCCGCCAAGCAGTAGTGTGCAAACATTACTGTGTTCCAGTTTGAAGGGTATTGTATCCAGCGAAATTACTGGGCATATGAGACTTTAGAGCCGATCTCTCGGGCTGACGAGCGCAGTTCAGGGCCGCGCAGGATTATGCAATGCAGTGTTCTGGGTGGTGCTGTGACTGTTATGGGCAGGCGTAGCGCTTACCATCAGGTGAACGATCTACTCGTCTCATCACTCGGTCAAATAAAAAAAAAATAGAATGCAAAATTATGGGTACCTCATCCAAACGAAAGTCACAACATCACTCAAAACAAATACCGCGGATGTCCCGATAAAAGGTTTAACGAAGCCGTCCTTATTCCGAACCCACTCGTTACAGCTGTTATAATTTGTACAACCATTTTTAAAAGGTTGTTTACTGTATATTTTATTATCCTGTACGCAGTTCGCTGGGTATTGACCAATAAATTCGTTCCTCGTAAAAGCTTGTCATTTTATTTGAGGGACCAATGCGAAATGAAATGGGGGAGTAAAACGTTAGTGCCTATGTGCCAAAGGTTGGGTTACGGGTCGGCTATTGATGAATGAAGGGTTGCATTCACGTTTTATTGTTATTACTGATTGAGTTTAAGTATAAGTTGATTTAATGTTAGAACTGTTGGGAATTGCTAAACCAATCGACAAACAAACCAACCCAACCGTCAACTGCCAACCCACCTAAGCAACCCATCTGGCTGGTAGACCAACTGGTCGTGATCAGTTGCCAGTTCCCAAGACATGCAGATAAAAAAAAAACTGTACAAAATGAGTTTAGGCTTTCGAAAAAGTAAAGAAAGACCTTAGTGTGGCTCCTTAGTGCGTCCCTCGGTCGGCCGAGCTGTAAACGTTCCTACTGTCCATCTACGTCCTATACCCATCTACGTGGTGATATTTTCCGAACCTTGCAACTTCAAAAATGTCTAAAGAATCGTTTCCTACGATTCTTTTCAACACTTTTACTATGCTCAAATAGTGCAATGAACTATTGTTGAAATAAGAAATGAGACGGTATTAAATAATGCTGCGAGTAGGTCATTTCTGTTTCATATTCTAAAGGTTACATCAAACATAGATGTGAATTAACATTAAAATAACAGTTGAAAAACGTTAATAAATAAACGGCAACTTGAAAAAATGTAAGGTTTGAATAAAACCTTACGGCCTTTTTCTAAATCGTTCTTGAAGTTTTACGCTTGGCATTTGTTTCGTTTTGTAGAAAACAGCGCTGGAGCGCTCTAACGACGCAACTGATATGCTAATAGCGCTCGTCAGCTACCATTGTGCATCGCTGAATCCAGAAAATCCAGCGAACTCAGCGATTTGTGCCACCTTTAGAGAAAAAAGTGGAGAAATGTCAAGGTATGAATAGTTCATTAGAGCTGACTTGTATGTCACGGCGCTTAGCGCAATATTTTTTTCATATTTTTCCACGGGAGAATCATGGACTTTTCTAAGAAATATCGTACAAGCAAGTAAGTACTTATTTTTATAGAGTTATGTTCCAACTTAGAACTTGACATTTGTAAAAAGAATTTTTTTTTATGAAATAAAATCGTTGACCCATTTTAACCGGAGAAACGAGGTTACGAATGGAACGTTGAAAATGCACGCATTGGAAAATTGTTTAATAACATCCTTTACCTGCCTGTTGTAATATGTATGCCACAATTTGAAAACGTCTTCTATGGAGTTTTGGCGGGAAACCGAAAATGTATGGTTATTAATTTTATTTAATTCATTTCAGAGCATTATATAATATACAGTGATTTCCATTGAAAATGAATGTACAAAGGCGAGCTTAAACCTATAAAGAGTTTACTTACAGCAAACCCATGAGGACCCCAGATACGTACCCGATATTTTTTTGGAGGTACGTATGTTATCCACCAATCCAGAAAATTCGTGTTAAGCCCTTAAGAAATGTCTTCTATTTATGAAATTGAGTTGGTTGACTTTTTAGCGTGCAAACTAGATACAGCAAAAGTGATAAAGCAAACAATGCTACTCAATAGTCAGTCTATACAGTCTCTACAGCGTTCCATTTGGTTTGTTTTGCATTTTTACCTTCACTCCATTTGACATTTTATCGATGCTTTTGGTTGTAAACATTACATTTGTGGATCTGTTCTGCTATCACTATGCCTGGAGCTAGCCATTAACCGCTGTCATACGCCAGTTTCCTATACGAAAACTGTCAAAATTGTCGGCGATTCTACAGAGTGAGCACTGTCTTATAGACAAGAGACTCTAGTCAGTTGTTTGAGTGGCATTTCATTTCCATTTTAAGATAGCTAGATAGATAGCTTATACATATGACAATTTATATCTATATATATCTATATATATATATATATAAATGTTATGTTGGTTTGTGAACGCTTCAAAAACTCAAAAAGTTCTGCACCGATCGGGCTGAAATTTTAGCGTGATATATAATCCGCATCAAGGATTGTTTTTATCTATTTTTTTCATCAGTGACATCAGCGAATGTGCGAATGTGCCACAGCGAAGCGTGGCAGGGTACAGCTAGTCATACATAAAATGTTGTAGTTTTATGATGGAGCTAGACAAAGAGAGTTGGATTGTTGTTGTGACACCTAGGTAGATTTTGTTATGTGAATATAAAAATTATCGAAGTAATCCAGAAGGATTACTTCGATAATTTAATACATCCAAGTCATAAGCCTCCCTCCACCCATTGAAATGATCCAACAAAGAGATTCTAACTCCTAACCCACGCATTTTCATGTATTAGCGTGGGTGCGGGCTATTTACGTTACTTTCAAGCATAAAATGTTATTGGTACATTCAGCCTTTGTAACAATTTACGCGATTTAATACTTACATGCGGAATTATCTTGTTAATTCGATAATCGTTCTTTTGTTAGCAATATGCTTAGAAAATATTTTCATGTAGTGTGCGGCACCTCTTTTTCGGTATAGTTACCGGACATTGCCCACTGAACAAACACCTATTTACCATAGCTGTCACAGAGAGACCCTCTGCAGAGTGTGCCTGGAGGTAAATGAGACGGCCACGCACGTGCTGTTGGAGTGTGAAAGCGTGGCATCTCAGACGGCGAAGTTCCTGGGAACACCGGGAGGCCTGCAGCGTGACACGCATGCTGCTGGACTTCCTGGAGGATATCGGGTGGCTCAAGTAGCTACCGCCACCCGCTCACGCAAAAAGGGCCGACTGACGGCGTCATTGCGGAAAAGATCCCGCTCACCAAGTGCCAAGGTTGCCTCTTTTCCAAGTCTGCCTGGGATTGTATTACATCCGTCCGACAAACAATAGTGCGACCATAAGTGTGTTGCAATTTGAAGGGCACAGTTTCCAGCTAAATTACTGAACATATAAAACCGATGATGTCTCAGGATGAGGAACGCATTGATTGTAGTGCCGCGCAAGAATTTGTAATGCAAAGTTCTGGGTGGTACTGTAACTGTCATGGGCAGGAGTGACGCTTACCATCAGGTGAACGACGGGTTCGGCAGTTTACTTAGTATAAATAGGTAATTAACATAAAGAATGAGCTCATCTCCGAAAGCGTCGCCTAGGCATTTCAATACAGCGAAGTTAGATTAGGAGAACTGTAAACTTACGAACCGTGTGGGCAGCCGTCAGCACCCTACTCCATCGATTTTAGAATCTATTCATAACCAAAACTTATCAGATACAGTATTAATTTGCATATAAACAATCCGTTTACCTTTCGGATAGACCAAGAGATAGTGACGATGTAAATTCACAGCGACTGCCGTCCCGACATCTTGATGGGTGTGGTGGACCGTCTTTCCCGACAATATATGTGGACCCCAGTCTTAGACTATTGAAATGTACGGTCGTATATAGTTTTGGGTTATTGTTGTGCGTTGTAATAACAGAAACGTGGAAGGTCAATAGTAGTCTAAATGTCCGAATATTCTTCTTCGCCCGTATCGATGTTTCATCTCAAAATATTTACACTTCCACTGCTGAGCCGATTTTTCCATACAACAAACACAACAGTTCTGATTTCCTGCACTCGTGGCAAGTTATGAAAAACACGACAGTTGTGTTTTCAGGACTGAAGGTTTTAAAAATTAATATCGAGAAGACGATCAAGTTCTTGTAACGTTGATTAAGGAAAAGATTGATGAATAATTAAATTTTTAAAACCATCGAATACTTTAATTTGTATGGAACGCCACTGCATCGTTTTGATCTATATCTGCCTTAATACTGCCTTAATACTTACACCTTACTGTAACAGGGACAACTGGATTACAGCTGTCCCTGTTAAATTAAGACCTAGTTTTGAAACTTATTTCTAAATATGATAACTACTACGCTAAAGTCGTGACAGTATGGATATGCACTAGCTACACGCGCGCTTAGCTGCGTTAACTACGATGATCACCTAATCATCATCATCATCATCAACCCATAACGTCCCACTGCTGGGCACGGGTCTCTCCTCACTTTCGTGAGGAGGGTTAGGCCATATTCCACCACGGGGGCCCGATCCGGATTGGTGGATCACATAGCTACCTCCGAAATAATTCTCGGGTAGATATGTGCGTTTCCTCACGATGTTTTCCTTCACCGAAAAGCGAGTGATAATTGCGTACATATGTTTTTATAGAAAAAAATTGATACGTGCCTGCACTGGGATTTGAACTCACGACTGATTGGAAGGCGGACGTTTTCCCACTAGGCTACCACCGCTCAACCTAATGATGATGATAAAAAGAATTATATTTATTAGTCCATGGTCGAATCTATCCCTATACCAAATTTCATGAAATTCCATTAAGCCGTTCCAGCGCTGGTATCAAACACACCGACACACACTTCCGCAAGTAAAAGTAGGAACACGTTAACCCGTTCTTGAAATTTCAAAACTAATTAGACGAGCTAGTTTGTGCCAGCTGTTATTACCCATTGTAATAATTACCTCATGATCCTCTGAAACCATACAGAAGCCTGTCCCATTACCCTGACCCCTCATTATGGCTCCAATTAACATCTGATGTCCCTTATAATCTGACCCCAACAATTAACGACTTAAAGCTTTACTGTGTGACCATTCTAGTTTGGTCGGACGAGTTAATTATTTATTCTGTGCCCCTGCATACCTACTGTTTTCTATTCTATGTCAGCTTCCATGACGTATGTTGGTACCGAGAAACGCGACAAGCATGTCGATTGCTGGATGGTAAGCGCCACGCTTGCCTTAACAGTTGCAATTGCACTTAGTATTATTATACAACTAGGGTTATTTTTTAATTCAAATATGTGCCTTTGAATTAGAAAATAAGCCTCCATGTGCAAAATAAAAGCTTGTATTGATGCATGGAAAGCGGCTGAATGAATTCCATAAATATATTGTACAAAGATAGGGAGGGAGTTACGAAATAAGTACCAAAAAAACTAACGCAGTCGCCGAAAGTATCTAGAATGTATTAAAATTCCCATGTAAAACATTTAACAGTGAAAACATAAATTTTATAGTAGAACGATAACTTAGTTTTAACGTTCAAAGTTTCAATTTTATCCTCGAACATATTACAAAGGTTTATATCAAGATCGGACACTGCGAAGCTAATTGTTGGTCCCAGATTAAAATGGGACATCAGATGGTAAGCGAGGGTATAATAAACGGTCGAACAATGGGACAGCGGATGCTTGAGTCTTGAACAATATTCTGCTTAATGTAAGATACGAGATGAAGGGGCGTACGACAAATCAACGCAGCACGCCGCAGGTTCTTGTGCCGCGTCATTTTAATATATTTTTTTTAATATATGACTGAGTGACTAGACGAGCAAGTCGTTCGCCTGATGGTAAACGCTACGTCTACCCGTAACAGTTACAGCACCATTAACAACCTTGCATTGCATAATCCTGCGCGGGACTGCACTGCGCTCGTCACCATGAGACATCGGCTCTAAAGTCTCATATGCCCAGTAATTTAGCTGGATACAATGCCATTCAAACTGGAACACAGTAATGCTTGCACACTATACTGCTTGGTGGATGAATATCTGGCAACTGGTACGTCCCCAGGCGGTCTCTTGCAGAAGAAGGAAGGTCTCTTGTATGAAAAAGGCGCTGGATAACTTCTTCTACTGTCGTGCTTGTGGCTAAGACACATGCCTTATACAAAGGTCGAGTCCAATAAACGTCACGTTTCACTAAAATTGTAAATGCATTACTGAAACTTACTGGAAGTTTGGAAGACAGCACGAAATTACACGTTAATTGGACTTGTGTCATATCCCCACACTAACGGACACAAAGGTTAATATCCCACCAATATCACACATAAATCGCCAATAAATCTTGTTAAGTGGTGGCTTTAATTGACATCGATAAAAATTTACGCGACAGACTACTAGATACTACAACTTACATTTAAAAGGCTTCACCCAGTGCTAAGTAAAGGAAGTCAGTCCAATTACCATAACTCTACAAACTTTGTACATCTTAAAAAAAACCTTAACCACGTCTTAAAGATATGGTACGGACGAACGTAAATAACAGCTACGCCAAATTTACATTTAAAATTGCATCACCGAAGTAAACTTACCACTCTCGACAGTAACTTTAAAAGACCGGCTTGGATTAAAAATACAAGTTCTGAGTACGCTTTTACTCGAGCACTCTGAAATCTTAATCAACTAAATAAAGGGAGCTGTAAAAATACACTGTAGTCTTCGTTATAAATACTGACAGGCTATATACGTATTTTTGAAATCATAATCATATCTGTTTCTAGCGAAATTACTGGGCATGTGAGACCTTAGAGCCGATGTCCCAAGGTGACGAGCGCAGTGCAATGCCGCGTAGGATTATGCAAAGTTATGAGTGGCGCTGTAACTGTTACGGGCAGGCGTAGCGCTCACATCCAGGTGAACGAATAAAAAAAAAAAAAAAATATGCCTTTAGCGGATTGTCACTCTTCTCAAATGCGAACCTTCTCCCACTAGGCTATAACCGCTTCTATGGCATATATACCTAGAACGTAATACTGCAAGATAACTTTGTTCAAACTCCTCGCGAAGTGGAGGACTCTCATCGGCACATACCTATAAATTATGTATTGTCAGAACCCTTCGAACGGTAACTCGCTTAACGTGTTTAGTTAACTATTGTAGACGTTTCTTGGCCACTCTGGAACTATGAACTGGTATCCTCAGAGGATACCATGTCTCTGTTAATTTGGATGGTAAGTTAAAGCTTGTTGCCGCCGTGTGGTTCGTGAAACCGATTATTTATTGCAATGTGTCTATTCATGATTACATTATATGAAAATACATTTATATGTATGATCCGTGGAGAAAACGGTCTGCAGAGTTAGTCACCGTGATGATGTTGCACCGACGATTATTAGCTAAACTGTAGAATATTATTTAAAAAAGATATTGTTAATATTAATTTAAGGGCAACATTTTTAATTCCCCAGATAAAATACAGATAAATATTTATTCCATTGGTATTACAATTTTGAATTTTTCAACAGTCACATAGAGGTATTTTACGGTATAAAACTTTTATCTAAAGAATTAATTTATCTGCTTCTTCGTGCTTCAGATAATCTTATCTGTATAAATGAAGTTTTTGACGTTTGTTTACTTTTGATTGAGTACTAAAAAGTTTAAATATCTTATTGACACTGGCTGAAATAAAGAAAAAGAACCTGTATCTATATTTGTCATCCTCTAACTCGTAAGGTATCCTATTTTGTAGTAAACAGATTATAGTAAAAGCGGGTACTTATCGAAAGATTAAGTTTGCTTTATCTATCGTGGAGTTAACATGTTTCTATGGGGATATCTACGTACCTACAAATAATTTAAAGAATAGAAAACACTGGAATGTAAGGTATATGCATATATTCACATAATAATAAAGCCGTTCCACGAAAGAGATCCCGCGGCTATAAGAGGAACTAACAATGAAGGCCTATACAATGTTCGCATTCGCATTGAAACTAGCACCGTGGCTGCGGGACTCGTTCGTGGAACCACACAACTGCGAACAAGTAAGTCTAAAAGAAACGAACCCCTTCTTCCATCTCTCCAGATGATATCAGCTTAAGCCTGAACCGGCTGAGCTGCATCTTCAACCTTCGCGTGCCAAGGGTCAATTTCCTGGAAGGTCAGATGGAACCTCTGCCTGGTGAGGGTTTCGCTGGAATCGGCGCTATGCTTGACATGACTCAGGAGCTCATAGGTTCCACTTAGGGATGGAGAAGAGTTGCGGAAACCAATGGAGCAGGCGGTGAAAGGCTGAACCGCGAACAAGTAGTAAATGGTGTCTTCAGGCAGCCTGTCGTTGGGGTAGGCTTCGTGGATGACTCCATTGGGGAAGATGACGTTGCAAGACACGAGGGTGTCCAAGAAAGACTTGGCGATACCAATGGTCTTCGGGATGAGAGGGTTGGTCAAGTGCGTACTGGTTTCATCGGGCAACCAGATCGTAGTGACTGCGTATCCTGAAACAACACCACAGAATGAAGTTAAGCCAGAATAATTACATAGTAACGTTTTTTTAAAACCAGTTCCAAAGATTTTATAATCGCCAGCAGAAACTGCGACGCTCGATAACTGGAACGTTATTTAACTTTAACAACAGATTTAAAATATTGCTGTCCACTTCATTTGCTTAGTGCCAGATAGAGACAACGATAGACTTAATCTGCTGTCAAAGTTAACAAACGATCCAGAAACTAGCGCTAATCCTGCCACGACAGTCCCAAAAACATCCCATCACAGAGCAGTGGTTGACACATTGGCACAACAATAAAATTAATTAAACAAGAATAAAGTCACTTCTAAACCAATCATTAAGAAATTTAAACTGAATCTAAATCTTGCAAATCTTACAAACGGCAGTATCCAGGCATGATGTCAATGGCTGCTAAGTTAGTTTACTAATGGTAAAAAAAAATTACACGTGTATTTTTTTTAATTAAATTACTAGGTGTTTTATACCTTGAGACACAACAGCTGCCAAAGCCAGTATGAATAAAAATTTGGCTGCCATGATTGAGTGGATTGAACGTGAAACATAAAATTATCAATGCGCATTGATTTATATAGAAAATTCATTATCTTGTTTCGATTTTCAGATAAAATAAATCAGTTCGTAGTAAAACCATAATTTAAGTGTTGAATAGTTTGTAAGGATTTACTCTTTAATTTTTTATTCACTATTATACCCGTGCCCAGCAGTGGGACGTTATGGGTTGATGATGATGAATAATTATGTTAATAGCTACATTGAAGTTTGGAAAAATTATGAAGATAATATTTAAAAAGGATATTTAGTTTTACGGGTCTCTCCTCACTTTCGTGAGGAGGGTTAGGCCATATTCCACCACGGGGGCCAAGTCCGGATTGGTGGATAACATTACCTACCTAATAATTCTCGGGTAGGTGTGTGGGTTTCCTCACGATGGTTTCCTTCACCGAAAAGCGAGTGATAATTACGTACCTATGTTTTACAGAAACACATTGGTACGTGCCCGCACTGGGATTTGAACTCAAGACCTTCTGATTGGAAGGCGGACGTTCTGCCACTAGGCTACCACCGTTCCCAAATTTGGTTAAATATTTGATACGCTACGAAATTATTTCTTCCATTGGATACTCGTATCTATCATACCAAATACAAAAGTAGGTTACTTAATTATTATTATAAACCTTTTTTTTTTTTACTATTTGTAAGTAGAATTAAATTTGTTAGCACTTGGTACGGTTGAATGGATTTTGATCGTAGAATTCCACAAGAATATAGTGTTGTATATTGTATCCGTCAATCAGAAGGTCGTGAGTTCAAATCCCAGTGCGGGCACGTACCAATGTGTTTCTGTAAAACATATGTACGTAATTATCACTCGCTTTTCGGTGAAGGAAAACATCGTGAGGAAACCCACATACCTACCCGAGAATTATTTCGGAGGTAGGTATGTTATCCACCAATCCGGATCTGGCCCCCGTGGTGGATTATGGCCTAACCCTCCTCACGAAAGTGAGGAGAGACCCGTGCCCAGCAGTGGGACGTTATGGGTTGATGATGATGATAATGTATCCGTGAGTAAAGCCCTGAGGCGCATCTTGTACATACAAAATTTGGTAGTCACCTACTAGCCAAACATATGGGTTATCAATTATCAACCAAATATTAATTGCTAAATAACGTCACTGTAATTGGATTATAATATCGTAATTCTAATCACAATAAAGCATTTCCTGCTCATTTTCTACCATTTAAATCTGGTAATTACAAAGCCAGCGAAAATGTTTTTTTTTTGTTTTATTTTACTGAGCGACGAGGCGAGCAAGTCGTTCACCCGATGGTAAGCTCTACGCCTGCCCATAACAGTCACAGCATCACCCAAAGCCCTGCGTTGCATACCTAATCCTGCGCGGCACTGCATTGCGCTCGTCAGCTTTAGACATCGGCTCTAAAGTCTCTTAAGCCCAGTTTCAGTTCAGTTTCTTAAAGGTAGTTTTTTGATAATATTCAAATCTATATTTTATGTATTGTGAAAATTATCTTAATATTGGTATATCTATTAAAATAATACTTATTGGTGTAAGTATTAGTATGTAAGTATTGATTTTTTGACTCTGATGTCAACTAACTAACTAACTAACTAGGGCTAGCCCTATTCCTGCTCTCTATTTGGTTCATCCAAAGGTTGTCTACCATAAATTGCTTTAAGCGATACGCCCATTGCACCTATACAATGGGCGGTCTTATAACGCAATTTCTGCCTTTTCTTTTTAAAGCACAACATAAAGTACAAAATAAAGCAAAAAAACATAGCTAATTAATAGGTTATTTATCTATGTTTTTTTTTTTGCATTATTTTGTAATTATTAGTGTCATTATAGAGTTATCTATCCATTGTGTCATTAACATAGTTTACGAGTACATAGCTTAATACTGAGGGAATTACTACGTCAGTAAAGATTTTTGTTTGGGTCCAATCTTGCGAGTGATATTTGACCCAGTTTCCCTTGTTCAATTGAATAGAAAAATTCACAAGGCAACGTACGTTGGCCCCAGAAGTAGCTGAACACATCCCTTTTTCCAATTTAAAGTAGACTTAACAATTTAATATACAATAAGATTTTTATAAGAAGAAGATGTTCAGATACTTTTGAGATCGACCGTACGACGGGTAAGCGATAGAAATAAACAAATGACTGCTTTGTACCTTGTAATATTCGGCTTACTTTGCCTTTCTTTGTTTGTTTTGGTAACGGATTTGTGATAAAGCGCGCTGTGGATATAACTTTAGCCTTAATCCTACAGACCTGCATTTTAGTAACCCGTGTAATTAAATGTACTGGAACTAAAGCAACAAACAGTTTGCAATAAGCCTTTACCGCAGGTGCGGAATCTCGCGCCCGGAGCGCCACAATACCGCTGTCCACCTGTGGTCAGCGACCAACACAAGTGGCTATACAACCACTTTACAGTGGCAAACCAGTAAGGACTATTTGATTAATGGGTCGCTTTGAACTGAAGTCTATCAAGAACTGCTACGTTTTGTAATGCGTGTCAAAATGTAGAAAAAGTAAGCTTTCTATTTGAATGGCTCTAAATATTTTTTAGGTGTTATAATTTGTTGTCCAAGTTATACTAACTCAGATACTAGAATATATACATAAACCCTGCTACGTTTTTTGCGTTTCTCGATTGTAAATTGGACGAATGGACGGACAGACTGGTACAAGAGTATTATCTACGTCACAAGCAACGTTAAAATATGTTTTTTTGAGAGTTTCCTTACTGTTTTATTTCATACTGTGCTATATTGTATTGCTTATGTAATAGTGTGGTATGTGTTATAATCTTGTAATGCCTTCTAATTGGAATTAAGTTGGTGGATCTCGTGAAACATGACGTCATGTCTTGAGAAGTGGTAAGGATATTTTGTGAATTATCGCCGCGGAGCTTCTTGTGTGAAACGGACTCTAACTGTAATAATATAGGGGTCAATTTCGATAATATTGTTCACTAGCTGCGCCCCGCGGTTTTACCCGCGTTGAGTACTATCCCATAGGACCGTTAATTTATACAGGTATCCTATGTATTAATCCAGGTAATAAACTATCTGTGTGCCATATTTTATCCAAATCCGTTCGGTAGTTTTTGCGTGAAAGCGGAACAAATAACACAAACATACATCCATCTATCCATCCATCCATCCATCATCACAAACAGTGGCAATTATAATATTAGTAGGATTATTAGGATGTAGGAGTAGAATTTTCGTTGTGTTCAATTTTATGACATAGAACAACTGTATCACGAAGAAACTAGAGGGTGCATGTTGTAGGTAAATAAAAAAAATATTTTTATTAACTTTTCAAAAAAAAAGCGATAGAAATTAGAGGTAAAATCTGGGTTTGACCTTAAACTGATAACAAAATCTGTGATAAGTCTTGAACAAATCAGAATGATTCCGATTCCGTATTAATTACTTATCAAACTTTGATTCTAATCTAAAATTTGAATCTAAATTATTTGAAGAAAATCACGTACCGTTGATAAAAATCTAAATCTGATAATCAAAATTTATAGGTATTCGAGTATAACTGTGAAACTACATTGTTATATAAAATTTTGTGATAGGTAGGTATTACTAACATACAATAGGTTCACGAGTTGAATGCAGTCAGGGACTTGAGGTGCATAATATACATTCAACTCCCACGCCTAAAAACTCCAATCTCAAATCATTTAATATAAGTTGGCAGTAAATAAAGCACTTTTACATGTCACACACTGCCTTACATACGTAGAGAGAAAAAAAAACTAAACTAATAAGTTGATAAACTAAACTAATATTCATCAACAACCCATAACGTCCCACTGCTGGGCACGGGTCTCCCCTCACTTTCGTGAGGAGGATTAGGCCATTAACCACCACGGGGGCCAGGTTCGGATTGGTGGATCACATAGCTACCTCCGAAATAATTCTCGGGTAGGTATGTGGGTTTCCTCAAGATGTTTTCCTTCACCGAAAACTAATAAACTAAAATTAAGTATGTATATTATAGTTTAAGTTTGACAAATTAAATTTTCCTTTCAAGTGGTGATTCATGGCTGATTTTTCGCACTTCACTCTGCCAGTGCTTCGAAAATACGCCCGTCAGAGAAGATAGCACCAACGGTGAATGGACGGTAAGATACGGAGATATGTAATTCTTATTTTATTTTCGTCTATTGTTCGCCTACTGTACCTACCTATTTTGTTGTATTATATTTTAGCACTTGTTATGAAAGTCAAAATATGGAACTAAACTTGATTTTGTCTATAAAGAATAGGCAACTGATTTTTAATCCAAACAATACGTAATAATACTGATATAATTTTCTTCAACAGACTTAATAAAAATCCTATGAAAACAAAAGTAGCAAACGGGTAAGTATGTGGAAAACAAACACAGTATATTTCTTTTCTTATATATTAATATTGAAAATGTTCGTAGAGTTCGGCCAACGAAAGTAAGCTTAGAAAAAACTCAAAAATATGATACTAAATAAAATAAAATGTGTTTCTTGCAAAACATATGTACGTAATTATCACTCGCTTTTCGGTGAAGGAAAACATCGAGAAGAAACCCACATACCTACCCGAGAATTAATTCGGAGGTAGGTGTGTGATCCATCAATCCGGACCGGGCCCCCGTGGTGAATTATGGCCTAATCCTCCCCACGAAAGTGAGGAGAGACCCGTGCCCAGCAGTGGGACGATATGGGTTGTTGATAATGCTGATGATGAAATGAAATAGTAAAAAAAAATCCAATAGCTCGTTATAGTTTACTGTTAGTTTTTAAGTTTTAACTAAAGTCTTAACTTGTTAATAAAACAGTAGTTAGTAAATGGAGTTTTAGGATAAAAATATGGTTCGAGCCTTCTAAATTTCAAATTTTAGCGTTCTGTAGTTCAAAAACGAACCCCTACAAGATCGTCCAGTCCGTCCACCCATTCGAGCTTATTACTTCCGCCGAGAGTTGAATAAGTCTTTTGAATTTGAACTAATAGAGTTTTCTTACAACATATTTTTCTATTCGCACGTACCAATGCCAAAAGAGCGAGATATACCTGTCAAACAGTTGTGGACATTTTTAAACTACCTATTTACTTATCAGATAATTGTGTTCTAGTGATGCATAGTAGAAGCTTATATAAAATTATCCGTGTAAAACTTTCCGAGTTATAAATGAAAACTATCACGGAACCCGCTGTTCTTTGCCTAGTCCAACACGCACTTGGCCAGTTATTGTCAACAACATTCAGTACAAAACAAATATACCCAGCAGAGACAAATCAAACAGCATTGATGTTTCCAAAACTGACCGTCACAATTCGACCCCTCAATCTGATATTCCTCCTAGCGTATCGATATGAAAGGAGGTATCAGAGTAAGTTGGTTCTTCTTACGTCGTATCTGTATTGTATTCTACACGAGGTTTCGGATAAGGACTCTAGAAATTGTTTTACGTGACACATTATGTAACGAACTGAGTTCTCGGTACGCGATTTGAATCGTAAGTTACTTATGATTCAGTTGGAGTACTGCTGTTAAATTTTATTAAGTCTTTTTTATGAAAATTCGGTGAGACGAGGGTGGGAGCATTTTGCGAGATTGCGGCCAGTTGGGTCGTTAGGCTTTGATGTTTATACGCAGAATCCTATTTAGCGTTGGACTATTTTTCACGTTGGTACATGTCACGGGCAGATTTATGTTTTGAAATGGGTGAGTACTGGAAAAGTAATTTTTTGAACTGCTTAGTCTAGTTTGCTGACCTTAATTATTTTAGTGTCCAACCATTTGGTGGAATATTAAAAAATATATTCTCAGAGTCTACTCTAAAACGTATGTTTCATCTGATATAGCCGTGATTTATGTGCGAAATTTTCTATAGATATTATAGTAAGCCGTGTTTCGTCCGTGTTTTTTATTCAGACTGACTGGCTTTTTATCTTGTGCTACATAATGGATTTTTGCCAACTATCGCCTAATTCTATAAATATTGGCATTAGACTAGATTATTTTTAATTATGATATAAAAAAAAAAAAATTGAAGAAATTACACCCCCGCATAATTTTCATCTTTTCTGACAGGCGTATTTCCGTAGCACTGGTAGAGTTAATGGAGTTTCTTTTTCCTGTGCGACATTCTGCCAAGAATCACAACTTGAAAGTAAAATTTCCTTTTTCAAACTCTTGCCATAATCAGTTACTCATTTGTTTAGTTGATCACATTCGTTTTTTTTTCTCTATTTGTATGAGACGTTCCATTTATAAAAGTGCATTATTCTTGCCTATTTAGGGTATATAATTCGAGTTTTGAGTTTTCACCAAAACCATGTATAATCAGCTACAGAGAAAGCAGCCTGTGTTTGTAATTTATCACTCAAGATCGACTGGGGCAGACGCCTTCTCGCGTCTTCTGAAATATGGAGCGATCGAAATCCACATTAACATACGAGATAATTAAGTCATTGGTACGGAGGATCAAACCTGTTGTCGTTGGGTTGCAAAGCGCACAAGTACCTAAGCTACCGCTCGGCCACAACCTCTCAAATAATCAGCTAAAATAAAATCACAGACCTGACTCAGAACCGGATATTCTATTTACAAATAGGAAAGGATACAATTGTCCCTTAACAAACGTTGATTAGCTTCATAAAATTCCAATTAACTTTTTGCTCCAACCTTAATGACGTTGGTTTCGCAGCAATAGTTTCCCACAAATCGAAATCGAGTAAAAACTGCCGTAAACAATCGATTAATTAATTTATTTTTGTTGTCAGCCGCACGGCATAAAAGCTTTTAATTTGATTACCGTCGGTTTTGCGGTCCGCCTGCTACGAATTACTCGCTTGATCGGGCAACGTCGGACTTTACATTCAGAAGCAGTATGGGCGTTTGAAATTATAATCCTTCCTATTATGAAAGCGAAAGTAACTCTGATTGTCGCTCTGTTTGTTTGCTGCCTTTTCACGGTAAACGGCCGAACCGATCTTGTTGAAATTTGACATGGAGATAGTTTGTAACCTGTAAAAAGACATAGAATACTTATAATCGCGTTATACTGTAGCCCGCGCCTACGAAGTTGCGGGCAAAAGCTAGTTATTATTAAATTATTCATCTTCCAAGTGGCAGTATGTAAGCATTACTGTTTTCTAGTTTGAAAAGCACTGTTTCCAGTAAAATTATTGGTTATATGGAGACTTAAGAACACAGGCCTTACTATATATATTTGCCAAATGAGGTACTATAGATCTATGGTATGAAAGAAAAAGTAGATCATAGAAGTGAGTTTTTTTATATAAATTTCATTGTAATCGTCACACTTTTCTGTTACGCTCAACCGTCACGACAGTTTACACTGATATTGACGTTTATTGAAACAAGTTTGAAATAAGACAAAGAGTTCGGGAGTAAGAAGTCATCATAGAATAAACAAAGGTTTAAAAAGGGTTTTGCATTGACAGCTCTTCTCGGTTCTCAGTTTGACCACAGACTTCAACCATAATCAAAATAGTATTTCATGAAAGTTGCTTTTCTACTTTCATTATGCCTCGACAAAGCCTCGACACAGCACATTGACGGGTCGGAATGAGAGACAAATGAGAAGAAATAGTTTCACTTCCTACATGTGTGTGTACACTATTACACGTCATATCCTTTTTGCTTTAAGTTAAGTGTCCATACTGTTGGTATTCTTCGTTGCTCTACCTTTACCCGCATGGTCAGGCTCTGACAACCACGGCCTGTGATTGGTTGTAATTTTTATTGTATTGATAGCGTCCGTATCTGTGCAATGTCATATGTCTAGTAATGTGATGCCCTTAATAAATGCAACGGCCTTAAGTGGGTTTCAATGGAGCTTATGCTGTATAATTGGTAGAGAAGAGTTATCCCAATTATAAATCTTACTAATATTATAAATACGAGAGTTTATGTGTGTGTGTGTGTGTTTCTCGTTTTTTCACGCCAAACGTCTAAACGGATTTTAATGAAATTTAGTATAGAGACACTTTATGTCCTGGAACAGAACATAAGTTATTTTTCATACCGTAAAAACTGACGGTTCCTGTGAGAATAGTCAATGCGGGTGAAACCGCGGGCGATACTATTTGTGAATAAATAACAAAAAGGTGAAAAGATGTTTCAATAAAGATTTTTTCGTAAACATTATGAAGCCGGAAAGTCAATAGTACAAAATGAGACGAACAAACAAATGATTTTAAAAATGTAAGCTTCTGTTTCTCTATGAGGTAGGCACCTAATCCTATCAAGTAACCAATATTACAACACTTATAACTGTGTATATACAAAATCGCTTTATATTTCAAAAAAATAAAACTTAAAATGATTGCTTGTAATAATATACAGTTCATCCGTTTTCCTAACAAACTAACGCAGTCAAAACCACAAGGAACACAAAGCAAGCCACAAGAGAATGCAAGACAAAGCCAGTCGGCCCACAAGTTCTAGCACTGGGCAACCGCAAAACGCGTGTAAAGTCGGCGTGTACTCGCTAGTGACCTCAGTCAGTACACGCTAGTGACCTCAGTCGGTACACGCTAGTAATCTCAGTGGGTACGCTCTATGGGTCATACTACACGGGACGTTCTCCCGCCATGGGAATCCGCTCCTGAACTGCACTCGACACAATTTAATTTCATCCACCAAGCAGTAGTGTGCAAACATTTCTGTGTTTGAAGGGCATTGTTTCCAGCGAAATTACTGGGCATATGATACTTTAGAGTGACGACAGCAGTGCAGTGCCCCGCAAGATTATGCAATGCAAAGTTCTGGGTGGCACCGTAGCTGTTATGGGCAGGCGTAGCGCTTACCACCAGGTGAACGACATGGTCGTTTCGTCACTCAGTCACATAAAAAAAAGCACTTGTCTGTTGGAAAAAACAGAAAAAATCGCTACATAACATACCTAACAAAGCTTTACTGTATTCTGAAAAAATGTACATTTCACATGATGCAAAACAATTTATCCCCGCATTAAGAACTGCCAAAGTTCGCAAAAGAAATAAGCAAAGATCGATGCGTAGCAATTCAGACACATTCGTGCCTCGAACAAATTACCCAAGTTGTGCAGTTAAGAACAACCCGCCCTATATTTACAACCGCTTGTAAATGTTTTATTTCACCGGCTTACGGTTTCTTGTACTGGTAGGTGCTAGTAATAATAAAACAACGTCTGTAGTTTCAAACAATTTCATTACAACTTCATTGTTTTAAAGCTTTATTGTTCTAAAGTTTGGCAATCAGTTAAATGAGTTTACCAAAAATGGTACAGTCGACGGTAGAATTCGGTGCACATGTCCAAACTTTAATTTTATTACACTTTGCAAAATGTGAATGTTTCCAATTTATTTCGTCTACAGAATAAACTTCTAATTATGTATATCGTATTCTGTAATAAATAGAAGAAAATATAGGTTTCTAAAAATAGGTTAACCTAAAATAATGTGTGATTATTTATTGACACAACTTAAATAACAATATCATTAAATTAAATAGAAAAATGTGTCTAAATTTTTTATCAAACATAAGTTTTGTGTCCATGAGGCATAGTGCCAAGATCAATGGCTGCGTTATCACGTTTAATAGTAACTAATTACAACTAAAGCTAATAATGTATACTCAAAAGTATTAGTAGGCATATTTTGATAGCAAAATTTTACAAAAATCATTTATCGCAAATAAGGTCAAATAATGCACTTTTAGAAGTCAACAAGTCTTATGTACATAAATAGAAATATAAAAATAAATCAAATAATGATCTACTAAACTAGAAGTTAGAAATATTAGCTAATTTTGTAGCCGACTGTTCGAGGTTAAACTGATTTCCTTGCCATGAACATCCATCTCAGAGGTCGTTTTAATTAAGTGGTTTAATAATTTATCCTGATTTTACTATAGTTATTTTTTGATCACTAGCTGCATTCCGCGGCTTTGATCGCGTTTGAAAAGTATCCCATATGTACCTGACAGCATCCGTGGCATAGTAATTTCTAATCCAACTGCGAAGTGTGAAGTTGCATGTTCGATCCCTGTGCAAACGAAACATTTGTATGAACCACAAGTGTTTGCTCGAAGTCTAAATGTTTGTGGGAAGATATCATGAACGCCTAACTATATAAGGTATCTAACATAAAAGACTAATGAGTAATTTGAGTTTAACATAAATTGCTAAGTAGAGTTATTGCTAAGATTGTGTCCATTAACACATTTCTTACTGTCTCTATTAAGGCGAAGACACTTTGTTAAGGTGGTTCGTTTCTGTTATGGCGGGAAATTTAAATATAGAACAGTTTTTTCGTTAAAAGAGCTACACCAGGTCACTAATATAAACGAGACTATATTTCGCGCCAACTTTAAATCATTCTTTTCGTTTTTATATTGAAATAAACTAATAATATGTCAATAAACACTGAAATCATCAGTTTGACGGTTTATTGACATATAAGCCATGCCATAACAGAAACAAACCACCTTAAGTTGTTCTTTACTAGTAGATTTAACTAAGCTACACTTCACTGTCACATCACTACACTAACTCGAAAGGTTTTTTTTCCTTTTTAGTTTCTTACTATATTCGTATGGGACAGTTATTTAGTTGGACTATATTCGTCTGACGTTTTTATAACTAAAAATAAAGTTAAACTCGTGACTAGAAACTGTTTTGAAATGGTCCACGAAGCAATAGCATTAACGAAATGACGTCGTTACGCCGCAGCAACTGAGCGGACGCGAAGAAAAGGCCTTCGCAATTAATTTTAATGCGATACCGCATTTGCGGTGCACTAGACGGTGCGCTTTACAGTGCGCGTTATGTACTCGAAAGTCTTGAAACTTTAATCGTAATTTTGTTACAAGCTGAAGTTCGCGCGGCGCTTTTTGACGAGTGACTCTTCACAGTGGAAAGGTAGACTTTGTAGTAGCGATAGGGGAGTCAGAGATATGAAAACTAATGAAAGAGCCGCATAAGGTGCAAAATTAACATCGAATCTGTGCAAATATCATATTATCTGGCTGTCTAACGCTAAAAAATTTGAAGAAATGTCAACTTTAACAATGCTAATTTTTTTACCATTTTTGTTAGATTTTGGTTTAGATGATATTTTTATTAATTTTCATGGCTGTATTAATAAAGAAGTAATTGTCCATTTTTTCTAAAATCTCATGTTTTTTGAACGCCAGTAGAGCTCGTAAAATATTATTTAAAACTTTGACTGCTAAGCCGTTTTGCTAGCCACGGGTGCGGCTCTGCACGCACCATAGTGTTTTCCCATATAACAAACACAACAGTTGTGTTTTCAGCAGTGAACGTGGTAATGTCCTTGAAAATCCTTGTATGTGTTGTCCAGGTGAAACTACTGCACTAGATCAGACCTTAGGTCTAATCTACGACGCATTACAAAAAAACTACCGCTGTTACAGAATCTACCTTTGCTTTATGAAACTCTTCACTTTTGCGTCATGTACTTGAAATGTGATCATAATTTTGTTACAGCCGTCTGCACCTCGTTTTTATAGTTGTATGCTTTGAGGAATACTTCATTTACTTGAAGTGCGTCTGACTTCGACTGAAAAGCTGAGGGCTGTAAGCCCTTTGGATGTAGAGCTTTGTGGTCGCAGCTTTACTTGTAGGTACAAGTCGCTTAAAGTTATTGGTATGTCGATAGAAATGCAAAATTAAACTCTATTACATTCAGTCTAGTCAAAACCTGCGACTGCCAACGCTAAACAGTAACGAAAACCTAGAGAGTTCAAATTGATTTAAATTTTTTATTTGTCAAGTGAGGGGTGAGGCCTACGAGTGGTGTATATAAGGACTTCTTTAGTTACTTTTATTATTACTAGCTGTCCTGGCGAACTTCGTACCGCTTAACAGTCAATGAATGTGCTTGCTTAGGATTTTAAAATTAATACATAATTAAAATCGGTTATACCTGATCAAATGATTAATATGGCTATAAATTAATTAGGGGTTGGTGATAGAGCGGTGAAAATTTTGTGTTGTATGTATTTTTTTATGTTACATATTTTGAGCTAAAAAAATAAAAATAAAATTCAAAAATGTAAAAAAAAAGTTTGAGGTTGACCACCCTTATCACTTAGAGGTATGAAAAATAGCTAAAAACCTATTCTCAGACCTACAGCATATACATATAAAATTTCATAAAAATCGATCAAGCCGTTTCGGAGGAATTGGGCAACTAACACTGTGACACATGTATAATAATATATATAGAAGAAAAATATAGAAGATAGATAGATGCATAGATAAGATGATTAAATATCTCGAATTGGCAACCAGACCAATAGTTCTTAAGTCCAAGTGATGACACACGTGTAGGCCCTTCTCAATAACCGACCTTGAGGGAAACCACACTCCTCTATACTTACCACATCGCATACCCTAAACTACAATAAGGCATACTTTAGCCGGGAATCGGGTTCGAGTATCCAACTAGTTAACTAACACAATACGTGCTCAAAAACAGATCACTCACCCCCTTACCCAAATACCATATTCACACAATACATTTCAATTTAGAGATATCTTGCACTATCCGGCCAGTGACGCTTATCCGGCAACTCCGGCTAACGAGTATTTCCGTTCGGATGGCGGATATTGACATAATTTTAGATACTAGCAATTACCTGTATTTCAACAAAACTGAGATGGACCATAAATCGATCTATATGGAACTTCCGGTGCATCCTGACCAGCTGGAGTGAACCACCATAACTATGCTGAAACATCATAAGGGATCTTGTAACCAAAATAGCATATTCTTTGGTAAAATCATTGAAATCTAGCATAAAAAACAGGCATTATGATCAACCCATATTGGCCCACTGCTGAGCATGGGCCTATGGCCTAATTTTCGGGTAAATGGATTTCCTCACGATGTTTTCCTTCACTGAAGCGAGTGATAATAACATACATATTATGCTTTCATAGAAACAATGTTTCGTACCTGCAAGAAGATTTGAACTTGCAAACTTTTGCTTGGAAGGCGGACGTTCTCCCACTAGGCTACCACTAAAAAATAGTATATTTTCTTTAGCAGCACACCTGTTGGTAACGGTTACCGGTACCTATGAACATCTGAAACGCCAGGGGCATGATCAGTGAATAAATAGCCTTAAAGAAAAAAATAATAAAGAGGACTCTTTGGAACAGACCATAATCTAAAAAAAGTCTTTTATAAGGCAACAAACAGATTAAAGCGCGATGTACGGCGCACTGCATTCCGCTGTCAATTTGACACATTTTAATGAAAATCTGTGAAAAAGGCATTGAGTAACGGCGCGCCGCATAACGTAGATTTACACTTACGGCCATTTTGGTTTCCGGTCAAACCACCAAACTGCAATATTAACATAAAACATTTCAACACTGATTAGGGATCCGCAAATAGTTAACGACCATCGATCACGCTGTCAAAATGAACCCTTTCCATTGTCTCGGGGGTGTTTGAACCGAAACTTGGAAGGTATGGTAAACTCCGGCTAGCCCTGATGTATAGTGTGCTTATACTAGAGATAGAAGGGATGCAGGGGATAGTTTACTTGCGTTTCTTCCGCGTCTAATAGTTTTTTTTTAGTTTGAATTTGTGACGCGACGAGCAAATCTTTCGCCTGGTGGTAAGCGCTACGCCTGCCCATAACAGTCACAGCGACACCCAGAATACCGCAATGCATAACCCTGCGCGGCACTGCACTGCGCTCGCCACCCTGAAACATCGACTCTAAAGTATTATTATGCCCAGTGATAGTAATAGTTATATTTTTGTGACAATGTGGTTGCTTTCCTGGAGGATCGGTTGGACGATCAAAATTCGTAAAACAAATAGGGGGAGAACTTTGCCCTGCAGAAGCACAGTATAGATTGAGAAAAAGACCTTTTTATTTGGACTAAGATTTGGACAACAATTTGGCAACTACTTAAAGCATTTTTGGTGGTTATACCTTGTGAAAACTATAACCTTATTAACTAAACTTGTGAAAACTATACTGTTAACTATAACCTTTAAATATTGTGAACCTCAACATCTTAACTTATTTCATTGTATAAATGAAAGTTTTTATTTAACTCTCTTTTTTTCTTTTTTTCTTTATAACTGACGGGGGCCTTTCGATTTTTTATAAATCGGAGAAATTCTTCTAAGTCCGTCCCTTAACGTGATAAATTCTAGGCTATGATAGTAAGAAATTGTGCATGTAATGTTAATTTATCCAGCGGTTAATATTGTAATAGCGACCCGTATGTCTTCACACCATCGATATTTGAACCACTGGACTAATGTTTGTTCTTGTTGTTTCCGTGGAATATTGAAACATAGTCGTACGTGGAAACCGCAGCTCTTTAGACTATTCATAATTTAGTACGTCTAGGAACCACAATAATTTATAGAAGTGAATAATTAACAGACTTTAAAAAAGGATGAGGTTCTCAATTCGGCACTATGTTTTTTTTTGGAATTTCTATTTCATTACTTCGATAATACAACACTATACGACTTCAATTTACAACAATGATGTAATTAATGTATCAAAAGTAGAAATAGTTTTTTTTTTTTTAATAATTGAAAATCGCTCTTTTCATCGCCTAGGTAGAGCGCTATTCGAAAATCCAGCCCAAGCACGCGCTGCAAGGTTTATTTACAGTCAAGTGTTAACGTTATCGCATGCAATAGTCTGAATGCACCCTTAATGCCGTACGATGTTAATAGCCTTTAGTGCAAGCGCACATTGAGTCATGAGACGTGACTACCAGTGCCCGCCACCGGTGGCTAAGCTGAGTAGCGGCTTCAAGTATCCACATTTTGACAAAACGCGGCCACTCTAACTCTCAATGTGTGCCGATAGCCGCGTACTGACTGGGCGAGCAGCCTCGCGAGGCCTGTTGCGCGAAGCAAAGGCTTGGTCAGTCAGGACGTGCCTCGTCCTAGGCAGCCAAGAGAAATTCCGTCCACAGTCAGTGGCGGCCACCAGTAATCGCGTTTAGCGGCTTGATGTGCGCTTGCACTAATTACGACATAGTGACGTCATTATCATAATAATGTTATTAGGGTAACTTGGCGGGTCGACGTTTGGAAATGGTGCTTGGCTAATTATTTTGAACGCACGTTCTGTAATTATTACGTTCGTCGCTGTATGTGCTTTACGAGTACATTATGTGTCAATGCAGAGTATAATCTTTTTTTTATATGGCTTAGTAACAAGGCGAGCAAGTCGTTTACCTAGTGGTAAGCGCCAAGCCAACTCGCCGCGAATACTTTATTTACCCTGTGCGGGAATCGACTCTTCAACCTCGCGCCTTGGAATCAGGTCCCCAAAAACTTGCGCCACGAAGGCCAATTTCAAATTAGAATGATCATACTAGCGCCCCAGACCGATAATTCCTAGTTAGTTTCTAATAGTACTTCATAGAGCTCGTTAAGCCGTCAGTTTTAGTTGTAGTGAGAGGCTAAACTATCTTATCCTACTAATACCCTAAACGCGGATTTGTGTATTTGCGTGTCGACTAAACAACAGAACTGATTTTGATTACTGGGCATATGAGACTTTAGATCCGATGTCTCAGGGTTACCAGAGCAGTGCAGTGCCGCGCAGGATTATGCAGGGCTCTGGGACGCCCTGTAACTGTTATGGGCAGGCGTAGCGTTATCATCATATGAACAACTTGCTCGTCTCGTCACTCAGTCAAATAAAAATATAAAAGATGACATTTAATGGGTCACCGTGTCTCCTGCCCTTGATTTGGTCTACACACTACACAAAAACCTCTACAACAAAACATTATAATTTATGACAACATTTTAAAAATATTTGATGTTTTCATATCAAACAAGATAACGCTGCCTTAAGACATTCTGAATCTGAAATGACATGTTTAATACTTTTCGTTATCAAATTCCACAGCTCACTATATAATATTCAACTCGAATGAAACCGCCGGGTGCGACTAGTTAACCTAAGAATAGACTCCCAATTATACGCAGTTCCCAAATAAGCTTCTTAACCAAACTATTACTTCTACGAAGAGGGTGTAAAATCTTCTTATATTAAGTACACTGGAGTCTTAAAATATACTGTTTTGAGAGCTCCCTCCGTTAATATTAAGCTACAATAGTTACAACACACCCAGGACACTCCATACAAATAATTGGTTTGTCATTTCATCAAAGCGGGAGGTCAGTCTATATAACACGCCCTAATAACATATTGACAATAGTCAGTAGTCTTTTGTTTACGCGTTCAAAACAAAAGACTACCTGTTAGTATGAAGGTTAATACTAATCCGTTTGTCTATTGTCATACGTTATTTGGGCATGTAATACGTGTATGACTGACCTCCCGATTCCCCCCCGCTGCGGAGGTGCGGGGAAGCGAATCGCGGGGAGTGGAGACTGTCCATTCTGTATGTCTGTGTTCTGTGGTTAGAGTTAGCGCACAGAGGTAATTACATAGTCTTAACTTAATTCCAGTTGTAACTTGTACTTAACTCTAGTTGTAACTTGTAGTCACGCAGTCAGTCTCAAGTTATAGGGTAACGGAATATATAATGCTACGATTACAATGACTAGGTATTTTATATTTAGGTACAGTAGAATAATATTAATTGGAAAGGTCTCATAACTTATTCGTCGCAATAAATATGAGAGGCGGGTAGGTACTTACCTACTTGGTTATTTTAAGCAATTTAATAAAATATGAAAAAAAATTGATAGTACCGATAACCGTGGAGGTCAATCCTAGCAGTTTTTTTTTATAAAACTTTTTGTTTATACTTCTAATTACTTTTTTAAAAGTATTCAAACAGTTTAGTGGAAGGTCGTCCATTCCGTCCAACAAGCCATGATTAAAGAAATAGTAAATTATATAAATAATATTCATTATTAATATGAAGCGGTGGTAGCCTAGTGGGAGAACGTCCGCCTTCCAAGCAGAAGGTCGTGAGTTTAAATCCCAGTGCAGGCACGTACCAATGTGTTTCTTGTAAAACATATGTACGTAATTATCACTCGCTTTTCGTCGAAGAAACACATCGTTAGGAAACCCACATACCTACCCGAGAATTATTTCGGAGATAGGTATGTGATCCACCAATCCGGATCTGGCCACCGTGGTGGATAATGGCCTAATCCTCCTCACGAAAGTGAGGGGAGACCCGTGCCCAGCAGTGGGACGTTATGGGTTGTTGATGATGAAATTATATAATCAATTACCAAAAGTTTCAAAACTGTAATTCCAGAGGCAATTAAGTATACATTAAATAATGACTAACATTTGATACCTAAATATGTGTGAAAAAAGACACCTATTTTCAATGCAGTAATACATAGTGCAAATTGTGATAAAAATATAATAATTTTGTTTAATGAATAGAACACTAATCGATCGATGTATTTATTGATATTTGACCCAAAGGTAAAGCATGCAGAACTTAAAAGCAAAAGTAAAAAAATATATAAGGAACAAAAAAACTAATGTGCTATAAACCACACGACTGAAGTAAAACTTCTTTAGCTCTCTTTTTTTATTATTTTATTTTATCTATATATCATTTAATATTTTTATTATTATTTAAGTTTCACTTCAAATGTTTAAATAGACCTCTCTAGCAATGGTAGGCAACTCACCGGTAATGCCCCAGTAAATATAAAAGTCAGTCAGTAAACACATTTCAAAAGACTAAATAAATCCTAAACTACAATAAATCAAACATTCAAAGCGTTTTCTAAACTTCAAATATAACAAGCGCTCAGACAAGTCAAAGAAGCTTGAACAATAAAATGTTCATAAAATGTCACTCACAAATAAATCCTTTCTGCACAAGAGATAAATCCATAATGGATAAATAACACTTTCATTTCTAAATAGTTGAAGCTTTTTTAGTGAATTTTAAGGTTGGTGGCCACTGGCGTGCTGAACGAATGCCGAATAAGGAGTAGCCGTAACTATAGATTATTATAAAAGTTAAGTAAAAGGGATATAAATGCTGCTATGGAAATATAATAACACCAAAATACAAACCTCAAATAATTTATTGCGAGTAGAGAAAGTAATGCACCTTTACATGTCAAGCACTTAAGTATTAGAGAAACATAGAACAAAAATCAAATATTGGCTTCTAATATAACTGATGAAGTTTGAGTTTGAAAAAAGAAATTTCCCTTTCAAGCGGATTCATGCCTGAATCTCGCAACTTCGTATCAAATGATAAAAAAAGATGAAAGATTCAATAAATATTGAATCTTGTGGTAGACCCCCAGATTTTTCTCAGAATTGTTCTAAAAATCGTAGTCGTTTCTAGGGATCGCTTTTAAGGGGGTATTTATTAGAACGCTACTTGGAAGCTATTTGAGGAATTATTACCAGGAAAATTTACGATAACTTTTGAATATTTTTCTCGAGCTTAGTGTCTTTTCCAACGTCTAGAAATTGTTATAATGATTTTAAACGAAAACAATTAATATTCTGAGATGGTCACGAGTTCCATTATTATTGAGAAAAGTTACCCGAAATTTAAATTTAGCGCCATATGCGAAACGACCCACGTTAAAGACATTTTTTTTTACATTCTATAATATTCGTACATGGGTAGTTACTTCTCAAAAAATTGCCAATATCACCTTCCTGAAAATTTAAGTTGTGGTAACTTTGTTTTCCGATATAGAGCAAATTAACTCTTAGGATAGTTGAAAGGACACTACCTGCATCGAGGCCAATATCCTACACTATTCTAGAGAAAGGTGAAGATCTCGAATTTAAGTTTGTAATTGAATTTTCTAATTAACATATGTATGTGAAATAAGGCATTTCTTGAGAACCTCCCACATATATTTTGACATATATCCAAAGAGAGTAACCTCGTTTCAAAACAGACCTCTGTAATTAACATACATTAAAACTTTTTACAGCAACATCCTCATTAGTGTAATCCTCCATCAAGTACCTACTTGTGGCTGCTGTAATGAGAATAAAACTTGCCTCCCTGACAACCAGATGTTCATATGTCAACACAATTCTTAACATTTCTCACGACGATATGCCAGGCGTAAAGGGAACAAAATACAAACTTAAAACTTCGTATTCCAAACGGGAAATTGAACCAAATCAAACGGTATTGTCTGAGCAGTAAACGCTGTAAGTTTGTTTCGGAATGGCAATGAGTGTTTGTGTTTGTTGGCACGGAAAATGAATGTTGTCATCCAAAAGCCTACTTTCGATTCCGTACAATTTTGAGGTTGAAAATGGACTAACCATTTTCGGGACAAATCAATCGAAATATAATGCTTAGCTTTCAATCTCGTTTGGAAAACGGTGAAATTGATATTTACAATACGAACAATACTGTTTTTTTTTATATTGAAATTCAAAGGATCTTCAATTCTATACAGAGTATAAAAACTGATTCTCTACCACTCCTAGATTAAAAAACGTTTGGAGAACCTTCATTGTTATTATTATAATAATTGTAAATGGAAATTTTCATTAATACCTATACTTATTTTGTTAGAAATAATTAAACTTATTTTCTTTACGCCCATAGTTTTTTCGTTTAGAACACCTTTAAACATTTTTTTTTTATAAAATCTGGACAAATCTTTGTTAAAAGTAACTAACGTCAGTAATTAACATGTTTTCGTATTCAAACCTGGATATTAACAGGATGTTTTATAAACAATACGATTAATGCAATACTTTTTTTTAATACTCAACAAAATTCATAAATCAACTAAATAAAAACACACTTTTAAAAACTTTATTTCAGAAACCAGTATGACCCATCATTCTAAATCGTACAACGCATCTCTTTGGAAACTATTAATCAGGCTCTATAATCAGATATTGGTAAAGTTGGGCATTGCCGAAATATCTCCAGTGAAAATTAGACGCTTCGAGAATTCATTAGCGAAGTACGTGTACTTAAAGTCACTTTCGGTCTTGATTAGTGATGCGCCCGAATGCTGTTTTGGCCGGATGTTTACATCCGCTCAAATTACCTAACCTCCAATACAACTGTAATAATAAACCTGTAATAATTTGAAACTGTGTTACTATGTGTGTTAAGTTTGTTATCCTTTAGCTCCACTACCAAACATATGATTTAGATTTTCATATTTAGATATAGGTGACTAGGCAATAGAGCTGTTCAAATTCATCCCCTATCATTGACGCAATGAGCAATTTGATTTGTAAAGCAACTATGGATATTTCGTGGTGACCAATTGCTGCAATTTGATACGGTTGAACCGGTATTACAGTATGATGTTACGTCCATTCACGGCAAATTAGTTCTAGAGGTTCTAGAATAGCCTACAGATTCATCTGTGAATAAAACCGTGGCTCTTTTGTTTCCTAGTAGCGATTTATGCCGGTCGATTGCAAATTATCAAACCTCTGAATATTTACTAGCTCTGTCTATGTTCGCTATAAAGCTAGACGTTGTCCTCTCCTGGTGAACGCGTCTGAGTCTGATGTTTCGATTAGAGCTGACTTTTATGTCACTGTCAGCTATTTTTTTACAAATCCTTATCGTTGCATTAAGCTTTTCCTAATTGGAAGGCCATCCTTGTTTTATTAGAATATAGCATTGAAACAGAGTGCACAAGTTGCTCGACATTGTTACCGGCTTTTTCAATACCAAAATGGTCGAATAAAAATGTTCCCGTATGTTTGCATCTCTAGTTTAGGTTCTTGTACGTACGAGTGTGCCACCTACTCCCTGGCTTGCCTCCAAGTCTCGCAAACTTTTTATTAACGCGCCTGTCTGGTAATTTCGTTTCGCTTCTGCGTGTGCTAATGAATTTCAGAACCTCCCCCTTTCATGAAGGTCCCCCCGAGCTCCCCCAATCGAAGTTTTCTCGTTTGCGATGATGTATACCGGCCTAACTTTAAACTTCACAAATCTTGATGGAAACGTGTTTCGCGTTAATATCATTTGCTGCAATCAGCACTTTGCTCGAGATTGATTATATGCTAAAACTCGACCTAAGCTGGTAAAATATTTGAGGCGACTTGTCTATACGTCTGAATCCGTAATTCCACACCATACCAAAATAAATGCTCGAAATATTAATAGGGAATTTTGACAAGACAATGCCCAAAAAGCTGTGATTCTGACTGGGAACCAATTTATGGACCTATGGGAAGGATCCCGTCTGCCGTTTTGTAAAACTGGTTAAAACATCATGAAAACTTTTAATGGGTGAAACTAAACCTGACAATGATCCGAATTTAATTGACAACATTGATGAAGCCATAACTCCCAGACCGGGGCTTAGAGAAATATTATTTTAATGAATTTAAAACATTTCTATCAAAATAATATGGCCCTTGACCATTCACAAAATCCTATTTCAGTAACAGCTTTGAATAAGAATAAGAATAAGAATAAATTTTATGGTATAAAACTGTGTGTATAAAGATCTTAAAATTATTTATGTAGCAACAGTCTATATCCATTTCGGATGTACAATATATATTGTTTAATAATTATTAGAGACGTAGTTCTAAGTTAGACATTATCAAAGAATTCGTTAAGACTATAGTGACTTCACAGTAGGTACACTTACGTAGATTACTAGGATCCTGAAATCTCGTTCCGTAACAAATATATTAAAAGTCTCTTGAATGCACGAAGGTAAATGCACTGTTCATTAACATAAAACGGGTTGGGTTCACTTTGTACGATATGTCGACTGACGCCGGGCGAACAGCTTGCTGGATAAAGTTGCCACGGGCTGACGGAAAGTTTTTCATTGATCGTGTCACGGGTAGATGCAAAGTTTTTCATTAATCAAATTATAGCTTTAGTAACTGACATAGTCTAAGAATATGTCAGCTATCAGCATAAGAATTACAAATAGACTAATATTATTCATGTCTAATCTATACTTAATATATAAAGCTGAAGAGTCTGTTTGTTTGAACGCTAGGATCTCAGGAACTAGTGGTCCGAATTGAACAGTTATCTTTGTGTTGAATAGTCCATTTACCGAGGAAGGTTATAGGCTATATACCATCACGCTACGACCGACAGGAGCGGAGCATCAATGAAGAATGTGGCAAAAACGGGGAAAATATATTGCTTTTAAGGGAGTCATTGTGGGAAAACTTGAATTATGCGAGTTAACCGCAGGGCGCAGCTAGTACATGATAATGGTGATTTACGAAGATAATGAGTTTTAGTCTTCAATTTATTCGCGTCTGTCGACATTTTGGACAGACTTATTTACACACCTACAGTACTTTTACCCGCTATTATGAAGAAGTAAAATTGTATTACAAGGCTTTATACGAAACTTTACCCTCGCATTTAAAATTTCCACTTCTGTTTCAGTTGTTGGGACATTTTTTCGTACAATCATTTGTTTAGGCCTTAAATTGGAGTGGAAAAAGTTAAATTTAAAAAAGCTGTGAGCTTTGTGGTTTTGTTGCCGCGGCACGTACTGAGTTTGCAACATTTTGTTGCTGATTGATACAAATATTGACTTTTTATTTGTTAGCGCTTGAATTCGGCTCGTTCTGATTGATTTGGTTTAATTTTGTCGGATTTACAAAAATACCAACCAAGTCCTGTTTTTTTTTACTGTTTATTGTTTGTTTCATTTTAATAAATGAACATTTGTTTCGACATCGATATCGTATTAGGAACTACAAGGACCATGCTCCCAAGCAACTACCTGTGGAGACCGTGAGTGTGGTCATCAATATTTCCTCTATGCGGTAATCGAACCCCCTACCCCAATTTACGCAATTAGCTCATTGCCAACCAAACCAATCAACGATAGATTATATTCTATGGTATATCTTTAACTGATGCTTGGTTATTTTCTGAGGAAACAAAAGTACCTTGACAAACGTTGTTAACATTTCTTATTCCAAGTATTTATTTATTTAATCGAATTTACCCCAAAAACGAAATACCACCCACCAAGACCCCAAATAGCAGTAATTATGCATAGCCTTATGCATTATGGTATCTAAATTACCTCGATACCGATTAATCTGCATCAGATAAGGCCAGCATATCACGGCCGAAGCCTTTGATATCAAAGGCTAAGAGCTGCTTCCTACACAAAGCACTTAAGACAATGGCTGGGGCTGCGGGCCGAGGCTTGGGGCTGATTGGTCAGCCCCTCAGATGATCTTTAGAATGGGGCAGTGATTTAACTGACGTGTCTTGCACTATTTAGAAATTTACAGCTCTTATGGTATCGTAGCGTCAGGTCAACTAACCTTAGTGCTTAAAAGTTACGGGTTAGATTCCAACGCAATAAATATATAAGCTGATAACAAATTTGAAGGTAGAGCCAAAAAAGGATACTACCTGCTTTATTTTTGCTTTTTTTTTACTAAAAATGTACATATTAATATTTTACTTAAATATGTGTGCAAAAATGTACAGGATTTTTTGGGATAAATATTTATGCGATAAGGTTTTTTGAGTCTGGATCAGATACTTTCCGCAGGTCTAGATTATTAAAAGCCATGCAGTGCCTGATTTTTATAAACAGGAAGTTTTAACAGCGGCATAGAATAAACGTATTAATCGAAGTGCAGTAAAAGTTATAAGACATTACAATTAATAAAAAGTCGTAACAAACATTGTGACAGCTAATGAAGAAATATTTTAATCGAATACAATGATTAAATAATCATACAATGCAAGGATTGCAAGGTTCTAGGGGCACTGTATATGCTATGGTCTGGTATGATTTTCTTGTCTCGTCACTCAGTCAAATAAAAAAAGGCTCAAAGGATCAATTTATTTTTTTCAGAGATCATTTCAATTTGATAGTACATTGACATTGTAGTGTTGTCATTAATTAAAAACAGAACTAAGTAAAACTAATTAGGGAACAAAATTGTTATGGCTTAAACTTAAAACATTTTCAAACTAAGCTGGAGTACAAACGCAGCACTGGAGAGGTACCAACTTATAAATTCTGAGAACTAATTTACAATTTTATTGGAAAATCTTCTAAGTTAAATCCAGTCGGTACTTTATACTTTTTTACTTTTAATATTGTTATAATATGGTTCTAATTCAAATCTCGCAAAAAAAAAAAATTGGTGAACTCGCCTACTTGGTACTTATAAGAGAATATTATTTTTGCTGTTTCTTATCCAATTTTTTTATAAATGTAATGTTTTAGAACTAAAGACAAAACATTTTTTAGTTATTATCTTGAATTAGTAAAAATCTTTTATTGGCTGTTTTCTATTTTCCTAGATATTTGCAGATTTTGCAGTGGTTCAAAATTATCTCTTAAATTTTGTCTAAGTAATGACTGTATTATTAATAATATAAAAAATGTTCTCTTTCACATTTTTGTCCATTAGTCCGTACCCAAAAGTACCTAAAAGTTATACTATTAATAAAATGGACCATTTCCACTAGCACAATCCACTTTCCACTTTCATAAAAAAGATCTAAAAGCCATTTGACATTTCTCGCAAAAATATTCGAATGAAACCACTCACTGACGGCAATTTCCCTTTTGGACTAAAATCTAACCGACTGTTACACCGTAAGGTGTGGCTTAGAAAGTTAAACAGAGTTTAGAAGTTGCTGAAAGCTGATTGTAACATGAAGTGTAAACGTAGCGTAAACGTAACGTTAAGTTAGCATAAGCGTAATGTAAATACAGTGTAAACGTAGTATAAGCGACGTACTTAATATAAGGTGGTGCACATTATATGGAAATTTCCTATAGTGGCTTTTCAAAAAGAAAACAAACAAATAGTTGATATGCCTATGTTTCAAAGCCATCTGGCGCGCCATGGGATCATATCACTACGATTTCCTAACTAAAACAGCTCTGTAATGGCACAATCCACGAAAAGGTTGAACCTGCACATTAAAAAAGAAAAGAAAAATAAAGTTTGAGGCGGGCATCCATCTCAGAAACCCGATCGACATAAACATCGAAGTGAGCCAACTGATTCGCTTTGAAAGCGGAAACTATTGCACGTTACACGCAAGATTCTTGGTAATATTATAATCACAAGCTACGTTACTTTAGTCACCTCGGGTGCACGGACTAAGCCAATTATGTTAATTCCAGCCATTGAGATTGAGAGGAACCTTAAGGCAATGCTTTATTTATTCTGTGGAGAAGGACTGTGAAAGGCAGTTGGAAGCGAATTATTCAAATATCTGCAAGCAATTCTTGAATGTGTTCCTGTAAAACATAATTGTACGTAATTATCACTCGCTTTTTGAAAAAGCGGTGGTAGCCTAGTGGGAGAACGTCCGCCTTCCAATCAGAAGGTCGTGAGTTCAAATCCCAGTGCAGGCACGTACCAATGTGTTTCTTGTAAAACATATGTACGTAATTATCACTCGCTTTTCGGTGAAGGAAAACATCGTGAGGAAACCCACATACCTACCCGAGAATTATTTCGGAGTTAGGTAAGGTGATCCACCAATCCGGATCTGGCCCCGTGGTGGATTATGACCTAACCCTCCTCACGAAAGTGAGGGGAGACCCGTGCTCAACAGTGGGACGTTATGGGTTGATGATGATCACTGGCTTTTCGGTGAAGGAAAACATCGTGGGGAAACCCACATACCTACCGGCTACCTGAGAATTAATTCAGAGGTAAGTATATTATCCGCGATGAAGCGAGGGGAGACCCGTGCTCAGCAGTGGGATGATATGGGTTGATGATGTTTGGAGTTTGTTTGATAACGTTACGTAAACACATAAGATTTCAAGGTACTTGATGATAAGTATTCATCTCCCCCTGTGAACTTATATAATGCCAGAGGCATTGGCGGTATCAAAACTTCTCAAAGACCACTCTCTAAATTTTTTTCAGTCGTAGTTTCGTTAGAAGTCCTTTTCACATCTCGCAGGTTGGTGATCAAATATCATGTTACACCCCGGTGCAAACGCAGCCAACCTCTAAATATCACCATAACAAATGCTTGTAAAAGTTGGCAATGACATTTTGATAATAAAATACCGTTCGCGTTGTGAATGTGTACCCTTACCTGATCTGAATACGAGTGAATCATGGACGTTTTAGACATACTATATGGACCCGGCACGCAACAAAATCTACGAACAAAATTATGTCACTATTGGAGGGGGTTTGCGGGAGACGAGGAAGAACCATGACACTAGTGATTGCGAAAAATAAAGACCGATTCAAATGGTCGAAGATCGCGAGTTTGCTACTGTTATACGAACAGTCGATCATCTGACTTTTTTGTACACGTGCGTGGTGTATGGTCCTTTGGTTAGATGACTTAAGGATTGAAGTTACCCCTCAAGTTTCCCGGTCTTGGTTGAGTTGCGGCGAACATTGGAAGGTAAGTGGCGAGTTTGTGGTGAACGTATGCGCTTTATTGAAGTTTTATATGCTAATAATATATTTACCGTTTGCTTTATTACCTTCTAGTTACGTCTAGGGGCTGTGCCAGCAGTTTTATAATGCTCTTATATCGTTTGAAGCACATACTTACATAAAATACAATACATAATTATAAGAACTTTCTTTTTTTCCGGCAATCGAGCAGATACAAGCCTGTGTAATTACGTACTACACGAGTACATAAACCTAATGCATATAAACTTTGATAATGCAGCTAGGCTTGTGGTAGGCCTCTTCTACAAGAAACGGCCAGGGGAAGTACCTACCACACCTTTGCTAGATATTCACCCGCGAAACAGGAGTGTGAAAACAGTACTGTGTTTGAAAAGCATTGTTTCCAGCGAAATTACAGGGCATATGAGACTTTAGATCCAATGTCTCAAGGTGACAAGCGCAGTGCAGTGCAAGATTGTGCAACGCTAATGGGTGTCACTGTAATTGTTATGGTTAGGCGTAGCGCTTACCATCAAGTGAACAACTTGTTCGTCTCGTAACTAAGACAAAAAAATATGAACTATGGCAATTTTGCTAGACTTTGAAATTGCAGCTTGGCTTTGCTGGTGCGGGTAGATATACTTTAATAATGCAGCTCAGCCTTGATTATGTAACCAGACTGACAATTCAGCATAGCTACGCCGAACGTTTTTTTATAGGAATCGATTTACCTAACTATGAATTATGACGATGTTTTCTTAGGATAGTGTTGTTGGTGCCTGAACAACGTAAACGCAATATTCATAAAAGCTATTTGCTATTACGAAAACAAAAGGCGTTTCGCCAATTCATAGTTCGATTTTTCATCCAAAGCACTTTTATGTTAGGTCATCAAACTACTTATAGGCGGGCCATATTTCTCACACAATCCTTTCGGAGCGCAAGTCTCGTTTTTCATCATAACGAATCTCCGTGATACCGTCCATGATTTATGAGCACTGTTAGCCTTCCGACCCTTGGCCACCTTAGAATGCTATCAAATGTGATATCTGTGGAATCGTATGCTTGTTTAAATAGGTCACGCGTGTCCCGGTCTAATGCAAAGGCTTCGTACAGAATGTTAGCTATGAGCAGAAGCGATCTAACGGCAACAAATTATTATTGATCCGCATCATCGCTACAGATCGCTGTCATTTTTTGTACATAGAAGACCGGTCAAAATAGTTGAGTTTGACAGGTACGTAACATGATTCAATAGCTAACAGTTTTGGCGCCATCGCCCACGCAAATGAAATCACAAAGTCAAACAAAACTAAACATTACCAGTAGTTTTTTTTTTATCTGACTTATTACAGTGCCACCTAAAACTTTGCATTGCATAATCTTGCGCGGCACTGCACTGTGCTCGTCACCCGGAGACATCGGCTCTAAAGTCTCATATGCCTAGTAATTTCGGTAGAAACAATGCCCTTCAAGCCCGAACACAGTAACGTTCGCACACTAGTCATAAAACTCATAATTTTATGCAAGCTGGACATCAAGAAGTCCCGAATTAATGATGTTCGATATCGTCTCCATCCATCGCAGTCACGTCGCAGACATATCATCAGATTTCGATTTCAGCTCTGAACGTGCTTTAATTCTTTGGCTGCCACTGCTTGATAGTGTTTCAATATACTTAGGTATAAGGTCTTATTGCTTTTGGTAACGTGAAAACGTTCGGTGGTTCTTACTGTTTCGTCGACTGTTTAAAAAGTGAAGTAAAAATTTAATTTAATGTGGTTTTCATTGCTTATTACAACAACGATTTCGGAAATAAAGGATAATTATTCTTGCATTTAAAAATATGATTACTAGTATTATTATTTCAAGTATTGATTCTTTTATTATTTAAAAATAATTTTATTTTATTCATAAAAGTATGCAATCATTTCATCAATGTTTTGTTATGACGTTGTCACGTAAAGCTATCGTCCGTAAACCAACTTTACAGACAACCATTTTTTTTCAGACTACTTTTTGGGATTTACAACACACACACACATACACACATGACAGAACATGAATGGCCTTTTCATCATTGGACATATCAAAGATGGTAAACCCTCAAGCTTTTGTGCCAGGATTATCTTCACTGCCCTTTCTTAGGCGATTAATTAATCAAAAGGTACAAAAAAATTCCCACGCCAACATTGAACACCCATTAAAACTCCCATAGACTGAAACTTGCAAGGAAAGTTTTAAGGGAAAAATTCTTATCGGTCCTTTAGTAAATATGTATAGAGGAGACACAGTGCAGAGGAGTCAGTTAATTATGTTTAAACAGTTAATCGAGAGACTGACTATGTGTGAACTGACTCACCACTTAACATTGCTAAATTTTCTGTTAACTGGACGCTGTTGTTTTTAGTTTATTTTTAACCGACTTCAAAAAAAGAGGAGGTTCTCAATTCGACTGTATTTTTTATGCTATGTGTTTAATATTAAAAAAACGTCAGCTTATTCATATAACTACTCATTTTTATCAACATTTGTATGTAGTTTCACTTAGTTATCTGTGAAATGAAATGAAATCTTAATTACCGATAGACGTAACTTTTCTTCTTATAAATATTAGGCTTAAGCTGAATCAAAATCAGCTTATCTTACAATGATTGAATCTACTAATTAATAACACAATGCAAAGGTTGAAACTATAGCTCTGTTAGAAAAAATAAGACTTCTAAAAAGTTATGTTACTGCATTATATAGTGACACTGTGAAGTCCCTATTATCTGGAGAACTTCAAAGAACTGAGTTTGCTATTCTGGTGCCCTAATTGGTGAAGTTTCATAAGTATTCTGTGCAAAATAAGGTCAAAGCAAACTCACCAGATTCTTGCAAGGCTTTGAAAAATGTTTCAATCAAATAGTTAGGTAAGTATAGTACTGCGAAACTGACTATGCGCTTCGGCAATTTTCTTTCATGTCTTTGAAACATGAATAATGTAATTTTTGTTTTTTTTTTTTATAAAAAAAAATACTGGACAAAACATTTTATTTATAAAATGCATGTTTTTAGGGTTCCGTACCCAAAGGCTAAAACGGGACCCTATTACTATGGCTCCGCTGTCCGTCTGTTTGTCTGTCCGTCTGTCACCAGGCTGTATCTCATGAACCGTAATAGTTAGAAAGTTGAAATTTTCAGAGATGATGTATTTCTGTAGCTGCTATAACAAAAATACTAAAAATAAGAATGAAATAAATATTTTAGGGGGCTCCCATACAACAAAGTACGGAACCCTTCGTGCGCGAGTCCTACTCGCACTTGGCCGGTTTTTAAAACTACTAGTACTATATACCCCTCCCCTCTACTACACATATTGACTGTTTTTTTAGTTGACGAACTTTTTGTATGGAGTTGGCCTTCTACTCCGCTAGAAATATTATTGCTCTGTGCCGTAAGTACCCAGCTATCTAAAATTAAACCTAATAACTTTCAAGCAATCACCACTTCCAAGAGTTCCATCTAATCAAAATGTACCAGAACAATAGCTCAGTACTTCCTGCTCCTTTCAAATACCACAGAATATAACACTGTCTGTAAAACAACTCATTGTCACAGAGTACTTAAGTCAATTATATTAAGTAATCAAGCACGGAAAGGTGGAAACTTTTTAGAACCATGTCGGTTTAAAGTGAAATAAGGAAGCTTGTGTGTATCTAAATTTTGTCTAGATGTCATCTTTGATGATAGAGAGAGATAGCTAATAACATAATTCATGTAGGAGTTTGACAGGAAACCGAAAACGTAACGTTGTTGATTGTTTTTCTCAAGATTGTAAATCGTAATAAAATTGTATAGATTTTATTTTCGGATGCTATTTTTCTAGCCTTTGGGAACTTGAAAATGGAATATATTGCAATAATGTAATGTAAGTCAAATTTTAAACTTTAAGAAAAAAAAAACAAAATATATTTTTTATATATAAAAAGCTCTCTAACAAAAGCCATTACTGTAGTGTATTTTGACAAAGTACTTCAGTGGTGGTTTAATTTTACAATTGATTTCCCCTAATGGATGGTGGTAGAGTGGTGACTCAAGGCCATCGCCACGACGACAAACAGCTGATCGATAATGGGGCTACGGGTTTCCATTGTTTGAAGGGCCACGAGAAAATCGTGTGGTTATAAACTTCTAATAGTGTTAATAAACGTAAATTAGATATTTTAAAGTAGCTACTTTAAATTTTATGAAATTATTTTGACAGTGTGAATTACCTAACTTTTAGTCTTGATAGAAAACATGTAAATAGTTACAGAGAAAGAATACATTAGTTAGGTACTTACCTATTTCAGATAGACATACATAATATAAGTATCAATTAATTCAATTAGTTGAATTGTAATTATAAAAATCAGTCAATCCACAGAATAAATCATCAACAACTCATAACTTCCCACTGCTGGGCACGGGTCTCTCCTCACTTTCGTGAGGAGGATTAGGCCATAATCCACCACGGGGGCTAGATCCGGATTGGTGGATCACAGAATAAATATAATAGAATAATATTTCATACTTTATTTCAGTTCAGCAAAAGGATAGAATGAAATTCACTTTTTTATTATTTGACAGAGTGACTAGACGCCCAAGTCAGTCACCTGATGGTAAGAGCCACTCATGCCCATAACAGTTACAGCGCCACCCAGAACTTTGCATTGCATAATCTTGCGCAGCACTGCACCGCGCTCTCCCTGAGACGTTGGTTCTAAAGTTTCATATGCCCACTGCCCAGTAATTTTGCTAGAAACAGTTCCTTTTACTGATTTGGCTTAGCAACTGATAATACTCATCATCAGCCGGAAGACGTCCACTGCTGAATATAGGCCTCCCCCACAGATCGCCACAACGAGCGGTTGCTAGCTGTTTGCATCCAGCGGCTCCCCGCAACTCGCACCAGGGGCCTCACCACGAACAGTTAAATCCATCCAGTTTAAGGCCTTAAACTGAACTGCCCTGCTAACTGTCACCACCTATATCGCTCAGCGTTCATAAGTCAACCAGAGACATTCATCCAAAGAGATCGGTACAATTTGTTTGCATTTATGGGAGTTTATATAGCTCCATCTGATTCTTTTTCTGTCTCATTCTCTGCAGTCCACTTTTGAGTGACGTCACGTCGCGTTTGTTATTTATGAGTGCCAATCTAGGCCGTTCAGTTTAAGGCCTTAATATGAACTGCATGGAATAAGAATAAGTACGTAATGACCCCCCCAGGTCGTCGGTCCACCTCGACAATACTACAGTCCGCTAAATTAAAAAAAAAAGCAACAAATTCAAGTTCAACCAATACAACCGATAAAAAAATCTACAAACTCTACCTCAAGGGATCTTGTACGAGTTGTCAAGCTTGCGGACTATCGCCAGCCCGATTTATAGTCTTAGGAAAGTTTTGTAGGGCTCCAGAGGCCCTTTATTAGATAACCAACGCTTTTTATTTTGCTACTAACGTTGGAAACAGGATCGTTACTTCAAATTCGAGTTGGGGCATGAGTTTAGTATTCAGTTATCATTTTTATAGCAGTTTTTAGTTTGCAAACGATTTGTTTTAGGGGAGAGTAGCGTTTTTAAGCCTTAAAGTTTTATACAAATTATTTAATGTATATTTCTTGTGAGATAACCAAGTGTAGGCTATAATTATTATATCCGTCTTTTGACTAATTTGAAATATTGGAGCAGCCAGTTGCAGTTTTAATTATTATTTAACACCACCGCCTTTTTTAATCTTAATTTTTACAATTTTCTGTATGCGTGTTTGTTACTTATCTCCTCATAAACAGCTGGACCGATTTGGATGAAATTCCGTGATGGATTATGGTCTAGCCCTCCTCACGAAAGCAGCAGTGGGACGATATGGGTTGATGAATTATGATGATTGTATTATGTTATTACTCAGAAATTCAATAGTTTAAAACTTTAGGTAAGCTTATAAAAACCTAAACATTTAAACTTGGGTTGGTAAATTTCATAATCCGGAAATTAAAATGCTCAAATATTATAATTATTGCGGTAGTCAAAAATCAAAGTCATATATTGTTAAATGTGTTGTGTCAATGATATTTTCTAATAAATTATTATTTACCGCTATTTCGTAACGATTTCGTCAGACAGTGGACACTCACAGCCGGTTCGCAACGTCTGCTTGCTATATTTACGTACTGTGTGACGCGAGCGCAGTCCAACACGAGGTTAGGTTAAGTACGCGCGTGTGTGATTCGACTTATTCGTGTACCATCGAAAAATTAATCGATTTATGTGAAAAAAGTGTTATTATGGCACCAAAGGACCTTTTGACGTTAAATTCGGAGGAGTTAAAGGAGTTTCTTGACTCTTTTGATCACGTATTCTCGGATTGTGATGGTATGTTTGTTTGATTTGTAAATTTCATATAGAGATTGCGGTAAACATTGATTTTTTATTCAATGATAGTCTGATGTTTTGATGTAATAATATCGAATTTTTAAAATGGATATAATTATTATGTGAATATTTCGTTCTATTATTGCACATCCTATCCTGCTAATATCCCACTATGATATTAATTATAAATGTAAAAGTTTGTGACAATGGATGGATCGATGTTTGTTTCTCTTCCACGCAAAAACTACTGAACTGATTTAGATGAAATTTGGCGCACAGACAGTTTATTTCCTGGATTAACACATAATATACTTTTATCCTATGTTCCAACGGGATACCACTCAACGAGGGTGAAACCGCGGGTCGCAGGCATTACCTAATACCATAATCAACATAAATATGATAAAAAGCCTGTACTATTTCATATTCTCTGACAAGAAAGTTTCAAAATAAAATAGAATAGGGAATAGGGTAAATCCGAATAAAACTGGATTTTTTTTAAAAAGCGATAAACTATTTTTATGTTTGTAAATCTTATAGGTACCTAGCTGTTGCATTTATTCAGCCTCAATATTATTGTTACCGAAGCCCGACTATGGTTATAAAATGTAAAAATAAAATTCAGTGCACTGATCTTTTTCAAGTCCAGTATATTTTGTAAATTAATGTACCTAGGTATCAATTATGATTTTATTATACAACATTTTCCATTTTATCATATTCTATTCCATAATAAAACAGATCCAGATAAATTTATCGATAAATATCCTACCGGTCAGTAAACTTATTGATTATTCAAAATTCAGCCTCTGAGGGGGTAAAACGAGGGGTAAAGTTTATATAGACGCCATGCCTTAAAATTATTATCAACATTCTATACTGTGACTACTGTTATAACTATGATAAGATTAATTAACTTCAGCCTTGGACTGCTCTTTGATTAAACTACAAAGTTGATTAAGATTATTTAATATTAGGCGCTGCCGGTGGGTTATTCATAAATAATTATATTACTGTCCGTATAGAACTGGCTTACTCGAGATTTTTTGAACACATTGCTATCGACTTTTGGAGCTTACCTCATTATATAAATACGTACTTACTTACATAAAAAGTCTCTCTAAAAACGGATATATAATAATAATATGGCGACTAAAAGTAATTAATTATAAAAATTAAAAAGTAACATCCTGTAGAGTTTCTTGCAGCGATATTATCAAACCGATATATTCCCAAAGCACTGAACTAGTGGAGTTAATGGAGTTTCCTTTTCCTGTCCGAGATTCAGCCATGAAAGGGAAATTTCCTACTTCAAACACAAACCGTAATCAGTAACTCATGAATTCAGTTTATCATATTTTTATTATTTTCTTTGTTTATATTACTCAAATGTTTGAGTTGTAAAAGTGCTAAAACTTACAATAAATGATTTGTGTTTTTAAAATTGGGCTAATTAATTTGATTGATCGATTACCTGGAGGGGTCACCGCGTTCTTATTCTTATTCCATGCAGTTCATTTTAAGGCTTTAAACTGAACGGCCTAGGTTGGCACCACACATAAATGACAAACGTGATGTGACGTCACTTAAACATAGACTGAAGAGAATGAGAGAGAAAGAGAATGAGATGGAGCTATATAAACTCCCATAAATGCAAACAAATTGTTCCGATCTCTTTGGATAAGTGTCTCTGGTCGACTTATGAACGCTGAGCGATATTGGTGGTGACAGTTAGCAGGGTAGTTCAGTTTAAGGTCTAAAACTGAATGGATTTAACTGTTCGTGGTGAGGCCCCTGACTATAATTATTTTACAGGTGTCATATGGGCAAAGACGCCCATTCCGGGTTCGGGGGATTTCTTCAAATTAATGAAGAAACACGGAAAAACTGTTCACTACGTGTCTAACAACAGTTTGAGAACCAAAGAAAATTACGAAAAGCTGTTCCTAGCTGCTGGTATTGAAAATGGGTTTGTAAGTATTTACGCACATTTGCGTTTTCTTAAATATAGATAGATGGATAGATAGATAGATAGATAAACTCTTTATCTGGGTTGTGTATTTCAGATTGACCAAACCATCCTCCTTTATATTTTGTAACTATTTGAATTATTATTTGGATACTAGTCCAGTCATTTAGTATTTCTACCTAGAAAGTTTTCCAGGAGTTTTGAAAATTGATGGTTTTATTGATTTCGACGTGCTCTTTTCGAATTTTTACTTTGCCACTCGCACCGCCATTTTGGAAATATGGCGCTCCAGAACAGTTATTTGACAAAGGTCTGCCCCGATTCTTTCCACTTTTCTCGATCCAGAGCTAGTTCCTTCCTTCATAAATCAGTCATTATTAAATTTAGAATCTAAATCAATTTATGTAGGCACGCTAATAACAAATGTATATTGCTCTAATGTAATTAGAAAACTAAATATTTTAACAATATCTATATTATTGCCTTATTAGAAATAAAAAAAACCATAGCATTTAGTAGAAAACGGCTTCATTTAAATAAAACCATGGCAATAAACTGATAACCCTTTATTTAATTAGCCTAATAAAATTATGATAATGCAGTTAGTTGCCTTGTCATAAATGATAAACTTTACAAGCATTTATGTGTTCTAATATACATTTTATTATGAATCATCAACAATGGAAAAGGTCAGAGTAAAGTCAACTAAAATTGTTTTACTAGTATAGAATACAAATAAAACCCAGCACACAAAAACGCAATCAAAATTAAAATAACAATGCAAATCGATTTAAATGAAAATCGAGTTCACTATAACGCTGAAATAAAATAACTGTCTGTGATATTAAATTAAAAGCATCAATTATTTGTCTCTGCTTTCAGGCAAGAGTTTTGTTGTTTTGAATTTTTCAACTCGGTGAATAATTAATGGGTTATTTTTGTCCGTTTCCAGGAAAACCTCACGATTCCCTCTACAGCTATAGCGCAGTACCTAAAGTCCGTGAATTTCGATAAGAAGGTATATTGTGTCGCCTGTATAGAGACTATCAATGTACTGGAATCTCATGGATTTAAATGTGAACATGGTGTAAGTAATTTATCATTCGTATTTAGAGTTCTGTATTTAAGACGTCTAAACAGAAACCTTTTGCTGTCAAAACTATCTAATTGCTTGCTTTGTTATAGAATTATGATGCAAAATACTGGTGAAATTTTATAAATATGAAAAATTATCAAAGACTTTATCAACTTTCAAAAATAATAATTATATTAGACTCAAATAAAAAACAAAAGTACTCATATACAACTTACTTGATAGGATTAACCTTTGTTTATCATCATAAATCGCTAAAAACATTTGCGCTCGAAAGAAAAGAAGAAGTTGGTGAAGATAGAAAGAGAAAGAGTTACGTTTCGTATATTTGTTTTTATCACTTTTCAGCCGGATATAGGAACTAATTACTACGGCGACTACATTCAATATACAGAAGACGATGCCGACATCGGAGCAGTGGTTTTTGACAGCGACTTCAAGGTTAACCTGCCAAAGCTATACCGAGCAAGGTCGTACCTGGAACGACCGGAGGTACTGTTCATAAATGGAGCCACGGATAGATACGTGCCTCTGATACCTGGACGTCTGGAATTGGGTGGGTAACGAAATTGAATAGTTACCTAGTTGCATATATATGACAGACTGGTCAAACTTAGCTCCGGATTGAGCTGTATGGAGGGCATGTTGAGAGGCTTTTGCCCAGCAATGGGACAATACGGGCTTATCGTAATATATGAACGATAATTATTTGAGACAAAAATTAAGTTTTCTCATAAAATCAGCTCCGAAATTAGCAGCTCGATAGACATCGATATAACCCTTCAATTTACTTCAATAGTTCCGTTTGAATAGTGCTGGAGGACCAAATAATTAAACTGTGTAGTAAAAACTGAAATTTTAATAAGTAACCACTTGTAAGAGTCAGCTAGAGAAATTAAATATTATATTCTTCTGCCATGGAGAAGTGTGCAAACATTACGTACTGTTCAGTAGCGTGAACTGTGAACAAAATATTAGACTTCGAACCAATGTCTCAGTGTGACGAGTACAGTGCAATGCTGCGAAAAATTTAGCAAAACAAAGTTTTGGGTGGCACTGCAACTGTCATGCCAGGTGTGGAGCTTACCTTCAGATGAATTACTGCTCGCCTCGCTACTCAGTAACATAAAAAAAAGCTTAAATTTACTTAATTGTATTTTAAATAAAAATTTGTAATAAACTCTGTTCGACCTATACCGTGTTTGAGGTAAAGATATTTTGAATGTTCGCATTTCGTAACTACCGCAACTAAAACACGAACTGAATATCCTATAAATAGAGACTGGCACAGGACCGGAACAAATGGCGTGAAACAGAGGAGGCCTATACCCAGCAGTGGGTGGATACGGGCTGAATAGAATAGAAATAGCCTGCCGCTGATAATTTGAATTTCACAGCTTATACCGAACATCATATTGGACGATTTTTCCTTCATTTTTAAAATAAGAAAGGAGTTTTGGCGGGAAACCAAAAATGTGACGTTGTTTTTGTTTTTTTTTTTTCGAAATTAGTTTTTCTTTGTATTGATGGAGCACACAGCGTTAACGTGCACAGGGTTACAACAGGCATGAGAAAATTATACTTAAACCTAAAAAACGCACCATAATTATTATGTTCTCTCTGAAACTACCAAGAAGTTTCAGTAAAGCATCAACCTCTTTAATGAATCGTAACGTTGATTGGAAGGTTGGTTGTGACTTTACTGGACTGTGGGACACAACAATTTGACGATTAAGCAATTAAGCATAACTATTTCAACAAAACAATTTAAAAGAAAATTGTCTTCAGAGAAATTAAATCATTTTAAAATATCGTTCCAGGAACGGGGGTATTCACAGACCTGGTGGTGGAACAAGTGAAGCGGCAACCGATACAACTGGGGAAGCCGGGAAAGGAATTTGGGGAATTCGCCATGAAGAGAGCTGGGGTCACTGACCCTAGCCGAGTGCTGTTTATTGGAGATATGTTAGTACACTAGCATCATCATCATCAATCCATATCGTCCCAGCCCACTGCTGAGCACGGGTCTCCCCTCGCTTTAGATTAGGCCTTAAACCACCACGGGGGTAGTACTATCTATTCTGTGACGGGTGTCCGGTCCGTTTGCACTATATCTATACCTAAATAAACAGCAGTTTCTTATTTCTCACTGAAGGAAAATCATTTACATAATGAGGAAAAAACATTTCCATTCGCTTTCCCCCTTAAAAATAAAGTAAGTAATGAAAGTATTGTTCGGTACAGGGCACCGATTTTTAAATTTTATCGAGTGACTAATGTCACCAAAATTGCCGATTTATTATCAGAAATCGGTGAGAAACAGCCAATTGGTCGCCGAATGAGATTCAAATTCGGGCCCCTGGTATACAATACCATACCATACTAAGCTTTTAAAAAGTATAAAGCTACCGCTGTCGGCTCAGTTACTACGGTCACAGAATAAATAAATGTCCACCACGTGTGGTGCAGAAGTGCCAGAAAAAAATCACTCCAAACCAGCCATGAGAACATCATTCGTAGGCCTTTGATCCCGGCCAACTACGCCGCCATAGAGATATTAGAGCCAAGGACGAGAGGGTATCATAAGTTTCATACGTACGATGGTAAAACATTTTGCTTTGCCAGATATTCACTCGCCAAGCAGTAGTATGCAAACATTACTGTTTCCAGCAAAATTACTGGGCATCATATGGCTGTATGGGGCTGTTGTCTCAGGGTGACGAGCGCCGTGCACGCCACGCAAGATTATGCATTGCAAAGTTCTGGGTGGCACTGTAACTGTTATGAGCAGGCGTAGCATTTACCATCAGGTGAACCACTTGCTCGTCACGTCAGTCAATCAAATAAAAAAAAGATTGTCATTGGCGTTTGAAGTGACATATTTTCTTCTAATTTCAGGATTGACCAAGACGTCGGCCTAGGTAAAGCCACGGGCTTCCAAACAATGCTGGTCCTCACAAACATTCCTGAAGAGAAAATGATGGCACATCCAATGAAGCCAGATTACTACGCTCCATCGTTAGGGAGCTTAGTTTCTAAGTTCTAAGAGATCTAGTCAAAATTAGGATAGTAAATGATAATAAAGCATTATGAAAAACGTAACTTTTGCTTGCCGCGTACTTAGATAATTTTGCCGAAAAAATACACGTATAAGTAGAATCAGTCAGCGATAATAATCATGCATCTTTGATCTATTTAAATTACATATTTTTTGTTAATAAATGTGAGGTTCACATAATCGATGGCAGATGGTCACATGTACAAGTGTCACGCGTTCAAGGGACACGCGTTCAAGCGACACGCGTTCAAGCGACACGCGTTCAAGCGACACGCGTTCAAGGGACACGCGTTCAAGCATCAACCGCTGTGGTTTGTAAACCGCATGCGAATGTTTATAACATAGCTAAGTTCAAAGCACTTTTTTTAGGAATAAATAATGTGTCAACTATCTCAAAATGTACGATTATTTTATGCGTGGACGTACTTAATATTTACATGTAATTTATAATTCAGGACACTCACATTCAGTATTTATTTAAGAGTTATATTAAATACCTTTTTATTTACTGTTTGATACTTTTGTATGATTCAATTATAATTTAAGGTCAATACTGGTTTACATGTATTGTGTTCATTTTTATATCCTCGTCCGAAAATAATTTACAAATGGAAAATTTAATGACAAACATCAGAACTACCAACAGATCGATGGTGGTTGGGGCTATTATGGTCAAGTTGCAGAATCAATGCGGATTTCATAAAAGCTTGTCTGGAATTATATATTTTTCAACAAAGAGAGACTTTTTCTTTACAAGACTTAGGTATACAGGTGTTACAAACATCGATTTAAGCGCAGCTATTTTCAGTTGCACCTAGATGCGACTGAAACGAAGACTCAAGCAATGAAGACGCAATAAAACGCAAGCAATTACTGGGCGTATGAGACTTTAGAGCCGATGTCTCAGGGTGACGAGCGCAGTACAGCGCCGCGCAGGATTATGCAATGCAGGGTTCTGGGTCGTGCTGTGTCTGTTATGGGCAGGCATAGCGCTTACAATCAGGTAAACGACTTGCTCGTCTCGAAAAAAAAGGAAATAAGGAGCTCGTACGCAATACAAACACAATCACCTTGAAAAATCCAGATTTGTCCTCAAATCGTTCACTCGACCGCGAAGGGGGAGAATTGATTACATGAAGCGCAAAGTATTTTATTTATCGGACTTTTTTCAATATAAATTCTAGTCCACAGTCACGAATTTGTTAAGCGAATGAAATGCGGAAAACCCACAGGCATTTTGTTTTGCGCCCCGGGGTCCGTTAGGGAAGTGTGAAATTGGGCCGCTCTGGTGTGCATGAGTGCATGTTGGACGAATTTTATATTTTGTGTTCTTTATTTTCTGCTACAAAATCTGGGGGGAAGAATCCTGTTTTTTTTTTAATATAACGGAGTGGCCAGTGGCGTAGCGTGCCTTAGAGGGGCCCCTTATTAAAATTAGTTGGGTGGCCCAAATGAAAGGTAAAGATTTCGCACAAAAGAAACAAAACTGCTTAACCCGTGAAAAAAATCCTATCCTTTTTTTGGCTTTTGTCATTACTGAAGTGAAAACTTCATAAACACGTATGACAGTTGTTTTTTATATGTTTTTTTTTTTCCGGGAAGCACGAGATTAAGTGACATGATAGATAGATAGATAAACTCTTTATTAAAACACCACAGAACAAAGACAACTTAAAAACTAGAACTAAACAAGTTTTACAATTAGTGTCACAATGGGCGGACTTATCGCTCAGAGCGATCTCTTCCAGACAACCATGATTCCAGACATGGTGGATAACATAGTACAACATTTTACTTACACACGTTAGGGGCCCCTGTAGCCGGGGGGGGGGGGGGGGGCGGGTATAATGATACGGCGGAAGCTACACCCCTGAGTGCCAAACATAATAGTGGTTCACCTGATGGTAAACGGTTACCGCTGCCTATGGACACTCAGGCCAATAACTTGATCAATAATAGCTAAGTACCTACCTACTTAACGGATTAAATTCGATCAGCTTACCAATACATGTCAGCGTCGATTACTACACACATACTTTCTGAATTAGTTCAGGATAAGAGATAAGATTATAGTCAAGTATTTACCTACAAAACATCCCTGTTCATGTCTGAGTGTGTGTGTTGGGTGACGTCAGAAGTGCCTACGCAGTCTAACATCGTTATCGACACGACGCACAAACCCGACAGTAATGAAGATCGTCAGATGGCTGTGGAAACCGCAAAAAATCAGGGCAACAATCGTTATTGAGGAAAACGGACGGAACACTCGACGCGCTAATTCGCCTCTCGTTTGACCGACTTCCGCTTAACTGAACGTCGCTAGCGCCTGTAGTTAGTTTCATTGCAAAACGCCGGGCGATTTTTTGCTTTTGTGAGTTTCAAAGGATACTGAAGTATTGGTACTAGTTGGTTGTATGATACATAGAAATAGAATTTCGTTCGTTGGCGAATAGGAGAACAAAGATTATATTGCCATACCCCAAGTCACCTCCATAAAATATAGCAGTACGAATAAAAAAAATAAAGTTTTATGTTTGGATATTTTTACTCAATCATGTAAAAATGGCCGAACGGATTTGCCTGAAATTTGGCACGCCGATAGTTTACTATATGGATTAACTAGGATACTTTTTATCGCGTAAAAAATACGGTTCCTGTGGATACTTATTATAATATCTATACCAATACCTATTTAATTAGGATGTGTACATTATTAGCCTACCATAATTTACCCACCCACAAACATAAAAAGATTGCGCTTAAAATAATTTCATATAGCTAGTAAAAACACCAGAAAATAAATATATTTTTTTACGTCGGTACTGCACATTCCTTTGAAAAAAATCCATTTTGTAACAGACCACAGATTAATATTATAATAGATACAGACAGAGCGCTCTTCGCTACATTTTGAAATGCAAAGTTCTGGGTGGCACTACTACAGTTATGGACCCTTATACCTTCGGGCAAATTTAAACAAAAATGCAAGCTGGTTATCATTTGAAATAGTAGGTAGGTAAGCTGAACGTTTATGAAATTATGGAACATTTATTATGACATGACTGTCAGACGCCTAAGTCCTAAGTCCCAGACTCGGCGGGACTCCTAAGTAAGATTTGGCATGCTTCAATTTTATCTTTTATTCAATATCCCCGCTGTGTCCATAAATCAGTTTATTACTAAAATGCCTAATTACACCATATTTCACTGAAAAATTTAATGGCACATTATGGTTCCCATTGCGATAGTGCTTTCATATAATCAAATGTACAAAATGTATTCATACTACGACGAACGTCCCTTATCTATTCTCTGTAATTCTGTGGTTTCTGCGGTACCAATATATTCACACATTTATACCTATATGTATGTTCCATTATTTGACCTCGTCCGGTGCTGTCCAGATGATAAATGTTTTATGCCCAATATTTTAGGTTTTTAAAGCTAGAGTTATTGGGTATTCTAAAAATGTATAACTTTAGCGCGGGTTTTATTTATGTTTTTGAGCTTAAGGTTCCTACCAAAACAGAATGGGGACTCTGACGCGGCGTGGGAAATAGAAAATACGGCGTTGTTGATGTCGTGATTTATATAATAGTTCTCAAACTTGTGTAATCTTTAACCACTAGTGTGGGCAAATTATATATAAAGACAAAGCGTGTTCTTTCAATTAGGTGCCTTCTCTCTGAATCTTTCAAAGTATCAGTAAGCCGTCCACCAGTCCACGAAATTTTGAATGAAACTTGAAATACACCTAATAATACTTGACACAGTCTAAATGCAAAAACCGTGTTAAAAAGCCGCGGAAAATCGTAATAAATTAAAACAAAAAACTGGCTGATATATTTTTCAGGAAAAATTATTGCCTTGTCAAAATGTATTATAGTCATCATTTATATTATTAAGGTAACACTAAAGGTAAGTTTACCTAGGTACCAAATTGTTGGTAAACATACTAGTTTTTAATATCACGTACCATGTCCCAAGACTACTCGGTCATTGTATGCAAAAATAGCAAGATTGGCCGTTAATCGACAAAAATACACCGATAATACTGAAAAATCGACAAATTGTAGAGATGCATATGAAAAAAAAAACACTCCAATCAGAAATTAGATTTGCTTTATGATATCAAACTTTATAATAGCAAGCCGTCTTGATAAATGGTTACCATTTTCCATCATTCTTATTACTAGATGTTCGGTGGTGTAGTGGTAACATTACACATACATTTTATATCCGAAATGCAATATAATGTAAAAAATAAAGGTTAAAAGTGATGCTTCTTCGGTGCTTTCGATAAATACTGCCCTCTGTTAACGGTATACGAAATTGAAATATCAATTTTTTTCACTATGATGCGATTTCCGACACAGTTTATATATCAGTGTTAGCAGCGGCGCAGCGGAGCACAGGCGTACTAGTTTTTCGTTTTCAATACCAGCTTTCAGCCAGCTCGGTACAAGGATTTCTAAGTGGCCGCCTAACATCCCTGGGCCTAAACTACTAAGGTGGACTAATCAACGTTACTTTGTATTTGACTCTTATTTTGATTAAAACTCAGAACAATCCTGCATAATTTTCTAATTTACCTCACACAACCAAAATTGTGATTTTGACCGCAATCATAAAATATTTCATCAAAGTTATTCCAAGGAGGTATCTACCTAATATTAATTTGCATTCTAGAATAGAACAGAAATAACTTTCAAGAGCGCCTTAATTGATCCACTGTGGCCTATCTGCATGATTAAAACGGTCTAAAGGTACGTACAGACTGGCACAGGGGGTCACCATCCATATGAAAGCGGCTGCAGGCAATACGAATTGAAAAAAAAAGCCCACGGAGACTTGCGTGAAATTATTTTTTATGTATCGCCACTGTGCAGTGTTCGCTCAGTCTGCTTGTACCTATAGGTATTAAAAAATGGAGTGAAATAAAATTGTCTGTGCGCAATAACGAACTCTTGATTATTGCAAAAGTTTGTCTGAAATACTAAAGTCAACCACAATTAGTAGTGAATTTATTACTATTTTACAACGAGTATTAGAAAGTTTGGATTCTAAATTTCAACTTTTATTAATTGAACTGAAAATATTTTATTTTGAAATATACACAAAATTTTCAATAAATTATCACAACTCAATTTAAATTTTGAAAAAATGTGTGTATGTACTCGTATTATAACGCAGTTTTTAATGATTAAAACAGCCTTGAATATGACAGAATGTTAAATTTAAAGTTATTAACCCTTTAAACACAAAACATTATTAAAATCTAAATTGAACTCAAAAATTATAAAGCCTTTATTTGGGCCTGAGCCGTCATTCGCTATGTCCACCTAGACTCGTAACGCGCTCTTTTTGAACTGTCAATTGAACTGTCTAAATAACGTGCGGGAAGCTAGCGCGTATTCTGACGCGTTTCGGTACGTTTTAGGGTTCAAAATAAGTTTAAAGCGCGTTATGACATCACGTGTTTTCGGCAAGGAATCTCATGTGGCATAGCAAAGGGCCTTGTGTCATTTACTCCTTACTAATTTATATTAATTAATTATCACCAAACGACATCCCGAATGAGTAAATGGATTAATTTAATGGTCGCACAGCGACAATCCTTTTTTTCTTTTCAAACAATAAATTAATAAGAAATAATGTATCCACTTTTAATATTACGAACGTATTCATAACTTTATCGTTTATTTGTATAAGCAAATTGTCAAAGTTTGGTGTAAGCATTCGAATACAGAGAAGTCCGGAATTGGTTCTTTACATGTAAATAAACTCGCCGTTTCATTAAAAAACGATTAAATAAAATCGCTAGATTGAACTTAGCTATATAAATAAGCTATATTTTTTTTCGAATATATCTAGTTACGAAGTGAAATAGTTACCAAGTGAAATAATTTTTAATTCCATAAAGCTTTAAAAACTTTTATGAGTTAGCTTGTAATAACTTTCTAGGTAATTCCCGAATACATACATTGGCGACATCCCAAATAACCCCCGAGTCCCGACCTCTGGTCCGTGAAATGCAATTCTAAAAGAACATTGCCCCAAACATCTGTGGCCCTATTCTGGTTACAGCGAGCCCCGGGCGTCTCGACTGCAATCTCATCTGCATACGATGCAGTTATTCCATGTAATATGTCGGAACATGGCGATGAATGGTTCAAACTTGGATGAAACCTTCTGAATTGCAGCTGGATTTCATATGGAAATCGGTCTAGATGATAATGTTTTAAATTTGATTAAAATAATTTAAAGTTTCCCACTGGGGCTTGGTGAACTTTTAATTTTAATAAGTTTTTGGTAAAAATATATTTTTTCAGACCAGCTTTTATAAAATACGTATTCGGTACGACAACCTGGTCAGAATAAGTCCAAACACCATCAATCTACTGTTAGTCACTGAGGAGTTCCATGTCTACCTTTCGTCCTTATCATCAGATCAGGTCGTTGTATCCATAACATTGTATTGTCATCGGAACTTGATTAGCATGCAAAAGTTCAACTCAATGCAACATGGACTAGATCAAAATTGAATTGCAAGATTCCACCCGAAGTTATAATAGCTTGTAAAAATCGCAATTCCCACTTTTTTTTTTGCTGAGGTGTCCTGCTAATATTATATATTATGGGAAAGTTTGTGAGAATGGATGGATGTTTGTTACTCGCAAAATCTACAGAACGGATTTGAATTAAATTTGGAACACAGATAGTTTATAACCAGGATTGAGTAATACGGTACTTTTTATCCCGATAATATGTTCCCGTGTGACAAAGCGGGAACCACGCAGTTGAAAACGCGGGGCGTAGCTAGTATTGAATAAATCAATAATGAGGCTATGACAATATTAAGTATTCTGCCAATTTATTATTTTTGAGTAGGTATAGGTGTAATACAATGACGATGTACCGAAATCTGCTCTGATCCCAGCGGATCCGGGTCCGATTTAGATATGAATCGTTAATCAAGGGCTCACATAGATTGCCATCTTGACATCCGATCTACCTAATGATAAATTTTCCACGCCGACAGTTCCCAATTTATTGGGGAACTTCGAATATGTTAAACTAGGCTTTAAGTTAAATTCATGACATCTGAGTTTTGAAAGAGTTATCTTGAATGTGGACAAGATACCTTGAACATTTGAACACAGGCAGTTTAGTATTTCACCGGCACTATGCTGAAATTCACAGCATTTCACTGCAACAGCGACGCTGAAGTTTATTCCAATTCGCAAGTGCATTTGAAACTTTTCTTTGAACTGGAACATGAACATTTTTTACCTTTTTTTTTCTTTTGGTAGATCATCTTTTCTCTTTGATAGATGAGCTCTCCATACCCTTACTCAGCCGGACAGCACACGCCACTCCCTGCACTGTGTAAACCTATTGAAGGCCATATCGGCAAACCTGTTATGGAAGCAGCTGATATATCTGATATTGGGGTGGACGATACTGATTAAACTTGATCTGTGCCATATGCCGAAGTCATCGCCACCAGTTCTTCGAGCCCGATGGGAGCCAGTTACTCTAAAGCACATAATGAACATGACCTTTTCATCAGTTCAATCATTAAGGGTTGCCAGCAGTCAAATGTAGAAAGATCCAAAACTAACGATAAGAGACACTAGTCATTAGTATTGAAATGACGAGTCCAGTGGCAATCAAACGTCAAAATGGAACAAACTCGAGCTGATCCGCACCGTGCTGCATAGCCCCGCTGGAATGTGTATAAAAAAATATATTGTTCAAAATCGGAATAATGGATCCAGCAACGTGAGACAACGCAGACTAATTCTACTAGTAAAGAGTATGAGAAAAGAGAGAGATATAAGAAAGAGAGAGTATGTGTTTCTGTAAAACATATGTACGTAATTATCACTCGCTTTTCGGTGAAGGAAAACATCGTGAGGAAACCCACATACCTACCCGAGAATTATTTCGGAGGTAGGTATGTTATCCACCAATCCGGACTTGGCCCCCGTGGTGGAATATGGCCTAACCTTCTTCACGAAAGTGAGGAGAGACCCGTGCCCAGCAGTGGGACGTTATGGGTTGATGATGAAAGAGTATTAATAGTAGAAAACTGATTGTTACTATAGAATAGTAATGAATTCCAAAAATAACTGACATTCTCCGTCACCGCATTTCTAGCACAGCTTATGCCTAATACAGTAAAATAAAGGACTTCAAAGACTTTCACCGTCATAATTTCTCCCCCACTTCAAAATACCAAGCAGAATAATTAAATTTGTTCATCGCCCGTTATCTCAAGGAAAGCCCTAAACCTTTAATAGGTACCCATCACCCGTAGGCATTACTTAATGTTGATTACGAGCTCAATTCACCTCAGTACGCTTTACGATCCTTTGCATTCACAGGATCTTGTTTATGACCATGATTAAGGCCCTCTGGGGTCTTTATTAAACCATGTGTCCCATACTGCTGGCACATAAATCGGGAGAGATAGGTCAAGATAACGGTGTGACAAGGTTCTAAAGGATACTAGTGTTAAGCCTGGTTAACGATTCTTTTATCTTGTTTCTTGACCAACATGATAATGAGTTAGTAAAGGCAGGAATGAGAAACAGTCAAATTTTTCAGCAAAAAATGACGTTTTTGTTTGATCTTTTGTGTTAAGGCCTCTTGGTTTTGAGTTTTTGATTTTTTGATCTGGGTGTCTTGGCCTTTTGTTTGGTGTTCATTTTGGTATCTTAGCGTTGGTTTTGGCCACTTGCTCTTAGTCTCAGGGTCCACATTTCTCTCGAGAAGTGACCAGTATCCATGGTCTCTAAAAACGGGAAACGAATCGACAATCTAACCTATCCTTATCCTTACTCCTTACTTATATTATAAATGCGAAAGTAACTCTGTCTGTTGCTCTTTCACGCCTAAACTACTGAACCGATTGAAATGGAATTTGGTACAGAGATAGTCCAGAGCCTGAGAAAGGACATAGGGTACTTTTTAATGCGATAAAACCATTGTAAGGGTATGAAATAGGGGATGAAAGTTTGTATGGAAATATGTAAGGTTTCGGCTAAACCACTGCACCGATTAAAAAAATTATTTCACAAATGGAAAGCTACATTGACAGCGAGTAACATAGACTATTTTTATCCCCATATTCCCGCGGGAACAGGAACTACGCGGGTGAAACCGCGGGGCGCAGCTAGTTGCCAATAAATCCCAACTATGCTCACACCAAGGAACCTTATCAATAATAGGGGTAATAAATGTGCCGTTTCTACCTATATTTTGTTCCAGATAATAACTATCCGACAAATACTTGATTCAATCTCATGCCATACACTAATGGACTTCATTGTAATTTGGTTGTATTAAAATTGCATGTATTGATACGTAAAATAGATCACCATTTAATTTTGTTTGTATTACAATTTCAGCACCAGGCGTGGAAATGAGCCATTTCAACCAAAATCTATGTTGATTATTGAATCCATTACGATTTCAGCCTGTTTAATCGCTTTCCAGTGAAATGGGTAGCCACAGTATCGATTATACGATCATTAATTCTACATGAGGCACCATTAGTGTTTGGTTCGCTGAACATAATCATGGTATACTGTAGTTACACTGTTTGTGATACTATGCCATTGTTTGGTCAATGGCTGCAGGTCCCTTCAGATGATTGGACTGTGTCAATTTGTGTTGTGCTACGATATAGACATATTTGTTTGCGCATACACCTTGTTTACACTCAATTCACGCCAGCGTCAGTGAGCAGAAGCAATGTGAAAATTCGACTCATAATATACTTATCTGCCTTCCCGCCACTTCCGCAGTGCAGCGATCGCGAAATTGGCGATTTTTGTACACTCGAAAGTTGTGTACAAACGTTTTAAATTACTGTAAATAAGGTTTGCAATTATTAAAGGATTAAAATACAAATTCCATTGATTTGATCAACGATAATTTCATTCTGATAACCCTAAGCTTTATAAATACTCGTAGGACGACATTATTTGTAAATAAGTAAATACAAAATCTAAATATCCGGAAGATGGTTGATTGAAATATTCGATTTATTCTAATAGCTTTTTCTTTGAAATATTTTATACCCTCTTCAACCCAATTCGATGTTGGACGAACCCTTTATTACCAATCAGCTTGAAATTACAATTACGATCGGTTGTTAGTAGGGTACTCAATGTTCCATCGACTTGATTAACGATTACTATATAAATCTGATTTGGATTTTCGGGATCGGCCCGTTTCGATGATACCAGAAATCTATTTTATTCTGTGGAATATGTGAACTTGCTTGTCTCGTCACTTAGTCTAATAAAAAGAAGTAAAACCCGGTTCAGCAGACAACGTGTTAACGATTATTATGTCAAGATTTACTAAAGTGGCGGATGTTTTACTGAAACATTCGGGACGGTTTTGGAGAACACGTGTCGTGTAATCGTCTGTGTTAGTAAATACATAAATAACTACTGGCCCCTAACTAGGGTTCCCTGTATCTAGGGAATCAAGAAATATGAGCACCATGGTCCTACAAACACCCAGACTTAGACCAAATACTTGTGGTTCACACAAATGTTTGCCCTGTGCGGGTAAACCGCAACCTCACGCTTCGCAATTGGCGGAGGCCGTCAACAATATCAGTTGCCCACATTCGTGCAAGTTACGAAACTTAAAGATTTTCACCAACAATACACATTGGCACAAAAAAAAAGGTTTAGAAACAAAAATATTAAAGCAACAGACGAGACTCTATAGGACATTTACGTCATGCATGACTCATTATCCCATTAATTACCATTACAACCCAGTGCTCCTTTGCATGTTAATTTGGAATCCGTAATGACATTCCCAGTAATTACTTCCCAAGCTGGAGTACACCAACATTTAGAAAATATAATTAAAAAATACCTCGAGTAAATAACCTACGTTCTAAAATCTCGTAGTTTTTAGTGTTCAGTATCTCAAAAGAAGACCTTTCTCAGAATCCTGAAATTCATAATAATATCAAATACCTAATCAAGTCTACTGTCCCTTGGAGCTGTGAAAAAAACTAACTTGTAAGTCGATGCGATTAAAAGATATGACCGTTCATGTGACATATTTTCACATATTATTACAATTCAATACAATAATTATTTATTGAACAAGCTTCAGCTTCAGCTCACACTCAGTGTCTGACACCTGTGTGTCTGACCCCTGAGTATCTGGTGTCTGATACCTGAGTGTCTGGTGTCTGGTGTCTAGTGTCCGGTGTCTGGTGTCTGGTGTCTGGTGTTTGGTGTCTGGTGTCAGGTGTCAGGTGTCTGGTATCCGGTATCCAGTATCTAGGTTCCGTTTTCCGGAATCCGGAATCTGGTATCCGGTGTCTGGTGTCAGATGTCTGGAGTCAGGTGTCCGGTGTATGATTTCTGATATCTGGTGTCAGGTGTCTGATGTCAGCTATCCGGTATCTGATATCCAGTGTCTGGTGTCAGTTATCTAGTGTCAGGTATCAGGTGTCCAGTGTCTGGTATCCGGAATCTGGTATCCTGTGTCTGATATCCGGTATACAGTTTCCTGCTTACGGTATCCGGTTTCCGGAATCCGGAATCTGGTATCCAGTGTCTGGTGTCAGAAGTCTGTTGTCTGGTGTCAGGTGTCTGGTGTCGGTGTCGGTATCCTCCTAGTCTTGCTACTACTACTTTAAAAGCATTCGTATAACACTGATCACTATCACGTGTCTACGTACCTCTATCATTATCATTCCCACAAAAAACTGCTACCCTTAATTAAAAACGTTACTGACCCGCGAATTATAAGACCTCTATTCAATTTCATTAAGCTTTAAACGTCAAACCCTTGGCCTGCCATAGTTTAGCCTGTAATCGCTTTATAGTCCGTTTCCTAAGGCTCTGTTTCAATTGCTTAATGAAGTCCATTTAACCTCTTTATCGTTAGTATGGTACGTTTTATGAAACCATTTTGTAAATCCCTACATGTTTTTGAAATTTTTGTACGCACGCTTGACTCGGGGAGTAAGCTGGTGAATGAGGTACGAAAATGTGACCGGGCGAGACGAATGAAGGTTGAGAGGTAAATTAGGTTGTTAAGGTTAAAATGAAGGTGACAGGTAATAAATAAAAAATAATACAAAAAAATTAAATAAATGAACTGTCGTCTGTCAACTGTAATCTGCCTGCTGTCATCTGTCATCTGTCGTCTGACATATGTCATCTGTCACCTGTCACATGTCACCTGTCAGCTGACAGCTGTCATATGTCATCTATCATCTGTCGGCTGTTGCCTATCAGCAGTCAGCTGTCAGTAGTAAAATCTGTCACCTGTCACCTGTCACCGGTCAGCTGTCACCTGACATCTGACATCTATCACCTGTCATCTGTCACCTGTCAACTGTCAGCTCTCATCTGCCTGCTGTCTACTGTCACCTGTCTCCTGTCAACTGTCACCTGTCACCTTTCCCTATCGCCTGTCACCTGTCACCTGTCATCTGACATATGTCATCTGTCAGCTGTCACATGTCACCTGTCAGTTGACAGCTATCACCTGTCATATGTCATATGTCATATGTCATCTATCATCTGTCGGCTGTTGCCTGTCAGCAGTCAGCTGTCAGTAGTCATCTGACATCTGTCATATGTCATATGTCATCTGTCACCTGTCACCTGTAACCTGTCCCCTGTCCCCTGCTGTCCCCTGTCCCCTGTTCCCTGGCCCCTGTCCCTGCCCCCTGTCCAATGTCCTCTGCCGATAGTCCTACCTCATTATTTTTTGATACATTTTTAAAAGCAATACGTAACTTCTGTTCTAGTTATTTTTCAGCTTCTCAACTTTTAAAATAAACTTTGTCTTAAAAGTTTTTAGCGTTACCATTTAAAATAAATCAATCATTTACAAAATGAAAAAATAGGAAAGACTTCCGATAATCCAAAAACTGCGAATGGATTTTAAATATTCAGAAGATGAATGAGTGCTCAATCATTTGAAATATTAATCAAACCGCAAACGGTTTCTCGAAATTAATCAATCTACAAAAACCAGCGCAAAGTCGAGAATTTACAACGACAGGAACATTTATTCGTTATTTTATATAGCTATAATACTAAATCTAACAAACACGTTGCAGTAGTGCGCAAACATTACTGTTTTCCGGTTTGAAGGGCATTGTTTCCAGTGTAATAACTTCGCATAATGAGACTTTAGAGCCGATGTCTCAGGGTGACGAGCGCAGTGCAGTGCCGCACGGGATTATGCAATGCAGTGTTCTGGGTGGTGCTGTGACTGTTATGGGCAGATGTAGCGCTTACCATCAGGTGAACGACTTGCTCGTCTCGTCTCACAATCAAATAAAAAAACCGGTATTCGCGTGATGGTAAGCGCTTGCTGCGCGGCACTACACTACTCTCGTCAACTGCACACTGAGAATCTTAGTCGAATTCATAGTGCTAAGGCAAACAATTACCCAAAACCGCTAACAGTAACTTAAATTTGATAGTGGGTAATGTATTACCTGAATATTTTAATGTATATTTATAGCAGTGTGACCTAAACCAGCATTTATTCTTATAACCCTTTAAAAAGCCCTTTTTTACACGAAAAAGCGTTATTTAAGCGTGTTTAAGTGACAAATGCTATAAAATAATATACGATACTCGTGACTTAAGTTTTTCATTGACACTTTGACTGCTAAGCCGGTTTTCTTGTCTAGCTACGGTTACAGATCTGCACGCACCGCTGTGTTTTCCCGTACCGCTAACACAACCGTAGTGTTTTGCCGTACTCGCGGCAAGTTATAAAAAACATAACAGGCGCCACACCACGAACTGTTAAAACCACCCAGTTTAAGGCCTTAAACTGAACTGCCCTGCTAACTCACCGCCAATATCGCTCAGCATTCATAAGTCGACCAGAGACATTTATCCAAAGAGATCAGAACAATTTGTTTGCATTTATGGGAGTTTATATAGCTCCATCTCATTCTCTGTAGTCTATTTATGAGTGCAATAACAGGCTACTTAAAGTCATACGTATCGTAGATAGATAGAGAAACTCTTTATTAAAACATCATAAAACAAAGAAAACTTAAAAACTAGAACAAAACAAGTTTAAAGTTAGTTGCGCCCTGCGTTTTCACCCGCGTAGTTCCCGTTCCCGTAAGAATACTGATATAGAACATAGCTTAAGTTACTCACTGATAATGTAACTTTCCATTGGTGAAAGAATTTTTAAATTCGGTTTAGTGGTTTAGGCGTGAAAGCGTAACAAACTAACTCACATTCGCATTTATAATATTAGGTATATAAGATAAGTAGGACAAGAAGTAGGATAGGAAAATGTCTAAAAGCCACTGAAATTGAACCCTGGTTTTCAACAAACTCAGGTAAATAAAGGAATGAAAGTGTCAGTTGTCACCTCATTAAAAGTTTTCACAAAGAACTAATTAAAGTTAAAATTAAATTCTGTTGACTGACTGGCGCGTCTTGACTTTGAACGAGAGCTTTTTTCACAATAAATAATAATAATACGGATTATTATAATATTAATAATATACTTTGTTAACGGTTGTGTGGGTTTTTATATTGATACTAGCTGCGCTCTGCGGTTTCAACCGCGAATTGAAATTGGCATTTTTACACAGTAATAAACTGGTTAATTCTGTTCACATGTTCCTATCAGAATATTCTCTATGGACATGGTTACTCCAACTTTAGAATAGTCCTTCAAACAAACGCAATATCTTTTGTCTGAAAACTTCCTGGAAATGTAAATGGAACAACCCAGCAAAACCAACCCTGTGGCCGCTTTATAAATCTTTTGTAAAGTTCAATAATTAAATGGAGCAATTGCGCAAGTTCAATTTGAAGTGTTTGTTTGGAACACAATCGATATTTTGAAGACACTTATATTAACATTTAATTTCAAAAGTTGATAACTCATTTTTTTTTATTTGACTGAGTTACGAGACGAGCGAGATAATAATTATGAGTACGTACACGAAGGTTATGTTTAAAATTATAACTTCCATGGATACCATATCGTAGTAAACAATCAATAACAGCGCTGTGCGTGTCGTGATCAATTTAGCTTATGGTACCTTCACGAGGTCGATTAAAGGTCCTACTGGTACAAAAAGCATTGCTACACCACCCTTCATAATATTATCCTGCGTGAGGTACTAGAAGAAGGCGTAAGACAGATCAAAGCAACGTGCAAATTGCTCATCAATAGCATGCCTTCTTGCTAGAAACGAGCGTGTCTATCCGTACCGTACATCTATTCTAATATATAAAGCCGAAGTTTGTTTGTTTTTTTGTTTGAACGCTTGGATCTCAGGAACTACTAGTTACAATTGAACAATTCTTTTGTGTTGTATAGTCCATTTATCGAGGAAGGTTATAGGCTATATAACATCACGCTACGACCAATAGGAGCGGAGCATCAATGAAGAATGTGGCAAAAACGGGGAAAATATATTGCTTTTAAGAGAGTTATTGCGGGAAAACTTGAATTATGCGAGTGAAACCGCGGGGCGCAGCTATCCTATATATAGCGTAATGATCGCCACGTTACAAACGTTCGTAGAAAAATGACACTCAGCCCGTCTAAATAAGACCTCGCACTACTTCATTTTTAATAACATATCTCCAGTTATATTTATTACATAAACAACATTACACTTGGCACTTTCCTCCAGCAAAGGGCCTTCCTTACATAAAAAAGTTCGTAATTTTCTCACGGTGGGACACGACCTCATAAATGTACCTTTATCTGCAGGTGCCCGGGAAAAAACTGAGCAGAAAAATCCCAAATGTTAAATAAACCACGATGATAAAGACGACAACGTTGTTACCGAGTTATTTTTCCGTTTTTGTTTCTTCTGATTTGGGAGTCTCCTGAAAAGGTCGCGCGGGTCCTACAGAAATCAAGGTAAGGTCTTTCGGGTGTGGGCTCTATGTAAGCGGAAAACATAATAACATCACGGGAAACGATATTGCGATGTCTCGTTCACGTGGACAGTCGACAACAAAAGTTGCTGAACATTTCCTTACTTCTAATTTAGCTTTACGTAAATAAGTAAGGTAGGGTAGGGTAGCTTTAAGTAAAGTCCATTTTTTAATGTTACTTTTATAAAGACTCGCGATTTTTACGTTTTTTTTTTTTGCTATCTTAAGTTTATTTTCATGTGTAACACGGGCTGTTTATAACCTGGGAAATGCAGAATTCTTGCAGGAAAACTAGGTGGAACTGCGGGGCGCAGTTAGTTTGCGATTATTTTTCTTGTAACTTTCCAATAAATAGTTCTAGAAAATAAATTAATCTTTCCACGTGCTACTATTCCAGCGGAAAGCAGTACACCAACTTCCTGAAATTGTAAAGTATTGTATTCACAAATGAAACAACACAGAGTGACGAGATGAGCAAGTCGTTCACCTGATGGTAAGCGCTACACCTGCCTATAACAGTTACTACAGTGCCACCCAAAACTTTGCATTGCATAATCCTGTGCGGCACTGCAATGCGCTCATCAAAAGAGACATCGGCTCTAACCTCTCATATGCCCAGTAATTTCGCTGGAAACAGTGGCCTTCAAACCGGAACACAGTAATGTTTGCACACCACTGCTTGACGGACCAACCATTCCGCTCTCCGCTTCCAGTCGCGCGATACAAAAAGGCAGTCTCAGGAGGGCGGTCTCATCTTCTTATTGCAGAGAGTTTTTCCATCAAATCGGTGCCCTTTTTGTCGAGCCCTGTTTGTGGATTGGGCCTGAGAACAATGGGACCAACACGCGACCAGACGGCTGGTTGTTACATAGAACTAGAATTTAAGTTAATAAAGAATAGTTTTTCGTACATAAACGCACGGATTTTGACGTGACAACATCTAATAAATCGATGAACGCCGGCTGCATGCACGAAAAAGATGACACATTTTCCCGTTACGCTCATTGTACGCTGCAACTATCTCTCTTCCACTCGATTGGCCTATGCGTCCGAGGAGAAGAAAGACATCGGCAGCACACAACTTACACCAAGCATGTGCATGTGCAAGGATTGCATGTGAACTGTTTCGTCGACTGTTTATAAAGTGAAGTGAAAAGTTAATGTGGTTTTCATTGCTTATTACAACAAAAATTTCGGAAATAAAGGTTAATTATTCTTGCATTTTAAAAATCTGATTTCTAGTATATTTTCAAGTATTTATTCTTTTATTATTAAAAATGTAACATAACAGTATGCAATCATTTCATCAATGTTTTGTTATGACGTGGTCACGTTAAACTATCGTCCATAAACCAACTTTACAGACAACCAATTTTTTATTATAGTTTTTGTTTTACAACAGATAATAGCTAAAATTTAGAACAATATTTAGTAGGAATATTTATATTATTGCAATGAAATCACCGGTATCAGCCATTTTGAACAATATTTATAACGAAATCATTAACGATATTTATAGAAATGTACTAAATTCACTATAATCGACACCTTATTACTATATTTTTCCCCGGAACATATTTAGTTTTTAAATATTACATTTGAAAGTACAAGAGCATGCATTGGTTAAGCTGATTATGTGTGACTGTGAATGTTTTGGCTTAGCTGTAAATTCACAATACATTAATAAAAAAAATATTACATTAATAAAAATATATTGTCGTCAAAGGAAATCCCTCCCTCGGTGTAACACAACGCCCCTTATTCCACCTGAATATTCTAAAACAGAATCGTGATAAACCTTTATTGGAACCCTTAGGAACGTCGCTTTGTCCCGAATTTTGTTCGCGAAATCATTCTTTATTCCTGAAATGGCTGAATATGGAGCAGTGCGGAATAAAATTGATCGTAAAAATGATTTTATATCTACCACTTTTGTTTTTCGCTTTAATTTGCTTTGTGCTTATTTTTGTTTGACTATCTTCGCACCTTTTTACGTTACTTCTGTGTCGAGAAATACTTCTGATACAACAGCCTTGATAAGGGTCCCTCCTCGACAATGGAAGAAGTAATAAGTTTACATGTTTTTCCTCTTCGACATTAGAAAAAGCTTTGATCAGAAAACGTCACTTATTTTTCCAAGAACGTGGGTGGAGATGGATGTCTAACCCTACGTTTACCTCAAGCTCTGAGACTTAGGTAGGTATAGTGTAAGGCACATATTCTGTGGTAAAGTGAAACCGCACCGGCAATTATCAATTACTATATCCACTATTGGATAGATTGTTAGACGGAATTTGTGCACACGCCTCATTTGATGAGTTAATGGGAATTTGAATTATATAACTAGACGCAGTATGCAATCCCTAAGCAAACGTCGGTAATCATGCGGCCGTCACTGGTTATTCCTTTTCTTTGTTAACTAGTGAGACAAAGTTAGCGGAGAGATAGGGAAAGACCCGAAGACACCAACGTCGTGTGCTTATGAATTTATTTTAATTATTTCCAACTGAAACTGCAAAGAAAAATATTTAAAAAATCTTTTTATGTCTGCCTAAAATCGATAAATTTTGAGATGTTTAAGGATTAGTTTCAGTTTTATATATATATTTTTTAAATAATCAAGAATCGTCAGAAAAAGTTTGGTTGTTCAGTTTTTATCTAAATTCATACGAATTTAGATAAAACTGAACATACAAATTTTTTCTATCCTTGAGATTAGACAATAATCTCGTGGATAGAAAACACACAGTTCATCATACTATCTAACATCTTTATTATAATTATCTTATCCACATCTAACCTATCATTTGATCAAAGCATCACCTATAAATTTAATGAAAGCGACGTCTCATTCCCGTACGCAGTAACATTCCAACGGCTTATCATTCCTCCAAAGCGTCATATCATTTCATCCAAAAGTCATGTCATCAGCATTCAATTCGTGCATTTGAGGTGCGAGCCCGGTGGAATTTCATTGGATTTGCGGCAGCGCTCGCCGCGCGCCGGTTTAACTACCCTTTTAATTTGGGACAACCTATTACTAGTGTAACATTCGCATTCGAGCTCGAGACCTCGCTTTTGGAGGGAATTCAGTTTCGTTCCGAACTTTGAGGGAATTTTTAGTAGAACCTCCGAATGTGGATTACTTTAGACCTACCAGTATAGGTAGTTGTTTGGGAATGGGAGATTAGCGTTATCCTGTCTCTATAGGATAATCCTGTGAGCCTGTTTTAACATTTGTTTACCTATATTAATATTTTTTATTTTATTTGTTATCCTGTCTCTATAAAATATTTAGCAATATCAATATTTAAATGCATAAATAACTAAGCAAGTAAATTTTTATTTTAGTTTTGATAAAGTATGTATTTTACGAGAAAATGTCTTTATTATGACGGAGGGGAATTATTAAACGTAAATAAAATACCGTACGTCCACACTGTCCGATTGTATCGTATTGAATGAGAAGAAGGGACAGATTAATAACTAAATAAGTCTGTTAGTATGCACAATTAATAATACATTTTTAATGTTTCTAATACGCATGTAATTGTTTTGTTGCCTCTCGACCGCTTTGGTCCATTTATACCTTACTCTCGTCTCAACGAATATATTTAGAAGTCAATACAAACCATTTGAACATATATTTCCAAGCGCATTTGCTCAGAATAGTCACAGAATGGCGCCGCAATGCAATTTATTTCATTTCTCTAAAATATATCGTAACCAATTGTCTTGAGAGAGCTATTCAGCTGTAGTAGAATAGAAAAAGCAGTACACCAACTCTGCTTGTTAATTATTCGTTACTTTCGTTTCCGTCGTGTCGAATTTCTATGGCCATGGTAAGTGTTCGTGTACACACACGAACACGTTTTTTTTTTAACGTATTTTTTTAATTTTTACTTTTTGCCTTTGTTCCCTTTTCTATGATATACTCGTCAAAACTGAACTAAGCAGAGAAAAGTTTGGCTGTTGCTTTCATCGGCCTGTAAAATTAATAACCTTAAAAAAAATCAGATGTAACGCAAACCTAATCTCAGTTCATTTCATCAATTCAGCAGAGGAGTGACTGTCACTAGTTGCAAGATCTACGGAAAACTGCCTGTAAATATATAAATACTGAGGTACTGTTTTCCAGAGTAAGTGATGCAGTCTAACCAATTGCTTATCTAGCCCGGTACAGTTGGTAGCGATTGGCTTTACTCCAAATAGATACGCTCCGGACAACGCAAAGAAGGTTATTCTATAACCTTACTTGTGTGAGACAGATTGGCATGCAAATAGCGCATGTGTGAACAGAGGACGTCCCAATAATTTACACTGACGCCTTTATATTGATGAATGAAGTAAGGTAGGTACTTGAATGTTTGGTGTAATGTAACGTAGGTAATCGGCGTCGGTATCAGCGTCGACGTTGGCATCGAGGTTGCAGTTTGTGTCGGCGTCGGCGTCAACCATAGCGTCGATTACGGAATTGGCGTTGGCTTTGGCGTTGGTGTCGTCTCGGACATTGGCGTTGCTTATAGCGTTGGCGAAAACGTCTTTTTCGGTTCGGCGTTAGGAACAGCATCAACGTATCCAGCGACAGTGTCGATATCAGCGTTTGCTTTGACTTTGTTGTTGGCGTCGTCTTGGACCTCGGTATTTCCATTGGCATCGATGATGGCGTCTGCATTGATAAAGACGTCTATTTCGGTGCCAGTATCCACGTTTACGTCGGCACCAGCATCGTCGTTGACGTTGACTTCAAAATTCATGATCAAATGTCACTTAATAGAGCAAACTAGGTAGCGCAGATGGATGGGGTGGTTTCCTTATAAATGTGGAAGCAAAATACTTCGTGCGCTACGTTCGTTAGATATGTAGGTGAAATTCTCAATCCCAGTGGACCATGGCTGAAATATTTTGTTTTCAACTTCTCGGAAATGTACCTAAAATATATCTTGCGTGTTGCAGTGATGGGTAGGATTTTGTTGTTCTGAGCTCAGGAATTGTTATGGGCAGATAAAAAAAAATGATATATGTTTTTTCTTTCTTTCTTTCTTTTCTAGATGCAAAAATTCTCGGTTGTTATAACAGCCGAGGATTATTTAAAAGGAAGGTAAAATACTCTCCAAAATAATAACAATTTACCCGTAAAATCAAATCAAATATTCACACATTTACACGTCCAGCAAAATAAAACCGAACCCATCTTGTACACTCAGCAAAAATAAGAATAAAACCATTAACAGAATAGAACTCTATAAAACAGCTTTGCAAGCGTCTACAAAAATACCAATTTGGAATCGAGTAGTGAGCCGAGTTAAAAGGTTGTTTCAGCGAAGGAACCATTCAGACGAAGCGATTCGATATCAACTCTTTATTCTAGTAAAGCGCAGGTGATAAGAAGCAAGTAAAGCGCATGTGAAAAGGACCAAGTAAAGCGCTAGTGAAAAGGGACAGAGATATTATTATTTTTGCAACTACAATACTAGGATTTTTAACTGTTGAACAAAAGTCCGACATCAATTATGAATTTGCATGTGATGGTTTGTGCCGAGTCAAAATACAAAACGTCGCTACTTCAATTACTAACTTCAATTAGTAATTGAAGTAGCGACGTTTTGTATTTTGACTCGGCATTTTATTTTATTTTCGATACCGATTGAAATTTATTCCAGTTAATTATTTGTTATGTACCACAAATAATAATGAAACAGCTTGCAAATTTAATGATCGCCAATTATGCTCACAGTAGAGGTAGTGCGAAATCAGATAAAAGTTCTTATTTTTCCTTTTCCTAGATATCACCATAAAGTTGCGCCCTATTCTTACTACTATCTAGCCTTGGATATCACAAATAAGTAATTTAATTTTAAAATGAATTCCTAAATCTGTATTATGTATGATATTATTATCTCGATAAAAGGATCTTTATAGTTAAGACCGACTCGAGTTTAGAGAAAGCGAGTTACCAATGCAGCAGCGGTAGTGAGTTAACACTTTTTCTGCTCAGTCGTTTTACGTGTCTAGCCACGGGTGCGGCTCTGCACGCGCCATAGTATTTTCCCATAACACAAACACAACAGTTGTGTTTTGCCGTACTCGTGGCACGTTATGAAAAACACGACAGTTGCGTTTTCAGCAGTGAACGTGTTAATCGACTCGGAACAATAGAAATATATCCCTATGGTTGATTTGGGGAGCGAGATGTTTATAAATACTCGATTGTAATTTCGCACTTAATGTGAATCATTCGATTGTTAAAACGTCTCGGACTCGATCATCGCCAAAGGGCACACCTACCACACGACGACCACCGTTCTCTACATCGTGTAATGTAAACCTTAGGTATATTTACACTTGTTCTATGTAATTTTCTGGCTGGATATTCAAGATTTTGTTTAGATTGCATACGTGTTCTTTAACGTCGTAATAGAAATTGAAATTTAATACAAATGTTATTACATTTGCGTGTTTATCGAAAAGAAAAAATAAGTTTTGCTATAATTTTGATGATAAGGTTCATTTTATAAATGTGTAACGGTTTCAGTGATTCATATAAGTAGTAACGCTGAAATATTTTAATCTTAAGCAAATTTAATTTAAAAACTAATTTAATTTTAAATGGGTCTAATGTCGTATTAAAATAATATTATGATAAAAATAAGACTATATTATTTTAAATAATAAAAGATAAAATAAATGTTAAATTGGTTGTACGTAAACTAAACTTTGTGGCCACAAAAATAGTTTCCAAAAAGAACCATTTAATAGAAATTTAATAAAATTCTTGGCAGCGGTCGCGGCTACAAATATCGTAACAAACAATCCAATCCCACATCAACTTTGGAATGAAAACTCCAAACTGGGTTAAACAAGCTTAATAATGGACCATAGCTTAAACCAAACAAATTGCATTAATGCCCATTTTCAAATGCCAATGAAAATATTTTCTAAGTTTAAGCCTCGGACATACCTAAACGATTATTGTGACTATGAACCGGATTTTTTAAAATAACTTACGGGGAGTAAATATTTTCCATTGTAGATATCATTATGTATTTTGTACATGATCTTTGAAGTTGTAAAATCCAAGCGTAACTTTGTAAATATCCTTCCCATTTAAAATTTATTTAATTTCTTAGTTTCCATAGTTGTGTAGAAACTGGTAACTGTTTAAAATTTTGATGGTGGTGCTATATTATGTGTGTGTGTTTCACGGTGGTTGTGACTGGTGGTAAGTGGTGTTTTGCAGGTATTTTAGTAACAATATATGTCACGGGATTTTTTTTAGTTAAAAAAAAAATGTTTTATTAGCTTACGGGAATTTGTCCGTAGATTCAGTTGACTTGCAGTCGCAGTAGCAGAGTTGGTGCAAAACTTTGATATCCACGGATTAAATTCGGTAAAAATTACCCAATTTCGGCGCGAGGACGGTCCGTGATAAATCATTTTTATGTGAGGTTTCTGTGGTGTAACCAAATATTTGTATTGTCTGGAAGAGTAACGCACATTCCGCGGATTTATATCCAACCTTTTTCTATTAGGGGGCGTATAAATCGTAAAAAGGATTCTTTTTACTGTGACTTTTTTCTGTCTGTGATTGTTTCTGGCGGTGTCTCGTGGGGAATTTTGTTGAAAGCGGGAAAGGGAAGTTGCGTTGCTGTAACATTATCCTACGCATACTTTTTACCCGACTTTACATTTTACCCGAAGGGATAGTTAGTTACGTTTTTGGGGGAATATATGCACTAAAGCCCATTTATAGTAGATACATATGTAGGTTTATTTGGCGCATCATATAGCCTAAACGGCGTAATGGGGTTTGATAAATGACGAGTATTTTGATTCTCCTTAATCTGGAGAGGGATATAAAATAAACGAATTGTGAAGAAATCTAAAATGCAGTAGGAAATTAAACTTACATAATAGGTTACATAAGTATCGCAATAAGAACACTCATTACTACAGGCTGAAGTGAGATTGGGCGGGCCACATCTGCAAGGGGTAGGGTAAGGGTATTTCAGCGGGCCAGGTAACCTCCACGAGTGCCCGGCTGTTGTTCGTCCCTCTTGTTGCGTTGCATCCGGAGGGAAGGGCAGCAGCTGGGACGGTGCACCCTGGGGTTCGGTCAGCAATTCTCCTAGGTGAATTGGTGGCCGTAGCAAATAACCTGGCGAGAGGAGGTCCTTCGCGTGTCCCTCTGATCAGCAGAGGGCACAGCGAGGGACCACAACGGGGACTTTTGGGCCACGGATCGGGGGGTCCAACGCCCAAATTAGAAGTCCCGAGCTGAGGTGCGGCCCGTGTGTTCCGGGACGCACCCAGCGGAGAAAGAGGTCCAAGCCTCAGGACGCGAGCACGAGAGAGCGCCCGCAGAGGTGGTTGTGGAAGCGCCGAGCGAACCCGCGACCACCTCCATAATGCGGAGAGGAGAACACCCCGGGGTTTTAATGGGTAAACCCCGTCAGACCGCGTTCTGGCGGGGGAGTCCCACATAACCATTCCCCCCCCGGGGGGGGGTGGTATGCCTAATGCATTTCCCCGGGTAAAAAAAAAAAAAGGGCCACATCTGCAAGATGCGTCCAGAAAGCGGAAATGGGGGAGACCTTACCTAGACTTTACCCAGCAGTGGGATCAGACGGATAATAAGAAATTTACTACTATTATAGAAGTTGGGCTTACAATACTGTGAAATTCGATGCCAAATACCTTGTTAGAATAAAATTTGCTTAAGTAAGTCTACAAATTTTATGCAAGCTAGTTTCAGGCATGTTTAAAAATTCAAAGCCAAAATAGCTTAAGAGAATCAAATTTGCTAGCAGAACTATTACGTTTTGCACAGTACTAGTTACAATTTATGGCACTAAGGGGAGATTCTTCCATAGCAACCAACTGTTCCAAGCCACAACATTTTCGACGAATTATCGCGAAGAAAAAACTACAGAAACGAGCACAATTTAGTTTCTCCGAAGTTAGTTCAGAAGTCTTCGATCGTGACCACTCTTTGGAAAGTAACTTTCTGTTATTGGCTCGAATTGCTTCTGGAAAGGGCTTTTGTATTATTACTTATTTGCTACGTTCCTTTTAATGCAGTATCTTAATTTATTGAACTGAGGATTTATAATTCTTTATAAAACACCATCAAATTCAATACCTAACAATATATATTTAAGCAATCGGGTAGTACAATGAGTGGCCTTAACGCTTTAAGCAATTTCTGACAGGCAACTTTTGGATGGACATGAATTAGTTATGTTGCGGCTTGTGAAATATAAAAAAGTAATAAAGGGACATCTATGTATATACCAACTAAATGTTTCATTTCCCATCGGAAAGAAAAAATGTAGCAGCGTACCTGTAGGATTTTTTCTTCCAAAAACTGTTTCTACACAACCTCACGTCAATTTGTACCAAATACCCTACTTCTAGGAAATAAACGGGGACCCGTTCCGTTCCAACGCCTAATTCCCAAAGTACCTTTTTCGGTCACGTACAATTTCCGGTTATTCTAGTAAACTTGTATATAGTTAGGTTACGGATTAAATTATGAACTTTGCGAGTTTTCTATTGTTTTAATTATTACCAGTTTTTTTTTTACTTAATGATAAGGTGAGAATATTCTGGGAACTTTAGAAAATTTGGCGAAATAATCGACAGTAAATGCCGAGGCAATGCCGGTAGTCTTCTGGGAAATTTCATCAGCACCAAAGGGTTTTTAGTCTTTGTATTGTTAATCGTGTATATGCATTATTACAGAAAGATAAAATTTTGATTGCATATTACAGGTGTAGCTGCGCCCCGCGGTTTCACCCGCGTAGTTCCCGTTCCCGTAAGAATACGGATATAGAACATAGCCTATGTTACTTGCTGTTACCGCAGCTTTCCATTGGTGAAAGAATTTTTAAAATTGGTTCAGTGGTTTAGGCGTGAACGCGTAACAAACAAACCTACATTGGCATTTATAATATGAGTAAGGAAATTTTGAATTAAAAGCTGTCATATTAAATCAATAATTTATACGAAATAGGAGCAGTGGAATAAGTAATTATAGTGACTTAATAGCTGACTTTTTAGGTCACTGAAGTTTCGATGACTGTTATCGGAATTAGATGATGTGTAAAATAAACGTAATTAAACGTATCTTACATTAATTAGCGAAAGTTCATTAGTGTATGCGAAGTGTGAGATTATGGGTTCGATTTCCACGCAGGGCAATGTGTGAACCATTAGGAATTTGCTTTAAGTTTGACATGGTCCCCGTAGTTCCTTTTTGGTTTTACTCAGTAACGAGATTAGCAAGTCGTTCACCTGATGGTAAGCGCTATGCCTACCCAAAACAGAAAATGCCACGCAGTTGTTTGCATTGCATTGCGTGGCACTGCACTACGCTTGTCAGCCGGAGACATTATATAAAATAACTTAAAAATGAAAAAAGCGTCACTATCACAGTCATATATCCTGACCCCTTATACTAGGATTCCCTGGACATTGAACAGTGCCCTTCAAACCGGAACACAGTAGTGTTTGCACACTACTGCTTGGCAGATGACTACTGATTACATAGATACAGGAAATCTAAGTTAGGAGTTGGATTCTACGAATATAATTAGTATATAAATGTGACAGGTTATTATTTGAATTTAGTATTTCAAGCCGAAAACTCTCAGGTATGTAGTAACATAAACATTTGAACCTAACCAAGTATAATTATAAATGAAAAACCTCCACATTTTATCACAATGGCCGCTAATAAAATTACCAGAATTATAACAAAAGTATATCCATCCTTTGTTACTGGTTCCGAGTAAGTGAGTTTTATCATATTAACTTTAAGGTCCACAATAGATTAGCTCAGTTAATAATAATAGTGTTTAGTACAATGAATGACATTTTCAACACCTGCCGGTCCTAAATTGTCATCTGCCTGCCTTGACCATTCAGTTTGTGTTTGAGTTTGGACAAGAGCGCACCTGTGCTTAAAATGGTGTTTTACTAGCTTCAGAATAGTGAACAGTTTGGAACTTGCTTTGTTTTGACAGTGTTTTGTTCTTGGATCGATTTGACAGGTGATTGTCTTTTGTTTATTTATATAATTGGTAATTGTTAGTGGTTATTCAATCGAATCGAATCGAACCTTGTAATTTTTCCCTCCAAATATTATATTGCTTAAAATAATTTCTCAATATTAATTAATCTTGTTGACATTTATCACGGCAATTAAACAGATTATACATGTTTTCTCAGTCAATTAAATAATACTAGCTGTGCCCCGCGGTTTCACCCGCGTAGTTCCTGTTCCCGCAGGAATATGGGGATAAAATATAGCCTATGTTACTCGCTGTCAATGTAGCTTTCCATTAGAGAAAACTAAGCCGAAACTTTACATATTCCTATACATACTTTCATCCCCTATATTTATTTTACCCCTCAAGGGTAAAGTTTTACAAACTTTGAACGTCAAATTTATTTATATCTAATCAAAAGCGTAAAAAATAAATATCAAGCTTCTAGCTTCAGAAATGACGATACTTCCATACAAACTTTCATCCCCTATTTCAAACCCTCACAATGCATTTTTTGCAATAAAAAGTAGCCTATGTCCTTCCCTAGGCTCTAGACTATTTCTGTACCAAATTTCATTTCAATCGGTTCAGTAGTTCAGGCGTGAAAGAGCAACAGACAGAGTTACTTTCGCATTTATAATATAAAGTAAGGATGATAACTATTGCATAACATTTCCTAATTGAAATGTTTATATTGCTTAGATAATTTTGTTTTGATATTTTATAATCTGCCAAAACAAACAATAAGCTATGCTTAATTGAATTATGATACCTGACTAATTAAAATTTGGAGTAATCCAAAGAAGCCTCTACAGTTACAGATGAACGTTGATGAAGTGAAATAATGAAGAGATTGATAGAGCAAAATTTAATATATTCTTTACTACGCTAATTAAACATTTTATAGTATTTAAATTGAATTAATCAAAATCAAAATATTTTTTTAGAAAAAAAAACTAACTAAGTATCTAAAATATTGTATTATCAATGGAACTTAACAGGCAGCTAAAATTTCAATTCAATTGGAAAGGGGAAATGGGTCAAAATAGAAGCTTGTCTAAGAAAATGTTGGTTCTTGTAATTTAAAATAGTTTAATACCTATCAAAATATGTCATTTATAGATAAATAACACTTTATCTTTTAATATAACATCTGCAAACCTACACTGGACCAGTGTGTTACATTATGGTCCATGGCCATACTCTCCCCTTCTCTCTAAAAAGCATGTGTCTCTCCAGTAGGAACGCTTACAGTAAAAATAATACCTAATAATAGTAACTATAAACAATCCAATATGGCATCTCTCAGAACATGTAGCAAGACTTTTTCCAAGGGAAAACAATGGGAAACAGGCTTGAAGGAATAGCATTCCATTCCCACAAATAAAACATAACTCAACGCGTACATTCCGACTACCACGGTGGTGGATCGATACCCTCACATGTGAGGTCATTTATACCAGAACAATAATTGTTATAACATCGATGTGACTGACGAGCGGTGTATATAAACATCCATCATAATTAACATATTATACCTATAGCTACACGTGTTCATCGACTTATCCAATACCTTTCTAGAAAACTCCGTCATTACACAATCACTTTGTATAAGAGTGTACTTCGAATAATGTACTAATGTGAATAATGTACTTTGAAAACTCGACAGACTGATTGATTACTCATTAAAAATTCAAGCGTAATTCTAATTTTCTTGCCGTTTACTCAATTAAGATTAATAGGCGATTAACTTAAGTATCTTCGAACGCGAAAGGTTACTTCATTAAAATTTACGCACAGTTTGGAAAACGTAAAAACGTTTACTTATGGGCACGTTTTAATGTTTCAGATTGAAGAGCAATGATGGCGGAGAGCGCAATGAAAGACAATATCTTACAGCCTACGACGCTTCACGAGGCAATAAACATTATTAAATTCCTCAAAACGTCACATAAACAGGAGATCGCGAGGCTCAAGGAAGCATACGCGAAACAGGCAGAAGTTATAAAGAAATTGGAATCGAATAGAAAGAAGGAATTGGAATTCCTTTCCAGTGAGCTGCAGAAATACGAAGTGAATTTGGCACTCCGAACCGAATCGGTCGCTAAACAACTGGCACAGAAGGACATTATTATACAAAAACAAGCCGATACAATCGAAGAGCTCAACAAAAAGTTCAACCTACAGAATGAATTCACATTCAGCGTGCCAGAAATAAATATCCTTATCGATTCCAATTCAGACTCAGGTGTCGCGTTGGAACACGACGACAGCCGCATTAAAACAGAGGAAAAAACCGAAGTGAAAACTACAAGAAAATGCAGCAGGAAGTTCGGTGAGACAATTAGCTTTCTACGTAGCCGAGTAGATTTCTCCCCGATGAAATATAAGCCGAGTAGCCGTGACGCTGCGAAAAAGAAGGAAGAAAAGAAAAATCTGTTGCAAGTTCCTAATGGTAAACATAGAGTATTGGCTCGTCAATTGAATAGTGAGAAATCATTGAGCGACGATGATCGTGCGCCACGAATTTCTATCGATGACTCTGTGTATTCCGACGGTGGTATATCACCTTTTGTGATCAGACCTACCAAAATGAACGACAGTATGAACAACCACTTCTCTGATGATGGCAGTGAAGACACCAGTGAAGAATTGTTCGATAGAGTCATGACCCGAAGTAGCATCAGAAGATCGGTGAAGGCAAACCCTAAATATAAGAAAATAAATAGAAGTAAGTCCAAACTGTTAGAACATGTTAAGGTCAATATTGTAGATTAAATATAGAATAGCTGGAATGGTGAGTAAGTAATTTATGTGAAATGGTTGGGAGGAAAATAAAACAGTGAAGAGTTTGTGTTTTCTTTGTTTTTATAAACAAGTTTCACGTAACTGTAGATAAGTTACGTGAAACTTGTTTACTTCAAGAACGTCTTCTTATAATAACAATATTATACCCAATTAAAGCTGCCCTTTTAAAAGCACTATTTGACGAAATGTTATTTAGTTAGCTGCCTTTTCTATGTTATTATTTCTTTTCTTTCAGTAAAAGAGCAGCTATTTTATTAATTACTTAGACTTCTATTTATTAACTATTCTATTTATAATGTCTCATTATTTAAATGTTTTCTTAAGTAAACAAAATCTTATAGAGTCGTGTATTATGAACACAATATCTATTTTAGATATTTCATTTTTTTTTATCAATTTAGCGTTTCTTCTACCAGCATCTACTCTGGAACTCATCTACTCCATCAGTTGTAAATTATTTCAAGCTTACGACTTGTGAAATCTACATTCCTCCGACAGATATATTCAATACCTAAACCTACAAAATCCTTGAGAATTCAATTCTTAACCCCAACGACATGACCCGGGCTAAGGCCGAAAACATACGCATAAAGACAAACTACTTCTTACTAACTCCGCCTCGTGGCTCCGGACTGTTCCTATTACCCGCGATTTTTTTTAAATTTCTCAGAAAAAAAGATTTTCGACTTTTTCGTGCTCTATCAAAAAGCAACGCTTTTTAGTAACGTGAACATGGATACAGGTAACTCAATAATTTAAAGGTCTACTTATACTTGAACGAAGATTGGTCCAAGTTTTAGGTAGTTCGTAATTACTTTAAAAGACAAAGTAGTTAGCGTATTTTCACTGAAATCAGTTAGATAGATAGATAGACAAACTCTTTATTAAACAACACAGAAAACCTAAAGCTAGAACTAAAACAAACTTAAGAATCAGTATCGCAGTGGGCAGTTTGGTTGCTCCGACCGACCCCCTAGTTGTATCATCGCAAATAAACAAACACACATTCTTATTGTATTAGGATGGAAGTAAGGATATTTCGTCAGCTCGGCCGGGATGATTTATTTTACACCCCGGACCGTATCCGTGATGTTTACATCCCGTCTGGGATCGCGCCCTTGCATATAATTCCAGAATCAGCGTCCCGTGTCGCCGTCGCAATGAAACTTGTGTTTTATTCATCGATGTTGCTTGTTCGGAACACTACAACCCGTTACGTTGGGATTTTTATACTGCCATCACTCACTACCATCAATACCTCGCAGGTAAATAAAATTTTGTTCGATTTACAAGGTCTTAATAATTTAAGATACGCGTATTAGAGGTTCAACGGAAGTAAATGTAATTTTTTCATCTTACTGGGCATTACTATTGAATAACGTGAAATATAACTAAAAAAATTATAATGTGCTATAAAGATCTCTACCTAGTAATCTTCGAATACCAGATTATGTAGTGGCAATTTTACAAATTAGTCCTAAACCCTAATAGAAACTCTAATCCAGGATTAACTCCTAGCACTAATCCTGTTGAGATTCGAAGCAAAGAGCATCATAAGGATTAAGCAACTCTCATAGTGCATATTAAGAAGATGTGAAGTGATTAACGAAATAACTAATATTATGTTTTGATAGTTGAGGAGCTAGCAACGCCAAGATCAGGGTGCTAATAATAGTATGTAATGTGGCACGTATTACCTGAATCTAAGAAATCGGGAAATAAGAAGAACTCAAAACGCTAATTCGCAAACTAAAATCATTACGTGGAATAAAAAGCTCTTGATCTTGAAAATTTGTATTTGACTAATAGACAACACAATAATGTTAAAATAATCAAAATATCGAGTCCCAGAAAGTCAAATATATCTAATACTAGGTGCGCCCCGCGGCTTCACCTCCCATGAGAACCGTTAATTTTTACGGGATACAAAGTATCCTATGTGTTTATCCAGGTAATACTATGTGTGCGCCAAATTTCAACAAAATCCGTTCTGTACTTTTTGTGTGAAAGAGTAACAAACATCTGCCCATTCATCCTTACAAATTTTCTCATTGTTAATAATAGTAGGAAGTAGGGTTTTACGAGTAGTTACGTCACGATTCAGTAAAATGGCGAATTGCTTTTGCAATAATTGGTGGACAGGGTAGATCTCGTTTCAAACTTTTTGACGCCACTGGCTCCCCGCTTTCAACGTTTACAAAACTTGTTTAACGACAAAGTTAAAATACTTTAGCGATGCAAAAGCGCTGAAAGTATGACTTAACCTGATTGTCATAGTAGTCGTGGGCAAATTGAGTTGTTCTTTACAAGCCTTTGCAAATTCTCTAAAGGGGATCATCTGAGCTTCGTTCGTTTCCAACTAGTTGCTTCCTAGTCTTTCTCAAGTTTTCTTTTGTTTTGCCAAGTAAAAATATAGCAGACAGATATTTTGCGATGTTTCGTGATTGTTTTTAAGTTCTGTAGTTTAAAAGCAAAAATGGGACCCTTATTAATTCAAGCGTTTTGTTTAAACAGGTACGTGGTTTTTGGTTGAATGGTACGCGTTTAATGGTGGTTGTTCTTCTTCTTGGTTGAACCATTTGCCATAAGATTTTCTAACCAAAACTGAAATTTACTGGGCAAAATGAAAGACAGAAAGAGATCTATAGTTTCAATTTAAAATACACAAAGTATTTACTTACTAAAAGATTTATCCTTCTTGTACAAAAAACCAAAGGGCTTGAGAGCAAACCCCTGTAGCTCAGACCTTTTCATTAGGCCAAATATTTAGGGCACTACCTACCCGTTTTAGGTAAAATATTTACGGTCATACATATTTATTAGGCAGCGGTAAATCAGTGATAAAGTACCGACAACAACACTGCTACCTTTTATACGATTTATTTTCGAATAAGTATTAGATATTTCATCGGAATACAGAATTCCTAAATCAACGCTTAAAACATTTCAAGATCATTTTGAATATTCGGGGATTATATTTAATCCCGGGATAAACTACGACTATACCTATCAAAGCTATTGTGGAAGTCTGTTGGTATTTTTAACCGATTTTATTATTAAGCAAAAGCTTACTGATTCGTCGTTTTGTCGATGATAACACCCGGACAATGCGTTCCGAGTAGTCGTAGAACTATTTGTATGGTACTTTACGCACTTGATCTGATTTCCGTCATCGGATTTCTCTCCGTTATCCGTGAACTTTCATTTCGGAGAAGATTCGGACACATGTTTAACGACGTGAAAGCTCTACGCTGTGGCTCTGCGTGTAAATGACCTATACCAAAAGGTGGCCCCTTAATTGTTTCGATTTGGATCAGAGATCACGGATTCAGAGGTGGTGCAAAAATAAATATCAGAATTCAGTCCGTATTTCTTAGATCCGTATTTTCACGGATACGGGTTGGACGTAGTGCGGAACTCAAGCCATCACCTGTCTCGTCACTCATTCGCATTAAAACAGTTTTCATCATCATCAACAACTCATATTATCGGCCCACTGCTGGGCACGGGTCTCCCTTCACTTTCGTGAGGAGGATTAGGCCATAATCCAACACGGGGGCCCGGTCCGGATTGGCTTAAAAGTTTCAGTTGGATTAAATTTTACTGCAGTTATTGTTATCTAAATAGGTATGCAGAGCTTAATCAAAATAAGCAATATGTCTAAGTGTTTCCAGCCAGCCAAAGGCTTGTCGGCACTAAAGTATCTTGTTTTCGGAACGTCTCTCCTGTGGATTTTACGTGTCGTTTGAATAGATATTGGGCGGTAAAGTGGGGCTGGAAGAAGTTTCTCCTAGGAAAAGACGGATGTGGTATAAAAATATTGCACACAGCTTCTTATGTGCTTGGTAATAGGGCACTTTATCGTTTGCCAAGCGAGGTAGCTGCCCCCGTGAGAAGAAAATCTATCACCAAACATTTTTCGGAGGAATCAAGCAGCAGTCATTGAGAGCCAGTTTAAGCGTGTTTAGCACCTTCGACAATATCGTCTATTAACACTAACTGAAATAGTACTTCTATCAGCATCATCAACCCATAACGTCCCACTGCTGGGCACGGGCCTCTCCTCGCTTTCGTGAGAAGGGTTAGGCCATAATCCACCACGGGGGCCCAGTCCGGATTGGTGGATAACATACTTACCTCTGAAATAATTCTCGGGCAGGAGGTTTCCTCACGATGTTTTCCTTCACCGAAAAGCGAGTGATAATTACGTACAACTACGTACGTAGTACTTCTATAGTAGTACAGAAATATAAAAATATTATCATTAAAGCCATATCCACAGGCCCTGTGTCTCCCACACATCGCCAATGGCCCGTGTAATGCAGGAGGCGACAAGGCGCCAAACTTTTGGACTCAGCCGGGATGATAGCAAACTTTTCACTAGCTGTATGCTGATTCTCTGCCGGTACGGTCAGCAATGAAAATCCGGTTTATTGCAGCCAATAAAATTGTGAGCAGAATGTTATTCATTTTTCTATGAGATCTCATCTACCAATTGCTGAGATTGTGTAATATGTGTGGTGATACGGCGGCAACCTTTTAAAATTTTTACACAATTTTTTTTTACATTACCGAGTAACAAGACGATCAAGTCGTTTACCCGATGGTAAGCGCCATGTATGCCAATACAAGACAGCAAACATTTCACTAGCTGCTTTTCACAGTCATGTCAAATCGCTGTCGGTATAATTATCAGGCATACTCGGTCCCTATTTTGATTTATTATCGTAATTATACTTGTAAAATATGTCTTTGATCTAATTTCGGTGTCTTACAAAACCTAACTAAACTAAACTCCTATTGTGAGTTTGTTTATTTGTTACGCTTTCAAGCCTAAACCACTAAACCAATTTTAAAAATTCTTTCACCGATAGAAAGCCACATTATCAGCGAGTAACATAGGCTATATTTTATCCCCGTATTCCCACGGAAACGGGAACTACGCAGGTAAAACCACGGGGCGCAGCTAGTCATAAATAAAAACGTATAAATATCACAAACAAAAAGTTTTTACCATAATTTTCATCAGCAGATTATTTCGCACTGCTAAAAGATTCAAGCCATTTTATCATTCAGTTTATTATTTAGACATCAAGACAAAATATGTGACGTTCACTAAAGTTATTTTCCACAAATTCAACCGACATGGCAACATTAAAAGTACTGCCAGACACTCATTTAGTCTGTGTTCATTTTGGGAATGCACCGCATGCATAATGCCCATGCATAGCAGATGTGCTTAGAATAGAGCTGTTTCGGCCACCGCATGCCATTGGAGTTTCTATTCGCCACAGACTAAAAGTATCATGCTGTTAGTAGTCTAGGAAATTTGGTACAAAAACAAGTCAATCAATCGATATTTTTTTAAATTTTGTACCCTAAAAGATTTTTTTTTAAATTTGTACACGAAAATTCTAGTTATCATTATCAACTTCACGTTGCTTTGGGTGTTTTTTTTTACGTAAAATATCTAGTGCTAGTTTATTTGTTCACTAGCTGCGCCCCGCGGTTTCACCCGCGTAGTTCCCGTTCCTGCGGGAACACGGTGATAAAATATAGCTTTTGTTACTTCTTGATAATGTAGTTTTCCATTAGTGATAGAATGTTTAAAATCGGTGCAGTGGTTTAGTCGAAACCCTACATATTTCCATACAAACCTTCATCAAGCCTAAACAATAAGTTTCAAGCTTCTAGCTTCTAAAATAACAAAACTTCCATATTATTTTTCATCCCTATTTCAACCCCTTAAAACACTTTTTTGCATTAAAAAGTAGCCTATGTCCTCTGCAGATGTCTTGACTATATCTGTATCTAATTTCATTTAAATCGGTTCAGTAGTTGAGGCGTGAAAGCGTAACAGACAAACATACAGACAGACAGAGTTATTTTCGCATTTATAAAATAAAGTAGGGAAGTAGGGATTTGTTTCTTTAAGTGCTCAAGGTCAAGGGTGTGCCAATTCAGGATGTATCAGAATTATAAAGAAATATATAGAAATTATATAGAAGCGACCCCAAAATACACGATCGAGTTTATTTACTGGAATACAGCTCTTATGTCCTAGGTACATGTGCGCGCAACAAAACACCTAACTGTATCCAAATTTTGCACACCTCTCAAAATAAACATGTTTACTAAAGCGTGTATGGACTGACTACTGACGCAATTCATTTGTTTAATACTGATACTAAAAGTCATTGTATTAGCAAAACCTTTGTTATTTAAATTTTTCTTTTACTAAACATAGATTGGATATGCTCTCACTGGCTTCGGAGTAGTCTCGTGCAAGAAAAATTGTCTATTTAAGTTAGCTTCTGAATGCATAAACAGTAAACTATTATAACATTGTTAAAGGATTACTCAAAACGAAAACAAGAATTTAGGCATTAGAATTTATTTGGCATTGGAAATTAGGCATGTACCTAATACCTACCTATTTGATCTGAATACGTTCACTGCTGAAAATACACACACGTCTGTGTTTTTATAATTTTACGAAAACACGCCTGGCGCGCGTACCCGCACTGCTGTATTGACAAATTTTATCACACCAGTTGTGTACGCCCGCACAGCTGATTAAGTTTAGTTACGACTCAACGCCAGTAAACAGTAAATTCATACGTTGTGTGAAGATTCGCAAAATAGCCAAAGAAGCAAAACGGTTCACCAGTGAACGTATTAACGAATATCAGAAGCCGTCAATCTAATTATAGTATCTCACTAATAATTAAATGCGAAAGTTTGTCTGTATGTGTGTGTGTTTGTTACCTCTTCACGCCACAACTGCTGAACAGGTTTATGAAAAAAAAATATAATTTACAAAAATTTAGTATACACATACTTTAGGTTCTGAAATAGAACATAGAATACTTCTTATTTCGAAAAAAAATAGAGGTTAAAACTAAACGCGGGTGCAACCGCGAGGCGCACCTTGTATTATTGTTGTAAATTTTACAATAACGGTAACGCCTGCGCAGGAATCAAGCCCGCTTCGCACCCGGCTCATCAGCAAATTACACCACGGAGGCGATCTCTAAATAAATGTTACAGTAGATAGACGATTATTTATTATACATAGATTGATTTATTTCGGCAGCAGCTAAAAATAAGTCAGCCGACTTCATATTCTTAGGTCAAAATAACCGGTACTACCACTGCGGTGAACGCAATATTCAAGCATAAAGAAATACCGACTCAACAAATTTAATTATCTATGTAATTATAACAAAATACAATTACATTCATTGATGTTAAAAGATTAATTATCGCATCTCGCTCCGTTCATCCGTTCTCACACAGACAAAAAGTCTCCACCGGACCTTCGGGTTTTTTCATCTCCTGATAGATCCTGGGAACTCAGGACACTTTGAGTCAAGAACCTAAAACAGGAATGAACGTTCGTGAGAGCGCTGGTATAAAAACTTAGACATCTAGTATAGGAGTTGATGCTGCGTTTAATTACATTAAAAGATCATAATCGAAAACACAAATTGACTGTAATGGCATTGGCATTTCGTTATAAGATATGAGTTCCAGCATTATTTTTCGAAGTCCTTAATCCTTAGATTTAACAGTACGTATTTACTATGGAATAGTGATGCTTTAGGTAATCGTGAAATACTACTAAAAGTATAGTTAATTTAGTTTCATAATATAATTGTGATTTTTGTAAGCTTTATATTTAGTAACTAGCTGCGCCCCGCGGTTTCACCCGCATAATTCAAGTTTTCCCGCAATAACTCTCTTAAAAGCAATATATTTTTCCCGTTTTTGCCACATTCTTCGTTGATGCTCCGCTCCTATTGGTCGTAGCGTGATGTTATATAACCTGTAACCTTCCTCAATAAATGGACTATTCAACACAAAAAGAATTGTTCAATTCGGACTAGTAGTTCCTGAGATCCTAGCGTTCAAACAAACTCTTCGGCTATATATGTTAGTATAGATGACATAATTATTAAATACAAACTTTAAAAAAAAACGGACCATGACGAGTAATACATATTAACGGCGACTACTGCACTAAAGTAGGTACAACCCAGACTTTTATTTTCTCTTTGACTTGGATACAAGTATTTTAATTAAACCGGTATCGAAGTGTTTATCTGCAGACGGTAGTACATTCTAGTGATGGCAGTATATCAAAATCTAAATGAATGGATTTGCATCAAAAAGAATGAAAAGCTTATTAACGGTACCAACTGTTAAAAACGTTAAAAAAACACTAAGCTTTTGGCCAAATCATCACAAGTTTATTTTTTCTAAACTTTTTTTAAGTCTCAGTTGTAATAAACCTTTGTCCTGCAGGTCACCCCTCGATCGTTTCTAAAACCAACTTAGTGATAAATTCTAATGTTTAGTTTTCCTTTATTGCTAGCTTATCTTTGCTCGGCCACTGACTTTTGAACCCAAGGACAACGGTGCGGCGTTCACACAATCAAATAGAATTATCGCTTTGAAATTTCTACATTGTAGTATAGGTACCATTATTCTCCAATCCAATGAGAAACACGAAATCCCTTTTTTTATGAAAGTCCTTTGTTTTTATGACTCTGACAAGTTTACAATTGTTGGTTAGTTAGTAGGGCTTAATGGTCCAACGATGGGATTCAAGATTTGAGAGAACAAAAGAGGCACTGGTCGCACATGTTGACCAGACATGGGAGTCGTTCGGAACTAAAAAAAAAAGTTAGTCGGGGATTGTAACTGGTCACTGCACACAAAATGCAACCTAGTAATGAACGAACGAACTCTTCGCTGATAGTACTTCTTGCATTTTTATAATTTTAGTGGGTTTTTTTTGCGGACGGTATGACTCCTGCAGTTTTAGAGGCTACTCAGGGATGCGATTCTGAGATATACTTTCTACCTAATAATGCCAATAATATAATTTACTGTTAACATTTTGAAGTATCTAAGCATACGAGGGGAAATAGGTACATGATACAGCATTCGAGGGGCAATAGGGGAAATAGGAAATAGGTACATACGACAGATTTTTTAGATTTTTTTTTCATGTCCTCCTGTCCTGATTCTTGAGGAAGTGCGTTCCATTCCGGTATTACCTAGAAAATACTTAGGTGACTTTTCAGTATTAACTACTTGTCGGATCCCTTGACCTGTAGACTTATTTCGTAATATGTAAGTTCTAGTCTTAGATCTTACGATGCACGAAACACCTACGCTAAAAGTGAGTTCCATTCCAGTGTGAATAGGTTTATGATGATTAAATAATGAGATATTATAGTTTCCCATACCAACAAACATTCAATAAAAGCGCCAATGACGGTCACGCGCGGCGGTTCACTTCAGCGTGTAAACTCAGACGGTAGAGACAAAGGACGACGAGCAATTGTCTCTGGCTGATGGTTTGGGACAAGGTGCGAGCTGAGAGCGGTTTATTGGCATATAATAGGTATTAATTCAACTAAGAGACTGGACCGAGGTGGAGTGTTTGCTTCGCTACAGGCTGATGCCCTAAGCTCTTCGTAGTAAGGTTTATAGTGACATATCAGTTTGAAGTAGCAACGAATCTTGAGATCGGAATAGTCATCATCATCATCGTCAACCCATATCATCCCACTGCTGAGCACGAGTCTCCCCTCACTTTCGAGAGGAGGATAGGGCCATATATATAGAATCATATTTATATATCTGGGGTGTATATCCATGATCAAAGTATGATTCTCATAACTTGCACCAAAAACCAATAGTACGTGGGCAGCGGGCGCCGACTGGTCAAAGGGGTCCGTCGCCGCCTTGTTTCAGGAAATGAGGATTATTGCTGCCGCCTCTGCTATATTACACTTTCTTTGCGTCTAATGGACAATTCATCTCTAATAGCTCTTGGTCTCTTAGGATCAGTTACCTATAGGTATTCTGTCGCCGACTATCAGCTTTCTCAATAAGGTTTAGATGTTTATAGTTTTGTTCTTACGTATTTGTCGATTTGTACAGTCATGTAATAACGTCACAATAATAGTTTTTTATTTTTGTTTTCTATTCTTTTGGTGCCAACTGAGCTACAGCTTTAATGAACAGTTTATTGCTAACTCTTTCGTTCTGATAAAGTTTGAAAGTGACAGCTAAACGTTTGAATTTTTTTTTAATATGATATGTTACTGTGAGTATTTAAAAAAAAAACGCGTCTCAATCACATTTATATAGATCCTGACCCTTAACTAGGATACGAGTAGGTCCTTTATTTGAAGACGCTAAGGCTTGAGGATATTTTCTAGACGGAATACATAAGATGGTTATGATTTAAAAGACGACAAAAATGACTTATTAAGAATGCATGCAGAATGCAATAAAGATTCTAACTTCGCAAAAATTTACTTATACCTACCTACTATTAAAAGAGATACGATTAGAACGGAAACAGTGGAAGTAAACAAGGTCGGAAACCAGAGTCAATGAGATGGAAACGACAAAAAAGAGAATCAATTACTGTTATTGATTGATTGTTTATTTATAGACAGACAGATTCTAAGCAAGACAAAGAGTCCACAAAACACGACCGTTTTGAAAAATTCTTACATAGGTATTTCAAACCATTAAAGAACTAACAGTTAGATAGGAAAAAACTATAAGGCGGGTGCAACTATTTTAATGTGTATTTTTATACTGAGTGACAAACGAGCAGGTCGTTCGACTGATGGTAAGCGCTACGCCTGCCCATAACAGTTACAGTGCTACCCAGAAGTTTGCATTACATAATCCTGCGCGGCACTGCACTCGTGACCCTGAGACATCGGCTCTAAAGTCTCATACGCCCAGTAATTTCACTGCAAACACAGTAAAGTTTGCACACTACTGCTTGGCGGTGGAATATCAGGTACCCTGGCGTTCTCTTGCAGAAGAGGCCCACTACTTCTTTGCTTTGTAGAGTTATGTGAAGTTCAAAGAATTTGTGTGAATATTGTGCTAATCCAATTTGAACACTGCCTTTTTGCTCACGCACATTGTGGTGTCAAAACAAAATAACGTCCCAATACAGTCAATTCTAAATGGCCCTTCCTAAAAACTGAAATTGGATATCACCAAAATGTTATCTTCCCCTTCTATTACGGAGTAAAAATAAAGAAATGACAAATAAAACTGTATTGTAAGTACCTCGGTAGCTACTCCGCGAGGGAAGTCTCGAGAGAGCACCCTTGTCTTTGATTTTTTTTTATTTTTCCGTTGTTTCCGTGCCGCTTTAGGGACGCTACGTTTTGTATTATTTCTCAACTTTGTTGAAAGTTGTTCCTTCCGTTTTAAATATAAAAGATACAAAGATATTTAAGGGGAAATGTCCTGTCTTGAACACAAAGCGCGGCCGCTTCTGAACATATAATTTTCTTTTAAATGTGATTTAGATGTTGTTTAAATCTATTGCTTGGAAAAAATGAGACTAACCTTTTGAACTGTGCTATTATCTGCTTATTTTATTTAAATACCTTTTATCTCGATTTAACATAAAACATGTCGATATGTGTAATCGACTATATTTGTTTTCAGAGTACCCACAAAATATCTAAACACTATTATTGCAACATACCCTACAGATTTTAAATAAAAATGTCACGACGAAAGTATTCATTAGAAAACTAAATAAGTACATTTAATTTTGAAAAATAAATATACTTAAACTTTACTTAAGCAACATTAGTATTTATCAACCATGCATTTAAAACTGGACCTATCATGAAATATCACTATACCAGAAGTAAGTAAACAAACTTATTTTTTATCTAAGTGCTTGAAATATTTTTTACAGTAACAATAGTAGTGCTTACCTTATTATTATCCTAGTGACCCAGTCCCATTTTAAGTTGAGCATGTCAACCACCTTTAACAACATCATCACACTTAACACCAGGTGAGATAGTGTTCAAATATCTGCCTATAATGTATAAAATTAATACTGAGACATCTAAACTACGTGTGGATCCTAATGTTATAACTAATTGTTTTTTAGATAATGGTTTATCATGGCTCTCAAGACCGCCCAGATGAAGACAAATTAAAAACCAATAATAAATGCAACAACAATGAATATCCATGCAGCTCAATAAACAGTATTGAGAAATGAACTCCAGCTGAACTCAAAAATATGTCAGCATTTTATCAACCTTACAGTTTAGCTTGTAACGAATGGAATCCAATGTTTCCAATAACTTCATGGTATCCAGTGCGTCGAATTCCTTTAGTAATGAATTCTTCAGCTGTGCTATCGACACCTTTATGTCCGTACGTACCAAGAGTAGCAGTTCCAGCGGTTGTACCATCTCCTATAATACTCTCAAATGATACATCTCAATTGTCAAGCTTCTACGAATCTGTGTGTTCTGAACTAGAAACTACGATGGAAAGTTTTTTTGAATGTGACAGTGGCGTTCAGAATGCATCTGAATTTGATGATCCTATAGAATATTACCTGTCGTTGCCAAAGGATCTGTTTCCATCGGCTAGAACGATGATAATGGATCCCAATGAGATGATAGACGAATTTTGCAAATTGCCAAATGTTTGTGGTCATTCTTCTTGGCTGTTGGATCTGGAGTTTGGGATTCCCAAGTCACCTATAACTAGGCCAATACCGATTTACAATGTCAAATTCAACAGCATCCATTGCAAGAATACGCCTGATGCGATACATCCTGGGTTTGAGAGCTGTAGTCAGGGCTTCAAGCAAGTGCTATTGTTCTACTATGATTGTTTAGTGTCCACTTGGTATAGAGGGTACGTATTTATAAATAGTGATAGATCAGTGGAGAATTTTCAGTCGTGGTTGCAGTTACCGATGCAAGTGCTAGGTATCTGTTGGTCGTAGGGGTTGACTACCCCATGTAATTATTGTTTATAAACATTTGACTTGTATTTACCAATCGCATGTAAATTGTAAATAAGCATGAAATTAGATTGTAATTATTTTAAAATGAAATGTAAATAAATTTTAATGGATTGCACGATTTAATGTCAGAAGATGAAAAGTGTTTTGCTTTTTCAGGGGTTTGCCCATTAGATACCTTTTAGCGAATTGGAAAGGTAGGTCTATGTGAAGTGGAGAAAATATTTTTTATATTTTCTTATTTTCAGCAGCAATCTGAACGCATTCGTCATGATGATACCACTAGAACTGAAGTATTTTCACATTTACTAAGCTGACATAGACAAACATTAGGTTTCAAAATCAAACCAAAATAGCTCGCCCCAAATCTTTGTAAGTATTTAGATTTCTCAATTATTTTATTCAATTTTAGGTAGAAATATCGAGTCTCTGTCAGTTAGCTACTCAGCAAGTAGCCAAGACGCAGTTAACGACACGATTGCTTTACTGAAACTTCATGGAAAGATTATAGGATATATAGGATTTTATTTTTATTTTACTGAGAGACGAGACGAGAAAGTCATTCGCTGAATGGTAAGCGCTACGTCTGCCCGTAACATTTACAGTGCTACCCAGAACTTTGCATTGCATAATGTTAAGCGGCACTGCACCGGGCTGGCCACCCTGAGACATCGGCTCTAAAGTATCTTAAGCCCACTAGTAAGATAAGGTAAGATAACAAAATGTAACTTCTTTGTGGTTGTATCATTTGCTTACACATCTAAAGTTTATCGAAAACTATTCCACCAATATGCCACAGTACCTCAATACATATTTAAAAAAAACTCCTTGGTTTTCCACCAAATCTCTCACTTCAAGTTCAAAATCATTTAATAATTTAAGAACAATTTTTTCCTTTTTAAAGTGTAATTTACTTAGCCAAAACCATTTATCACAAAGCCTACTTACCATTATCGTGAGCACTTTCTATTCCACTACATTAGACCTAAACTATGTTCATTTGGCTTAATTTGGTCACCGAGACCCACAATAATCAATGCTGACCCAAATTTGAGGTCCCTAATGGCAGGGTTTATGGTGGTCAGTATTTCACATTAATTATTTAGTATTTTTTGTGTTTGTCAGTTTTTTTTATTTTAGATTTAATTCAAATGAGTTTTAGCTATGCGTTGAACATTGTCAAAAAGGCGCTAATGTGATTTGTTTTATAATCGACTCATATTATTTTTTAATAATGATGGTCATCATCATCAACAACCCATATAGTCCCACTGCTGAGAACAGGTCTCCCCTCACTTTCGTGAACAGGATTAGGCTATAATCCACCATAGGAGCCCGGCCCGGATTGGCGGACAACATACCTACAACCGAAATAATTCTCGGGTTTCCTCACGAAATATTCCTTCACCGACAAACGAGTAAATTATGCGTGGATTATCACATAGAATACTTTTCATTTCGTAAAAATTAAGCATTTTTCTGAGATACTTCCAAACTTTTCCAAACGCGGTTAAAACCGCGGGGCGCAGTTAGTAGCAAATAAATAGTTGAACCCAAATATGCTATTAGGAATTTAGCCTGAAGCCTAGGGCATCGCTAAAGCTTAAACGGAGATTGTTTAAGTTCCCTGAGGGAATTCTGGGGAACCTTTGTTTGAATTGTACGTAGGGGAAGGAATGAAATTGTTTAACTTTAATATTGTCAGTATAATAAATGCTCCCAGAGCGGAGGTGTATTCCTTTGCATGGGGTAAGGTGGGGGTAAGAAAATCATATTTTGTTAATAGCGTGAGACCCAGCAGAAGGTTTTTTTTTATTATTTTCCAAACTGTAAGACAACTATTTCAATTTCATTTGAACATAATCTATATAAAAATGAATCTATTTCCCTTGGTCAGACACACATCACGCGTGAACGGCTGGACCGATTTCGCTAATTCTTTTTTTAAAGTGTTGTTATTGTGAAGAGATAGTTCTTTAGACAGAAAAATTAAGAAAGTTGCCCGGAAAATTGAAATAACTTGGGAGAGACGGAAAATGATTTTTTCTACAAGGTTTTTGAATGAACTCATGATTTGACATTTGATTTTTTCGCCATATTCAGCTATTCCTGGTGGTGTAACCTGAGAAATGTTGAGTTCTTGCTGGAAAACAGGAAATAGGTGGTTGAAACCGTGGTACGCACCTAGTGTATTGACACTAGCTGCGTACCACAGTTTCAACCACCTATTTCTATTTTTATTTCTATTTTTTTTTATATTTATATAGGTAATCAATTGTTAAGGTAATCTGAGGTAATCTAAGTAATAGAAAATACTAGAATAATTTAAACAAATACAATAAAAATAATTCAATATTTAATCATTAACAAAATATTTCTGTGCAAACTAACAATTGTAACGACATCATAAACTTTAAATACAAACAAAATTGCTATAGAATCTATACACTATAATAATAAATCACTTTAAGCTGTTGCTCAATTTCTAAAATGTGATTTGGTTCATTTCACTTATAACCCACATAAAGTAAAGAAGGGCTGGGCTATCTAAGTTCAGCGCTGTAATTTCAACAAAATGTATAATTATAATTTATACCATATTATTTATACTAACTTTACAATCGAATAGACCCCATCCAAAAATGCATTTATTTTGTGGAACGTAATTTACAATTTGTAAAAAATATCTATAGAACATGAAAAGCATCTTTGGTTTGAAGTCTGATTCACTACAATCTAATTATTACAAAAATATAAAAATACAAAATATTAAAACATTTATTTAATTCTGAAGAAGGAACTATCTGCAAACTTTTTTATGATGAAACAGTATTTACAAAATGTCATAAAATGTTTATAATACTGCGAATACACAAAACTTACTTTACAATTAGGCAAGATATACATTGTTTATTTACAAAAAGGTATAAAAAATAAGTTCCAATACCATAAAATGGTCAGAACATTCAAAAGCCAAGAAATCGAACCCAAACTTATAGCTTAGGTAGCTTTAGATCGGAACTCTTTGTCGGATTATAAAGTCTTAAAAATTATAAAAATACCAACACTTTTGATTGATCCAGTATCTAGAACAGTGGGAAACAATTTTTATTTACATTGGATGTACCTATAGAAAACGAAGCAGTCAATAAGGCGTATTTTACTGTTCAAGCCGAATATAAAACCATTGCGGGGCTTAATGATAGATGAATTCCAACGATCCAGTTCATCCAGTGCAGTTAAACAGTCAAGCTTGAACAATATTTTATAATTTCTATCACATTCTATTAAAAATATAATTTGTTAATAGCTGCATTGCTCAAAAAGTGAGGAAGCTGATTGGTGATGGTTAATTGTATAGATTTCTAGTATTAAATCAAGTCACCTAGTATTCTCAAGTAACTGGATTCATGCAATTCATCCATCATGCGATAAAGAATTCGTGAAGAGTCCTATACAGCCCCATGGCGGACTATTCCAATAAAACGCCTCAGAAAACGTTGACTTCATCAACATTTTTGAAGGTAACTCGCACTGCTTTCGAAATTTCATCATTATCTTTGATAAATATAATATCGTCATTATCATCATCATCAGCATCATCGTCGTCAACATTAGCTTGTGTTTCCATGCATTTAATCTCATTAGTCATTGTTTTATTTGTATAGTCGGTATTTTGTATTTTGAAAGTCGTTATTTCCATGGCGTGCATGCATACGTATCTTGTGACACCATCCCATATCCTGTTATGATCAGAGGACGTCAACATCTCACCTTATTCATCACCCGTCCTATCTTTTGCATTATTTTATAGTTACCTGTCTGGCTTGTTATAGCAAAAACCTCCTGTCTCATGTCAATTTCTTCATCTTAAGCGTCATCAGTGTCTTTAAACCATTCATTGCCATAAAGGTCCTCAATAATTCACTGATTTATATCACTAGTCACTAAGAGTTCGAGTTCACAGTCTGAAGGATCCACGGAACGAACTTGGATATCCTCGTGCAGACTCCAGGGAGATTCGCTTCGCCACAACCGATGCCCCAGCTGATGATGCCAGCTAGGAAGTATCTGGAGTCTTTGCCTTTGACCTGGAAATTGAAAAATTGAATATAAGGAGACAACATAGCAACTTCTCACAGACAAGACAGTAGTTTTCTTATAAAAATCCTTAATAAGCCCTTATAAATCTACTGCTGGACAGTTATGGGCACGCGTAGCGCTTACCACCAGGTGAACGACATGCTCGTCTGGTCACTCAGTCAAATAACTCACGTGAGGAGAATTTTTATCTTCAGGTTCAGCGGTGGGCTAAGTGGTATCACGTCAGTCAACCAGTCAAGTCTTAGATTTTTTAACCAAATATTTCATCCACTGTTTCGTATAATTCAGCTACAACTCATTTATCTTAACCTCGCCTCCGACGCCTATTCAGAAGAAATAACTTTAATACCTCAATTTATATGCAGTCTAATAAAACATAAACCTGATCATGAGAACTTAATCCTCCTGACGGCTTATTTGTTTTTATGATCTCCCCGGCGTAATAAAACAAAGTAAGTAAGTTGGCTTAATGAGCCCGAAGAGATCTGTTACTTTGGAAGTTTCTTTAGGTCTGCAGGTTAACTTTGACCGACTTTCAGATAAGAAATGCCGAACATGATATTTGTCTTGGTTTTACGAGCATGTCTCATTATCGTTAGATTTTATATGGTTGTTTGGTGTAAGTAGCTGATATCTGATGGAGGCTGTCGTCGCTGATATTCCGATGCAAGTATAAAAGCTACGGCTTATTTTCATGCTGAAATTGTGTTTCATGTAACACCAATTTTTTTTTTTTTTTTTTTTATTTTTTTTTTACCTGGGGAATGCAATTACGCATACCACCAGACCCGGGTGAGGGCCGGGTGGTTATGTGGGACTCCCCCGCCAGTCTGACGGGTATACCCACTAAACCCCAGGGTGTTCCACCGGGACGCCTTTGTTGTCGGGGCTACGGGTGCGAGAGTGGACTTCCGCAGCTCATGTAACACCAATGCACCAACCCCCCACTGATCTACTAGGTGGCTTATGTTTTTAAGGTCACGTACATATAAAGGGAAAAAACGTAACTTATCTCACGAATTCGACACTATGGTCAAACCCATTTCCATACCAGAGTCTTCTCAAGGAGAACTCAATAATGCTGATGATGACAGTGATTTTCTGCAAAAAGTTCACTTATACCCGCCTCTCCTATACTTTGGGTGCTTGTTTATTATGCTTTTTGGAACTGTTCGCCTGAATTACATTAGTAGTTACCTGTAAAGGACCCCCCGAGTCCCCCTGGCAGGAGTCGTGGCCCCCTCTCTCGTGGCCCGCACACAGGAAGATGTCAGGGATGAACTCGTGCCGACCTGCTCGCAGGAACATGGACTTGCATCTGTCGTTCGACACTATTGGAACTTGCACCTGAAATTTACACAATAGGGATTTGATTATGGAAGAAAAGTAGTAATTTTGGAGGCCCTACTTATTTGACCAGTGACTTGAATCGGCTTCGCATAGAGTAATAAAATGGTCTTCTAAATCATTCTTTACCATGCTCGTATTTCGTTCGTTCGACTATCTTATTAAGCCTTGGTCATAAAAAAATATTTGTTTAGCTCTGTTCCGAAAACATTATAAAATATAGTCTAATGAACATAATGAGTTAAATGAATTTCATCGACAAAGTCACAATCGAAGCAAGGATAAGAATTTTAAAGACAGACGCTGTTCAAATTAACTTCGAATTCTTAAACCTTCATCACATCATCATCAACCTATATTCGTCCACTGCTCGAAGTATGCGTCTCCTAATTAACGCCACTGAGCCCGAACATTGGCTCTCCGCATACAGTTTTCGCCAGCCGTTTTCCGCAAGTCAACCCTCGAGTCATTTAGTCGAATTCTAGGAACTTGCTGGACTTCACCTGCACAATGGACTCTACAGCTATCTCATTATTCAATTGTATAAAAAAAATCACCTCCTGCAAGATCGAAGGCAGCATCCCCCCCTCGGACAATCGCCCCCACCCAGTCACCGTCGCGTTTTCCCCCACCAGCAGATCATCGCTCGCCGGGAGACAGATGGGTGCTATATGGGGCGCGAACTGCACAGCCGACTCCAGCTTCACCAGCGCCAGGTCATACTCGTACGTGTAGTAGTTGTATTTCGGATGTACGAACTTCCTCGCGACACCTCGCTCCACGAAGGGGAATTCTTCGGATACTGAGGAGAAGTCGTATTCGCCGACTCGTATCCGAATTTGAGAGGTGAGGAGGCTGGAAAGCAAAATAAGAGCCTGTGATTATTTTGATTTTTAGCGTGCTGCGCCTCGCGTTTATCAAACAGACTTACAACCCCTGATACATTTCAAGTATATCTCGTTTTGCTAAGTCAAAAAAAAACATCCACTTACTCATCGACACAGTGTCCTGCGGTCGCAATCCATCCTTCATTAATAATGGCTCCCCCACACCGATGCGTGGAAGAGAACCCGAAGAACGACGTCCTCCTCACGGACACCTGCCACGGCCACCGGCCGAATGAGGAGTCCTTGCCCCCCATGATCCTCGTTTCTGGTCGCGGCCACATTGATGTCACACCACATTCTGGAATCAAGGGGTGAAAAGGTTTAAGAAATTACAAGATTAGCTAATACTGGAACAAGCGCGCCCATGCTTTTATCCCCGTGAATAGAGATGAAAACTATCCTATGGGTAACTCCATGACCTTCCAGGAGCTTGTCTGGACAGCTAACCTTATAACTCTATAGACTCAAATCTTAAAATACATTATATTCTGTGATGCTACTGCCTATTATGTAGGCTATACACCATACTGCCTACCGATCGTCCAATCTGCATAACGCTGCAGGCTTGACCCAATATGCAGTTCTTTCATATACACCACAAAAGTAGAACTGTCATGCCTATTCACGCTGATTGGACAATAGGCAGTATGGTGGATGACCTACATAAGATATTACAACCAAAACTGCCCACCTTAGAATCAAATTCCTGAGATTATCCCATACAATAAATTTTAGAATAAACACATTCCGAAATCTACTCATCAAAATAACAACTACCCCATTAGAAAACAGTGCAAAAATAGTAAATTACTTGTAAAGAGGTTTTCTTGAAGAAACAAACCAAGCTATCCAACGAATCTTATCGCAACATACTTTAGTGTAATTTATTTTAGATTTTCGGAGACCTGTGTGGTTGTATTCAAGGAAAAGCAACGTTTTCAAAAGAATTTATACATTTTCAAAGAGCTTAAATTCTAGGCAGATTCTCCGCTTATTTCCCTGAAAAGCAGCTTTCATACATAAGCCATTCTATAGTGTTCCAGGGAAACATTTAATCGTATTTAGATGCGGAAAACTTGCCATAATAGGTAACAATTTTCTGAAGTTGCTAATATGTTTCTGTACGGAAAGACTTTCGAAATTGTAATGGTAATACAATTTTGCGTTGTTTTTTACTATCTATCTATTATATATAAAAATGTTATTTTGGTTTGTGTACGCTTCAAAAACTCAAAAAGTTCTGCACCGATCGAGCTGAAATTTGTGCATGATATATTATCCGCATCAAGGATTGTTTTTACCCATATTTTTCATCAGTGACATCAGCGAATCTGCGAATGTGCCACAGCGAAGCGTGGCCGGGTAATTTAATAGTTTGGTAATGATGTTATATCATAATATTGTCAATAGAATAATTTATTTTTATATTGTATATTATGGCTTTAAAAAAAAAAGAATGACTAATATTTGACATCGCCGTAGAGTTTCTTGGTGCTATCTACTCTAACGGGCGTATTTCCGAAGCACTGGTAGAGTCAATGGAGTTTTCCTTTTCCTGTGCGAGACTCAGTCATGAGTCACCACTTGAAAGTGAAATATCCTTTTTCTAACTCAAACCATAATTAGATAATAATCATTAGTTTCGTAGATCATAATATTTTGACTTATTTTTTTTGTATTTCTAGACTTATGTATAAAATATTTTTTATTTGACGTGTAAAAGTGCAATATTTTCCCTTTTTACAATAAATGATTTGAGTTTGAGTTTGAGTTTGACCAAACTGGCCCAAGGCTGGTCAATTGGTGGAAATACAATTTTGAGGTCCGCTAACTTTTTGGTCATTCCATCCATTTTTATGTAGGTACTAGCTGTACCCTACCACGCTTCGCTGTGGTACATTCGCACATTCGCTGATATGTCACTGATGAAAAAAATAGATAACAACAATCCTTGATGCCGATTATATATCATGCTAAAATTTCAGCTTGATCGGCGCAGAACTTTTTGAGTTTTTGAAGCGTACACAAACCAACGTAACATTTTTATATATATAGATTACGCTGATCGTCAAAAAATCTTAAATGATTTATTGGAGCTATAGTATCAGTCTATATAGGGAGGTAGGTGTGAACCTATTATACTTTTACAGGTGCATACTAAGGTATAATACAAAGTTACACAATATGGCCTCAAATTAGACTGTCCTTTGAGTATTAATGATGTACCTACAAACAAACATAACTGCTGCATCAAACGGGCAAAATCCCTGATTTTAGTAGAAAGTTGAAAATTGCTCCACCGTATCTGCATTCTCATGTAACTCTAGTGAGATTACAACTCACTCTGCACTCATTTAATCCACAGGAGCGAAAAGCACATTTCAGCGAATGTTGGGATCCCGCGGTTTTTTCGTGCTTTTTGAAGAAATTTCCCAGCTTTTACAGTTTAATCTTTGTAGAATTTTAGAGCGAGTTGAAATGGCTGCTTCTGGAAGCTTGAATAACATTATTTTATAAGAGTTTTCGCGAAGTTTGTTGGTTGGCTTCAACGTAAATCCATTAAATACCTACTTTTATAGTTCCACTGTAAAACAGAATTCTAAAGTATAATTATAGCTGTAGGTGTAGGTACTCATATTATTGCAAAAGTTACTTTCCTTTGAATTATTTGACACCAGCACGTCTAAGAAACTTTAATAATTTCTATATATCTAGGTAGCTACAAGTATAATATGTATGTATAAGCCTACATGAATCGGTAGTACTGCTGGGTATAGGCAAGGGTAGGTATAAGCTATAAATATAAGGTATACTTAAGCCACTCCATAATGCAGGCCTCTCTTTTCGGTCTTTATATTAAAAATGTTGCGGGTGTCGTGTCTTATTTTATTTTACTTACCAACGGTATTAGTTGCCGCTGTTGTCTGAATCGACACAGGCGTTGATTCCTCAGTCTTGTTGATCATGTTGATCATCGGGTCTTTGGGCTTCACATAGTTCTTATGTGGTTTGGTCGTGGTGGTCGTGAACTTCTTTGTTGGCTTCGGTTTGCCACCAGGCTTATCCCACCCCGAGGGTCTGGGCTTCGTGATGAAGGAAGGTTCTGTCGTCGCCTGCCAGTGTATCGTGTTTATGTTGCTTGGTCTTGACATGAATTGTGCTGGAAATTTAATGTATCATGAATTTCATGATAGAATAAAAAATCATTTTTTTTGGAGCAGGGTATAAATGTTTCTTATAGTGCCATCTATGTTTATTCTACAGAACTTTGACAATGTGAAGCTTTCACATCGAGCTTTTGACAAGATTTTGAACGTGACAAACAAGAAGGATTCTCAAAACAGAGCTTTCGAAATGTTTTAAAACAAACTTCACAGGTGGCACTCAAATAGATTTTTCAACTGTTTAACAAAGAAAACAAGAAGTCATTATAACTAGATGTGGTAATCGAATTCAGCTCACCTGAAGAAATACTATTGTCAGCGTGTTGTTCAGAGACCGCCATGGGCCTCGCTCCCGACATTATGCTAAGACTAGACGATATCTTGTTGTGGGGACTAGTTTCCACTTCGCTCGGCCTATTTACATTTTGGTACTTATTTACACTGTTATAAGGTATTTTATTAACTATATCACTATTTTGTTCGCTACTTGTATCTAAATTGCCTAGGGAGGGTAAGTTGAGCTCTGGCGGTCTGTAGCTGTAGGCTGGTGCGCCATCTATTGGCTTTGTCATGAACGACGGCCGCTGAGTTTGCCAGTTGGGCCGCGCGATCGTCTGCGTCGACGTCTCAGGTGGTTGTGTTGTAGTGTGCGCTGTACTAGATGGCGTTGTGTACGCCCGTTCTGTCACTGTGACTGCAGGCAGCGCGGCTGAAAGTACATGTCAACGGTTAATCGAAATTCTAAAGAGATAATGTGCAAGCGCACATTGTACCAGTAGACGTGGCTACTGGTGGCCACCACAAGCTGAGGACGGATTCTTTCACACTTCGGTCTGCGCTCGTTACTTGTGGGCGCGTTTTGTCAAATGTGGATATTTGTAGCCAAGTAGTCGCGTCTGGTGGCTCAATGTGCGCTTGCAGTAATGGTTTAAGTTAGAGGAGCCTGACCTTCGACTGTGACTGGTTTGTCCGGCAGTCGGCAGCAGGAGCCGAACATGAATCTGTCGACGCAGACGCCCGCATGCGTGCCGCCGAGCCGGCTGCACTCCTGCACCCACATGCAAGCGCCGCGCGCGCCGCCCGCCACGCACGACTTGCGCGACATTTGGTAACCTGAAGAAGAAGGAAACAAAAAACATTAAAATTTATTATGCGTTCATGTTTATTATGTTAAATAAAAATTTATGTTACATGGCCTAAAATTATTTTGAAGGTATGTGATCCACCAACACAGACCGGGCCTCCGTGGTGGATAATGTCTTTACAATAGCATAGTAAGGCGACCTTTTATTGGTGGATATACGTTGATGATGTGAATCTCGTTTTTTTTCTAAATTTACATTTTCCTTGAATAAAACAGCTAAAATAAATAAAAAAAATAGTAAATTAATCACTCGTGAATGGGTTTGGTGAAAATTATAATTATCAGGTAAATATATTTTGTTAAAGAGCCATCTATCCGTCTTATAAATAAACCACGACACACTAGCAATGTAGGAAGAATCTGGTTAAACCTGAAAAGCTCTAGATAAGACTCGGGTGTGGAAGGAAATAAATAGGTAAATTACTGAAAATTATAAATAATAATTATAAGTATAATAAATATAATAATAATAAACAAAAAATATTTTACAATAGAGCCATCTATCTTCTTCTAACTGAACTACGTTATTGCACTAGCAGCTTTAAGTGTAAAGTTAGACAACCTGAAAACTGTAAAGCTTTCCATTACAAGCAAACAGATGGTAACACTCGTATCGAAAGTGAAAAATTAACAACGATGCCGTTTAATTTGTGGTGTATCAAATTTCATCCATATTCATTTTGTAATTACGCAACTTCTATGATCCAATATACACTTATAATATTATTTTGATGATCCAGATGTCGTGATATTATAATCAACATAAATTATCGAGGTAACTAGTAATCCTAGGTATAAATTTACATTAGAGCTACTGCTGTTGTCTTCAGTATGGATATCGGGAAAAACAAATGATTTAAAACTAAAAATACGCCGAAAAATTCGCAAGCGAAGTAAAAATTAATTAATCTTTTAGTAAAAGTAAGCCTTGCACTCTTAATATTATTGAAGCCCTTGGATCGTGGATTCAAAAACTTTTTGAAGTCCGGTAGACCTAGATATAGAATACCGTTCGTCTGTAACAAGTAATAACTCTTTGGCGCATTGTGTTTCGATGCTTCAATTTATTGCCGTCTGTTTAGTTGAATTTAGGTACTTATACAGTATGACGGGTGGGCGTTCTATTATTGTTAAGGCTTTAGGTCTAACATACTTTCTGAAATGAGGCTTTGCGACCTTTAGCGGCGATTAGGTAGGTCTTCGAAGAAAAGTGCTGTTGAAAGTTTTTTTTTGTCTTGTGCATAAAGCTGAAAATGTCTTAAATCACACTTTACCTTTACGCGCGTAAAGTCAAATTCAAGGTTAAAAGTCTTCATTTACATGGGCCCTAAGAGGGTACTCATGAAGTCAACTGACTTTAGCGCCAGATTCGGAATACATCGCACCGAGAATAACCGGCAAGAAACTCGTTGGCTAATTTAAAATCCTAAAAATATTCTTTAATAAAAAAAAAAGTTTGAGTGATTTTTTTTGCAATTTTTCGCTGACTGTGCCAAATACGACGAAATGCTTAAAAATATCTAATTATTTATGTATTATATTTTCAGTTCTTTCCAGACAGTACTACGAGATAAACCATGGTGTACAATCTCCATACACGATGACTCGCACATGATTATAAATAGATACAAACACTTTTTTACACAAGATATCGTAAAAGCTTCTAGCAAAAAAAATATCCCTTACCTTTTTTATTTTACGATAATGTACAAGAGATTTTAAGCCAAAAATAGCATTATATCATTGAAATAAACCTTAACGTTCCCAAGAAATTATTTAACTCAAAGTTTGCCCAAGTTTCAAGTACCTAGTGCAAAGTGCGGGTTAAATTATGATTGCAGTGAGAACACAGCTTAAGCCGGGGGTTGTGAGATAGCAAATTTACGAGTGGTGGTCTACCGTCTACCAGCGCAACTTGCTCAGGGCTCGTTGATGCATCGTTGTACCGTAATGTACACAGCTGAGGTGATGCAGAAAGCAAACTTATGCTAGAGAAGTTTTGAAACTTTTGGGAACTGAATTTATATTTACTAGACATAAACGCGTATTTAGTATCAAAATATAATTTTGACAATCCTCGACGTTTTGGTGAAGTTACATTGGTCGTACAAAGAAACGAAAAGTGATGAAGTAATAATATAATCTAGGTCTTCTTCGACCCATTATATAAGCTTTAATTTTTGTCACTATTTTTTTGAGGTTGCAGGTTACAGAAACTGGTAAGTGCCTGGTTCTTCCACCAAATCAAAGACTCGACATTAAGTTCATAATACTTAGAAAAACTAAAACCATAACAAAGCTAAACATCAGAAGAATAAATAGATGAGCATCAACAGTAAATATGTGTTTTAACCAGTTGTTTTGTTAAAACGTTTAATAAGGACTATCGATTCAGAGACGTCAATTAACAGTTAATGGGCATTAAACTCCTTTTGTTTTCTAATGATACTTAACTTGAGCCTTTGCATTTAGAACATAAGACCGTATATAGTGCGGGTTGCGCTCTCTTCGAATTTTAGTACCCATCTTTGAGCTACGCTTGCCTTTAATTTTACATGTAATCCTGTGTTTCTCCATAAATTAAATCCGTACTTCTTGTTTGAATACCAAACTCAGTACTTTCTCGTTTTTCTTGAAGTTATCCTTCTGCATTGCTGATTCTGTGGTAAACCAAGATGTATCGGCTCCAATAAGCAACCACCGTTTACCCGATATTGATGAATCAAATGCCGACACTCGTGGGAATTATGCAACATTGAAATAATGCACTTTAGTATTACTGGGGAATTATCTTCCATCTTTAATATGAGTTTACCGTTCACTTGCGCAAATTAACTTGTAATACGTGAGTGTATGTAGTACATAAATAATTTAAAAAAGTATTGCTCTTACTGTTGTTATGAACTTTTTAAAACACTCAGTTTCATTTTGATACAGTTAATTTAGTTATTCATATATTTGAAACTAGCTGCGCCCCGCGGTTCACACCATAGTTTCTGTTCCCGCTAGAATATGGGGATAAAACATAGCCTATGTTACTCGCTGTCAATGTAGCTTTACATTAGTGAAAGATTTTTTTGATTCGGCCCAGTGGTTTAGCCGAAACCCTTCTTACTTCAAAAATGATGAAACTTCCATACAAATTTTTATCCCCTATTTCAAACCCTTACAATGCTTTTATCGCATCAAAAAGTACCCTATGTCCTTTCTCGGGCTCTAGACTATCTCTATACCAAATTTCATTTCAATCGGTTCAGTAGTTTAGGCGTGAAAGACCAACAGACATATAAGTAGGGATTTATATCATATATTTGAAATTTATATCATCACTCTTTTATCTTCATCAGAATTTTTCATTTGTTAAAGACGAAAACTGTTATAATACCCACCTAGTTAGTATTTTGGATTTTTGTAACTGCCTCATAAAATATTTGTGGTTCTCAGTGCAAAGCTTTTAAAATTACAAGAATGTCCTTTTGTTTTCTATTTACATAGAAAAAATATGGATATACCTACCTATTATTTGTACATGCTTACTTACATTTTGACATGTACTAAAAAGGTTCTTTCAAACATAGAAACTGATGAACCTAGAAATTGTTCCCGAACCACGAAATAACGTTTTTTGTATTGCCTAATTAGGTTTTTCGCCATATGATCAACATATTTCACTACCAGCCACGTCCCGTTTCACACGTGTTGAGTATTATCCTACAGGAATCCTTAAAGTTTCCGGGATAAAAAGTATTGAATGTGCTAATCCAGGTAATCAACTATATGTGTGCCAAATTTCATCTAAACCCGTTAAGCCGTTGATGCGTGGTTGAATAACAAACATCTAAACTTTCGCATTTATAATATTAGTAAGAATTAGGATGTAAGCGCAAAATAGAACGTCATACGCCTTGTAAAAATAAAAATATATGAACCACCATTGCTCCCTATCTTCGTCCAACAGGTTTACGACTACCACCACCTTGTAAAGTCATCAAGGCAGCCTACAGCCCCACGCTATACACCATCGAGTGACTTACCATCACAGATACGGAAACAAACGAAATAAACCAGTAAACCATGGCTTATCAGCTGTCCCCGATGCGATCTGATTTGCTACACTCCTGTGGAGGCATAATAATTTCTGCGATAACTGAAGCATAGAGTACACCGGGAACTAGACTTGGAGTGGACTGGTGAGATGTATGGATGCTGGAGATTTAGGGACACCGGTATATTGATTCATTGTCAATGGCAGTAGATTAGATAATTTAAATAAGACTATGGAAAAGCAGTACTGAAAAGAAATTACTAGTATACATCCAATAATTATGTTTCGTTCAAGTTACGTTAATTCTTGGACTAAATTTATCGATCGACAGTTTTATGGGAATGATAATTAGTCAGTCTTAAATCACGCTTTAAATATAAAAAGATACCAAAGGTGTTGTGTGTGTTTGTTTTCTCTTCATATCAAAGCGACTAAACCATTTATACGAAATTTGGTTGGTCTTTTTGGCTGGTTTGTGTTTTTTTTTATGGGATTCTGATGAGAAAACTAAAATCAAATCAAACACGACACATTGGATGTTGAAAACACACGTTTTTGTTCTTATAATTTAACGAAAACACGCGCCTGGCTGTATTAACAATTTTATCACAACAGCTGTGTGTGCCCGCACAGATGATTGAGTTTAGTTACAACACAACGCCAGTAAACAGTAAACGCACACGTTGTGTGAAAATTCGCATAAGTACTAAAATAAAATACACCGGTTCAGTAGTGAACGTGTTAAGTCTCCTATAGAAAGAGTTTAATAAAAAAACATCAAATATGGTCAACTAAACTAATTAGCAACTGATTATGTTTTGAGTTCGAACAAGGAAATTTCCCTTTCAAGTGGTGATTCGTGACTAAGTCTTGCAGAGGAAAAAAAAATAACACTTAAGCATCTGTGAGTATTTTTTTTTCATTCTACCTTTTTATCAACTTGTTTATCTCTCCTCAATGCACCGAAGGAAGATAACACATTTATATTGCAAATGATCGAACTGTCTTCTTAAATCTTTCGAGGTAGCCTTTGTGTCTAGAATCTAGACACGAACGCTAGACTCAATAGTTTAAAAAGCTTTAAGAAAAGCTCTAGAGAATTCCGTCTTGCTCTTGGGAAATCTATAAAACGACAAGAGAAGCGTCCGACACTGAGAAAGGATTCAGTTCGATAGCTTGGGATGAAACTTCGCAAATGGCAATATATCTTGCTGACCACCTGTCTGAACTCCTAGGATAACTGGGGTAATATATTTTCTGGTAAGATCCTAGGCAGGCACTTTGTTACGAGACTGTAAAGCTTTCTGTTTTGCGATCTTGTTGGGTGAAGAGTTTTCTGAAATAGAATATTATGAAGACTTATTTCAGAAATCTGTCTTTTTCTCAGCTTGCTTTTTAATCGACTTTAAAAAAGGAGAAGGTTCTCAATTCCGATGGTTTTTTAATATGAAAATTATAATTTCTTCAACAGCGGTTAAGTACTTTGGATTTTCGTATATCCATTTGAAGTCGATTTTTAGCTTGACAAAATTATTTTATGTAAGCAAAATAACTTTCGAGATTTATAAAAAAATAATCATCGACAAAAAAAAATCGATAATGTATAATATATATATCGAATAAAATTGAATTTGTTACTATTCATATTTAACATATAATGTTATAATATTATCATATTACACTGAAGTATCAAAAATAAAGTTGAATATATTGTCAACCGGTAAAGTTTCCAAAAAGTTGGTGACTTTACCTTCTTGAATAGCTCAATTATTATTATTTTATTAAAGACAATAATATTGTGCGAAAAAATAAATACCATCCCTACTTATATTATAAATGCGAAAGTAACTCTGTCTGTCTGTTGCTCTTTCACGCCTAAACTACTGAGCCGATTGAAATGAAATTTGGTACAGAGATAGTCTAGAGCCTAAGAAAGGACATAGGGTACTTTTTAATGCGAAAAAAGCATTGTAAGTAAGGGTTTGAAATAGGGGATGGAAGTTTGAATGGAAGTTTCGTCATTTTTAAAGCTAGAAGCTTAAAATTTATTTTTTATGCATATGATTAGATATAAATAAATTTGGCACTCAAAGTTTGTAAAAAAAAACATAGGGGTAAATTAAATATAGGGGATGAAAGTATGTATCGAAATATGTAAGGTTTCGACTAAACCACTGCACCGATTTAAAAAATTATTTCATTAATGGAAAGCTACATTGACAGCGAGTAACATAGGCTATATTTTATCCCCATATTCCCGCGGGAACAGGAACTACGCGGGTGAAACCGCGGGGCGCAGCTAGTTGGTTATATATCCATAAAATAAAAATCGGTACTACCACCACGCCCCGTCCGGTATGTTTGATTTATAAAATCTCACAAGTCTCTCATTTAAATTATACATTTTGTGTGTTTGTTTTGTGAATTTCCTCCCTTTTAGCCGAAACGGCGGAACAAATTTTGATGAAATTATGCATACAGATAATTTAAGCCATTGGATAGAACATGGAATACTTTATATCCCGTAAAAACTGACAGTTCCTATGGGATAATGTTATCGCGGGTGAAACCGTGAAGCGCTGCTATTCGACTATAAAGTTATGTTATCGCGGAACGCGGCAAAATACCATCGGAAGCAACCACAGACCCACATAAAGGCTTCCTCATCATTGTTGCAGGGTAGGAAGCGCCTTAATAGGCCCCATTGTCTATGGAATCCACAGGCGTTGTGATACGGTGAGTAGGCAACGTAAACTGAGATTATAGCTTCGAAACAATGATGATGGTCATTTACTACTGATAAGTTACGTTACGTGAGTTTTTGAGTGGCAGTTCTATTATGGGTTGGAGTAGCGCTTACCATCAGATGAATGACCAGCGGGGCTATGCAGCACGGTGCGGTTGAGCTTGAGTTCTACATTTTGGCTTTTGATTGCCACGGCGCTCCTCATTTGTATTGTAATGATGAGCCCAGTGGCAATCAATCGTCAATATGAAAAGAACCCAAGCCCAACCGCACCGTGCTGCATAGCCTCGCTGCTCGCTTTTAATTAATCACTGAAATCGTTTGAAAATGAGCTTAAATTAACTTTAGGTCTTAGGTCTATAGTTATCCCGACGTTTTTGAAAGAGATCTATGCAAAACTAAATAAGCTGATTAACGGTGATTTTTCTTTAAATTTTCTAATTAAAATATCTAAATTTAAATTAAAAATTAAATTAAATGTAAAAAAATTAATATATTAAATTAAAAACAAATCCCAGTGCGGGCACGTACCAATACACACTGTAAAACATATGTACGTAATTATCACTCGCTTTTCGGTGAGGGAAAACATCGTGAGGAAACCCACATACCTACCCGAGAATTATTTCGGAGGTAGGTATGTTATCCACCAATCCGGACTTGACCCCCGTGGTGGAATATGGCCTAACCCTTTTCACGAAAGTGAGGAGAGACCCGTGCCCAGCAGTGGGACGTTATGGGTTGATGATGATAATGATGATGATGAAATTAAAAACTTATATCATTGGTGCGGGGTCGAGGTTTCGATTTCGATGTCGCTGGCTTATAAAGCGCATGAATTACAGCTCTTTGTTATGAACTACTTTGATCAAAGGATCTCTTTAAAATTAATAAGTGTATTAATTAACTTTAGCAAAGTTAAATTTTGTAAGCTTCAGGACCAGGCAATTTTTCTCGGAAGCCGAGGTTGATAATATTCTCACCAACCAGTTTCCACAAGAATTTCCCCAAAAAAAGGAATTAAAGTCCACTCTCGCTTCTCGCCGAGATACAATTTCGGTTAAGCGAAAAACAATATTATTTTAAAATGAAGTGTCGAAATTGTTTTTACAGGCCTATTCCGTTTTCTGGATCCGAGCCGGATTTAACTTTTCCATTTTCAGTGTGCATTGGGATGATAAGCTGCCGAATGCCAGTAGCTTTTGGCATAGGGTCACATCTGTTGTTTGTGAGATAAATGCTTCAAAAGCTATAGAGGAAGGTTTTTTTTTTATTTGACTAAGTGACGGATCGATCTAGTCGTTCACCTGACGGTAAGCGCTATGCCTGCCCATAACAGTTACAATGCCACCCAGAACTTTACATTACATCATCCTGCGCGGCACTGCACTGCGCTCGTCACCCGAGACATCAATTCTAAAGTCTCATATGCCCAAAAATTTCGCTGGAAACAATGCCCTTCAAACACAGCAGCAACAGTTGTTTGCAAATTACTGCTTGGCGGATGAATATCTGGCGTGGCACAGTAACTGTTGTGGGCAGGCGGTGCACTTACCATCATGTGAACGACTTGCTCATCTCGTTACACAGAAAAAAAATGTGTATAGTATATTATACTAATATTGTTTTGAATAAATATAGTCCTTCGAGCTAAATACATAGACACTGTTATTTGGTTCTCATTTGCATTTTTGAAAATGAAAAAAGAAAATGTACTCCATTATTGAATAAAATTTTATACTTGGTCATAATCAGAAAGTTATTATAACAGCTATCAAGGCTTAGCTGCTAATAACTTTAAAGTACCCTCCATGAATGCTTTTCTAAACTGAAAAACTCGAGGGGGATTTTCATATTTTATCAAGCGCCCAGAAGCTTTAGGGTATTACGTAAAAAGTCAAATCCGAGTGAAGTTAAAATATTCCCATCAAGTAAGTTAAAATTTTATCCACTCGACTCAAGTTCCTATCCTCAATTCATTTCATAATCAAACAAAGGACCTCTTATGTTACTGAATAATGGACTCGTTTTTGGAGTTGTACTGAATTGTACTTTGGCCGGAAATCTGGCTAAACGGACAAAAAATCCGGCCAAAATGGTGGAATTACTAATAGCTAAATCGAATGCGTTTGTTTGCTATAATTCTCGCGGCAATATAACATAGAACATATTATTATATAACAATAAAAAATAATTTAACACCTTTTGAAATTATATTTTCATTACATTGATATACATCGCTTAATGATGATGTGGATATAATACTTTTCTAATATATTGATAAGGGAAAACAATCTTAGAATAAGAACTTCATAATAGTAAACACAAGCTACAACCAACAATGGATAATTACAATTGCTCCCGATACCAATACTTACACAATCGGAATAAATAAATTATGTCAGATAGTAGAATTAGTGAAAAGGCTAATTACTACCTTTTTAATTTCCTTGTAAAAGTTAGTCGCTATAAAACTATTTGATTATTTTCATCACTGGCGAATGACGCCCACAAAACAAACAGATCCTAGTCGGGGATCTTCTTGGTTATATTCATACTTTTTCCAGTGCATAGCTTAATGAAAAATTTTCAAAATGTTTACGCCGGATGTCGAATGCATCTCTACTCGTTTCAACATTTGGCAAACCACAATTTGTCCCCAAATTTCTGGACCATAAAGCTCTTACGCTCGCCTTAATAACTACGAAATGTTTTTGTCGACCTTTTGTCTATTGTTTTACAATATTCACAATGGTAGTGTCGAAACTATATTTTCTAGTAGGCAACTATTTTGGGAGGTCTATATTTACGACATGTGGGTAAAAGGACCGCGAACAATGTCCCCTTTTGTAGGACTAATGGGATTTTCATTATGGACTTAATTCGGTGGGGAAACTGTGAAATTATGAGCAATTTTGGTCACTAAAACTCGTTTGAAGTAGTCACTGAATTTGTCAACAAATTGCGTTGGGATTAAATTAAATGAAAAATATTGCTTTTTTTTAAATATGACTGGTCTTATAGACTATCAGGCGGTAATCTAGACAGAATTTGAGGGTAAGTACACCTTTACTTAGTCTTTCTATAAACAGAGATACACAAGATATTTACAAATTTATGTACCTTAGTAAGCGCCAGTTGACCTTTTAAACAAATCAGCAATAATTTAACTTTAATTTCACTAATTACCGCACCCAAAACTCATTAAAATCCAAATAGAATCACTTAAGTGAAACTCATTAAACCGAACGGCACCAAAATATACCAAGAGCTAAAAACTTTACGACTTTCTCATTTCACGACCTCTACCCGAAAAGCGTTAATTTTCACTACACTTTCCCGCTCCTGCCTTAAAAAAGGTTTTAGCATACAATCTTGCCTTAACATCAAACGCTCGATGGGAGCAAGTCACATTTCATTCAACAATCCTCATGAATAGGCAAGAAAGGCCGCCTTTGTCCCATGACGATCGCTCCTCACACTTCCCGAGTCATTTGCAATTCATTGCTGTCTGTCTTATACCCAACAGCTCGGTTAAAGAAGGGCATCATCGATGGATGACATTGTAATTGTCAAGTCGGTTCACGTATCGACTGAAAGCGAAAGCATTGACCCAGAGGAACTGTCATTCTTCCCATGTTTATTTTCATTCATAAATCAAGCTAAGGCGAGACTTAATTGAATAGGATTTGTTATGTCTTTGAAGCTTGCGAGTTTCCGTGGAAAGGACGAGGATTTTCTTAGAATTTGGACGGATTGAAGTATCGGAGATTTGTGTTGAATAATTTAGTGGGTAAGGCCTCCCAAAAGCCAGACTGTATCTTACAATAATAGGCATCTTTGGGAATATTACCACCTGGCTGTCTAGGGAGATTTTCATGGAAGCTGAATTGTTAATTTAGATTTATATGAAGACATTTTCTTCAAACAGATTCTTCAAACAGAACTTCAAGCGTTAGATTCTAGGGGGAAAACATTTGCACATGCATTTGATTTGAGAACCTTTTCTTTTTTACTTTGTTGAAAAGAAAATATATTTTAGATAGGTCATCATCACCATCAGCCTTATTCCACGCTACTATTGGGTATGTCCAGAGCCTAGACCATAGTTTTTAGGGCCGTCGGACCTGTCCTGAGGATTTGTGTGACTTGAACCCACTGAAACCTCCCATGAGCAGTCCTCCGTCGAAATGGGGTAAGGTGCCATTTATGCCATCAATTCGTCTCGTTTCTGGCCAACCAATAATATTATAAACCAGAAAGGTGAACCAGAAACAAATATAGCTATCAACAGTTCTACATCAATTAAACATCAGTTAACCAAACAATATCAAAATCACGACTATTGTAGGAGCTTGGCAAATCTAGCAAACTCGAAATTTCCATTCTATTGCGTGCGTGCAGAACCATAACGAAACAACTATTGCTGGTAGTCAAGCCACCGCATAATTAATGGCCCTTCTTATCTCTCCTGGGGTCTAACTTAACCAATATTTAATCAGTGGTTAACGTACGGTTGTATCAGTAACTTTTGAATATTTGCGCAGTAAGCTAGTAGCTAGTACAAGCTTGTTTGTTAAGATTATTGGATTGATCGATACTGACCAAATAAACACGATATTAATAATGTTGCCTTGAGACGTGTTTAAATTATTTTATTTCCGAACTTAATAAAAGGATGACGCTAGTAATAAAATATTGGCGTCGTAATATTGGTTGTAATATTATCTACATATCTACAACTGACGTGTTCTTACTCGTAAGAATTTTGATTTCTCATTACCGAAAAATTTGGCATTACTTCTGTCTTTTGCAGCTCTTCATAGATAATTTACGTAAGTAATTTCTTATTATGCTAACTTTCACATCTATCATACTACGGAATAACAAAGACAGCAATAAACTGACTGTCGAGTTAACATACCGTCGCTCCAGTAACTCGTCGCCTTACTTTTGGATAACCATTGATTAACGGCAGGTTAGAAGTTGGTAATCCCGGGCCTTAGAGAGTAAAAGGGCAAACACAGGTGTTTCTTATCGCGTTACTAATTAAGGGAAACTGGGGCGGGCCTTTCCTCAGTTTAATAATTCAGACCGAGATCACGTGATAATTTATGGAGTTAAAGCGTATTTGTATTGGGAATGGGTGTATGACTTGTGTGTAACATAATGGGTGTGCGTAGTTAGGTTCGCTTGACGGGGTTATTAGTAAATTTTGTGTAAATGCGGCTTAATGACATAGTGGAAGTATTAATGAACCATGTTCAAGGAATTGAGATGTCAGAGAAATTGGAAACTCGAACAAATATATGATTCCGTAATTTCAAAAACTACGTAGATAAATCAAGTTTTATTCGGAAATACTTTTTTGTTACTCAAACAATTTTTTTAAATAACTTTGACTATTATTTTAACATAGAAATCTCATTAAATTTTCGTTTACTACACGCACATACAGTTACCCTCAAAAGAAGCTGAACATGGCCATACTTTATTTTTGTTAAATGCATTTATACGTACGGTAAAATTCAATTTAAAATACGACATGTTTAACCATTTCTGAGGCAGACTGTACTAACTAGTACTTATGCCAAATAGGTTAACTATTTTATCGACCCATTTTTATAAGCCTACTCCCTAGGAAAAAACGACCGGTTAAATAATAAAAAGTTTGCTGTCCAATATTATACGACTGCTAAACAACACTAATAACGAATGTTTAACAGCCGTTTAAACACAATAAACCAACCCTGTGGCTTCACGCTCCTCTATAACCGTATTTTCACCCTAAAGCTCTGCAATAATTCGTCCGTAGTCATATTGCACCTTTAAAATACGCCCTTTGGCTTTGATGGCTAGAAAAGGAAGATATGTAAGGCCGTTGTCGAGTGAGTCCAATGGACCTAATGCCAGTACAGCATAGAGTTGTTGTGTATTGTGGAAATTCTGTTTTCTCTTAAAGTTATTAAATTAGCGTGTGTTTCATAAACAAAGCGTAGATATTTTAGTTTTATAAATTGATGATAATGATGGTGGGTGCTATAAATATCTTAAAAAGTTTTTTATGCATGTTACTTTATACATTCTAGATTTGTGAACCAATTGGGATACAGCTTAATTTTGACAAGATACATAATTTTGTAGGAAGTAGATACCAGACATATGAAAATAAAATACTTTATGGCAAAAAAACTGTAGTAGTAGAAGTTTAGTCTTCATTTTCGAACAAATGATTATGTTGTACCTATGAACAAGAAAAAATTAAAATATATAGCCTGCCTACCTACTTCCGGCCTACGGGTTTTTAGTTCGATTTTCATTAACTTATTTATTTATCAAAGAATCATTAGAATTTCAAACATGTTGCTACTTAGGTTTTCCGTAAATTAAACCTGATTACTTGATATTTTGTTCAACACTTGCGTATTTCGCATTTCCCAGTTTTATTTATCTAAGCCCCGCCCCATCTTATACGTACAGGATGCTACGAAAATAATCCCCCCCCCCCCCCCCCCCCCGCTGCCTTCCCGGAAGCGGATGTTCATTTTCCAGACAGATTGCACCGCAACAGGATGTTTGTATTTCTCCAGACACCAATAATTCTGCCTTTGTTTGGGTTTTATAAATGTTTTTCATTAGTGCGCTTTTTCACGTTTGTTGTTATTTTGTATCATGCTTGTCATTCTACATTACACTCGTTTTATTTCAGGCTTTTCAGACTTATTGCTGTTTTTGTATGGTCGGAGCCAATATAAGTTGTTAAGCTTGCTTTTAGCTTATCACAATTTTACCTCGATACCTCATACGGTTAGCAACAAAATAACGTGAACGTCGTAATTTCACAACTACACACGTACAAAATATTCGATTTTTTTACTAGTGCATCAAAAGTTTAGACATACTTAGCGAGATTTGTGTCGGTGACTGTACCTACTCAGCTTAGATTTTTTTTGTCATTATTAAAATTATTATAATAGTTACTCCAGTATGTCTTTAGTAAGAAAAGTTCTAGCAAATTTTGAACAAAGATTAGACAATATATTTTTCACAAGTTTTTATCACGGTAACCTACTCTATTCGTTTCTGAAGTAACCAAAGCAAAACCTGAGCCAGTCCAGATTAGAACGCGCGCTTTTCCTTTTGCCTGGAAGTCAATCGATAAAACAAACAAACAAGCTACATTCCGAAAGGGACATAATCCAGTTTGCTTCAACAAACAGTCAATTTACTATCATTTGTCCAGCAATTCGTCGAAAGCCGTTCACGCAGTCCTACCACTTTTACTCGACTGAGAAGCATTGGAAAATTAACTCTATGGAAAAGCGCTTGTTAGAAAAACAGATCAATGCAGCGCGAAAAGCGGCGAGCCGCGCGTAGCTGTCACTTTCATACATTTTGACAGTGCCGCGCGGCGCTCTCACTTTGATACATTTTGACAGCGCTGCGTAGCGCTGTCACTTTAATTAATTTTGTATGAAAACGGCATCAAGTGACGGTATGCGGCGCGCCGCACAACATAATAATTTCATAGAAAAGAATGGAAAACAAAAGATATTAATTATTTTCCAAAAAAAGTCAATCATCAGCTTCCTCGCAGCCAAACTATAGTAGTTGCACTGTAAATTATGATTGTACGCACTTTCGCGTCGCGTGCACAGATCGCATCACCAGAGAGAGCAGCCTCGCTCTCTGCTACCAAGCTACAAGTAATAGTGTGGAGATAGCCATCGCATACTTCGTTTTACCTCTTTTGATACACTTATAGACTAGTAAACTGTACAATATAGAAAAAACCTGAGCTACCTCTAACGTTAATTCTTAAATGTAATAAGGTATTTCGAAATAGTTTTTTTTTTGAGTATATTAGATTGAGTATGTCAGTATTTGTTGCCAGTAGCAGCTTTATCCGCAAGACTGCCCAAAGTAATATTCGTAGAAAAAAAAATGAACATAGATAATTTAGAATATAACCTACTTAGAAATTCCTAAAAGCTTTCTTCAATGTCACCTGTAAAAGGTTCGTGTAATCTGTGGTGTAATACACAAATATAGGATTTCTGTACATTATATAGTAGGTACAGTCAGTGATAAAAATGATTGAACATTTCAAAACTTTAACTATAAGAAAATATTTTGCGTACGTAAAGCTAGATTGCTAGGACATGTCCAGTAAATTTTATTGCTGACTGTCTGCAGGTTTACAATTACACTATCACTTTATATATCCACTAATAAATTCCCAAAAACAGATTTGGCTTAGCGTCGGCTTCCAAAAGGAAAATAAATAAACGTACAGCGACAGTATCTGCCAGGAAGACGTTTCTAACAAGCTTTTTCCGCTTATCTTATGACTAGACACACGCGGCTGATCAAACAGTTACCGATGAAAAGGTCTTCTGATATATAATGTACATGGAAGCAAGTAAATGGTTTCGGAAAACCTAAATGAGGGTTGAATCTCTCAGGGAAACCTTTACATTAGTCTCGTCCATTATTTATTGGACGTGACTAACGCTCGGGAATCAGTTTGTATTCGTATTTATATAATAAGAAATAAATTATAGCTAACATTAGCTTTTAAAATAATAGCGCTAAGTATAATATGCTTCGTATTGTATATTTTTCGGTGAAGGAAAACATCGAGAATTATTTCGTAGGTAGGTATGTTATCCACCAATCCGGACCGGGCCCCCGTGGTGGGTTATGGCCTAACCCTCCTCACGAAAGTGAGGGGAGACCTGTGCCCAGCATTGGGACGTTATGGGTTGATGATGATGACATACTTCCATTAGATTTTCAGATTTTAATCAAATTTTGTGTGAACCACTAATTTTGCTCGGAGTCTGGGTGTTTGTGGGACCATGGTCCTCATAATTCCCTAGATACAAGGAATACTTATTAAGAGTCAGGTTCTGCGTATGCGATCGTGACGCGTTATTTATTCTTTTTACAGATTTATTTTGAAAAAGTAATCTGGATAGAGTTTTTTTCATTCAGAAGCGGCAAAGTTTACCAAAATCCAAGTAATATTTACCTACTGTTCAAAATTACAATTTCTAGACTAAACCTGCAGATGTGCAAATCGACCCGAAAATACGAAATTCAGCAACTTCGCAAGTTATGATCCAAGTTTTGACACGGCATTTGTTTGTGATATATGTAAACTCGGTGTTACCAGAATGGTTGTGATAAATTTATCCAGATCTTGGTCGATCTTTTTTAAGTATTCCACCAAAATTTACTCACAAACAACAGAGTGGGGAGTGAGAGGGAGTCGGTGTACTGCTTTCCGTTTGGATCGTGGCATGTGGAAAGAAGAAGAAAGGCTCTGCCTATCCCAACGGAAAAAGGCGTAACTGCATGCATGGGTATGTATGTACAAACTTAAAGACATTGTTTTCAAAAGTGATATAGAATTTTAAGAAGAGTGAGTAAATTACAAAATAGATTCAATCAAACCCTTACACGTTAACACGTTCAGTGCTAAAAACACAACTGTCGTGTTTTTCATAACTTGCCGCGAGTGCGGGAAAACACAACTGTTGTATTTGTTTAATGGGAAAACACTATGGAGTATGCAGAGCCACACCCGTGGCTAGACAAGAAAGTCGGCTCAGCAGTGAGTGTTAATAAATATGACTTAAAACTTTTTTGTCGTAAAATGTTCTGAGATCCCATGCAGACCAACAATAAGCCAGTCATTATTGTACCTATGCATTTCTGTTTTACTCAAGATTACTTAGGAACCTTATCTTACGATGTTTTATGGCATTTATCAAGCCTATAAACCTCAAGTATAAGTTTTCTGACTAAAGTTACGAAATCACAAGGACATAACACGAATTTTAATAAAATCTACTTGCAGAGAAAAATAAGCAACCATGGCAACACAGCGACGGCTTTCAACTTTACTTGTTCTGTTGTTAGAACTTGAACATGTGCAAAATAAGTCTAAATTTCTCTAAGTTGGGATTAAGTAAGTACATGGCACTGTTGACAATACCCGTTACTTAAGACGGCTTTGTCGCCGTGCCAAAGACGAGTTCAAAGCTTTTGAAAGTCTCAGCTACATTTTAGGTTTATCTAATAAAAATATATACGAGGCCTCATTAATACCAAAGTCAAATGCCCTAACATTATATAATAGTACCTGGATGACCGAGCTTTGCTCGGTATTTTTTTTTTCTATAAAAAAACGAATTAAATGACATTTTCTAAAAATGATTCCTAGCTAGATCGATTTATCGCCCCCAAAACCTCCTATATACTAAATTTCATGAAAATCGTTGGAGCCGATTCCGAGATTCCAATTATTATATATATACAAGAATTGCTCATTTAAAAATATAAGATTTGTATCTTAGACTTGTTGTATCCGACATGCGTTGGAATGACATTAAAAATAATAATAATGTTTTTTATTCCTTTGTTTGATTTTTTTGGCAATGCTCTGTCTAATCATCCGTAGTCCATAGGGAACGTAGTGTATTAAAACGAAAGAAAAAATCTATATATCTATTATTGTAAAAACCTATAGATAGATAGATAGATAGATAAACTCTTCATTGAAACACCACATAACAAAGAAAACTTAAACACTAAAACAAACAAGCTTAACAATTAGGGTCACAATGGGCGGTCTTATCTATGTAGATTTTCATATTATTACGAGATGCTAAGAAATTGGAACATCACAAATAGTCCCTTGAGGATGTTGGAATCGATTCGTCCTAATCAGCTATCCACAGTACTAACGACCTATCTACCAAAAACGCCGAAGCAATCAATCACCCACACCACCCCATTAATCCTCTCGCTAATCCTCAATTGGACTTGGTTAATCAATAAAAAAATATTACTGGCCTGATATGTGATTCCGCCAATTTACCCACTGCGGATTTTTATGGCAGGGATTCATGTAAAGTTGGAACGAAACGACAGAAACATATTTTTAACTAGCTGTGCCCTGCCACGCTTCGCTGTGGCACTGATGATAAAAAATAGATAAAAACAATCCTTGATGCGGATTATATATCATGCTAAAATTTCAGCTCGATCCGTGCAGAACTTTTTGAGTTTTTGAAGCGTACACAAACCAACATAACATTTATATATATATATAGATTGAATTAAAAATATTTTTTACAATATCGCTTAAAGATAAGAACATTGTACGGACAATCTAAGGTACAGACACGATTAAGATTCATTGGAATTACGTTTATATATCTCAGTATTAAAAAAACAATATCATTTTAATTCAATTTATGCAACTGGTTTTGGGTTGGTGGTCAAGACTTATGTTCAGTCATTGCACAATCCTCATTAGCTATTTAGTTATATTAGATACCGACAGATTCATAACAGTTACCCAAAAAGGGGGATTAAACAGACCCTAGATGGAATTACATCTACGCCCACGTCTTCAACAGGTGACCTACTTCTGCTTTTTTGCGTTATTCAAGTAATTTGTTTGTCAATTTTCGAGTTTTTAATTAAAGCTGGCCAAATTAAACTATACCGTTTCGCAGATGGCCTCACAGATAAACAATTAACTTGCCTATTAGGCAATAGCTGTTATAGCAGTTAAAGTGAACTCAGGCAAGTCTGAAATGGATGCAATCGCGGCAGCTATTTCTCGGAAAGCTTGTGGTTATAATTTTAATGCGTCACAACCAGTAGCTATTAAAGTCCTGAATACCGTTAAATACCAAGGACGCTGCGTATATTCTTACAGACCCTACTGTTGGAAGTCGATGTTGATTTGAAGCGAGTAATGTGAGAGTTTGACATTGAGGTGGCAGATGTAACAAAAATCACACAAAGAAAAAGCACTTTCAGATTTTCTCATTTTTTTTTATGTTACGGGATATTTTCCCAATTTTATTTTCCTTAAATAGTTGCTAGGTACTATTACAAACATTTTAAAATATAAAATAGACAAATCGGTTAAGGTTTTTTTTATTACACTAAGTGACGAAAATGCGTGACAGATGTAGCCACGGCATAGCATAGCGTAGAACCCACGGAATCAGCACCGTACGGTAAAACTGATATTGCGACCAAAACATGACATGAATATGACAGCTAAGATAAAAAACTTTTGACAATTACATTTAAAGATGTCATCATATTAACGTAAACTATTGTATTTTAAATGACGTAACCGTGACACAGTTATATTAAACTAAATGTACTTTGCCAAATATTCCATTGTCTGCAAACAATACCTCCATCATAGCATTTAATTTGTTTTGTAATAATACAAAGAGGAAGAAGATGATGGCCATTATGACAGATCGCACTGTGCTACTGCGTAACCTCCATTTTTTTCTACACTTTATACGTACGACAGATTTTTTTATATTAAAGTAGGTAAATGGAAGGTCGGCTGTTTGGAAGAGATAGCAGCTTAGCGATAGCACAGCCAATTATCGTGTACAGGACATTTTTTAAATTAGTGAAATATTCGTTTTAGGTTATCAGTTACATTTAGTATTTCAATATATAATTTATTTGTATTATTGACGGAAAAGATCGTCAGTCTTCAGTGAAGTGAGAACTTCGTACCGCATAAGTACCTAAAAAGCACTCTCGTCACTACACCAATAGTAGGGGCCTTGACGGAGTAAACCTAAATAATTGTCTTGCCTCTCAGCTGTTAATCAATACAATCTCAGTCTTCAGCCGCGCTTCAAATAGGCCCCGCGGAGCCCGGTTATTCACAAGTAGGCGTGCAACGATGCACATAAATAAAAGGTTTATTAAGTGGATTTTGTATTGTGAAAAAGTTGCTCGACAGTTACGATGGTATCGCATTTACCTGTCATAGCTTGTTGAAGAATGCTGCCACATGCTAATTGTAAAAACATCAAACTAATATTTTAAAGCAAAGAAATAAAGAAAAGATAAAAAGAAGAAAGAATAAAGAAAGAAAAAGAAGAAAAGAAAAGAAATAATTTTGGAAGGAAATTTAAATTGTTAGCCACTGACGTAGACCCGAAAGAAAATATCGGCTACGACACTACAGCGATGGAATACCATTTATTCATCGCTCCTAGTTCATTCTTTTTTCATTCATTCATTCATTCGTTCGCCGAGATAAGTTTTCAAGTCATTGGTGTAAATTTTCCTACCTCTTCAGGCCTCGCGGCTACGTTTACTTCTGAAATGTAACTTGGTTTACCTACTGTGGACATTTTAATAATACCCTCAGCAAAACTCATCTCCTTCCCTCCACTGTTGTTCTCGCAGACTAAAAGCTCGATCATTTGCGGCGCTGATGAGGACGCCCATTTCCTACAAACACCGTCATTTTAATTTCCATCCACAAATACATTCGCAAATGTTCCATCCTTGCGCTCATATCCCGTAGGAAACGTGTTGTCTGGGATGAGATGGCGCCGTATTTAGGTTTGGTGCAGTGAATAAACTTTTTACAAAACACTCTCAAGCTCTCAACACATGAATGTATACTGTCCGTCTAAGCAAGATTTAAAATCCAACCTAGAATTGTTCAGAACGATGTTAGCTTAATGGATTACTTTGAACATAATTATCATTAAAACTAAACTTTTATCTCGGGAACTAGAATAATTAGTGGAGAGTATTTTGGCCTATCTAACCAATATTTATTAAAGCAAAATATAAATTTTTGTAAGCTTTAAGTATCTTATGTGTTACCACTGAGCTCGATAACGACAAGGTGGCTGAATGAGTCTTTGACAACATTTCGTAGGTACATAATTACCTATTATACTTTAGGTCCTAAATTAAAACTTTTCATAATTGTCCACACAGTAGAGCTTTAATTAAAAACACGGATACGTATATTATTAGGATCGTGACGCGTTATTATTACATTATTTTGAATCTTATAGTAGGAGGGCATGAGCTTATGTACTACATAGATAGTTACACTGCAGCATTACATATCCCTACATAATTTAACGTTTACCTTTACAGCCGCTTTGCTCATTTTACATGTAGGTATGCGAGTGGCTGGATCGTTTACCTAGTTTTCACTGGAGAATACTTTAGTATTTGGAAGACAATTTAAAAGCTTGCCCCACGCCCAGGACTGCATGCACGATTTCTTTGATCTAACCTAGGAATTTGGAATAGTGGAAAAAAGACATAAGATTCTTTTTATCCCGTAAAAATTGACGGTTCCTCTGGGAATAATAGATAACGCGGATGAAACTGCGGAGCGCTGCTAGTTTTGTATATTTGTGAGTTTTTCTTCGTCATTGTTGTTAAATGGTGTTTGTGGTTGCCAATAAATGTTTTTTTTTTTCTTAACTAGGTTCCTTACTAGGTTGTATAAGACACCTACTTCTAGACTTAATCGAAACACCTGGATGCACCAACAATACTCACACGTACTGTGTTCCGGTAAGAAAAGCACCAGCGAAATTACTGGGCATATGAGACTTTAGAGCCGATGTCTTAGGGTGATGAGCGCAGTGCAGGGCCGAGCAGGATTATGCAATGCAAACTTCTGTGTGGCGCTGTAACTGTTATGGGCAGGCGTAGCGCTTACCATCAGGTGAACGACTTGCTCGTCTCGTCACTCAGTCAAACAAAAAAACACGTATACCTTTTAATTAATTCAGTCCGCTTTGTAGACTAGACAGTCGTTGAAAACCAACACTCTGACTGAGTCTATCCGCAAATCGAAACATAATGACTAACGGCAACTTGTATTTGACCACCAATTAATTTTCTAAGCCAAAAAAACTCCATCACAATGGTACCGAAAAAACATGGGTGTATCAATTAAGACGAGATTGTCCTGATAACAATACAATTTAAGACATACCTTCAAGTGGTATAACAAAGAATTTATGGTGAGGATATAAGTTTTGATATTCCATGACAAAGTTACAAGTTACTTTGTAAAAGGATAAAATTTAGATAACGTCATTAAAAAAATTGATATACCGGTACCGTCTATTGTTGAAGCTCATGACAAAGAAGTGAAGAAATTACTAGGAGTGGCTACGTTGGATTTGCAGATCGGTAAATCAATAAAGTACGGTAATTTACGAACTTTCGCAATAAAATATAGTCATTTAGGAATATCAGTATAAGAATAAATCTTATAATTATAATTTAACTTATTTAATGGTATAAAAAGGACGATGATAAAGAGAAACAGATTGGTAGCAGGTACTGGTTGAAAACGTTGGTTCTAAAGTCACCCTGTGGGGTGACGAACGCAATGCAATGACACGCGGGATAATGCAATGCAAAGATTTGGGCTGCACTGTTATGGGCAGGCGTAGCGCTTAGCATCAAGTGAACGTTCTATTCGTCTCCTTAATAATATGAAAATAGAAAATATCATCTAGTGAAAAACTGAATTATAAAGCGGACATTAAGCCTAAGCTCCAGCCTCAGCAGGTTTTGACTATAGGTCTTGTCATTTATATCAGTCAGCCATGACTTCTAATTTTATAGAGACTAAAATGACTCGGCGCAAGTTCATTAAACATAATAAGCATTATTATCGTTCGGTTACACCGACTTATCGGATTCGCAATAAAGGCTAGTTAGCTAACAAAGTGGCTTCGCGGATGTAAGCCATTGCGTTGCTATAGGAGATGACATCATTATTGCATTACTCGTGTAACTGCTGTGAATCTCACCGTGAATTTTGTTTGTACAACGGTAGTTGGTAAGTGTGGAGATGGATTCTAGGTTGTATTTTTTTGTAGTCAAACTTTTTTACGCACGCTTGACTTAGGGAGTAAGCTGGTAAATGCCTGACGAGAGCGTTACGAAAAGTGTGATCGGGTGAGGCGAGCGGAAGTTGAAAGGGAGATATAAGTTAGTGAAGATAGAAAGAAAGAGTTAGAGTTACGTTTCGTATATCGAAATCGCTTTCAGCGATAAGACCGCCCATTTTACTACCCTTGTTTACCTATTGTAATTCTTCTGTAGTGTGTTTATTTTTGTTTCTGGTGTACAATAAAGAGTTTTTCTATTCTATTCTATTACTGTAAGGGCAAGAGAGAGAGGTGCGAGCACACATTATCTTTCTCTCTTTCTCTCATATACAAAAATATAGATGGAGCTAAAGAAGTTTTACTTCAGTTGTGTGGTCTAAAGCACACTCGTTTTTAGTATGATACGAGATTTTCAGAGTTAACCTCTTTTATTCAAACCAAATGACTTAATCTAGAGCGGTCTGAAAAATTTTAAAACCAAGATTTTTATAAATATTCCACTCGATGTCCTCCATCTTGCACACTGTCCCAGTCACTGTCCAGTGTACTGTTTCATTCACTGCATGTTCTGTACAGGTTTCTATGTAATTATCAAAAGTTTCTCTCCACCCTTAGTTAGCCTATGGCAGACAGTTACACGCAGATAGGTAATGAGTGTGGCTAAAGCCGCTATGTCACTGCGGTGGACGACCTTCCGCAACCCCGGGGTTAGCTTTACAATTCTGCTTTTATAGGTGTTATCTATAAAGTAAGTTTTAGGTAAAAATATATTTGTCCAGACAAGCTTTTCTAAAATGCGTATTCAGTACTGCAAGCTGATCAAAATAAGTTCAAACACCATCAAACTATAAGTCACTGAGGAGTTCGATTTTCTACCTTCCGTTTCTATTATAAGGTCAGCTCGTTGTCACCTTAATATAGTAATATCATCGGAACTTGATAGCATGAAAAACTTCAAGTCAACATCAACCCATATCCGCCCACTGCTGAGCACGGGTCTCCCCTCACTTTCGTGAGTAAGACAAGGCCACAGGGGCCCAGTCCGGATTGGTGGAACACGTACCTCCGAATTAATTCTCGGGCATGTAGATTTCCTCAAGAAGTTTCCTTCACCGTATATCAAGTGATAATTGCGTACACATAACAACGGATACTTGGTCAAAATCGACTTGCTATTGGACCCGAACGCACATTCACGCATAATAACAGTAGTTCCATACACAATTCTAACACAGTAAGTTAAATATACTAGTAAAAGCATGTAATAAAAAGTTTTAAAACATGTAACAACCTAAACAGTTTCTGCTAATGGGTTCTTAACAATACACCACGTAACCAACCTACAGCTACCACTGTCAATTACTGTAAAATTACTGTAACGGTGTCTGTCAATCGTTAGTAGCTGGCAGCAGGCACCTACGATGATGTCATTGCTCATTACTAGAGAAAAATACATGTGGATGTCGAAGTAGAGAACAAAGCAGGGGGGAAAGGTTGTATTAACTTAATTCCTTGATGATTTTGTTACGGACGTTTTGTATGTAGTCTATGGACCCGACACGCATCTAACTCTGCAATCAAAGAATTGTGTCAATTTTGGCGGGGTTGTCGGAAGACTACACTTGTGGTTGTGAATAAAAAACCGATTAAAATGGTTGGAGATCGCGAGCTAACTACCGTTATACGAACAGTCGATCATATAACTTCGGCAGAGAGGGTAGTGTGAGCCTGCGTCCTTTGGTTAGATCGGCAATGGACGTGTTGTTATAATACGTGTCGTCTTTGTTTAAATGAGACCAGGAAAGGATATGAACCACGCACCACGCATGGATTCTACACAGCCTATTAGTCTGGACTTCCAGAAACCCTTAGAGGGTGTCAGGGAGTTGGTGTAGCAGTACCGCAGTCCGCTGGGATCGTAGCATGAAGATGTAGTCACTGTCTCTGTCTTTCTCTCAACGGGAGAAAGACGTGACTATATCTATGTATACAATATACTTGGTTATCTGTCTTCATCCTAACTCATGACGAGGAAAATAATTAAAAAAATCGTTAAGCATAATATCCATGGCGACCAATAATATCTATAAGTGATACGAGTAAGCCGAAGTTGCGTATTCGGCAAACGATAATTCGATGCAATAAACAAAGATAACTGCCTATTTGCACATTTCTTCAGTTATCATATCGTTGAACAAAGAAACATGTTATATAGAACATAAAATACGAGTAAAACAAAACTGTCTCTCCCGAAATAAACAATTTAGAACAAAATATTAATATCCGCACAAAGCTATTTCATTTCCCCTGAAGTATTATTAAAAACTCTTTGAAACAATTTCCGTTGAACAAATAGGTAAACAGAAAACCAATAACGCCGTAACAAAAGATATAATATTGACTCGTTCGCGAAACTCTTTAAAAGAACAAAACTCGTTATGTAACTCCCTTTTAATATTTCAACGGATTTAAAGGGTGCGGACAGACCAAGCAGGTTGGTATTGTTAAAAAATTGACAGTTTATTTTTATGTCAGTTTGTCAACTGAGGCGGGGCTGGCCTGTGTCAGAGTTTTTGGGCCGTTCAAGGGCCTCTGGCGTGGCTTAACGTGGCTTAATGTCTGCTATCAATCGATAACAACTGGGACCGACAGCTTCACACTTCGCTTAGTTTAGGAGTGTTTTTAGTTTTTAGCTTCTTTTATATGGACCGTTCTGCGTGTGCCAAACTAAGAAACATCAAGGACAGCTATGATAAAAATGGTTGCCGTTATTGTTGTTTTTATAACATTTTAAAGTGACAGCTATTGTTTTAGGGTTGTTAAATTTTATTTTAATGTGTTTTGCCACATCTTCTATAGTAGCATCTCTATATAGAGCAAAAAAGTATATGTTCAAGAAACCACTGATTATAGTTTTGATCGTCAGACATACAAGGTCTCACCGAATCCAGAACCATCCAGTTTTTAAGAAAAAATAAGTAAGGAGAAAAGAATAAGTGACTGCTTTATTTTATACGTATAATCTTATCCCGCTTCCATCTGTTAGTGCCCTAATGTGTAATGATAAAATAAAACTTTATTGGTGGGTAACTGGGTAAATGAAAATTGGTCTGTAAAGTTGTTTTCGAACCCCCGTTCCGTCAAAGAATTGACGCAAAATATATACCAACTTCACAGAACATCCAGCTTCCTGAAGAACAGTCCATGAGGCAGATCTCAGTACCGACAAAACAAATGAATAGCTCACGATTTTGTTCGAGGCTTTTTTCGTGCAAGTCGTTCACCTGATGGTAAGCGCCACGCCTGCCCATAACAGCTACAATGTCACCCAGAACTTTTCATTTCAAATTCTTGTGCGGCACTGCACTGCGCTCTTCACCCTGAGACATCGGTTCTAAAGTCCATATGCCCAGTAATTTCGCTGGAAACGGTGCTATTCAAAACCGAACACACAAAATGTCTGCACACCACCTGTTTGTTTACTTTGGTAAATCTTCAGTCTAGGTTACGTCTAGGTAAGCGTGCACCATCGTAAACCGCATCAGGTGAGATAGTGGTCCAACGCAAACCTATTTATTTATAAAAAAGGAACAAAAACTAGCTTATTCTGATTTTATTGTAAACCACTGATAGAGCTTTCATTGACGTCACTCTAGTGAGTTAGTGGACCGTTGGTCTAGTAAAATCATGTTTTTATTGCTCAAATCTATATGCGTTAAAGTCTATTTGGCGTCTGTGAGTTGATTGATTTTGGTTTATCGAAAAAACAGGACAAAAAGTGTGCGAGGAAAATTAAATTATCGTGAAACTACGTTTTTTGAAGCGAAACTTTTTTAATGTCATATGGAAAAAAAGTATAGCAATCGTCACACTATTCTGTTACGCTCAACCATCGTGTAAGAGTTAACACTTTGATAGGATGGTTTATTAAAAAATGTTTGAAAGAAGTCATCATAGAGTATACAAATTCTTAAAAAGGTTTTACATCTCTTCTCAGTTTTCAGTTTGACCACAGACCTTAACCACAATCAAAAGAGTATTTCATTAAAGTTTTTTCTACTTTCATTATGCCTCAACACGGCCTCAACAAAGAAAATTGACGGGTCGAATGATGATGAGAGACAAATAAGAAAGAATAGTTTCACTTCTTACATATGTACACTATTAAACACACCCTTTATTTCTAGAAGAGTTGGATTTCCGTTACCTAAGAAGCATTTTAAACAACATTTTAAAGAACGATAACGATTATTAGACAACTTTATTTTATTTTCAGTCGTGATTATGGTCTTTCTAATTAGAAGATTATCACTGTTGAAAGCCCCCTTTCTTGCAAGACAACAATAATATATTATTCAAACGGTTTATTCACTTCCCGATGACACAAATCACACTGGAAAGTGTTTTGGCACGCATTCAGAAAACAATCGTAAATTCAACTTGGCTGGAAACCTTTCGTGTGCGCTGTCCTTATGCAATTCTCTCTTTAAACGGTACATTGATTCACGAACAGATGGAATTTAATTCGGACATTGTTAGGGCTGATACTTACTCGAGGTACTTTTTAGTCGAACCGTTTTAGCTATTTATCATTTGCGTTAATTCTCTATAGCTGGGGTAAAGTGTGCTATACAAAATGAAAGAACATCAAAGAAAGAATAAAACTTAAAAGTATAAAAACACGAACTAAATAATGAGTAGTCGCTGAGCGATTAAAGTCTCTAAGCAAATATTAAAAAGATTTAAAAAAAACAATGAGTACAAACTCATCACGATGGGGAAACTTTTTAAAATCGAACCTAGTTTGTAATGAAAAAATGAGTTGTAAAACGCGCGAGCAACACTGCTGGCAGCAAAGACCTTCTCAAAATACTAAAATCAACTAGATACTTGTTTTAATTAATATAAAAATAAATTAATTAAAAACCTACATTTCTATAGCCAAACAAGTCAGTATTACGAACAATGAACATCACCAACAACCCATATCGTCCCACTGCCGCGCACGGGTCTCCCCTCACTTTCGTGAGGAAGACAATGAACATAGTTAATAGTAATTGGCATAGTTGTTAAGTAGTGGTAACCCTATTTTCACGGAAGGGGTCGAATATTACGCACAATTTTATGTAGCAGTCGTGTCGCGAACGACCCTGTTATTGTGCTTCGGGTAATTGTTGCTTCTGTAATTCTATGGTGTGCTGTATAATTATTCTGTTGTTTTTTTTTTGTTGGTGTGAGATTTTGGCAAGAAAAGGCTATAATTACTCACACCTAACGTATACTCAGCTACCGAAAGTGAGCCGACATGCTCGGTCAGTGTTTCTCTCACGGCCTGTTCGGCTCCAAATAGGACGAAATAATGAATACTTATTCTAATATATAATTAGGAACATATACTTAAGTTTTCATTTAGCGTTTCATCCCATTTCTTTTGTCCGACTGCGCTACGTAATGGGGGGTATTGTGTTTATCGGCTTATGTCTTTGTATAATATATGTGTTCCTTTGCGCTCTTGGGATCAAACGCGAAGACTGTTTTTATTTCTAGTTTTTAAACAAAAGTAATTTCAGCAACAAAAATGTTCAACGATTATAATATATTAATATTTATTGACCGTATTTTTTATTGAATTATAGCCCAATCCTCCTCACGTGGAGGGAGGGGGTGAGGGGAGACTGGTGCTCAGCAATGCGTGGATATAGGATGATGATGATGATGATGAGTTTTGGAGCTAATATAAATATACCACAGATACCAGGGTAGCATAGGACATACGGATGGTTCAACTCTAATTATTTATTTTTCTACTGTAGGAGTGTTAAAGGTTGAAATTGAAAAACTATGAAACATTCAGCAACTGCCAACACTTTTGCTGTGAACAATACGCGAGAAAGTGTATTGGTAGAGAAGCAAATACATTATAGGATAAGGCACACATACTGTAAAATTAACTTAAGTGGATAACAGCCGGTTATTAGCCCAACGGTGGATACCCGTTGTTGATAATTATAGTGATAAAGTATTCCACAAGATTTCTACTTTACAGAAATATGGAAATAATGATTAGCTCTTCCTAGTACAGTCAGCGGCGAACGTTACTGAATATCTCTTATTTAACCTTATACCCAATGCAACTTAATTAAAAAAATCCTAACTTGAGCAGTCAAGATTATTAAAACGTAAGAGCACTTTAGAACTAAAAATAATAAATAAATAAATAAATAAATAAAAATTATTAAAAAATAAATTTTAAATGCAAACTTGTAACGTAAAATTTAAATGTAAAAAGCGTGCATTGTTCACCTCTTCATAATAATATTAACGTAAAAACACGAGCAGAGTTTATACAAACTTAAGTATTCATGCAAAACTAAGCTAGACTCCCTAAAGAGTGCTTAAACTTAGTGCAACGTCCACGCTTACCCTTGAGGCGCCTTTGGATAGTGTTGGGAATTTTCGATGCGGGAATATACGTAATTTCCCGGTTTCCCGTAGTTTTAGCTTCAGGTAATTGGATTCCAATGAAAAAAGCAATGTTTACACCAGATATATTTTAATACCTTAGAGGATTTTTATGCGTAATAAGTGCTATCATTATTGCTGAGGTATGTTATCCACCAACCATGGCCGGACCTTTGTGGTGCATTAATACCTAATTCTTCTCACAAGAGTAAGGGGGGGATATGGGTTGATGATGAAGTGCTATCACTGTATTGCTATAACATATATATCTCTGATCCATAAATCGAGGTTACGGTAACACTAGAAAAAAACTACCACAAAAAAATTAACTATAACATAAGTATATCATATTACAAGAAAAATAATATGAAAAATACGAGAAAGCGATCCGAATACTTTCGGTTCAATACGTAAAGAACGTATTGACAAATTCTTTCACCTTTCTCAACCTCGAACAGGAGTGGACCATTTCCTTTCCGAGAACGTTATTGGGCTTCAAAAGTCTTTTAAGCACCTTTATATTGAAACGGCAAAGGCTTAGAAGTGCCAAACATACCTAGTGGAAAACCCTCTCGAAACCCGTAGAACGCAATCTAAGCACCAATAATGCTAAATTTTCACTGAATTGGAAAAGTTTGGATTACCGATTATATTTCATGACCTTTCTAACGTTAGGCAGGCACCAATTCTCCTCAAAATATGTTTAATTCCCATTATGGATCCCTAAACTAGCCCTCTAATAACGTAGGATCAAGTATCTTGTTTGAAATAGAAGCACTTGCGAAAAGTATATCCTTGGGAGAAACTTCTGACAGACTCTTCAAACATAATGAAAGCAAATTTACTAAGGTTTCCACAAAATAAACAACATATAATACCCTAGGGAATAATAACAGCTCCACCCGACTTCACCAATATTAAATCCTCGTTTATCTCTAAAGTTGTCATAATTCAGGTTGAAATTTATCCAAGCAGAGTTCAAATAATTGTGAACTTGGTTCTGGATTGCCATATCTAATCAACCCAACCCAAGCCAATGGTATTAAAACTCCAGAGCGTCATTATTTATTCACTTCACGTCTGACGCAAACATAATCTCGTTTGTACACCAGGTGCATGGAACGAAACCCCGGGATATATTTTCAGCCCTATTTTAGGAACCCTCATCAAAATTCGAATCCACTTTAAACTTCTCGCTCCATTAGTTAAAGGTCAGATCCACCGCGCCCGAAACCTATTTTCACATTATAATGGGAGTCTGGAACACCTGAACATTAATTCAATTGTAACCATGTGTTCATTGTGCTGAAATGAACAATTGGACAATGTGTAAGTAACTTATTGAAATTGGCACGAATTAACGAACGACATTCCATCCATACCAATTGGCCCTGCCAGTTGATAGAATCCTATGGAAAGACGAAATATTTTTGCACAGATTCTGAACACAAGGAGTTTAGTAACATTGGAATCAGGCCTGGAATGGCGTGTTTTTGTTAGTTAGGCTGAAAGATGATTTCTTTACCATAAGTAACGATGTCGAAGGTGGTAATCAAACATAGGCTACCACGAGACTGGCCTTCAAAAACTGCTGCTAAAACGCCGAAAATTAACTTTGGAAATAGATTATCTGCTTGATGAATAACCTAGCGAAGTGGACTCTAGCTACTGTCTCACCTCTAACACCAACTAGTAGTGGTTTTCCGAATCTTGGGATGATTAATATATAAACTAAATTCTTGATGAGACCCGTGTCTTTGCACTGTCTTACTATTCCACTAATAAAGACCTTCACTGGTCTACCAATACCTGATGCTTTAAGAGCATCTGAGGACAGAACATTCTGGGAGACCTTAGTGCAGAAAGTGATTAGTGAAGTAAACGACCAAGAAGAAGAGACTATTCACAGCCATATACCAATCACAGCGAGACTTACTGGTATGGGTGGCCGTTTAAGCTCTTAATGGTAACCATCTAAACTTTAGAGGCATTACGTGGTACGAGGACACGTTAAACGGTCGGTCTTGATTGTTATAGCAGTCGCCAGACCATTGCAGAAGCTCTTGGGTAGCCTGACGAACTCTGATACTTGAGGACGCCGCTACCCCATTCGAGGTGGCTCGGTGATTAGCGCGGTGAGTCAAGGCCTTTTACCCGTTCCACCTTCAATATGGATTAAGCATTGGGACGATTTAGTCATTCCACTGAGCTTCAGGCTTGGGATGGATCAGGTGAATTGACATTTGGGTTCCATCGACCTTGTTATCAGGAATCAGGGATTGGGCTGCTTCATTTTGTGGGTACCTACTTGCCTGCCTTAATACTTTTAATTCAACCTTGCCAAATTTAATTGTAATGCTAAATTTAAATAATATAAAGATAGGGTGGAGTGCCCAGTGAAAAGGTGTGGGGAGATTATTACCCACTATTAGAATCTGATAAGAAACGAAATATCGCTGTCTCAGGGTTACCAGAGCATTTACAAAGATATCTATAGATTTTAGTAAAAATATTCTTTAAACCAAAAACCGACCTTCAATCTACCAAAATACTGCTCTACCAATATCAGTAAAATTTAGAAGGCACTACTATGTAATTTTAATAAATACCTTCGTGACTTAACAAAGCACCAATAGTTATTAACACGTTCAGTGCTGAGAACATAACTGCCGTGTTTTTCATAACATGCTGCGAGTGCGGGAAAACACAACTGTTGTGTCTTGTATGGGAAAACACTATGGAGTGTGCAGAGCCGCACCCGTGGCTAGACAAGCAAATCGGCTCAGCAGTCAAAGTGTTAAGCAATGTAATTTTTTTCAAGGCTCATTTCGTCCTAAAACGTAACTATAGATGTAATACAACATGGATAGACTAGTGCAAAGTAATCTCGAAGTTAGTAAAGCATCGAGCAATAAAAGCCGTGTTTGGCGCCCGCCCCGGGTGCCAATCGATCATGCCCTACTGAATACGTTTCATTTGGCTCTAACGCGACTACACACACAAGGCTTTGTGTAAACCTAGGCCCGATTTAGCTAATATTGTAGGTACCTTTTGTTAGTTTTTATTTACTACTAGCTGTACCCTGCTACGCTTCGCTGTGGCACATTCGCACGTTCGCTGATATGTCACTGAATAGACATAGAATGACAAAAACAGATAAAAACAATCTTTGGTGCGGATTATGTATCATGCTAAAATTTCAGCTCGATCGGTGCAGAACTTTTTGAGTTTTTGAAGCGTACACAAAGCACATAACATTTATATATATATAGATATTAGAGATGTTGATTATTTAGCACCAAAATTATATTTACCAAAAAAAAAAAACACGTTTAGTTGAGCTTGCTACAAAAGCGTTTTTTTTTAACTAATTTTTTTTTTTGTGGGTATCATTTTTTTTTAAGTTTATTATTGTATTGTCAAAATGTGCAAAATTTTCGATTTTATTCCACGTTTTGAAGGGGGTCAAAATCATGTTCAAAGTTTCCGTTAAATACTAACATAAATGTGAAGCTTATAAAAAAGTGTTAAAAATTTAATTAATAAATTTAATAATTTGACAGCCCTAATATTATTTCAGTCGTTTTACTCCACTTATATTAATTTAACTGAAGTTTCGTACCTTGGATTGCAAAGTTTAGCGAGGTATTGTATCATAGTTTGTTACTACTGTCACCCGAAAGTATGTCCATTGCCTAATAATTTCTCTGACTACAGTAACCAAGCAATAAAAGTCCGCTCAGGCGATCTACTTGTAAATACCTAACGCTGGAGTTTACCATTATTAAACCCTGGTTTAAATCACAATAAACTTGAAATTGTAATCCAATTTGTTAGATAGCTGTGGTTTGTTAATACAAATGGACTACAGATAACTGCAGATGTATGTAAAGTAAAATTGTATGTCAAATGCTAAAATTTAAGAGACAAACTGCTATTTATACGATGTCTTGTCATAAACTACAGTTCTTAGAATTTTTGTCCGTCTGTCTGTCTGAAAGTTTGTCTGGAATAGACTCTAAAATGCCTCTATGGATTTCTATAATATTTGGTATGTAAATACTTTAGGTCCTGGAATATAGGATGACTTTTACCCCGGTACCGGAACGATTTCTGTGGAATAGTAGTCAACGCGGGTGAAACCGCGGGGCAAATAAAAATTATACAACTAAAAATACCATCAACACCTCAGATTTATCACCCACTAATCCACGAAATGGCTTAACAAAATTCTAAGGCACCGCTAAAATTACCTATTTACGGCGCTTTAAATTTTAACTAGCAGATTAAGCCTGCTTCAACTCATCAGCTTGGGAGTTAGCACAAATAAAATAAAATAAACCTCTTTGATCACAATTTTGTTCGGTGTAAGTAATAAACTTGCGAGATAAGAGCCACCGCACACTTGATGCTTTTTGCAGCGGGTACGGGCGATACACGCATCCTTTACCATCATCCCACAAAAAGACGTACGAAACCACGGCATCCCTATATGCTTGATATTCCTGCAATCCGTACAAAACAATTTCCATCCACCTATATAATTAGAACAGTGAAGTAATGGAACGCCTTACCAGCGTCTTTGTTTCCCTATAATTATAATCTGGAAGTCTTCAACTCAAGAGTGCATATTAAATATATTTTAGGCAAGCATGCTCCGCTGTCGACGCTTACCATCAGGTGAGACAGCAGTCAAATACTAGCCTATTTTTAAATTTTTAGTCCATACTGCAATAAAAATAGATACTGTTTTGTTAAATCTTTCTTCTGTGAAACTTAAGAATTTGTTGGCTTCTTTGCATTCCTATGTTTATTTCTGGAGATATGGAAATTCAAGAACCTGACTTTTATTTCGTATCAGCACGACTAGTCTTTGTCAAATCATCTGACATTTGCATGAAAATCTTTTTGGTACGTGAAAACTTTAATAACTTATTTTCATGACTTATTTAAATGACGTCGCTAAGCATTCTACCTTTATATATGAATCCTGGCGTCGGTACAACTTGCAATGGCAATTTAAGCAACTATATGATCACAATGACGACTATCGCTGAGACAAATAGTAGTAAGTGTGCCCAAGCTTTATTTTAATAAACTTCTGAGCTTATAATCCAGTAAAATATTGGGCCGAGGTGTTAACGAAGTGTATTGATTTGACCTAGTTTGTTGTCAGTTGTGAAGTTTCAAGTTTTGCGTAAGTGTTATACAAGTATACTTTGGATAAGTTAGAGAATTTTAAGTTGAAGTACTAGGAAATATTTTGACCTGCTCTGTTTACGAACAACTGCACTCAAGCAAATTACGTGAATACTCTACGATAGTACTATGCATGGATGGTATTTGTCAGAAGGCAACGGGAGCTTATTTGTTACAGCTAATGTCTGCGTCAGGATTTTACGTTCCAATCAAAAAAACATTTTGGGTATTCAGTTAGACGATCCATTTACCCTAATGATTTTCATCCACACTGTCCCAATAACGGTGTTAATGATAGGCAGTACAGGCATTGCGTAAGAACCGTCTAATACGCGGTTAGAACTAAACATACGTTAAAACAACGAGCTAGAATTACTCGAAACTCAATTATGTTTATTAAGATACCCCGATAAAGGTAAATAGCAGATTTAATTTTCGATTCAACACATTACAGTGCTAGCTGGTCTGCGAGACCATCATTAAAGTGTTAACTCTAATAAGCGGCGCGGTAACTAGACTGGCCTGGTATCCGATGAGATCTTTGAATAGCGTCATTTAATTTCACGCCGTTCGCGGAACTGTGCGTGTCCATTGCTCTCAGTACGCCTATTAACAAATTATTTACAACCATGAATTCAATGTACGTTTCACACATGATTTTCTGTCGTTCTTTTCGTACGCGCTTGGGATAGACTGAGTGGCCGATGCCCGCTTGACCGTCCCGGGTACCTCAAGATATATGGAGTAGGGAAGAATTTGCGCGAGCTCTAGGCGAAGGACAGGCGGGAGGTGGCGCCAGATAGACCGAAATTACGGCTTTCATTATCAGAGATCAAGATTGATTTTAAGTCTTTGCCCGATCCTAGTTAGTTTAGTTTATGTAGTCAACAGCCACCACCGTGAAAGCCTTATAGACCCCCATTATGTCATCAGCAGGATCCAATTCATCAAAACACTATCCGTTGCTAATGAGCGGTGGCATTCATAGCGGAGCCACTGAACATAACAGTGATAATAGAGACTTATGACTTACAAACAGTGGTAATGGCATGGATCCTTGTTCACTCTAATGTGTCTTTGAGATATTGTGTAGCTTCGTTCACTGTTTCCTTACCTACTTTCGAAAGAGGAACAAAGATATACAGACAAAATTTAAAGGTATATTAGTAAATTCACATATTTACATCACATTCATTCACATACGTAAGAACTTATAGATGTCGAGCAGTGCTTAAAATATCGTTTTTCATATTTTATACCAAACGATTTACCATCATTTCCATGTATGTACCGTAACAATCAGAAGTAAAGCCGTGACGTAACTAACAACGCGAACGTGCAATCAGCTGAATTATACAGATTTATACTTGCACCGAGCGAATATAAGTAGAGTAAGCAACCGGGGGTTTCACTCTCGATGGGTTACAGTTAGGCGGCGTCTGACGGCTGCCGGGCTTCTGTTTACGTAATAGAGTGCTTTTTTCCAGTGCCAACTGAATTCTGAAGTGGCCATGGACTTTTCAGAAGCATACTTTTCTGATCCAAAGGCAACACAGACAGTTTTGTATCGTTCTTTCATTCTTTTCCTTCTTGTTTGTTCAATGTAGAACGTCTTCCTAAAATGTGTTTCCTTCCGTATACTTTGGGGGGAAGTTAAACTGTCAGTCCGGGTTGTCATCGATTGATACCCGTCAGACGATGTCAGTGTCAAACTCTGGCACCTGTGAGCTTGACGGCCTTCGTGGCGTAGTGGGAGATTAGCCGACTGCAAAGCGTGAGGTTGCGGATACCGCACAGGGTAAATATCACGTAACCCAATGGTATTTGCTCTGAGTCTGGGTGTTTGTAGGACCATGGTTCTTGTAGTTCCTGATTCCCAAGATACAGGGAATCTTAGTTACGGGTCAGAAGCTAGGCATATGATGGTGACGCGTTTAAAAAATCCAACAAACATACAGCAACAAATTCATTAGTAAATTGTTGACATCTATAACCTGAGGTAAAACAGACAAGTATTATTGCTTCTCGTCCGCACTAAAACCTATATGCAAATACGAGAAAACAAAAGAGATTTTTTGCTAGCAATAAAATATTACCAGCAATGGTGCAAAAATAAAACAAAAAGCTGCAGCGAATTCAAGAGAGGCAAAAAAGAATCCGTATAAATTACACAGAAGTCCAAGTAAAGCGAACAGCTTTTTCCGATGCAAATAAGGCTTAATGTAAGCAAAAAGTTCAAGCTTGGCGATCATTAGCCTAGACGCGGTGATAAAGAATGAGTAAGTACTTTCCATCTAGTGTTTATGTTTTGTCGCAAAGGGAAGTAACACGATATAGTAACTTGATCACAGCGAATCTCACACATACAGCGTCGCCTGCCGAATTTGGTACTACGAGTAGTACAAACTTATTTTTAACTCCACAACATCGTATGCACCGGTGTTGTTTTGGATGGCAAAAGAACAATAGTAACAACCAAATTATCGCCATTGACATCAAACGAATTAAAAAAAAAGCTACTGACTACGTAGTTGGCCTACGCCAAGTTATAAGCCAAATCTAACCAGCGAGGTTATGCAACACGGTGCGGATCAGCTCAAGTTCGTTTCATTTTGACGTTTGATTGCCGACTTGCCGATTGCCGACTGATGACGAGTCCTGTGGTAATCAAACGTCAAAATAAAACGAACTCGAGCTGATTCGCACCGTGCTGCATAACCCCGCTGTATACCAAAGGGCGGTGCCCCATCCATAAAATTGTCAACTTCAAAGTTTGAAACGTCTTTTAGAGACTTCAGTGATTTAGCAACTTTACTAATGATCTTAAAAGGTTTTAGCTGACTTGTCACACTTCTCGGCAAGGGTTTGCTTTTAGATTTATTACATTAATTTGCGCATCGCTTTTGACTCCGCTGCTTTTATAGCGGTTTCTTCCTTCATTGTCTTTATTAAGATAGTGTAATTCAAGTATGCTTGACTTAGGGTACTGAAGATAATTTTATATCTATTTTTATTAATTTTAGGAAAATATTGATGATTTTAGACACGAGGTAGATTAAAGCTTTTTTTTACATACCTATTTTGAAGAAACAAATACCTTATTAAATTACAAGATATAAAAAAAATGTCGACATATTTTATATACGTACAATACCAACAATGAAGCATGAATAACAAACACTAAACATACTCGACAGTCCTTTCAATTTCAACAAAAGCAGAGTTCTAAATTAAAAAACACGTAAAATATTTAATACAAAGCGAAAACGCCACAAATCAAGACAATTTACTGCGTCACGGGCGTCACAACACAAAACAACAATGGTTGTTGAATGTGACCACAGATATAAACGTAAAGGATACCACAAGTTTTTGAAACGACTAGGTACTTATTAAAAAAAAGCACATTTTTACTTCACTGTACTTAAAAATAAATCATGGAGCCTAGTGGTTTTACAATTTAATACGTTTTTTTAAGAGCTCTTGGAGTCCAAGTGGGGCAATATCTTGGAGCGGAGTGGCATAAACCAGTTGTGCCAAACGTGACACATATTTTTTACAAGGGATTGGTAAACCGAAATAAATGGTTATAGTCTAGTTAAATATAATATAATTACATATATCATGAAGCAGCTGGTGCAGGAATTAGTCAGTTATACCACGTGAAGTAAAATTTTTGTATTAAATAAATTATTTTTTATCTTAAGATATACCCTTATTAATAAGAGGAATAAAAAAAAACACATATTATTCTGAAACCATTTAAAACAGTTAAAACTGATCAGTTTTTATATTTAACTGCGCAACCATGAGGCGCGCATACTCACCTCCAGTTACGTCACACATGACGACCAACTTACGGCATCTATTTCCTCTACATCTGTGGTCGGCTCTATAAACAATTTTCAGCTCTGGTGTTATCGCTGCCATAACTACGACTGCAAAAGTAGGCCGAAGCTGATAATGTAGTGAAACAAAAAGCTTTTTCATAGAAATTCTATAGACTTCGTTAAGTTGCGGTTTTAAAACTACGACAATAATTACAGGCGTTGATGACTCCTGACCACAACGTAAACAAATCGATTTAGGAAGAAAACCAATAACATTTTTCGTCAACAAATCTATTCAGATATAAGACCTGTATTTGATGAAATTATCTGCTAAAATTATTGTCACCAATTAACTTGTTGATAACTTCAATAAACACAAATCATTCGCTTTCTATAATATCATAATTGATGCTATTGATATATTTTTATAGTCCAAAAACTGGTTCAACCAGTCCGTAACAAATATGATTGCTTTAATTAAGATTATTTGCATTTATTACGTCTCGATGATCGTTAAATTCGACTTTTTATTTACCCTTGATTAACACGTTAATGAATTCATTTGTAAATTTATTTTTTTGTGTCAATTTTGAAAGAAATTCGATACCGTTTTGCCAATTTCGGTGTCTAATATTTAAAATCCAAATTCAAGCTTTTTCGTGATGATAGTATTTAATTATCACATTTCATTGCTATTAGAAAGGATACCAGTTTAATGAAAAACACGCCGGAAAACTTCAGTGGAGATAAATGAAAAACAAAAAAGTTACGGGATTTGCTTCACTTTAACTATTTACTAACATACTACTCTGAAAGAAAATAGTATACGTACTATATAGCCTCTAATTTATTTGCAATACTTAATACCTATAGTTATCAGTTAAATAATCTATCGATCTCGAAACGTTGTGGTAAAGAGTAACTATTATTACGGTAGTGGGTAGTGGCACCCTTTGGCGTAATAAAGTGTCAGACCGCCGAAGATCCTCCGAAATTTTATTTTTGACGGGGGGAAATGCCGTCTCGCTATTAGCGAGGGGGGGGGGAGCTTGAACCCACTAATGCCCCCACGTGAGCAGTCCCCCGCGGGCCGTGCGAGCCAGCAGGTAGTTCTCCGACTCCTCACCAGTGACCCCACTACGGAGGAGGAAGGAAGCGGGCAAACCACCCCCTCCGCCCACCTGGACATCTGCGAAGACCCTCCGAGATGCCTTAACCACTGCTATCAATCGATATTAACCATGACCGGTTACCTGTCATCTGAAGCACGAAAAAACGCTTCATGTTATGCTACTATGCGATCACTCATTCAAACCTGTGCCGCTTTCATGATCACTAATCAGTAAACCTTTACCAACGACCCTTCGGCGAATTTTAATACAAACTTATTTCTAATCTGTGTCCAAGGGGACCGCTTGAACAATCGATCAAACCAAATCATGATTAATTACAGCTACCATTAATGAAATTATGCAAATCATTTGGAATAACTGTAACCCATTATGCAACATGGCATCGCAATCAATATAGATTTCAATGATTGATTAGCCATATTAATGGAAACGAGCTTTGGATAATGGGCGTGTGAATTTTGAGAGAATTTTGAGGCTAGTGATGGGGCTGGGCCAGCGTGGTGGTTATTGGCCCATTTTGTAAGAGAAGGCCCTCTCTATGCTCAGCGGGGGAACGTTATTACGTTATGATGACGACTCATTACGCCGGTAATTATATATTGAGTCATTCCCTTTCTTCCCCACCACCAGATTTGCCCAACCAGTGGCAAAAAAATTAAAATGTAAGGAGCTTTCTTTTGGACTAATTTCGTAACTATGAAACAAAAACTGTAGCCTCAGAGTTTTGGTGGGAAACTGTCTTCTAACATAGAAATTTGAAGAAATACGCGAATGAATAGCGGGATAAAGATAGTTACAAAAATAAAGATTTAAAACTAATCTGTTTAGAATGGCATAACCTTTCAAAACGGAAGAGCTCATAAAATTAACAGCCAATAACTTTAGCACCACCATAAACCTGGCACTTACCTATGCGAAAGTTTAATTTCTTCCAACATAAAGCCACTATCGCACAGCCGCGTAATTATCCCTCTATAAAATCCATGCTGTCAAGGTTTTTAACTATGTTTTCCATAGTAGGAAGGAAACGTAATGGAACGTGTTACACGTTCCTCTCTCTATGGGTCTAGACAGACGGTCTGGATTTATACGCTGCGCAGTCCGCTTGCATTCGGTATGCGGTTTTAATAACTTCACACTGACTGCATTAAACTTAACTGCATTACAAATGTGCAGTCAGCTTTCAGTCATAAGACTCATAAGAACAGCATACCAACTTCACGCAGACTGCAATAGTTTCACTGCAGTTGTATTAACTCTACAAAATCTGTGTCCAAACTGCAATTTTTCAGCTGGAGTGCAGTTCAGATGCAAGACTGTTTTTCTAGTCTAGACTCTATAGCTGCTAGTTAAAGAAAAAATGTAACCTCCACTTTTTCTTGTTCCCGCGTATTTTCTACAAACAAAAGTAATTTAATTGGTTATTCAAGGTTTGATTCCAACATCCTTTATCAGACTAATGCTGGTTGGTTGGTTTTGAACTTACGGCATGCCTTAAGCGTGTCTTCTGATAAAAAAAACCACTATGCAATCATTGATTTACATAAAACACTCTCATCATCGCTCCATATACAAAATCTTCCAACTTAACTAAACTAAACTCTGTGAAGTTAAAGTTTTAACTACAAAACACGATAAGTTATCTCTCGATCGGAGTTTCCTTCGCTTTCTAGATATAACGACCGACAATCTGTGGGTAGATCAAGTATTCGAAATCTATGAAAATGGGTAAACGTGTGTGTAGAATTAGTTATTAGTTTGTTTCTTAATAAAGGCACAACGTAAAAGCAGCAAGCCAAAGCCGAGCAATAGTGTGCAAACATTAGTAATGTGTACCGGTTTGAAGAGCATTGCTTCCAGCGAAATTACTGGGCTTATGAGACTTCAAAGCCGATGTCTCAGTGTGACGAGCGCAATGCAGGATTATGCAATTCAGAGTTCTGGTTGGTGCTGTAACAGGCGTAGCGCTTACCATCAGGTGAATGACTAGCTCGTCTCGTCACTCAGTCAAAAAAAAAGTAAAAATCTATTATAATTGTACATTATTCTTTACAAAAGCAATTAATACATTTTGTTCGGCATTACAAAGCATTGGAAACTAAATCATTGATTAATTGGTCGTAAAAATTATTTAATGATTCCTTACATTCCCATTGAACGATAAATTGAATCCTGAGAAATTAGTTTTTTTTTTCAAGGTCTATATTTTAACAGGAAACTTGATTGATTTAATAGCCGAAGATTGAAACAACACTTAATGACTTAATCAGCTGAACGTGGCTGAAAGCTTTTAAGTAGCCGTTAAATTTAATTGGCGTTTTCAAATTCCATTCATTAGTTTCAGCTGAGCAGGCGCTACATTTTCTGTAAATGATGACATAATCACAAAAATGTCGTTTTGATGGTCATATTTTTGAATTCTGCATTAAGAATATTAGAAGTGTTTTGAATTGAAATGCTTTACCTACTTACAAGAAGCGATGGAAGCTTTTGAGTTAATAAAAACAAATCTAAAATTATATAACCGTGTAATTATTTCCTTTTACTAGTGTTTAGTGCAGTTGTCGGAATGTTTCTTATAAAATTCACTTACAAGATTTTTATGACCTAGACTTCATTCATCAACAAACAAATAAATGGGAACAAAAACGATGGTTGTCAGACACTTACAAACCGTATTTATAAGTATTAACAACACATCCAGCACAATACATCCAAATGGACGGAGAAGAACAATACTGAACCTTAGTACTTTTCCACACCAAGCACTTATAACGCATGGAAGTGTCACTTTTCCGTCGGCCTGTGATGGACCATTCGGTTTTCTACTTTCCACTTGAGGTGAAATTGTTTGCCCACTGCGGAAGTCCTAATACTAGCGCAGTATAACTAACAGTTTATAGCTTTATGCCCTACAATATTTATGAACGTAGAAACTGTTGATGCTACTGCTAACTGTTGTCATGCTGGAACGACTAAATACTAAAACTTGAGCGGTGAGATTGTATTCAAGAGGTACAGACTGACAATTAATTAGACGCCAAATACACAGAACTTACAATACTTGACACTGGCTCAATGTACATTCGCGCAAACACCGGGTCGCGTCGCCTCGGGTTGGATCGAACCGTACGGCAACCCCATCTTGCCCCACTTCAGCGGAGGACTGCTCACGGGGGGTTTTAATGGGTTCGTGTCCCACACACCCCCCTCCGTCACCCCCGTGGGGGAGGGGATAAAGTGACGGTATTTCCCCACCTCCAAAAAATACCTTACGGCAAACAAACCGCACCTATCAATACGAAATACATCGAATAGGTCCGTGCAAGTGCGGATCACAGCGTCGCTATGACGCAGATTTTATTGCAATCGAATGAAACAGTAATGACTGAAATCATCGATATTATATAATCACTCCATTTTTTATCACAGAATAGATTTATTACGAATTTGAAAATCAGTTTTACAATCTTTCAAAATGAAATCGATTCCGGCCAAAGCTACGTAATGAACTAAAGCTCCACATAAAAGCAAATAGTTTAGTCGTAATAAGCAATAAATGGAAGCAACGACCGTCAGCGTAAGCAAATAACTGTCACTTTAATAAATAACAGCATTCCAGTAATTATAATTAATGAAAACTCTATCTATGAATTCCTGGTTTTAACTGCACATTTTGTGGTCAGTGTTCAGGTTACCGTTAGGGTATTCCACTGGGAGTTTTGGCGGAACACCAACAATGACATTGTTGGTAAAGCGGTGGACTGCCACGGAACGCCTGACTGACAAGGACTCCACATTTTGACCGTTTAAAAAAAAAACTTAAGATATACTTGTTACTGGCTAGTGTGCAAATCATGAAAACCATAAACAAAAAACACTTCTACGTGTTTTATATCTTCAACCAACTATCCCATAGCACTTTGCGCGGCTGTCCAGTTCGGATTTCACTTACAATCCATTGCAAGCTTCCTATCTCACTATTTCACCGACTCACCGTCTTTCCTTTATTCTCCGAGACCGTAAAAGTTCTATTTCAATTCAACAATGAGCGAGCTTTTTGCTATTCAAACTTAGAAAAGTTTGAGCTTCGTTCAAACCTTTTTACATAACAATTTTCTTGGAAAGTAAAGTTGGGTAGTTTTCAGAAAAAGGATGAATTGCGAAGGTTTTACTTAACTATTCCGACATTTCCGTTCAACTTTCTTTAATAAAAAAATTCCCGACTAATCTGAACTTCCTTGCATTTATGAAATTTTCCGCTGTCTGTTAGTTTTTTTTTTTAATTTTGTAGATAATTAAAAAAGCGTAGTCCTGATTAATAGAATCTTTCCTTCCGGAAAACTACGGGAAAACAGGGAAAATTCTGGTGTTATTGAAGTGTAGGTACAGAACTTTTTTTTTTATATAAAACTAAATGGAATATTTTCCTGATACACAGATATAGTAGTATAAAATGAGGTAAGTATACAAAATCGACGGCTGAGGACGTCAAAAGGCGGTAAGTTATATTATGTTTTATTTGAAATTTTTCTTTTTTTTTTATATGTTCAAATCAATTATTTTCCTATGGTTTTTGTCGGGATAAATGATTATTGTTATTTCTATTAGTTATTCTGTAATAGTTATGCTGTGGTTGATTACAATACACCATAGGCATAGGTTAGGCATGAACGCGTCAAGTACGAAGGAGATCAATCGAAAGTGACGTGCAGAGTGGTTAGACGGGTTGAAAGCATTGCTTGTGTAGTGTGCACATGAGTTACATATTTTTAAGTACAGATATCGTACTCAATGAACTTTTTTTTTGTTTTGTTTGGCAAACACGGTCCGGCTGATATTAAACGGCTACCGTTGCCTATGAACACCAGCAACTCGGAGCTTTGGCGATGCGTTGCCTACTCACTAGAGCTCTTTTCACCCTTCTCTTGAAGAGCCCCATATTGTACCTTCTCCGGAATAACTTCTGAGAGCAGCTCATTTTAGATTCTGCAGGTGTGAGACAGAAAAAATAGCATAAAACGGACAGTGCGGGACTTCCACAAACCCACTGTCAAAATGTAGTAAACAATCAAGGTTAGAAGGTGGTCTGATAGAGATTGCTTTAAACGATAAGACCGCCCGTAGATATATTATAAAGTTATGTATTTTCTGTTTAAACATCTTGGTATCGATAAAAAGTTTTCTATCTATCTATCAACTGGTTTAACTCATATTTATTACCGTAAATAATAAGAAGGAGTGCAGTTTAAAAAGAAATTACATAATCGAGACATACAATGGGTTAAAAGTGTAATCCCGCAACTAAGTGTAATTGTAAACGCATTTCAAAAGTGTTATATATTTCGCACATAAGTGTGATCTTAAACGGTATTTAAAAGTGTTATTTCCGCACATAAGTGTGATCGTAAACGCGTTATAAAAGTGTTGTTTCGCACATACATACGGTCGTAAAAGTAATTTACAGTGTAATACCGCACATCGTGAATACAAAAGCCATTTAAATGGTGATTCTCCGTATATATACGATCGTAAATAACATCAACATCACGTTCGGTAGACAAGCATTTTAAGACCTTCACCGTCAGCCCTAAAAAAAAACGAAATGTAAAAATTCATAAAAGATATTAAAAAAAAATATACGTAACGTAACTCTCTATGTTTCTTTTTTCACTAGCTTATATCTCCCTCTCAACTTCCGTTCGCCTCGCCCGGTCACAGTTTTCGTAACGCATTCAACAGCTTACTCCCCAAGTCAAGCAAGCGTTAAGAAGTTTTACTTAAAAAATTCTTTCAAGTTTGTTCTTTGCCATAAGTCCTGGGAGCTGATACGAAAATATAAAAATAGTAAAAAAAAAATAAGTACCATATTAAAAAAAAAACTAATAGTATGGAGAAATGAGTCACATAACATGGGCTTATTTCAAAACAAGTTGGGAAGACGTTATTTTATGAGGGGTTTTTACGATTACATCTAGTGTAACTTTGATTACACTCGTATATTTTAAATCTCGGAAATCAAGAGGAAAACCGCGCTGAACACCTAGTAAGTGATATAAGGCAGGGGCGCAAACTCAAGGTATTAAACGAACTCATTACGATAAGAACGGAAAATATTCTTATCTTTCTCCATTTTCATATTACATTAAGAGCCCTTACTTTTTCCTACAAGATTTGCACGTAGCCACTTAAAAATATTTTAAAGGCAGGAACTGGTGGACCATGGTTCCACTAACAGCCAGACTTAGAACAAATAGCTGTCATTAATTAAAAAAAAATCTAACGTGAGAATCGAATTCGCATCCTCACGCTTTGCAGGCAGCTCAGTACCGACTACACTACGTTTTAGTTCTCAAACCCAAAACTGTCTAAAACTAACTGACAAAATATTGTCAGCTCTTTAAAAAGTGTGAACCTCACCAGAAGTTTGGTCACCCTACCCGTTAAAGGGCCGACGTCAAACAAATAAAGGCGTTGTGTTAGCCCTACACTAACTCACACGAAAGTGAAACCAAGTTTCACTATCTCTCACATTCAATATTATGCCTACTGCCTCCACGGAGCCCGACGGAGCCAGATATGAGCCATAAAAGATTATATTTAACGACCTTCGCCAGTGTGATTAAACCAAAGATAAAACTAGGAGATTGTCTACAGTAGTACCTTAGACGATCTAACCAAGGACCACGCCGCTCATGCTCTACTCCTGTTAAGTTATATGATCGACTGTTCGTATAAAGGTAGTAAGCTCGAGATTTTCGAACATCTAGGCCTTTTGCAATCACTAGTGGAATGTTTCTTCCTTATCTCAAGCCCCGCCAAAACAGAATATTTTTGTGCAGACACAGATGCCATTTAAGTATACATACTGAGCGGCCACTCTCCACCCTCCGCAATCCGCTTCCCTACACCCCTACCCGCAATCCGGAGGGCGATTGGGAGTCTGTCAATATTACACGCCCAAATTTTATAGACATACGGGTTAGAATGAAGCTTCATACTTGTCTTTTGTTGTTTTGTCACACCCTGCTTTTTACTTTGGTTGCGTTTGAGTACTTACACATGCATGTGGCGTGTGTACAAACACCATTTGTTGTCAAATCAGCTTTTGTTTGAAGTATCCGGGATGTTTTATAGAGACAGGCGCGTGCTGGGTCTATAGAGTTTATATGAAACGTCCTTGGTAAATACTGATCCTAAGCTCGGATAGCGTTTGCTTGTGTCAAGGTTGTAAAAGAAACTGCGTTCATAGAAAGTGGATAATATTTATGTTTATTGAAATTTATTGTATTCACAATTAGCCTTGTTAGGTAATTATGATTATGTTAATAGCTAGATTAAGTTTTGCGCTATACTTAAACTACCCTAAGCTTCTACTACTTAAAACTTAACTACTTCATTATGTTTAGATTCATTATGTTAACTAGAAAGTGATAACAGATCACTGAGAACATTTCTTATCGCTTGATATTTTCTACTTCTACTGTCTTATTTCCTACTCAGAAGCCTATCAGTTACCATAAATGACTTACTCGGACCTCTGAAAATCAAATTTATTTTTCATCAAAAAGACTGTCCTAAGTAAATAAGTTTTCTTGAAAGGGGCTCTTCTCTGATTATGTTCAAATTGAATTAGTCAACTTTGGAGATTCTATTTGTTTTTCTTTGTTTGTTCTGAGTGGGAAAGGTCTAGGCCAAAGTACGCCTGGACACTTCATACAAATAACTGATTTGTTATTTCACACATATTTTTAAATTACGGTTGTTGGTACAGGCGCCAAATGTGTGTATGCCTAAGTAGGTACTCGAAGACACTCCGCGAGCAAAACAACAGACGACCCGCTGATATGAAGGTTCATACTAACCCGTTTAGCTATTCATTTGGGCGTGTAATATTGACTGACCTCCCAATTTCCCTCCAGATTGCAAGCAGAGATGCGGGGAAGCGAATTGCGAGGGATGAGTGGTCCATTCTATATATCTTCAATGGTCAAAAGGAGTGGTTGCTTTGAAGTGTAATTCACTTTTGACTAGTAAAAGAGTCATGATTACATTTCTCGCAAAGGCGTTTTACGGTAGTTGAATCTGGAACTCAGAAAGTAACTTTCCTTTGGTTGAATTTTCGGAATTTCCTCAGGCACCGTTGCGGAGAAATTGAATTATTTTTGTAACCCTGCTAATACAGCGACAAGTGACGATCCACCCATATGGTTGTAAAGGTTGACCCTCATAACAATAACTTACTTATTGTGTATAGAATAATATATTCTGTCTTTAGCAGGGTGCCACTATCAAATTAGCTAACGTTGTCAGTGAAGATACGTTATCCGTTGATGTCTCATTATGAGTATATGGGCTGAAACTGGGCTATTTAAGAGCTCGCGCGGTTTTATACAGAGTGATCTGTTGTGGGAAAACGCGCGGGCGTCTATTGTATGAAACCACGCAGGTAACGCAGTTTTAGCCCTAATTAATTCATGTACTACTACATACAGGGTGTCCGGTAATGAGTGGATAATCTTGAAGGTGCGAGTGGAGAGGTCAAAGCCGAGAAGAAAAAAATATTCCCAGACAGCATGTGACAAACGAATGATATAGTACCATTTTAAGAAATTCAGTAAAGCCATTGGTATTTTTATTTTAACGTAATGAAGAATAGTAGTGCTCAAAAACACGCATTAAAATATTTTGGTAGATATAGCCACTTATTTTTTTTTTCATCGACCTTGACCTTGACCCCCTCACACGCACCCGCATGATTATCCGCCCATTACCGGACACCCTGTATATTACATGTATCAGATCTTTAAAATTCCATTCTCCTTTTTAATTCTACAAGTGAAGTAGTCGATATTTATTCTAATATACGTTTATTCAATAAATAACTGAAATGTATCAATCACCTTTTAGCCTTCTGTGTGCGTCAAGTTGAAACAGCATGATGCATATAAAAGCACATATTAAAAGAAACAATTTTCTCTTCAACTAAAATAGTTATTTAATATAAAATTAAATACTTGAAAGTTTTAATATTCTTAAAAGGAAGCTTCAGGATTAAAGCATCAGCAAAGCACTTAAACCTGACGCCTGGTGTAATAAAGGCTGCTACCAGGCCGGTGATAAAACCATAGATAAAAACAAACGACCGTATTATAAACTGCTTCTATGTTGCATAGTAACGTAAAGGAGACCTTTAAAAACGAGATGCTTACCTCCCTTAACTGCAAATAAATTTGAAAAGATTAAAATGTGTTAAGTTTACATTTTATGGTTTCCCACTTTTTCTAATTAACAGCCTCCGCGGCGTAGTGGGCGATGAGCCGACTGCGAAGTTTGAAGTTCCGTGTCGATTCACGCACAGGGCAAAAAAATGTGTCAACCACAGGTATTTGCTCTGAGCCTGGGTGTTTTTAAGACCACCAATAACCTCATTTCAGATGGATTAGGCCATGTTGGTTATAGTATAATTTGGACACACATTGAGTAGAATATGCTCTAAAGCTAAGTTTAATCGAATTAAATTACTGATTTAAATATCAAACGCGCGTAAAAAGCGTAACAAACGTGCACGAGAAACGCGTTCGAAACACGTTTGTATCGCGTTTGAATCGACACAAGCGATATTTTAAACGTTGTATTAACAACTGATGAGCGACTACAGTGCGTTTTCTGCGCGTTTGACGAACACGCGTTTACAGCACCACTATTTTTTAAAAAAGTCCCTACTCAACCCAAAGTATGTCTACTCATACAACCTTACAAAAGTTTCACAAACAACGCAGGTTTTCGTCGTCGCATACAAATAATTACATTAATGAACACGAGATGGTATGCGTATTCCGCGACAAGGCAAGAGAACATTATAATTAACATGGAAGTTAATATCATTACTTTCAGCAGTTATATGAATACCAAATGTAATTACAACTGTAAAGGCAGTAGGATAAGTCGCGTGTTTTTGATTTGTCAAAGTGCGTTTTGTGCCAGTCTGTGTTTTACTACAGCATTCAAAATACAATATATTTATACTTAAAATAATTAGTTCTCTTATTAAAATTGGAATAGAATAGAGATATATTGATTAAAGAAACTACTAAATCATATCATAAGAGTAAAAAAAAAAGAAATAAAAAAAAAAGTTTTAAGCGGTGGTAGCCTAGTGGGAGAACGTCCGCCTTCCAAGCAGAAGGTCGTGAGTTCAAATCCCAGTGCATGAACGTACCAATGTGTTTCTTGTAAAACATATGTACGTAATTATCACTCGCTTTTCGGTGAAGGAAAACATCGTGAGGAAACCCACATACCTACCCGAGAATTATTTCGGAGGTAGATATGTGAACCACCAATCCGGATCTGGCCCCGTGGTGGATTATGGCCTAATCCTCCTCACGAAAGTGAGGGGAGACCCGTGCCCAGTGCCCGTGACGTTATGGATTGTTGATGAAGTTTTATTGTGGGTCTAGGGCTGCCATAAAATAATTTTCCTTCCTGAGCACACAATAAATAATGGTGGTATGAATTTTCACATTATAGAGCCGAACGTACAGTTTTTAGTTAGTTTGGCAGCTTTTATGAAGATATTTATTCTTCCTAATACTTAATCTATGAACCAAAGTCTAGCAAGCTATCGAACGCGGGCGTACCTGTCACACTTTAGATTTTTTAACCTATAATTGGTTTGGCCATATTAGGTATTTGTGGAGTTCAAGCGGATTGTATTGAACTGAGTTACTGTCCCTAATTAAGTCCACCGTATCATAACCGTAATTCCATGTTTTCAGAGTAAATAAGATGTTAAAATACGGCGTAATTTCGGGGTAATTGTGGGTACATTTACGACTCTTAAGGATCTGTCTTGAGTAAATATGGTCGTTCTATCTGCCCTCACCAATTTTGATCGCGTAATTATTGTATTTAACTGTAATTACGTACTTTGGCCTGATGAGAGTTGACCACAAGTTATTTTGCGTGACTTTTTCTTTAATTAAATACTCAATTACAAGTAATGTGTCAATGGTGGCTTTTCATTTCAGGTCATCTGCTGAAGGAGAGAGTCAAATATTTTACTTTCCGTACTCAAACTCAAACTCAAATCATTTATTGTAAATAGGCAAAATATTGCACTTTTACACGTCAACAATAATATCTTATACATAAGTATAGAAATACAAAAATAAATTGACACAATATTATGATCTACGAAACTAATGATTATTATCTAATTATGGTTTGAGTTAGAAAAAGGATATTTCCCTTTCAAGTGGTGACTCATGCCTGAGTCTCGCACAGGAAAAGGAAAACTCCATTGACTCTACCAGTGCTTCGGAAATACGCGTAAGAAATAGAAGTGAACTATTTCACGATTATTTTACATATCCGTATGATAACATAAACGATAACTGTAATTACAGATTTTGGTTTACAGTAACGTCAAAAATAAGGCTCATCATCATCATAAACAGCTTATTCAACCCACTGCAGGGCATAAGCCTCCTCCCTCTTACTCCATCCATCCCGGCTTTGAGCCGATTTGGTCCAAGTATTAACTAGGAATCTTTTTTTTTATTATTATCTTTGAGTGTAATATAAAGGTTTTATTTATTTTAAGCGTGGTATAGAATGAAAATAAGATCGGTAGTAAGTAAGTAAAGGCGACTCACGTCACCTCTTCCAGTGCCGTGTGTGATCAGCTGTTCGATTGAAACTGAAACGCAACGCAAACGCAGATAAAACGCAACTAAACGCTAACGCTTTGGAAGCGATTCAAATTTTAGTGCAAACTTAGTATGAAATGTAATTGGTTACTAAAGGTGTTGTTTTTGAATTAATTAACAAAAAATCTATAGTCACTTATCAGAGATTATAAAAATAAAAACTTACATCATAACTCAAGCCTTATTAATTCAAATCACTTGATAGAAATAACATTTCACAAAATAAAACCGTTAAAGCAATAACAAAAGCGGTTCCCGTAGTGATTTCTTATTCAATGAACCGAAAATAATGCGTTGTGATTTTCTTTCTATTTTCTCATTTTCTCCCACATTTTTTCCCATACCACGGGGAATACCTCAATCTCTTTTATTTTTATTACTCGAGCCATGAATGAACCTTAAGTAAAATATTGAAGACTTGACGCCAAATATTATAGCAAAAACTGAAGCACCCAAAATATCCGTTCCACTCGTACACACAAACCACGTGCATACATTTTAACATCACGGCTTCCCAAAGTCTATAATTGATGACGTTTGGTTTCATTTAAGAGAGGTCTCAAAAAAAAACCTAATGTGTGCTGGGACACATAGAAGAAGTAAATATATATATTACTATTAGTATTAAAAAAAATATACGAAACGTAACTCTCTCTCTTTCTGTCTTCACTAACTTATATCTCACTCTCAACTTTCTTTCGCCTCGCCCGATCACATTTTCCGTAACGCATTCACCAGCTTTCTCCCTAAGTCAAGCGTGCGCAACGAAGAACTACATCAAAAATACTTTGCAATATTTATATTAAGCTGCGTTTCGCTGCGTTCGCGCTGCGTCTCAGCTCAACCGAGGGAAACAGTGCTGTGCGATGCTTACTGTATAAAAGCTCACCGTTGCCGGCCCGAGGCGCGGCGCGGGCGGGCGCGGCCAGCGCGAAAAGCGCGAGCGCCCACCACCATGTCATCACAACCACACCTGGGAAAGAGAAGAGAGAATATTAGGCCATTTTCCACAAAGACTCCCTCGAATAAAACAGAGTATTCAGGAAGATAAAATATATATTCAGAAAGCGCTTCGCCAAAAAAATAAAGCAACTGCAACGGCGCAAAAGCCAAGACCTCTTCTTTTGTTTTTAATCTTTTCTCCACATTCAAAAATAAAGTTTTAACGAGCTTAAAAGGTTTTCCTAACCAAGAAAGGTTCGTGTCGCTTATATCTTGTATCAGTATTTGTCACGCCGTCTGGTCCTCAGACGTTACAAATGCCTCCGACCACTCTGTCACCACTGCTATATCGTAAGCTCATCGCTTAAGGCGTGGCGTAGACCATCTTATCGCATCTTATCAGTAGGCGAGCCTTGGAATTACGAACTTTTTTACATAATTATGTACATATTAACGATATTTCTTAAATGCCCTCAGAAAATATAGGTATTATCTATCAGTCGTGGCCTCAGGGTCATGTAGATGCTTTGTCAACATGGAAAAAAAAAGATAACTATTGTGACAGCAACCGGGTGTATTTTTTAAATTTCATACTGAAAAAAAAAACGTAAATAAATGAGAACTAAACTAAAAATGTCTTAATTTCACCAAATCATCTTTGTATTCTACAAAGATAGATGGAAGCATTTTTTAGGGAAAAATCTGACTGGCAGGTAATTAAATAACTTTAATACAGTTACGGGAAACGATTTTCTCGAAAATACATTTAACCTAAATTTTTCCCGATTATTTAGAATACTTTTGGAACCGCAGATACGAAAGAGAGACTCTCGTTACAGAAATAAGTGATAGTAACAGTCTACTTTGCTATTTTCATACCACAAAAACCAATAAGATAATTAAAAAAAAATACAGTCGTATTCAGAACCTATATGTCTACCCGAGAATTATTTCGGAGATAGGTATATTATCCACCAATCCGGACTTGGCCCCCGTGGTGGAATATGGCCTAACCCTCCTCACGAAAGTGAGGAGAGACCCGTGCCCAGCTGTGGGACGTTATGGGTTGATGATGATTCAGAACCTCCTCCTTTTCGAAGTCGGTTAATAATCCAAATCAGAGGAGAAAAAAATTACTCTACTTCACATTTGCGTCTCTTTTATTGAAAGCCGTGGGATATGGTGGTACTAAAATTATAATTTTAGTACCACCCACCACCCCACGGGTAGTACCCATACATCCATAATTATGGATGTATGGGTACTACCTTTTCTAACGTTTTATAATCATCTCGGGTCTCTCCTCACTTTCCTAATTAGGATTAGTGTATAATAATAAATATAATATTATTGTTGATTATCGTTTTTATCGTTTTATAATACCACACCCTAAATAGATATTAAAATTGCATTATAAAAGTAAAAACCGCACATAGACTTAAATAACGCCAGTTAAAATAATTAACGTCTCTGAGTATGGCACTAAATCAGTTCACTTCAGCAATTAGCTACTACCAATACTGGCACAATCATAATAGAGTCATAAAGCCCGCATTGGCATATTTTTGCTGGCCCACTTTTGATAAACTGCCGACATTAACTAGTTCGCAACGATAACGCCTAGAAAGCACTCGTTAATATTAACGGCCTGTGTACAAGCTATAAATAATAATCTAGACTAGAAGCGCGCGCGGCTTCGTTCGCGGAATATTTACATTTATACCTTTTTAACCCTATGAGCAATAGAAATGGAACACACGAAAATTTAAGTGTAATCTAAAATGTTCATTGTTGAGCTGTTTTAGAGTCCATTCGAGACAAACTTTCAGATAGACAGGCAAATATTCTAAAAACGATAATTTATGATTATTGATTTGGCATCGTATAAATAGCAGTTTTCATTTAAATTTTGTAATTTATTTTGAAATCACAGACAGATAATTATACTTTAACTTTATTATTGGTATAGATAAATTATTGTGTGACTAAGCCAACCGAGAACATAATCGTAATTAAGATTTATTATTCGCTGTTTTCGAAGTTTTGTTTTGAGTTTGTATAATATTTTCGAGGTTCATACTTTTTTTTCATTATCGGAAAACTGTGAAACATTCTAAAGCTTCACAGCTTTTTTAGCAATTTTTTAAAATATCATTGTTATATATTGGAAACCAATTAATATATACTGTTTGAATAGCTTTTAGGTTGTCCAACTTTTGTACGAAGTTGGTTATTGCCCGTTTTGTTTTTATTTAACAATTTTTAATATTGGATGAACTGTTATCTGGTTAAAATGACGATGTGGTTGAAGATGACAAGGGCACTAAGTTTAGCTCCTTAATAGTTATCGTGAAAGATTTTTCCACGGACAAAAAGCAACAAATGGCAGAACTGTCATTCTTTCCCATTTTAAAAAAAACTCGAGGTTTGAATTTTAGTTGAAACATAAACCTAAGTGAAAAATCACGAACCTTCAAAATTTCTGAGGAAAACTCATTTCAGTGCTGCGATATTATTTCACGCCATAACAGTAACACATCCACAGCAAAATCACCTAACGGAGCCGTCATCAAAAGTTACAAAATCTCATTTTCACTCCATCCCTGAAACTTCAGTTCTCCCTTTATATATAGTGCGCGAAAACTTCAAAAATCGCTTTCGAATTTCATAGAGTTTCTTCTGATCTTTGATGTATCAAAAACGGTAGATAAGTAGTCAATCATTGCTTTCCACATACAATAAAAACTGAGTCCAATGAACCTAGTATGCTATAATGTACTTTCCGTGTGCAATCTAGAGCTAGAAGTTAATATATTAAGCGTATAAATATAATTAATAATAATGTAATATCAATCTGCTGCTAGTCGCTGAGGAGTTCTTTTGTGTACCTCTCATGTCTTTCATCACATCAGCTCGCTGTCAACTTTATTTTGTATTATTTATAATTTAGTAGGATCCAAAAAGTCAACTTAATCGAAAAATACAAATGGGTCAAATTTTTGACAAACTAACGAAACATCTTGTAAAAAGTGTTCCCTCATCCTTCTCTATACCAAAAAGACTTAACGTTATGTTATAGCAGAGTCAATAAGTAAGTCCGTCGATAGTTTTGTTTTCTATATCCTTTTGTAAGTAGTTATTTTTTTTACTATTCTAATAAATCTACAACTTCAAGCATCTTCCTTTTTCATTTATCAAAGGTCCCACCTCGTCACCGACAAGCCCCGTATCAACTAGTTCTGAACTAGTTAGGTGGCGAAAACTAACATAGTTCGAACATGTAGTTCGGTTCGTTCAAACTGTTTTAGGGGTGATAGAAAATATTTATAGCATGTGAAAGTTGAACGATAGAGCGAAGACAAATTAGGGTTGATTTTGGAAAATTTCGTTCAAACTATTTCGTTATGACAAAACTTTTACGCAACTTACGAGTATACTTAGTCTTGACATGTTGAAGTCCCAACACCATGAACTTTGGGCATTAATCTTAATGACTTTTAACCTAACCTTTTAACCTTATAACACACCAGACATCATTTTTGTAAACCATTAGTAATATAACCCGCTTTTAAGGTTTATCACTGGTCTAAGTAGCGATAACATTCCTATTTGTGACTCCTACATCATTAATCTTCTACGAAGACTTAGAAAAGGCGTTATTAGCCTGACGAAACATATTATGTTAGTCGTAGATAAATGGTCTAAAAACATTATATCTATATTTTATAATTTCAAAGGAAGGTTCATATGAAAGGAAAAATTGGAAAAGTTGCCCACATAATTGGAAAATTTGGGAAAAGTTGAAAATGATTTGGCGCAGCTAATATATAATTATAGTTGAATAAAACCTTTCGAATAAATAAGAAGGGCCGTTTTGGAGTTCCTGAAAAAATATTTACGACTTTGACTGGGATAAATCCTGATCAGCCCCAGCTCTGTACCATTTATTGCATGGCTTTAACTATAAAAGCAAAACAATTACACACCATTGAATAAAACATGATTAAAAAAAACTACGTTCAACAAACTGTGAAATTACCCATAAAATATCATAATCAAATCAACATAATAACTGATGCCAATTCACACATACTCACACCCAACACAACGCCGAGTTATGTTAATTGACCCGTACTTATAAGAGAAGTAAAGAGCCGTAATAAAATGGTACCCTCAATAAATGTGTATCCACAACATTTACCAACTCTCAATATACTTTCATTTCTAACAGGAAATAATTATTACGTCTACCTGCTTAACTTTTACTAGCGTGTTTCGTAATCTTATTAATTCCTTGGTTTATCTTGTATTAGCCATAATTATGTTAACATATAGTTGAGTAAAAGTAATAGGTAAGTACAGCCGCATTCAGAAACGCTTTCTCTACTCTATATTAATCGAGAGGAATAATTATAGAGAATCAGGAAAGCTTTGAAGCCTATTTTAGTCATACTAGTTACCACCCACACTTTTTCAATTAACGGAAATCTAAATTAATATAAATAGGGATATATATATATCCCTATTTATATTTATTTTATTTATATTATTTTTATTTATTTTATTTATTATGTAATCCTTATTTCCCTGGGTCACGGCATCGCGCGTTAACGACTAGACCGATTTCGCTAATTCTATTGTTTTAGTTTTTGTTATTGTCAGGACAAGGTGTCATAAATATGAAAGAAAAAAATCAAGAAAGTTGCCCGGAAAATTGGAAAAAACTGAAAATGTTTTTTTCTGCGAGATTTTTGTATGAACTTACGATTTGGCATTTGATTTTTTGCTATCTGCAGCTATTATTTAGTAACACTGTGGTGTTTAATCCGGGAAATGCAGAGTTCTAATAAATAATGCAAATCTATAAAAACCTATTAATTTCCACCTTACAGGTAGGCACTAGTGTTCACATGGCTAGTTACCTATACTCAAGCAGAAAATCTGAAGTAAACTCCTTATCGTGGTATTCCAGCAACAGACAATCAGAGCCAGTCCTATTTTAGGCTTACTGACTTCAACCACATTTTCCTTGACAGAGGATGCCACGAGTAAGAGTTATTATGAATCCAAGTATATGGAGGAAAGGTGAAAGTAAAGGTTTCATCATATTAAGTGAACGATAGCAATTTTACGACCTGAGAACATATTATTGTAGCTATTTCCCGGTTCTGTAATAAGATTCATGGGTACTAAATGTTGGGACGTTAACAACTATTAAATTTGAGTAAAGCAATGAAACGATCAGCAGGAAATCTTGTTGAAGTTTTACCTCTACCGTGGGCCAATGTTGCTTGATAATATATAAAAAGCAATGATCAATTACGAAATCACACTCAAGGTACCTAATTGGACATTTTAGATCGATTCTAAGGGACCTCGGATACTATCAATCCAAGGCCAAGACTACTGGTCCACTTAGACTAGATATCCTATGAAACTGCTCACTGGACTAAACTAGATCCAGTCAAATAGTTTCTAGAACATCTGGTCTTAAGTGGCCAGTAGTCTTGAACTCGAACTAATAGGGCGCGAGGAATCTAATGCCTGCCAAAACCTGGACTCTAATAGAGAAAGACCTTGGTCCAGCCGTTTAAAAACATAATTCAAAGGCAACCAAATAGCAACGTAATTGTAATTATCTATATATCTATAATAGAAACTGAGCTTGTTAAGCACGTGCGTGAAACGGCTTCAGCGAATTATCGTGCAAAAGCGATTTTCCGACATTTTATCGCAATATAAAATGTAGGTGCAGTAAATCAAATTAAATAGAAGTAGAAAACTTACAAACATATGTCATTAAACGTTTTAGTAAGATAACATAGTACAGTACTTGAGATTATAATATCCGTTATAGAATAGAATAGAATAAAAATCTCTTTATTGTACACCAGAAAAAAAAACACAGTACAGAAAAGTTACAATAGGCAAACGAGGGTAGTACGATGGGGGTCTTATTGCTGAAAGCGATTACTTCCAGACGACCTTTGGATGGACATTAAAAAAAGATTTTACGATAGTAGTGTGTGGATGTGGCGCTGTAGGTTGAGTTTAGTTATAAGAGTATGTCTTAGATGAAGAGCCGGGATCGAACCCGGTTTCATTAAGTAGAGGGTTTCATTAAGAAGTCGCGGGTTACAGATAGTTAGTTACCAATATACATCTATATATATATATATATATATATAGATGTATATTGGTAACTATTTATATATATATAAATGTTATGTTGGTTTGTGTACGCTTCAAAAACTCAAAAAGTTCTGCACCGATCGAGCTGAAATTGTAGCATGATATATAATCCGCATCAAGGATTGTTTTTATCTATTTTTTTCAGCAGTGACATATCAGCGAATGTGCGAATGTGCCACAGCGAAGCGTGGTAGGGTACAGCTAGTTATAAATAGTTATTAATCTATATCGATTCTATAAATCAATCATGACACATGAGATTCTGTTTCTAATTATATGGCAACATTACCTAGGTGAAATAAAAAATAATTACAGAGAAAACTGTGTTGTAAACTGAGACCGGTTAAACGCTCTCATTAAGTAGAGATCACCTGATATTAAAGCGTTAAGCCTTGTTTAAGATGACGTAGACAGTATTGCGTGGCGTAAAGCAGGGCGTTGTGCCTGCAAATCAAACAGTATGGATGACAATAACCCTTAACACATATGAATCATAGTTAAGGTCTATCCGTTTGGTTTAGGAGCTACGATGCCTGAGACAGACACACAGATACACACTACAAACTTATTACCCCACTCCCCCACCCCCCACCCCCCCTGGGTTAAAAATTACAAGGTTTAATCGCAATAAAGAGTCTATATTCTGACCCAGGGTTCAAACTATCTCCATACTAAATTAAAATAAGATCCATCAAGATTTTAGCCGTGAAAAGACCGCAAACAGACGTAGACGGCCAGACAGACAGTTACTTTCGCTTTGTAATATTTGTAGGATAACGCTGGGTCTGTGACCATGACTGTGACTCCGAGACAGTGCGACCGTACTTGCTACGGTAAATATGGCCTAGGGCTATGACATTTTACAACAACCCGCATAGGAGAACCATGAGTGGATCGCTGCTTGGCAAAACACGTCCACGCACGTTCCTTATAAGTACCGCAAAGGAGTGGAACTCCTCGCCTGAGCCTGTTTTTCGGTAGTTACAGCCTGGGAGTCATCAAGTCCCGAGTGAATTGGTAATATCAGGCAAGCGTGCACCATCGTAGACCGCATTGTCACTTAAATCCGGTGAGAAACTATTTCTTAACAAAATGTAATAAAAAGACACACGTTTTGTCACACCTTTTTGTTATAGTCATGGAGTCACGGCATTGGTCACAGATGTGGATCCAGCACATGATACTCAACTCTATATAATGCACCGCTCTACGCTCCGTGTCTTCAAAATGCAGACCCTTATAACTAGACTGAGCTGAGTTATTAAGACTAGATGCAGCTGCGCTGGTTTTATAGCCTTTTACTTTACTCGTCTATCTTAGAACGAATAAATGCTTTGGTACAGTTTAAATAAAATGAGACGGGACAATATGTAACTCACAATGGATTTTATTCTTCGCTTGAGAAATAGTTTCATTGAATAAATATGTCACAACTGTTCCAAAGCCGGACCTGCACTGCTTAGGTGCGCGCTTTGCAACCCAACGATGATGGGTTCGATCCTCAGCTACCCAATGAGTTCTCGTAATTATGTGCGGATTCACATCATCCCCAGGCGGTCTCTTGCATAAGAGACTTGCCACTACAAAACGACACCTTATTCGACAAACAAGCAACTGTTAAATTTAATATACCATGCTTAACCATACTTTTTGCGCGTTAGTCACACGATCCAGTTCATATGAACTATTATTGATTCTGCTATAATGCCTCGTTAATTATATAAAATTGACTCTCGTGATCGTAAAGAGCTTGGAAGTGGAGAGCATCATTAGTTAGCGATGGTTAGCGCGTCCGTTGGTACTGTCTGTCTGTCACTCGGCTGTGGCTGCGAGTGACAAATGAAACTGCGGGAATGCTACAGTAATATAATGGGTAGGAAAGCTAGAAGGAATAGATTGAATTCTACTAATCTAATTTATCTATTAATCTTTTATCACCTTGGCCAGATATTTATCTTCTAAGCAGTAGTGTGCAAACGTTACTGTTTCGCTGGAAACAGTGTCCTTCAAACCGGAACACAGTCATGTTTGCGTGCTATTGCTTAGCGGATGAATATCTGGCAGAGGTGTGGTACTTCCCCAGGCAGTCTCTTGCAGAAGCGGACACTAAGGCATTGGTTGACCAGGTGTCACACAGCTGGACATGGCATTCAACATGGCACTCCACAAAGCTCAAAATCGGAACAGACAACTTGTGGGCATAGTTGGAAGGAGTCACGATCCTCAACAATAAGGGTGCAATTGCGGTAGAGGATAATAAAATAGACCTTACTATCATTTTCGTATAATTTTTATTTTTTTATTTGACCAGCTGATGAGACGTGCAATTCACCTAAAGGTAAGTCTTACGCCTGCCCATAACAGTAACAGTGCCACCCAGAACTTATCGTAACATAATCCTACGCGGCACTGCATTGCGTTCGTCACCCTGAGACATCAGCTCTAAAGTCTCATATGACCAGTAATTTCACTGAATTGAAATTAGCCACCGATACGACATACACAATACAGTTAATGACAGCTAATAATCTGCCTCACGCGTCATTATCGCTGGACACTAATTTGTGCCGGAGCGTACAATTTGATCCGCTTCCGATTTTCCAGTTTGTTTTCCATTGAAAGTACAATTTCACTTGATCGCCGGTAATTGTATGGTGCGGTATGGACACGCGAATTACGCCGTAGAAACGGATTGTTCTAATCGATTTTATTGTTGTTCGGAAATATAACAGACGTGAAATTTAGTAAATTAATAAAGACTCAGGGTAGATTAGGTAACGTAACATGTCATGCTTGAGCTCACATCGCAGAATCATATTTATTGCTTAAACTGTGAATACAGAATCACTCTCACAAATGTCACAGAATGTCGCTTAAATTGGTACGTTTCACTTATGGTTTTTTGGTCTTTGGCCAACTAATTTAAATGATAATGGAATTTGCGATAATAGTAAGTCATTATTTATAGTATTTTGTATAGAGAATATTTAATACTAAAGCACAATATTGCTCAATTTTCAATACATATTTAAAAACAAAAGCAATTTACATGCTTTAGCATTTAAAATATTGGTTAAGATGTAAACAGCTATTAACTCTCGGGAAAAAAAGCTCTTTGCCCATTTCGAGCACTTTTGACGTCCTTTGTCAGGCAGTTTTTAAAGCCATGACAAGCGCTACTGCCATCAGGGTGCAGACAAGGGTTAAATTAAGAGTGACAATTAAGAAAACACAACCAATTTTTTAAAGTGAAACCTAGTCGGTCGACACCCAACACGGAGAATGCAAACTCGATTCCCACTACGGAAGAGTCTTTGGTACAGCAAATAAACGAGTTAGTACAAAGTGAAATCAAATAGACCTTCCGCAAAGATCAGTTTCGTTAACAAGATGTAGTAACTCAAAACTTCCAGATTCCGAACCTAAATCAACTAATTACAGGAGCACAAGTTCCCAAATAAATTGCCTTAACTTCGGCTTACCTTGTACTTAACTCACACTTGACCTGCATTATTCAGTTAACCAAAGTCCTTTCAAAGGCCTCAGAAGTTTGAATTTAAGGCCCTTTGCCGTTCCTTCAAAGGGAATCGACGAATTCCAGTTGTTAGATTCCAACGAGGAATTCGTTCGGGATATATAATTGGGCTTTTGATAAATTATTCTATTTGTTCTGAAACATATTTTCGATCATTAGAGGCAAGAATTTGGAGTAGTAGAAGTATTGCGGAAGAAGATTAAACGTATTTACCCTAATCTTAGAGGGAGGGGATGGGATTGGTAGACATCGCATATTGAGTTTTGAAATTTATGGACTTATCGGCTTCCTTACGATGTCATTTTTTAACGTTTTTAAGAACTGACATATAAATTCGCACACTTAAATAAGTGATTGATACAACACGGCCGAGGTTTCTACGGTCGCGATAATATCTTGCTTTAAATTAATGAGTTTGCCAGTATCGGTAGGTATTAAGAGACATATCGGGAACAGTGCAGTGTCGAATTTGGAACGGAGCTGTAACGGAGAGGCGTCAAAATAGAGACACATCATTCTGACTCAACGCTCTTTCACTATTCCATTTAGTGGGATTGATATTTACAAGCGGTAAACTGATAAACATCGTCACTTTCTACCAACCTAAAGCTCCAAACTCATTATAATTTAATCTACAAGTCATAACACAAATTCAGAACCAAACCGTCAACCCACAAACGAAAAGGTCAAAAACACACGGGGAGTTTTGTCAAAGATATGTCACTACATCTTTAGCAAATGTCGTCGACACAAAAGCGATTGTGGACCCATCGACGAGCGAAAGCGACAGTGCTTCCATTGATACCAGCTGTCAGTCATCTTGAGAAAGCTCAGCCAGATTTACTTGTCAAAACATGAAGTCGAAGAAAGCATGGGTTGGTGGCGTCTTCGCAAAGTACTACATTATACTACTAAGTATAAGTACTATAATAACTTGACACTAGCTAGATGTAAAAAATGTACAAGACCAAAACACCAAATTAAAAAAAAAAATGTTTTTAACTTCCACGGATTACAACTCTGAAAACATCATCATCTCAAGAATACGCTCCGTTTCCATACGAATCTGCAGCCCGGCGACCTACAAAAGAAGCCGCATTCTGCGCGAGCTCCATTATGGAGATGACAGACGAGCCACTCCGCTGATGAGGCCTTGACTGATGGAAGACGCAAGGGAAATAAGCAGACAATGTTTCGTAGCTTCATCTTTGCAGCAAAATTTGCGTCTTGGCTGGGAATTGCACGCGGAAGGCAGATGGCGTCGGTTTTTCATTGCAGAAGCGCATTGTTTTCTGCAAAACCACACAATCATTTTTCATGAAAGAACAATCTATCTTCTAAATGTATCGTTTCATCAGTTTGTCTATTAAACTTTACACTGGTGACAAAAAATGGAACATATTTATAAACCTTTGATTTGCCATTAAATATTATTTTTACGTTGAGCTTTGCTACTCTAGAATGTAATTATCATTTGCCGATAAAAATGTTCGACCTCCTGGAATCCTCGTAAGTAAAGGGAGAGCTGACTCAGCAGAGAACGGGTAAAAGTTGAAGACGCTAATTATGTTAACTTATTATTAAGGTATATGTTGAAAAGGTAATTTTGCAAGACAAGCTTTTATTAAATGCGTACACCATCAATCAATTGTTAGCGACTGATGAGTTACGTTGTTTACCTGCCGTTTCTATCATCAGATTAGTTTACAGTCACCATAATTGCCTTGGCGTAAAGTTTGTAATAGAGAAGCAAAGATTTGTTAACATAACAATGGATGCCACATAGTTCAGAGCATTCATTGATCCGTTCGGTATACTCGTAGCTAGAGTGGGTGATTAACCATGTCACCTTTAGTTAATAGTTAGAGTTACTGTGCCACTACTAAGCCATCTGCCAATTAGGGTTATTGAGCGAAAGACTGGATCTTAATCACGAAGCAAGGTGCTCGATCGTAAAGCAAGCGGCTTTCGGGTCAATTGGTGGTCGAATTGATTTGTTGCCACTATTCGATAGGCAGATTGAGTTTGTTCTCGGTTAATTTATCAAGACAGCTTACAGTTCACACTCAGCAATATTATCAAAGCGTATTTTACTTGTTATCGAATTTAACATTGATACATTTCCATCATCATCATCATCAACTCATTTTGCCCTACTGCTGAGCACGGGTCTTTCCTCACGTTTGTAAGGAGGGCAAAGACATAATCAACCACGGAGGCCCGGATAACATACCCATCTCCGAAATAAATCTCGGGTTTCACGATGTTTTCCTTCTTCGAGAGATAATACCATACATACGTTTTTTTAAGAAACACTACTACTTGCGTGCACTGGGATTTAAACTCACGACCCTCTTCTTGGAAGGCGGACGTTCTCTCACTAGGCTACCACCGCTCTTGCCAGGCTTTTATTGAACTAATATAAATAATATATTATGTTTCCACAAAACGTTATGGCATAGGTGCAAGCCGCCCTATGTTAAGTATCCCCTTATAGTCATCTATAAAAATAAAGAGAGCGAAGGCGACGCTTTAAAAGTCTTCCAACTCGACTCAAGATTGATTAGCATAGATTTAGGCAAGAACGAGCCCAGCGCGGCTCCCGATGTAAGATATTACATCATATTACCGGAGTCCTTTACAAAAATTCAACAGGAAAGTAAAAGGCATTATAGAGCCGCTAAATTCATTTCCCAAGAACCGTTTTGGGACGAGCCGGGAGCTGAACGGTGATTCACATGAAATTTTGAATTCCATTTTCGCTGCAATGGTCTATTTTTGGTGAAAGTGCTTCCATCAAGTGCCGCGCCAGGGTTAAGTGCCGGCGTGGAGTGGAAGTGTTTTAAATTTTAATTCCAGGGACGGAATTATTAAAAGCCATTTCTCGTCGTTTCGTGTTGAAGAGTCTCCGAGTATTTTGCGGGATGTTAATAATATCTCGTCCAAAAAACAGCGCTTAACTAGTTGACTACTGAAAACACACACGTTTGTGTTTTTATAATGTTATAGCAAGCGTATACACGCGTGGCGTGCGAACCCGCACTGCGGTATTGACAATTTTATCACACCAGTTGTGTGCGCTCGCACTGATTAAGTTCAGTTACGTCGCAACGCCAGTGCTTGTAAACACACACGTTGCGTGAAGATTCGCAAAAGCGCCAAAAAAGTACACCGCTTCAGCAGTCAACGTGTTAAAAACGTCGTCACCGTCGTGGTTTGTTAAATTGGCAATGATTCTGAACATTTCCATGAACAGCGAATATGAAGGTACCCTCAATTAGTTTCACTGAACCAGTAGAATTTTAAATCACATCTGATCCCAGAATCCAAATATTCCACACCAAAATATCTGAATCTGAATGGCGACTCTAATTATATTCCAGTTTTGAGGTACTATCAAAATGCATGCTTATTTTATAATGAAGAGGGCTTAAAAGATAAGTGAATTTACAAAATTCAGTCGGCTAGCCGTGAAATTAGGTCAGGTTCCCACTGACCCCAATTCTCGTCACACTGGCATGGCAACATCGCATTGTCGCAGCGATATTAAAATAGGTGTCAGGAATGGAGCTAAATTGAAAATAGAACCGAGCTATTTATTACAGCAGACTTTAGAGTAGAAACAGTTGCTCTCGATTTACATTTTCCGATAAGGTAAGATTTAAAGTAAGAAACCTTTGAACAAATGTACGTTAGATAGAATTAACATAAAGTTTCAAGTTGAGAAGCAATAGGAACTTTTTGGATTAGACCTTGTATGCCACACAAAGAAGTACGATCTCTTTGGTGCCATAGTAACAAATTTAACCTCGTCAAATCTTGTATCTTTAAATGAGCAATTCTTGTATATATATATATATATATATATAATAATAATTGGAATCTCGGAATCGGCTCCAACGATTTTCATGAAATTTAGTATATAGGGGGTTTCGAGGGCGATAAATCGATCTAGCTAGGAATCATTGTTAGAAAATGTCAAAAAAAAAAAATACCGAGCAAAGCTCGGTCATCCAGGTACTTATTATAAATTGTGATATTTTCAATAATCCCAATGCATGTTTGTGTAACAGAACTTTTTAACCCACTATAGGTATATCGTTTAAGTAGACCAGAATAGTGGTATCGATTCTATGCGTACCAATTTTACTTCTTACTAGTATACTTAATGCAAAAGTTTGTGTGTTTGTGTGTTTGTCCTCTCTTTACGCCGAAACGGCAGAACGGATTTTAATGAAATTTAGTGTACGTGTTCTTTAGGTCCTGGAATAGAATTTAGAATACTTTTTATCCCGTAGAAATTAACGGTTCCCGTGGGAAATTTGTCTATGCGGATAAACCGCGGGGTGTTGCTAGCCTTAACTAAAGTTTAATTTGACAGTCCATAAGTTACTGTCACGTTCGTTTTCATAAAGTTTGAAAGTGACAGCAACAATTTTAAAGCTATTGAATTTAGTTTATTTTAGTGTATTCTACTAGTTTAAGTATAAAGTAAGTTCTTTGTGAATGGTATACCAAGTCACCTACATTCAACTATAGTAACAGGTTACGAGAAGACACTGGTTATTCCCTAAACGAGGTAGTAATTATGGTTTGCTTCTAAGTAATTTCTTGAAAAAACACTCGACTAGACCACCTGTCTATTAGCAACTATTCTGCCACTCAAAAAGTATAATTAATTAAACTTAAAAGACAAGTTTTTATTCCATACAGTTCATTTTAAGGCCTTAAACTGAGCGGCCTAGATTGACACCACACACTCATAAATGACAACGTGACGTGACGTCACTCAAAAATAGACTGAAGGGAATGAGAGAGAAAGATAATGAGATGGAGCTATATAAACTCCCATAAATGCAAAAACATTGTTACGATCTCTTTTGGATATGTCTCTGGTAGACTTATGAACGCTGAGTGATATTGGTGGTGACAGTTAGCAGGGCATTTCAGTTTAAAGCCTTAAAATGGATGGATTTAACTGTTCGTGGTGAGGCCCCTGGAATTAAATTAGAAAAGTAACAAAACAAAGGCAATCCGCCTTTGTTCGCTTTTACCGAAGGGGTGTGTGGAACTTTGTGGACGATGGGGAAATAAAAGGAATTCCGTGACGAGAAAGAAAAGTTTGCAGCATTTTTGTCCTTGAGGATAACGGTAGAGAATGCGCCGTCGAATAGCCCCTTTCGGGGTGTTTCGGGAGTCCTTGAGAAGCAGTCCCATTCCAGTGTGTTTACAACACACCAGGTGAAAATAGGGGTCATATGATAGCAGCTCTGAAATTAGAGAGGAGAGACCGTCCGCCTTCAAAGCAGAAGGTCGTAAGTTCAAATGCCAGTGCAGGCACGTACCAATGTGTTCCTTGTAAAATATATATACGTAATAATCACTCGCTTTTCGGTAAAGGCGGTATGTGATCCACCAATACAGATCTGGCCCCTGAAAGTTAGGGGAGACCCGTGCTCAGCAGTGGGACGATATGGGTTGTTGATGAATTTTATACAACATAGAGACGAGATAGAAAGGTCAATGCTCCCAGTCTAATATTTTCTTTACACGATTTCCACGCTATCGTGTGTTTTCACTCGATACGGCGACTGGTGGCTCACGGGATGGGAACCGGCACACGGCAGTGTAATGCTGACCCGTTTACGGACTAGACCACTTTTTGCACCAATACGTTTGATCTCTCCTTATTTTAACGTGTTAATTGACAATTTATTTTTCATCCCATCTACTCGAATAGAGGTTTTTGCTCCTCCGTAATAGCGAACAAAGTGGGTCATTCCAGCGCACTTAACAACAGTGATGAAATGACTTTTGAATTTGGCACACTGTTAAATTAAAACTTTTGAACGCAATTCGTTTCAATAAAGTCCCGGTCGGTAATGAAAAAAATAGCGCGTGCTGACGCAGCATTGGCTATCCAAATTTACAATTTATATTTTTCTCGTATGTGATGATATTTTTTCATAGCTTAGGATGAAAAGCATAGTGTACCACACAGGGCCAAAATTATTTAATCTTGTGATACAATTTACTATTTAAACTGACTTTAGCTACATAAGTACCAGTACTTATTGCAATTATTGAAGTTTCAAAATGTTTAATTAATACTTTTTTTGTTTTCAAAAAGTCATAATATTGAGTTCCCGTTAGCCGCAATAATATTGACGTCATGATTCAGTATAGTGGTTGATGTTTTACGGAAACATAAGCAGTTTTGGAAATAACCCAAATAAAAATATTTTGGTCAAAAATAATTTGTTCAAAAAAGGTTTCTATGATTTAGTAGTTCTTGTATCATTTCTGCCGGTACCTTTGAAATTTACAGTTTACCAACACTGTAGAGCAAATTAAGCATTCCATACCAACACAGACTAATTAATTAATCAGCGTTGATTAAGTGTAAATTGATGTCATGGATAATATTTTTCTCATTTACACTGAAATTCAACGTCCCAGAATAATGCATGATTATAATTAGCGACTATTGATGGATTTGATGCTAATTATCTCGATTGATTGAATAGCTGATTGCTGATTAGCAATTGAATTTCAAACTCATGACTCATTGATAATTTACGTAATTGTCTATCCGTTTGGTTTGTTAATGGTTAATTAATATGTAACCCATAAATATATGAGTTACTAGCAAAGCTCGCTTTTAACTGAGGGTTTTTTGGTATACTGCTTTATTAACTTTTGACATTCCACTTAAGGGTAGACGTTTTGTAATAAAATGTCCCTTTTGGTACAAACCCATAATAGCTGTAGCTGCATAAGCTGCAGCGTGCAAACATTACTGTGTTCCGGTTTGAACGGCACTGTTTCCAGCGAAATTACTGGGCATATGAGACTTTAGAGCCGATGTCTCAGGGTCACGAGTGCAGTGCAGTGCCTCGCAGGATTATGCAATGTAAAGTTCTGGGTGGCACTGTAACTGTTAAGCGCTTACCATCAGGCGAACGACTTGCTCGTCTCGTCTAAAACCCTGCCTAGCATTAAATAGTTACAACCACCGTGTAGTCTAAAAGATTTTCGAACATAAGCTTTACTGTCTATGTAATGCAAAACAGGTATTTTTGTGAAATAAATTACCGTGGACTCCTCATTCGCTCTCTTTTCGCCACTTTCTTGATAATACTTTAATTTATTATAATTTTATTTATTGTTTGAGGTTGTATTTTATTAATGCTTAATATGATGAAATTTGATACGATTAAAATGTCTGTTTTAAAATAAATAAACATTTCGGTAGATTTCTGTAATTAAGTGACTGAATACGCCGGTCGTATCACTGATGGTAAGCGCCAGCATTTTGTGCTGCGCTGTTTATTGCGAGATTTAAATCATCAATTTCGTTATGCCGCTAAATCCTTGGCTTCCAGCTCTGTCGTTTTATTTCCTTTCTCAGTATGCCAACCCAAATAAATAATATGGTGGTCATAAGGAAATACGTAGGTAATCGATTTCATACATCAAAAGGCGTAAACTCAACGTTAACTTTTACGTTATTATCATATAAATCGAATAATTATTGACCACAACTCTGTCCTTAAGCGTATGCGTATATGTATTTTCAGAATAAATTGGTAGCTTGGGTGGCAAAAACGCAGTTTGTATTATAAACCATGGTTTAAAGTTTAAACAATGGTTAAACGTTCCTCAGTGCAAAAATATATTTTCCAAATAGTTTGGACAAAATACATATTTGGTACTGCTGATCAAAATGAGCCCAAACACCGTCAGCCTACTGTTAGTCACTGAAGAATCCCATCCGTGGTCTACCTTCCGTCTCTATCATGAGATCAGCTCACCGTTACCATAATACTGTATAGGCATCAGTACTTGACATCCATACAAATTTTGAACTCAATTGAACAAAAGGAACTGGGTGAAAATTTACTTATAACATTTCAACTCGATGGCTTAATGAATGCTTGTAAAATTAAATCAAATTCAATCAAATAATTTTAGTTTAAATTCGTTTTTTTTTTGTTCTATATCAGCGTGTTTGTAGGACCATGACCTTCGTAGTTTTTGATTCCCCAGATACAGGAAGTCCTAGTCAGGGGTCGAGATCTATGTATGTATGTGAGTGTGACGTGTTAATATAATCATAAAGCCGCCGACACATTTGTCTGACGTGTCGTGTCGTGATGCATCAGAAAGGGTATCGATTTCATACATTTAATATAGTAGCGTTCACATTTCTCTGATGCAGTGTGTTGTGACGGCTTGTGTAAATGTATGAAACCGATACCTATCTGATGCATCACGACACGACACGTCAGACAAATGTGAACCTAGCTTAAGCGTATGGTAAAATTAAGACAGGCAGAATAGTGGTGGTGAAATTTGTCTGTTTATTGAATCATCAACGAACCCGTAACCGCTGTGGTGTATCTCCAAATTCCACAAATAAATCCCCATATTAATTTACGCAGATAAAAGAATAAATCTGTCATGCAAATATAATTTTACCATTTCAGCACAATTCGATGTTTTATTTATAGACCAATCGTTTGTAACAATCAAACGAATTATTCAGGGCCGATCGTTCGGAGGCCTCATTCTAAATGCTAATGCGATTACAATACAAAAGTTCCTAATAAATCCAATGTGGAGTAAAACATCGCATTGCTGGATCGTTGTTGAAATAACATTTGTGGATATTGGGAGAGCTAAATTGAGTGACTAACCTCATAGCATCTGAATATGAATTTTATTTACAGTATTTTTGTTTTTACAACAGTCACAGAGTGGGTAGGAGAGAAACAGAACGCGCGCCCTAATTTTTTAATTTGAATATCCCAGCTTTCCTTCATTCAGACATGAACGGAGGCAAATATTTTGTAATTTTGTCAAACACCGAGTATTTGCCGTTCTTATCGAATAGTTCCTATTCCGAATTCAGCAGTAAAGTCAGTTAACTTTCATGGATGCCCTCTTGGAGTTCTTGCGAATAAAGATAAAATACCAATAAAAAACTTTTACTTCACAAATTCGAGCATTTCAATCCTATCTACAGTATACTTATGACCCCATTTGCGTATATTTACCGAGGTCAGGGTCCGAATTTTTATGGGCACATTGCGGACATTTTAATCTCGGTTGAGATACCCCGCGAGGCCTTCCCTGCGAAACCCTGCTTTATTGCCACTGAATTTCTCACATCCGCAATTTCTGTCGTAAATCTAGATCTTTTTCTAAAGCTAATGTGAGCACCATATCCTGACAAAGGCTAGTACACTAAGCCAGCTTTGTGAATTAGAATTTTGAATTCTCGCCAATGGCATCAAGGTGTAAATTCGCATTATATACTTCAAGTTACGTACGGCTCCACGATCTATTTCAGACTGGTACGCTTTTACCACACAATCACTTTCGCTCACACCTCTTTTTTTTGGGCAATAAAATTACTAATTAACAATATCTTTTCTGTGAGTTAAACCTTCTGCCTGGATTATATTTAAATAGCCATTATGTTTTTACGACAACCAGGCCGCAGGATATCGAAAGAATCAGAACCAGTTTTTTGAAAGCGGAGAATTTCTTTTGTACGCTTGCAGTGCTCATAACTTACATCGTAAAAATTGCGTGTCAGATTAACTTATGTATTTCGACTTAAAATCTTGCATCTCCAAGTTTTTTATGGGTAAACTTGTCTATGGGTAGAAGTTTACTAAAAATGGTAATGCGAGGGAAGAATGTTAATGGTCATTTTTACTCCATTGTCGGTTTTTATATCTCATTTGTTTGCGTAATTATTTATCAAACTACTTTTAATTGTTTGACGGTAAATTTAGACATCAGTCACGGATATTACTAATAAAACCAAGTCTTGTAGATTTGTTTGTGATTTTGTAGCCTATTACACAAAGATAGTTCAAGTTCAACTTTCATTTCACTTTTCGTTAGTACTTCTAAAAACAATAATCTTGCATATCCAGTGAAACTTGACCCTAACCCTCTGTCCTAGGTGAGTGACAAACGCGACAACGCTACAATTATAATATTACATTGACCTATCTGTCGTCGCTAACTGATCGAGCGACAACCCAAACAACGAAACGATTAGGCGCAGCAGCCCTGATAAGTAACGTAAATAAAAATTGGTTTGATTTGAAGTTATGAACAGAATGTCAAATGAATGCCATTTTCGTTTTGTTTGGAGTTAATTCAAGAAGACTGCAGCTATTGAGTGATATTTTCGCACTGTGTGGCATCGCGTAGCGCTGTCCGTCGCCTGGGACAATGGGTGGTTACAGTAACCGTTTCTAAAACATTATGACATGTTATGTTGTGCTGAGGCGAATCATTGATCGCCCCAGCTGTCTTATACAAATTTATTGTTACTGGTTGCTAACTCGGTATCACTTTCACTTTGAAATATATGAGAGTCATGAACGGAATGACCGTTTAGAAAAATTGTATTAATTTATTCGTGTCATGGCTGGTTACCGAACTATAAATTAAACTATAGACACCACGTCTGAGTCGTTCTTGCTATGGAGCGTAGTAACTTTATTTGTATTTACCTAATCGCTTTTGCAATTCAATAGGGCGGGAATAAGTATTATATCGAAATCATAAGTTTTGACAATCTCGTTTACTAGAAACGTCAACGCATAAAGAGCTCCGTTTATTATTCCGTAGACTGAGCCGTGAGCTCCATCCCATTGAAACGTATAATATAATCTAGACAGCGTTGCGCCCCATCTAGAATTTATTGAATCCAAGAGAAGCGTACAGAATACTAGATGCAATCGCGGCACGAAAAGATACCTATTCTCGAATCATAACGACACGACATTTTGGCATCATCAATATTTTCGATAAAATCGAATTCGTGACATATCTCCGACTTTCCCTGTGAAAGCGTCATAAAAAGAATGGCCGGTGTCAGACTATCCCAGATTGAACAATGCAGATAATGACGAACTTAAGAACCGTGAAACTGAACTAAACAAAAGATAAATAACCAAATGAGCGCAGTCGAGCGTCACGCCCGATAGAGACAAATGGTTGAATGGGTAGAGGCAGAAAGAGATGGTAATTGGAAAAAAACTATGGGAGATCGCCATTGGCGGTCGCGGAAACAACGTTTTCACTTGATTTTAATAATATTTCTTTGTGTAGCCACACATCGGGAACGCGGTGTAATGTCTGATTTCTCTGTTTGCTAGTCACATTTCTAATGCGTGTGATTAGGGCCATCGCTGAATGACTGTTGTATTGCTGTGGTAAAAAGTGACATTTCGATTGCTGTCGGTTGTGTGAAGTGCTCAGATTTATGGATCTGGTTATTGATGTCGTATATCAAAATATACTTTTGAAAGGCGGCTACTAACGACGGCTCCGTTGCAATTCTGTCAAACTCACCGAGGGAATTTTATTGCTGAGAATCGGCGTCGAAATGGAAACTCATCCTGTATAGCTCTATTTTTTATTCAATTTGGTGGTAAGAAGACTCGCATGTAGAATTGATTCCTGGTGTAAATCTCAATAAAAATTCCTAGCAAGAAAAATCGCTAACAAACCAAGATCTGTGTTCCATCGAAGCCAAAACATTATTATTTTTTTCCTTGACTTGATGACGACATGAGCAACTAGTTGCACTGCGCCTGCCTATAGCAGTTACTGTGCCACCAGAACTTTGCATTGTATAATCCTGCGCAGCACTGCACTGTGCTCGTCACCCTGAGACATCGGCTCTATAGTCTCATATGCCCAGTAATTAATAAGTAATTTATAATCATTTAAGGTAGAACGTTTTGCTCATGGCGGAATATTTAAATTTCAAACAGTTTTTACGTTTTCAAAGCTAGTCCGGGTATGTAAATGATAACGTAATCCGCTACAATAGTACATCACTGTTTACGTTATTATGTAAAGATATTTAACTCTAATACACTACATAGCTGAAATAAGCCAATTCACCATCAAACTGATATTTAAAGGTGCATATGTACACAGCAACGTTAAAAATAATCTATGATTGTCGTGAATTCCATTATTATTAAGAATAGTTCCCCGATTTAGCTCCAAAAGCGAAAAACTTGCAATTTATTATTCCCGCCATAAATATGCGAAACGTTCAACCTTAAAGTTACATAAACATTAACTTTAAATCAAAGAGAAAACTTATTTGCTTCTCACCGTTTGCATAGCCTTTGCACCTCGCGTTCCTGTTGACCTTAATAACTAACTCATAAACATATGACAAGAAGACAGTATGTCTGTGTGTCAATACTACAACTTAGTGTTGCTTATGACAGCTTGTCTACACTACACGCTACACGGCTAACTTAAACTTAACTCATGATTAATCGTCTTCGAAGTGCATCTTACAAATGTAAGATGCACTTTAGTAACTGTTTTGTACTTAGCACTTGATTTTTGCTAATTCTGAATTATAGTGCTGATTCTAGTGTTAAAAATCAGCTATTTTCTTTTGTAGAATTTGAGGAACTTTACTACCAAGCAGTCATGTGAAAACATTACTGTGTTTCGATTTGAATGGCACTGTTTGTAGTGAAGTTACGGGGTGTATGAGACTTTAGAACCGATGGCCCGGGGTGAGGAGCGCAGTGCAGTGACACAAAATTATGCAATGTAAAGTTCTGGGCGGCACTGTAACTTTTATAGGCAGGCGTACCGCTTACCATCAAGTAAACGACTAGCTCACACGGGGCGTGTAATTAAAAGTTAATGTTTAATTCTAAACCTATTACCAACGTATTATTAGACTAATCTTTAGATAAGCGAAGCTTAATCTCGCTACCAGTTTCTAATTAAATCGTATCTGATAAGCAGAATATTATCTACGCCGTGTTTTAACTTAATTGAAAATACTATCAAAATGTATTATGAATATGAATATTTTAGTAAAGTAACAATATTTTGAATATTTAAGCAATAAAGTCCTATCAAAATACAAATTTATCATTCATTTGATATTCAACAATTGACCCTAGGGGTCGAGACGGTCGATGTAAACACGACATTAATTATGCATTATTTGTGTTGACGATTTTTATTAAATAGTAGAATACTTTTAACAAATTACTACTACTTAACAAAAGGTTTTATACATTAGTATGTTATTTAGTAAATATTTGTCCATTATTTAGTTTTGCACAACTTATGCAGTAATTATTTTTTATTGATTGCTGCATTGCATTACTGTATAAAGTAAAAACGTATTTATTTTACTGGGCAAGTAACCCGCTTGGGTCCCTCTGAACACCCTGTTTAGGCAAACAAAAACATTTATACTCTGTAGATTAATAGTAGATGCACAACACTAGAGATCGCCCATCCCTATCGAATGGAAGATCTCAGAGGTTCACTCATTCATACAAAAAATTAGCAAGATGACCATCTAATGCGCAAGAGCAAATAAATTAACAAAAAATCAAGATAATAAGTATTCCCTGGAAATAAAGTGATTGCAAAACAGATTCTCTTTTAATTCCTAACACACTCTATCAAAGTTTAACCAAAATCAGTCCGTCATTATCAATACCATTGGAAACATATTATTATATCATACATAGATTTATATAATATTTAGATAAAACCACTGCCCACTATAGACGACTGTCTAATTGGTCAAACATGGTAATCCTAGAACGGGTATGTTTAGTAAAAACAGCTGCCGCTTAAAGGACTGACAGATCTAAGTGAAGTGATAGCTATCCAATCGGACAATAAGGTGTTTCACCCACCAAGGTACACCGCATACGAAGATTGACGATGTATTCTTGCACTGAAAGCTCATTCTCATCTTTGAAATCTCATTGTCCTTAGTTGATTTCGAACCTTCAACCTACTTTTCTACATCCGAACACAGAACCCACTGAACAATCATCAGTTCACTCATGACCATGAGTGAACTGATGATACATAGCAATAATTTTCACTTATTTATCACTGTTATTGTTAATTCAAAACATCGATACTCGATCGCTATTCACAACTGCACACAATCGAGCTATCGTCGCGAATACATCTGATTGAATGGATTAACCTCGATACTGACTAGTTTTAATTACATGAAAGTGGATCGATCTCGAATCTGAGCCATTCAGAGGTAAGGGCGACATTCCAATGTAGCGGTGCACGAGATGCCTATGGGAAGGAGCCGTGTGAGCAGATAAGTTTTTGTTTCTAGGGTACCTTTTTCCAGATGAGCTTTTATAAAACAGATCAAAATGAGCCTAACTACCAATCTTGTCAGTCACTAAGAAGTGTTATTGTCTAAGTTCCATCTCTGTTGTCGGATCACCTTGCTACTACCATAATGTTATGTTTTCATTGTGACTTGATAGGCATGCAAAGTTCAACTCAAATGAATACTAGGAACTGTTAAGGGCACGTCAAAGACCTCTGGATGGCATGACTAATTTAACACTAAAAGATCCCACTACACCATTCGAAATCAATTTACCACCTTAAGTAGGAAGTCCATCGCCAAGTCTCCTTTGGATTTTCCGACAACATTCAATGAAAACCCATCTTGTTCTAGGGGTATTTACCACTTTCGGTCATAAATAAAGCATAATATGCTCACTTAACGTCGATTTGTGGTCAAACTCTAGCGTATAAATCATTTTAAAAAAGAACTCCTAGTATCTCCGCATTAGTGGGCTATCACCCTAAAGCTCGTGTCGTCAGCAGTCACCCATGCGATTGAATTAATGCAAAGCGAGCACCGTGAGGCTTTACTCGTATGGCTGGGCGAAGTGAATAATTTTTTAATGCAGTCATTAAAAAATAATGTATTTAAACATTACTTTTTACCAGTCTGAGTATTACGAAACTTATAACAGTAAAAGTAAACGACATTCATAAGCGAAAGTTAGTCTTTAGGCAGTGTGGGTGGAAAGAGGCTGCTGATGACGAATAATCATATTTCTAATAAATGGCCAGATCTTGATATTTCTTATCCGAAAGTTGTTTAACAATATTTGCAGCACATGCCCAAGCTTTAAATTTATTAATCTGATCTAAAACTCGGTGTTTTTCGAACGTAAATCGAAATTGGAAGTAACACCATGTTCAGGTACTTTTTCCGCTGACTGTACTTTCAACACAATACCCAATACGATAGAATTGGAATTAAGATTATGAAATCCGAAAAAAAAACAACAGAAATATATCGAGCCAAGCTTTATAACAGTTGGAAAACAAAAATACCCAGCTGTGTTTTGTTTTTAAAGCCAGCATTTTTAAGCCAACGCAAATTGTATCTAAAATGTAAATAACTTGTAAATTTTGATTAGATATAGACCTATTAATGTAAATGTACATAATAAACATCTTTAAGTGGTCATTATCACTAGTTATGTCGTTTATTTGACAGCGATGACAGCTAGGTTACATGCAAATATGGAAAATTGCTAGAATTGGCTAGAAATATTTTAATGGAATAGCAAATAAAACCACATTTGTTTTTATTTCCGAGTTTTTTCAAAAGGAAATCTGGCACCCCGTTCTATCCCGTTTTTCCGTGATTTGAAAGTTTTTCTCCTATTTTTCCTTAAAGCTCTATCAAAAGTGTTCCAGAGTAAAACTTGATTTTCTAATCTTTTACTCTTTTTCGAGAAAAAATATCAGGTGAACGATCAAAGACGATTTTTACACTTTTAATAGATTTACGTTTGACTACATCTTACCTAATAGAAAGTGAAGGCGAGCTCAAAAGAAAATTAAATGAAAAACTCAATGAAAAGGAAAAGTTCTTTTGAAATTACATTTAATTAAAGCTCGTTTATCTAACAAAAGATCATTTGAGTCAAGTGACGCGTCTCATTCAACTTAACTCTGATAAACGTACATCACTTTCACTTAACTATACTTACCTCACTTAACGAGTATGTATGTCCTAACATGCAAGAATGAATGAGTCAATGGGTAAGCCCAAGAGATTGATGGTACGGGCCCGATAAGATACTCGTGGGTTAAGATACGTTAACTACGTGTACCTGCTTAGAGTCTTAAGGGGACTACATACTAATGATCTGCTGGGAGCAAATATAAAAAAAAAAACAAAGAAAACGACAAAAACCTGAAAACAAAGAAAACACAACAAAAATCAATAAGAAGCAGTAAAAACAAAAATGGACAATTATTTTCTGAAACGATCGAAAATTCGGATGATTGGAGTGGGTCAAAAATTTATATTGAGAAAAATAGTCTTAAATGATAAATACCAGAATACAGTAAGTATTCTGTTAGTGACGTGATTCACTAATGATGATGAATTTCCATCAACCCCCAACCCTTAAGAAGAAAAACAAGTCGATACGACATTAGCGTGCGAGCTATTCGACACAAATGTTCTAAATGACACAATTTTGTGACGCAATAACTTTGCAGTTAGCCCGACACATATTAAACGTCATGTCTTGTATGCACGACACAACCTTATTGCGTCGTTTATGAGGTTTCGGGGTTCACAAATATGACACGAGTCTAATAACATTATGACACAAATGACATTCATGATTCATATGACATAATGTGATGTACCATTTGTTGTTTCGGTGTGTGACGTGCCTTAAACCAATTTAACTCTACTTATCAAAACCGGTAAGGTATAATTTATGCTTACTATGTAAATGCCATCGCCCTATGCGCATTAATGTTGACTGTATGTCAACAACCTATTAATTTATGCTGACGCGTAATTTGTGCTTGCGCTTAAATTGTGTTTACGCTTAATTTGAGTTGACGGTTCACTTCAAATGTTATCGTACATTTTAATCTGCGATCATTAATAAAGTGGTATACTGTTCTTATGTGAACGTGTATTAATTTATTCTGTCATGTCATAGTAAAAGTATATTGCACTTTATACATCATCGTTATTTTTTACTGATGCCAACCCTGTATTTATCGAGTTATCGTAAGGATAATCTATCTATAAACCAACTGGTTTAATAGCTTCTACTATGTCATAATCGTGTAGTGAATATTAGAAACCAATCATTAGTGCAAACTTTAAATTAGTCATAATGATATGACTCATACATAACAGAATTGTGATTCATTTTGCAGTTATTTACTCGCGTCATTTATTTTTTAAGGTAAGTTTTTATAAATATAATTAATAATGTTGTTAAGGGATAAAGTTTGCTTAGAACAAGCTGAATTTACACTTTTTGCCTTATTTTTATATTTAATCATGTAAATTAAGATAAATTATTTTTTGTTGAAGCAATAAAATCACTTTTTTTTAAATAGAGTTTAATATTTGGGGCAAGCCTAAGTATGAGAACAAAAGTCAATAATGTTTGGAACATACAGTCATGCTCAATTTATGATATTATGTACACATAGGCATTTGAGGCAGGTTTTTCCTGTCTTTTGAGGTCTATTTGCAATATCTCTGTTTTAATTCTTCCCTCTTAAAATTTTCGTCATCGGATAAAAGGTATATTTAATTGCTTTTACGAACAAGCCTCGAATTTCCGGTTTGCAAATTACCCCAGCTATGAGCGCAGATGGATTAGACAGATGCCTCTTACTAAAATATGTGTCAGGGCCAAGTTTGACGACAACCCACGTGAAATATACTGTCTATTATATATTATTTTCTTTGAACGTCGAGGAAAACATGGTTCAACTGCGGATAACCTTCGAGTATGTTTATAACATTATTTTCTTATTTATAACAAAATAATTGACGAGAGGAGCAAGTCATTTACCTGATAGTAACCGCCACGAATGCTTATAAAATATGTTTTTGGTAAAATTACGTTTCATCGAGACAATTTTTTTATTTTTTATTCGGTTTAACTTATTAAAATACGTCCAAATATCATAAATCAACCGTAAGTCACTGAGGAGTTCCATTATCTACCATCAGTCTTTATCGTGAGATCAGTTCGCTGTTACCATAATTTTGTAATATCATCGGAACTTGACAGCCATGCAAAATTTCAATTCAATTTAACAAACAGTAAAAATCGACTTGCAAGATTTGACCTAAACAAACAAACATACAAACAATGCATGTTTAACAAAAGCTTGTAAAAAGACGAACCATTTATTTTGGACAACACAACATTACTACAGCAGTGGAACCTACAACTTTAGATTGCTCTAACTTGTGCGGCACTGCACTGCGCTCGTCACCCTGGGATATTGATTTGTCTCATGTGCTCATTTGCAGTGCAACACAATGATATGAATGATAATTATCATTCGAATACGAATTCTACGTTCCAAATGAGTTCGTGCATTAATTTCGCTGAAGCAGGAGCCCTGAATCATAAAGGATCTTAGCACTGAGTCGTAAACCGAATTCCGGAGGTTACGACCACAATCGAGTTAGTTAATCGGGTCAAATCGACTCTTTTGATAGACCGCCGCCGAAGTCCTGTCGTTATGTATTTATGCGTGTATGTTTGCCTAAGCCTAGGATGAGTAGTGTTTGTTTGTTCAATGAGGTAGCGCTGACCTCTGGTTTCGGAATTTGTCTGGCTCTTTTCTCCCAAGAGCATCTGACGTGACTAAATGTCTGCTACCAATGGATTACAACCAGGGGCGACGGTAAGGCGTAGAATTTTTGCCATCTTAATTCAGCAACATTAATTAGTAGAAAAATACATATTCGTCAAACCCTACGGTACTATCATTAGGTGAAAACAGATAAATGCAGCGCGGCGTGCGCGTGCGGTACGCTGGGTGGCGCTGTCACTTTGATACATTTTGACAGCGCCGGGCGACGCGCCGCACGCCTCACTACATCGATCTGTCTTTCGCTTTAAACTCCCGAAGCGTCGAACCTCAACGCGTGGCATAAATTCGGACTATAAAAGCGATCCCAATCTTACGACCTATAAATAGAACCCATTTCCATATATATTATACATTTGCATATTATGTATGCAAAAGGTTCACGGAAACGTGATTTTGATGACATACACGAATTACAGTTTTTTTTTGACAGATAAGGTAGATAAACTCAGACATAAAGAGAGGCTACATCCATGTTTATGTAGGTAAAGTGTCCAAAAATATATATTAAAAAAGTGTAACAGTAACAAAACAAATGCGGCATGACTTTTTAACCCATATCACTGGATAAGCCTAACCCTAGTCGAGCAAAAGGCGATCAAAAATATATTTTATATGAAAAATATAAATAGGTACTTGTGTAAAGAAACAGCAATTGAAATAAGGGTCGGTTTACACAAGAAAGGTATTATAATAACATCCCTTTGTCATATCGAAAGTAAATATTTGTGTACAACAAAGGAGACAATACTAAATCCCATACAAAAGGAAAGCCTTCAGATAAACATTCCTTTTCCATATAAATTAAAGGTAACAATTTACACACGAGACGTGAACAAAGAACCGAGGGTCGGCTGGAATTGACATCTTTGTGCGCGGCTGTACCACAACGTGGATGTACCACAATGTGGATGTACCACAATGTGGATGTACCACAAGCGTGGATGTACTAAAACGTGGATGTACCACAAACATAGATGTACCAAAACGTGGATGTACCACAAACATAGATGTACCAAAACGTGGATGTACCACAAACATGGATGTACCAAAACGTGGATGTACCACAAACATAGATGTACCAAAACGTGGATGTACCACAAACATAGATGTACCAAAACGTGGATGTACCACAACGTGGATGTACCACAAACGTGGATGTACTAAAATGTGGACGACAGTTCAACTTTAAGCTTTGGAAAAAATTGTACCACACTCTGTTTAACATCCATTGTAACCAATAGAATCTGCGGGCTTAATCTTTAACAAAATTCCGATTCCGATTGTAACCATTCGTGCCGAACGAGTCAGAAAATGGAACTTCACGTACTCAATACCAATCCATTTCAATTTTGTTCAAGAATAAGGCTGCAGAATGGTGTCACGATACAAAATCGTTGAAATGACATTTTGACACGAAATCTTCGACAACTTACCTTACCAATTTTAAATATTCAGAACGTTTTCCAATCAAGAATTCTCCATTGGTAGGTACGTGTAAAAACAGCCGTACATTCTCAACTGTATTGAGAGGTACACCGTGATAGTCGACTTTATCTTTTTAGCCAACTTGGTGCCTTATCCATAGTTAATTTAGTTCATCGGCAGACCCGCATCAAAGTTATATAAGCAGGCATGTACTGAACAGTACCTACGCTGTGTTTGTGACAGGACCACTACCATGAATGCCGAATATGGCAATAATACGCAGATGGTGTTAAATTTTATCCGTTTATTGAATCCAATTTGCATTTAACACAACTACGGAGAAAGGCGCTTCAAGTCTAAGTTCTACCTACTGGCTTCTAAAGCACTTGCTAGAAGTATTAAACTGATAGGCATTACCGTAGCACCAGTATACCTAACATGAAATTAAAAAAATGTAGAAGCTATCCACCATTCTGCACTATATATTTAAGGAGGATAAGTTAACTAAGTCTTGGTAGCACTTCTGGCTACAATAAACCTAAGTACAATTTAAGTTTTTTTGCAAAATTCTGGTTGGCATTGTAACTGTTATAGGCTAGCGTAGCGCTTACCATCAGGTGGACGACGTGCTCGTCTCGTTAGTGAGTAAAATAAAAAAGTAAAAAATTTGACGGCTGTAAAATTATTACTTCTTCTATCGTTTTCTTAAGGTTAAAAATGACAGTCGTGACAACAATTACTTTGATGTCAACTTTAATTGAACTTTGTTGAATCCAGAATCAACACCAATACACATATGAACAAAACTAAATGAAACGTCTTCCAAATCCAAACCTATATGATCAACGGGTAGATGACAACGTCAAAAACTTCGATTTCGCCATTCATAAAATTCCCTGTAAATAATCGCTTAAAATATTTTGTTTATGTGTTCAGCTTGTTCAATACAAGCTAAACACAAAGCAAAATATTTTCAAGAAAGCCCCCATAGTCATTTAACCCAATTTCGCAACACTGTTCAACACAATTCTGGCATGCGCAAAATGCCGTTCAAATATAACCATGGTACGGGCAACACTCCATAGCCCAGGTAGTCTGCATTCTACACATTTTTGGACCCGTTGAAAATTGCTGGCAACCCACAGGACTGACATTCTATACCTAATTAACTACATGGAAACAACGTGGACTATTTTCTAGGAATATCTAGCGTTCATTTAATAGAAACTTCCCTACGAAAGGCCATTGTCTTTGGCGTATCAGTTTCATCTGGAATTTGATTTATATATTGATATCTTGTTGGGTATTTGGGTTTGGAAAATCGGTCACAATGTCTACTAATCGGAATTGCTTGGAAGTTTCAAATGGTTGTTAAGAATATATTCAGAAAGTGTGAATCATTATGAATGACATTGAAATAAAAGCAATGAAGCACATAAGATTAGAATAAAAAACGCGTGCCTAAAAAAAGTAAAAAATTAAAATATAGTCAACCATTTTCTCAGGGAAGTGGATTTTTTAAACCCACAAATTCTCAACTTCATAAACGTCGTGCCGTGCCTCCAATCATTTGAATTAATAGGTACACGTGTTTATCATATTTTGAAATCTTGATAAAGATAAATGACTAATGAATAACGTTAAAAGCATTAAAACACGGATAGTCACACATAATACATGCAAACCTTTTGATTTATACAGAATTTGGAATTTCAAATGTGGCGCGCTTGTCCCAATTTGTCGAAATTATGACAGATAATGTCATGGGTGACAGTTGGCTATTATAATTTGACAGCGTCATAATGTTTTATTGGAACTGTTGACGAGTATAATTTTTGGGGCATCCGTTGATTTTGGATTAATCAAGTTTTGATATTTAAATATTTTAAGCTTACCGAGATTTTTAGAGTGGTTTCATTATGAAACCGAGATTTTTGAGCAGTCGATTTTGTAAGTAAATAATATATGAAGGCGAGATTCCTTTTAAGCTATCGTATTTCCTCTCCAAATGCCTTTATAAACGCGCAATATTTTACTATCAGTTCAACGAAATCGTGTCACAGACGTTGAAAGCAGTCCTCTCCCACGATAGCTATCACTTCTGAAAACAACTCTATCGACACCGGCGTCGCTACCGCGAACCGATCGATCAAGCTCTCACCACTGACACTGAGCGTCGCTTTTGCTATTTATTTGTTAGTGTAACATTAGACGCAGTAACAGCGAGTAAACAGAGGGTGATGACATAACCGTGGTAAAGTGCGGTGAAGGAGGCAAGAGCGATCTCTTATTCTGCAAAGACAGGATGCTGATATGTACAGGCACTGTGACCTCAATTCCAAAATTCGAATTCAAATTAAAACTCTAGGCTGTACTTCATACAACACAGTTTAGCAGAGCAATAAAATTAGTTGTCTTCTCACGGTCTACGACCTATCCACTTGCTGGCGCGCTATTACGAGAATTTTGACAAGTTACGAGTCAAGACGACCGTGATCCGATTCCGGCCTGTTTTACATTATTTTACTATAAATACCTTTATGACCATATCTTAGAATAACCCCTATTTAGTCATTTATGCTCATCAGCCAGCCTATTATGTAACTCAAATGAAAATGAAAATAGAATTTATTTCATATTTTTTTGCTTTGCTTTTGCAATTCACATTTCATTGGAGTTACATAATGGGGCTGCTGCTGCTAGAATACCCTATCTGACTGTTGAAAAATTCAAAATGGTACTACCCATGAAATAAATCTTAATCTGAGCTTTAACTTAGCAATGAAAATTGGCACTTAAACACATAAAACCCATTTTCCTGTCAAACTCTGAAGGAAAATAGTCCAAGCCGTGTCATGCAGCGACAAGCTGTTACCAACACGTCAAATTTCAATTGCAAATTCAGTCTAGAATATTTAAGTGCAGCTGGCGCAACGCTGCATTACGTTTATCACACTGACAGACGTAAATAAGTGCGTAAATACCATATTTAGCGGATTTAACTGCCGCAAAATTACGCATTATGTTTATGTTATTACTTCTAAAGATAATATGATATGTTTAACTAAATACAAGCAAAGGTGAAGGCGTGATCGTAGCGGATTTATAGTGACGGAAAAATATTAAATTTAACGCACGCGGTTATTTTAGTAGACTACAATAATAATAATTACTTTATAATAAAACTTTATTTTTGTATTGCAGTTGGTACAATAGGATTAATTTTTTGACGTTTTTAGTTTAGACAAAATGTCAAATGAACGGCTTTTTTTATTTTCATTGGAGTACCTAAATTAAATTTAGACATTTTCTGAAATTTTTGAAGGATTTCATTGGCTTGTTAATCTAAAGCTTTCAGTACACGACAAGCATATTATTATTATAAAACCAATTGGTAACTTTATGTAATATTCCATCAGCTACTAATAGGCCCGTTAAAAAGCAATCAGCCAATTATTCACTAAGCACTTCGCCTGGGATCATTTTTAAATAGAAACAAGCCTGTAGTTTTTTACCAAACGATTGTTATCAAGCTTCCCAAGATACGAGACAATTCTTTTCCTTAATTCATTTTGTATTAAATACAAAAAGGCTTACTCGCCGTCGTGGCGGGCTTAAGGGCAAATCAAATATTAAAAAAATAATACTCGTTATTGCTTGTCCCGGTTTTTGGAGGCGGTACTGTCGACGTCATAAGCGAATAAAGATAATAAAAAGAAGCAAATTTCTGATGTTCAGTCCCAATTTTCCTCCCAAACACAAAAACAATTTTAGATCTAGTTCTTCACATAATTTTTAAGAGAAAAAGTATAAGCAACTCAGAGGTACCTAATTAAGCACTTAAAAAATGAATCTGTGCTTTATTAATAACATATATAACAAATAAACAAAACAGAAAACACAATTACGTTAAATTTTATTGGAACCAATATGCAAAACCACTTTTATGACTCAATTAGGTCAAGCTCCCAAAACAACCGCGGAATACCCCATACCGCAGCTGTCATCACACCACACGTTCTATTATCTTAAATTTGAATTGTAAATGTGCGCAGGAGTGTACCTCGGCGCGCCGACGAAAGTGAAAACGGCCTTAAAACGTGAACAAATACTGCGTCGGGTTTCAGGCGAAAAACAAATATAAAAACAAATATTAGACGCACGTCCAGCCGCAATAAGAGAACAGTAGAAAGTGCAGTTTATTTTTTGTTGGAGGTCTAGTGATGGATAAAAAACTTAATGCGGTGAGGTGATGGTGGAACGGTATACCTGGGCCGCGTCACGAATCTAAGTGCGTAGGGAGTAAGGGGAGTTAAGATAATAGAGATTCGGATACAGATGTGGTTAAAAAAATCTTTTTTTTTTAATTATTTGCGGGACTTTTGAAGGGTTATTTATCAGATTTCCAACACAAAAAAAAACAGGAAAGTGATGACGTATTATTCTCAATTTTTATTTCCTTTTTAAGTAATCAAAGTGTGTATACAATATCCAAAACATTTATTTCGGTTCTGGGCACCGTTTTTGGAACCATATCGGGTGACAAATTTCAGCAAAATATCCGATTTCCTCTATGAAATCGATAAGAATAAGCTATTTTGTCATATTGTGAAATTCGAAAATCGGCCCTCCGCATGTTTATTAATTTCAAACACCCGGTAGTCTCGGATAGGTACGGATGTAAATCTCCGTAACATCTCTAGAATGCACTTATCTCGCCTCGGCCCGGACCTGCGTCAATGAGTTATTAAATAAGTTAAATGTGCTCATTTTACGCCTTGCGGTTTGGAATACATCTTGACGAAACCACTATGTATAAGAAAATTCAGGGCTGTGTAACATACAAATCTGTAATAACATAAAACCATGACAAAACATCTAAATATACAATCCTGGAGTAGTACGGTCCTACAGTTTAATTTCCTTTGGATATGTAAAAAACTAACTCGATGAAAGGTTGCAGTAATAAACTTTGAAACATTTTCGTATTTTACTTTTTAGTCATGATTTTTAAACTTATCTTAATACTGTGTTATAATGATGTTGTTTGGTGAAGGAGAACATCGTGAGGAAACCCACAATTATTTGGGAAGTAGGTATGTTATCCACCAATCCGGGACCCCGTGGTGGATTATGGCCTGACCCTCCTCACGAAAATGAAGGGAGACCCGTGTTTAGCAGTGGGACAATATGGGTTTGATGACGATTGTACACTAAGAAGTACTTTTAACATCAGCAGTGGACATCTCCTGGCCAATGATGATGGTGATGCAAGAAAGAAAGAAAGAAAAAAAATGTGATTTATTTCAACAAAAACAACTTAACTTAACTTAAATGATTATAGATAAAATCAAGGCAAAGGGAGTAAATTCAGCTTGTGCTGCGTACACATTTTCATGCGCACGCAGCGCTGTTTATGATGATGATTAGCTGGTAAATAAAACCATGGACTGTACAACAGTATTGGTCGTTTTTAGTATAGGCTAAATGACAAATTGGATACGTTTATAGTCATGAAGACTATAGGCGGTCTAAGACCTAGCATAGACATGAAAAAACCCCCGAAAAGTGATTGCACTAATTATGTATGTAATTATAATTCATTTGTAATAACAACACGTTATTTACGACGTATCTTCTTATTGCTTATTTATGTTCATCGGCAACATTAACACACTATTTCCATTCAAAACGATTAACGAAACGGTGTTAATTTCTATAACGTCTATAGCTAAGAAACTTATGAATATTTATGTCAGAAGTTAATGACAAAAGAAATTACAACGGAACCCAGGCACCTTCGAACCGTCCCAACTATTTAAGTCGCCGACTTTTTATCATTCTTTCCGTTGTAATTTCCATTAAGCGACCAGGAAAATTGGCAGATAACGGCTTTCGAAGAAAAGAATGAATGAAATGAACGGAATGAATGCGGCATTGTTGAGAATTGAGATATTAGAGCAGTTTAATGTACTCGATTGATCGGCAAATATGTTCAGGATAACGAGCTTGAAGCTTAAGTAAACTGTTAACTAGTTTAGATAAGTTCTGCATAGCTGAACGCTATGAGAGTTCAGGAACTTTAAATACTGCCTTTAACTGGGACTAAGCTGAAGTTACTAGCTTATTTCCATTTAGTCTTACTTAGTTAGTTTAGTTAGTGATGGGTTATGGCCTAATTCTCCTTACTAAATTTGGTAAGACCTGTGCATAACAAGTTCACTGCTGAAAACCCAACTGTCGTGTTTTTAACTTGCCGCGAGTGCGGAAAAACACAACTGTTGTGTTTGTTGTATGGGAAAACACTATGGAGTGTGCAGAGCCGCACCCGTGGCTAGACAAGAAAATCGGCTCAGCAGTGAAAGTGTTCACAGTGGGTGGATATGTGTTTGGTGACTCCGGAGGTGCGATGGTTATGATGATGGTGAAACTACAAGCAAGGAGTTATTAACAGCTTGTTAAGAGTTCAATCTGTTTCTTTTGCAATGAGCTTAAATCAGGTCTTATAAAATTCAGAGCTCCAAAAAGCAGGACACATTTATAAGAAACACTCCATGGTAACAACATTTACAATCGCACTTTTCCGCGTTTCAATACTTAGGTACCGTAACATGCTGCTTTATATTTGTAGACGTCCAAAAGTGTCACAACAAACCCATAACAGTAAAAATCCGATGCAAAATTCAAACTGTGAGAGGAACAAATCGTTTTATTCGTCTGTTTACGATTACGATCACATCGTATCGGAATATCGATGTTATATCGATATTCGATTCATATTACAGAATCGTAACAGCTGTAACAAAATGCTGTTACTCAATATAGAGATTTTTTTATTGTCATTTGTCAATTTTTTAGACTTTCGGCTTCGGTTGGTTTCCACTAGAGGAAATATTTTACGTCCACTCGTTTTATTATTGTAGACTAACTGTAAATTGTGACTTCGTTTACAATGGTATTTTTTTTATATCGATATTAGAATATATTTTCGCACCAAATCTCTGTTTCCAATATCGACGCTATTGTCGTCTGCAAACAGTTTATATCAACAATCCTTGCTTCTTAATCAAATAGTGAAAAGTGCATTGCAATCAGTTCAGTAATTTTTCACGTGATGTGAAAACTGAGAGACAGACACCATTTTTAATAATGGTAAATCCTCGTTTATGAGCTTATTCCGACTGCTTTTTTAAATGTAATATATATCCTAAATAATTTATATTAATATCTTATCTTCAATGCATAGATAGATATCTGTCCATTTCCGTTCATCTAAAATAAAAATAAAAATATTTATAGCTTTATAAATAGTGTGAAATAAATTTCGTTAACACTTAGACCGGTTTTTAATGCTTTAAGACTAATTGTTGACACTTATCATTTTATTAGACCAAGAAAATAAATCCTGGCATAGCGGGCCTTTTTTGGGTAGGTAATTTTGATCCGTGGCATAGAGAAACTATGACTTAGGGGGCATAAGCCGACAAATATGACCCACTGACAAACTTTGTTTGGCACAAATTGAAACAATGTCTAATAAAATAATGTTTGTTTTTTATTTAAAAATGTGTTCAATTTCGACCACTGTCTAACCTAGTTACGCTCTACAATGGCGCACGCTTAACTAAACGTAAAACCTATTTAAGACTCTCAGGTTGTAACTTTAGCAAAACACGGACTCAGGCAAAAAGTATCACTCCTTAGCAATACGCAATAGACAATTCTAAAGTCAGATAAATCAAACATAGATTGGATCAGTCTATAAAACCCTTTATACCAGTTTTAAAAGCCAGATAAAAATCGATAGTTCCACAAACCAATTCCTATCCCAAACACGTATCTCCCACGGGCTCTTCGACTCGTAACGAGGCTTTTATTTATGCATTACATTAAATTAACACTTTTAATTTCACTATCGAGGCGACCACGTGCAATACCGAGTAAAAACTTAAAACTACAGTCACGTCTCAAGAGCAACTACCTGTGGTGGTAAAGTAAGGAAGAGACAGTGCTGAAGATTTAGAGCGGGTGACGGTGATGACTAATCTTCTCAGTCTCAATTTTTGCAGTGCCAGTTAAATTAACCAATATTCGAAATGTATGGATAAAATAGCGTTGTTTAATTATCTCTATGTATTGTATAATTGGTTTAATTAAAAACGCGGCAATTAAACAACATTTTAGACTATTGTCACGTGTTTTAACAGTTACAGTTACAGTTATTGCAATTATTGTCATATAGGGAGTGATATTTATCTCCAAAAGTACTGAACTTATTTATGTATTATATTTTACTTTAGATTGAGTTCATTAATGATACACACATAACCCTCCTAATGGCGCAATCAGGTAAAAATGAAAATAATAAAGGTTACCTGTTTTTTATTTCATGATAAAGTCATACAGTATATAATTATAATAAGTAAAAACACTGACCTCAAACTCTGAAACTAAGTTATCGTTCACGTCCATTCCGAAACTTAATTTGTTCAAAACCCCGTCACTGTCTTACGCTTCCACGATATTAAAGCCGACGTCGTCGTTGTTAATTCGAAAAGCATTATAGTTGCGCAACGGGTGACAGTTAGGTATTACGTCGAGATGCTTTTCCGAAAAAAAAGCGAAGTTTTTTCACTTTCACTGGAGATAATTGGCGTTTTGTAATTACGTGTCTACGTCTGCGGAGTGACGGCTTGATGGCAGCGTTTGAACGGCAGCCGTGCTTAGAAACTGGTTCGGAAGACGATTCATGTTTTTCTAATATATTTACTGTTAGGTACTTTTTAATTCATTTACGTCTTACGCCTAAATTGTGTTAGCATTTAAATATCCTTTTTTTTTTCTCTTACGGATTTTCTCTTCTTTTGTTTTTAGGGAATGTAGCCTTTTTTTTCTTTTATTTGACTGAATACTGAGGTAACTTGATGGTAAGCGCTACGCCTCCAAATAAAAGTTACAGTACCACCTAGAACTTTGCATTGCATTAGCTTCCGCGGCACTGCACTGCGCTCGCCACCCTTAGACATCGGTTCTAAAATCTCACATGACCAGTAATTTCGCTAGAAACAGTGCCCTTCAAAACACAGTATTGTTTGCACATTACTGCTTGGTGGATGAATATCCGGCAATGGTGTGGTACTTCCCCAGGCGGTCTCTTACAGAAGAGACCTACCACTACAAACAAAGAGTGGTATAGCTAGGGAATCAAGACATACAAAGACCATCACAATGACCTAGACTCAAAGCAAATACCGAAGGCTCACACAAATACTTACCCTGATTGTACCAAGTTTTGTCAATATAAATTACTGGACACATCCTACTTTATTGCCTAGAATTATCATCAATTATTGTGTGTATGCGGCCGGCCTTTAATGTAATCTAACAACATGTATGTGCGTATACAACACATGTCTACGTGTTTTCACTTTTGATTAGGGCTGCCTCAGCTGTTAGCTATTTATGTAACAGCATAACCATTACACGACCGAAGTAATTGCGTATTGTCTTATTATTATAAATATACCTTGTAATTGTAGAGTTCGATAGTTTCGATACCCTATTAACTCTTCGAAAGTGAATTGTGGCCCTCCATAACGATAACATTGAGAGGCTCATTCAGAACACGAAGCTTTACCTTCTACTGTTCGTTATTCTGTGGCTTTTTTAACCGATTGAGAATTAATGAATTGGAAGTACTTGCGTTCGTGTTTCTTAAATTTCACTTTCGAATCAGCTCTTTTGTTAAAAGTATTGATTTAAAGCGATTACTTTACTCAGTGGATTTACTTTCTTCTGTACTAATATTGACTATTGATTATTAATAGAGGCTCGAGTAAGGGGAAATTAACCGGCTAGCCTATCCGCTTGGACGTTTATTTATATCCAATCAAGGCGGCCGTTTCTCAGACAAATGTTTCCAATTTATTTACCACTGGCAATCTAAGGAAATTATCAACAAAGTGAGAGGACTATACGTTACTTGATTTACAATGAGAATTTAACATAACTTCGTGTTAAGTGTAATTTAGTGTTCGAAGTAAATTCTAATGTAATTGTGGTATCTACCATAATTATGAATGTGACCTATAATAGTGTTGCAGTTTTGTTGCAACGGATTCAGCATAGCTTTGTATAAAATGTTACAATGCTTACAATGCTATAAACATTTTGGGTATATTTGCAATGGGGTGTTTTCAATAAAATACGTAGTTCTGATTAACTTATTAGATATCCCAGATCCTATCTTCTCTGACGGGCGTATTTCCGAAGCACTGGTAATGTGAATGGAGTTTATTTCTATACTTATGTATAAGATATTATTTTTTTTGACGTGTAAAAGTGCAATATTTTGCCTATTTACAATAAATTATTTGAGTTTGAGTTTGTTTCTTTTTGCTGTGCAAGGTTCAGGCATCAATCTCCACTTGAAAAGGAAATGTCCTATTTTAAACTAATCATAATCAGTTAGTTAATCATTAGTTTGGTAGATCGTATTTGATTTCTTTATTGCTGTATCTATGTTTATGAAGCTTAAGTGTTTGACTTATAAAAGTCAATTATTTTTGTCTACATGATATAAATTATTTCTAAAAGTTTTTTTTTAAGCTGTGCTAATTTTAATATGTCAAAAATATATCCATTTTTAAAATGCTTTGTTGTTGTATAATCAAATTTCACTTTGTTAAGCGTGACAGGCGCAGAATTTGCAGGGTCACCTATTTTCAATCCTGGAAGATTGATTGAACATGACTAGTTATTGTTTCAGGCTTGACGATTTAAAGTTACTGGTTATAAATATAATAAAGCGATGTATCTGTAAAGGCTGAGTTTAAGAATAGGTTACTGATGAAATAAACGAATGTGCTATAGACCTCAGTACTGAACTAAAACTTCTTTAGCTCTTTATTTTTTTATTTTATCGATATATCATCTATATATATATATATAAAAATGTTATGTTGGTTTGTGTACGCTTCAAAAACTCAAAAAGTTCTGCACCGATCGAGCTGAAATTTTAGCATGATATATAATCCGCATCAAGGATTGTTTTTATCTATTTTTTTCATCAGTGACATATCAGCGAATGTGCGAATGTGCCACAGCGAAGCGTGGCAGGGCACTGCTAGTTTAACATATTTTTTTATGTATTATATTTTTTTATTTATCATTTCCCTTCATCCCCCCGTCTCCTCATCCCATGATCCCCTGGCCACCTCGTCCCCGTATCGCCGTATCTCCTTATCATTTATCCCCTCATTCCCCTTTAATTATGATTTACCTCTCAACTTCCATTCGCCCAGTCACATTTTTCGTAATGCATTCACCAGCTTACTCCCCAAGTCAAGCGTGCGTAAAGAAGGTTTACTTCAAAAATATTTTTGCTCCACTTTCAATATCTTGTGTACGTATTCACGTAACAAACTGAAATAAATTTAAAAAAGTATTGTATTAGACGTAACCAACTTTTCTTTATGCAAATAATTATCATTATATTTGAATCGTCCAAATATCTTCGTTAATTGCCACAAAAAGTATCTTTCTACGTAAGAATTTGGGCGGTTCGCTGATTTGCAAAAACTTTGTCTTACTGCCTTTCTAAGAAACGGATTTTCTAAAATTTTGGAAAGTATTCTGCTTGTCAAAGCGGATTTTGCTTTCGTTTAACTTTTTGCTCGGGGTTTTCTAAATTGCTTTATACTTTGAACAGATTTTCTTTGAGTATAATCAAAATCTTTTAACGTTGATTGAAATAATTATCTAGCGGTAACGAGGCTGAATTTACATAACAAAAAATTAGGTTAAGCTTGTCTGTACTTAATAGAATATGCTAACAATAAGAAAGGAAAAATAAAACTAGAAATGGTTAGCAGGCGCTCGGCCCAATAGGGGCACGATATATTGAATTTGAAAACAAAATAAAAATAGTACTGTTTTGTTTTGTTTTCATGATCAGTGACACAAAATCCCTCCATTCAAATTTATTCCATATTACGTTATCCAGCAATATTAACGTTCATAGAGTTGGCTATGTCCCATTCCGTACAATCAAATTACCATATTACAATTTTCAATTTGTACAACGGTACAATTAAGGTTCAAATTCTTTGTGTAGATTATTTTAATTTAATTTTTTGTAGTAGGAATCCCTAACTCCCTAAACTACCATTATTTGTATCAAAGGAATCAGGAACTTCGAATACCATGGTGGCCCCATCAAAAAACTCAGACTCAGAGCATATATCTGTATTACCTATACACATTAGACAAATAGTTACCCAGCGCGAGAATCAAACCCACAACGTCACTTTTCACACATTTGTAAAAGCCTCATTTCATAATTTGTTGGTAGCGAGTAACATTTTTTGATATCCAAGTACGAAATTGCGAAAATATTACAGTTAGTGCCGTCTGAAGCTATAAAAATACCCGTTATTGAAAATTAAGCTAAATCTATGAATGGATATGATAAATATTTTTACTGTCTTTAACTTTAACACGTTCACTACTGAAAACACAACTATAGTGTGTTTCATAACTTGCCGCGAGGGCGGGAAAACACAACTGTGGTGTTAGCTCCTATGGGAAACACTATGCTGTATGCAGAGCCGCACCCGTGCCTAGACAAGAGAATCGGCTCAGCAGTCAAAGTGTTAAGATTATATTACTTCTAAACATTGTAATCATGTCTAACATACTGACACTAATAGGTTTAAATAAAGTTGAAAGCTACCAAACCAACTAGATACCTACCGTTTGTCAATGTCTTTACAGCGAAGTGCGAACCAGGTAAATATTTGCAGACAATTAGCAGAACATAAAAATTCTGTGCGTTAGTATTAAGAAGAAGCGAAAGAATCTAGAGGCCTCATTGTGATCTAGGTGCTATTGTAAATTTTCGCTTACACACTACGTTCTAGAAACGGAATTTGTTCAGCATTGCTCCAGATTCTTTTCGTTGTGGAGTAGAAAATATAAATGGAGCCCGGTTCTATACATTGTATGGAGCCGGCTGTTCAACTTCATTTGTACGAGAATATATGAAAGGATATTTTCCTTATAGGTGGATCGATTGGGATAGTCCGGCCGCGTGTAGTCCTAAACTGTCAGTTAACAATTAGATTCATTGTTAAAGAAATATAGTTCTTTAGTAAAAACTAAAAAAGCCGCGTGAATAGCAAGCTGAATTAAAAAGTAGAAAAATAATTAATAAATTAAATGAAAAATAATTTTATGGTTAAAGGGACGGGGAGGGGGGGGGGGGGGCTTCTTTTCTTACTTTTTAATAGGTATGAATCTTTTTATTTATTAATTTTATTAATGTACTGTCATTGGCCCTTGATAAGTGTGCTAAATTACGATTTGATCTGATAGTGACGAGACGAGCAAGTTGTTCACTTGGTAAGCGCTACGCCTGCCCATAACAGTTACAGTGCCACCCACGACTTTGCATTGCATAATCCTGCGCGACACTGCACTGCGCTCGCCACCCTGAGACGTCGGCTCAAGTCTGATATGCCCAGATATTACGCTGGAAACAGTGCCCTTAAAACCGGAACACAGCTATCCAACTATGCCCACAAGTTGTCACCTGCTCCAATCTTCGGCTTGTGGAGTGCCACATTGACTGCCATGTCCAGTTTTGTGACAACAACATTTTTAAGCTGGGGCCTCTTGGCGTTATAATATTTAAGGATATAGCATCATTCACATTCTTAAGATACTGCAGCTCACCCCCTTAAAATGGCAGATCTAAAAAACTAGGACAGTAGAATACCTCAAGACCTCATTGCTTACGACCTAAATTCTAAACTATAAGAAGCCAGCAGACCTAGTTGTTTACGAACTAAATTCTTAGTAAATCTTACTGCACGGGCAATTAAATCTAAAGAACCAACACTCAATTAGCTTATTAAACAGATGCGATGTTGATTAAATTAAATTGCTTATCTTATCATATTATTATCTTATTTTGGGATAAATGTTTTTAAAACAGTATACAAATGTCAAATTAATTTTAATCAAGATAAGAGATTTTACTCTAAATGCATTTTTAAATGTCTGCACCGAAATTTATTTTGTTAATTTATTTCCTTTTTACGGTATAGTGAGTAAAACGCTTAACGGTGTTGTTAGCGCGGCAGCTAAGCTGTATAGGCTGAGCGCGCCTCCAATGGCGGGGGAAGGATGGCTGGTAGAAGAGTAGTACAAAGGAACTTGGCGACTAACCTGGTCTCCATGCAACTGCAATCACCTCGGTTCGGGTCCGTCTCCAAGCTGCTTGTTCCTTCAGGATGTTATGACGTTCGATGTAGTGGACTGTATTTTTGGCGGTTGGTGCGTGTCGGCAAGGAGCGTTTACGCGGCGGGTTTATAGCGGGTTTTGTTTATATTTGCGCGTCGAATTCACGTGGACCACTACAGAGGAGCAGCAGATCCAGTACTTTTTGGATTCGGCGAGAGCGGCAGCCGCGAAGGACGAGGGTCGATCGCAGACTACTTGCGGCGGCAAGCAGTTTTCTCGTGGATACCACGATATGAGCGACAGAGATAGTCGCCAAGAAATGATAGGAATAGGAAGGTAGGAAGGTATTATGAGTGCCAATGTAAGTGGCGCGAACATTTGCCCCCGGCCTAAAAACCATTGGTTTTTAAAAGAAAGCGGGAAATAAAAAAAAAATAAAAATAAGAGTTAACTCTTAAGCAGTCAACGGGTTAAATATAACATAGCGGTTGACCGGGGAGCAAGGGGTTAAATTATTGGGTAGGTAAGATGCATAAACGGACGACGGGTCTCTGGTAGACGCCGGTCGCCGTTTTTACTGACGCTACTCGACAGATGCCATCGCCGCCGACATGAGTGGCCACGACGACGCCGAGAGGCCAGGATAGCGGGGGAATATTATCAGTGATAATAAGAACAATAGAACCTATTGTAATGGGATTCGAAGGTGTATTCCATTTTCCTCTAGATTGAAGTAAGTGAAGATATTCCAACTTCCACCGTTTGGAAAATGATTGTACCATTTGATCCAATAAAGCGTACCGTTTCAATAAGTGTCCAGGTTCATCGGGAACCGTGCAAGCGGGCAAATGCTTCAGCGGTGCGGTCATTAAGAAATGTGAAGCACTCAGCGCGGTCGGCTCAGACGGATCTTCGCTCAATAACGTTATAGGACGAGAATTGATAACGCATTCTATCTGTGTGAGTACGGTTAACATTTTTTCATAGGTGAGTAACTGTGAACCGATCGTCTTATGAAGATGACTTTTAAACGCTTTCACATATATTTCATAATTCCCCCCGAAGTGAGGACTTCGCGGTGGATTGAATTTCCAGTGTATGCGATTAGCTGATAACTCATCTGAGATAGACTTATTATATTCGTCGGAATTTAAAAGATCCGTTAACGCATTTTTCGCATTTTTAACGCATTCCGTTAACGCAGAGACGGGAAGGGAGTCAAGGAGCGCGGGTGAGTTACTAGCCCATTTGACGAGATCGAAGCCCCCGGCCCTGAGCAACTCGCGGAGATCGTCTCTGAGTTGTAAACAAGCAGACATGTATGTGTTGTCGCTGATAAGAGATGCTGCGAGCTGGAAGTGGGCACCGTCGGCGGCGCACAGCTGTCGCAACACTCGCATCGCAAGGAACGGACTGCTACGTAGACCAAAACAAACGCGGTTGAATTGGTAGGTATCAAGCGGAAAAACGGGATCGAATCGATACAGGAATTTTTGATATTTGCGGTGGTCCTTATTTATCAAAATTTGTAGGTACATCTGTTTAATATCGGATGTAAAAGCGATTGGGTAGAGGCGGAAATCCAAGAGGATTGTAAAAAGATCGTTTTGTAAATTATCCCCGGTATATAAAACTTGATTCAAGGAGAGGCCTGAGTCAGTTTCAGCACTGGCGTCCATCACCATACGCCATCGAGTTGTTGTTTTTTGTAGTCTCGCAATGGCGTGGTGTGGCACGTAATATCCAGTAAAAGGACTATCATTGTCGATCAGTGAAATGTAACCCTTCTGAATGTACTCTTTGATTATAGCATCGTACTCTAAGCGCAGAGCAGGTGTCGCGGCGAGCTTACGTTCGAGATACATGAAGCGTTTTTTAGCGATAGGGTAAGAATTACCCAGAGCGGTCGCGGGATCGCGGGAGAAAGGTAACGCTACAGAATAGCGTCCCGTAGGATCGCGGGAAACGTTATTTGTAAAAATGCGTTCACATTCTATAGCGTCTGGGCTCAAAGTCGGCGTGCATTGCACCTCTTCAAGCTGCCAGAAGCGTTGGACAAGATTATCTAAGCGTGGTCCTTCCGTAAAGGTACAGAGGGAAATATGAGAGCGGCATCTATCTTCAACCAAGGGGTCAGTGATAGAAACAACGGTTCCAATATGAGCGGGCGTAACATGAGCGGGAGTAACATGAGCGGGAGTAACGGGAGCGGTCCCGATTACGATAAAACCAAAAATGGTTTCAAAAGCGGTTGGAGTACCAGGCGGACCAGCGGCGCGGCCTGATAGCAATATTTCAGAAAAGAGCGGCGCGCCTATAAGTATGTCGATCTCGGAAGGCGAAGCGAAACTGTCGTCTGCCAGAGGCAGGCAGTTCAGGTATGAAAGGCAGGATACGTCAATTTTCACTGCCGGTAAATTGTCTGTTATGCGGTCGATAACATAGGCGTCAATTGCAATAAAATTATCATTTAGGCGGGAAGATAAAGTAGCAGAAACTGCTCCCTTGATTGGGTTAGATGCGGAACCTATCCCTTTAACAACGGTGTTCGTCACCTTATTGCATTTTAAATTTAATTTAGCGCAACATTTTGAAGTTAAAAAGTTACTTTGGGAAGCCGAATCAATTAAGGCGCGTACTACATGGCGGCGACCATTTAAATCCGTAGCATAAACTTGTACGGTTCCCAGTAAACAAGTAGTGTCATTAGGCTGCGAAGCGGGGCGTATATTACACAGCGACACCTGTTGTTGTGATGACTGATAAGCAGTTGTAGGTAAGTTCGTCAGCTGAGCGCTAGCGGAGCCCGCGACGGGCGGCGGCGATGCCGAAGGCGGCATGTGATCCCCGGCGGCGGAGAAGTTGCCAGTTCGCGCGCGCGGAGGCGGCGCGTGCGCCTGTGACGGAGCGCTAGGGTACGGGCGATTGTCTTCACGGGAAGATGATACTTTGCGGCATAACATAGAATGATGTTTACATCCACAATAACGGCAATTAAATTTAGAATTGCAAGCGGTATTTATATGCGTAGTGCTTAGACAATTAGTGCAACCTTTGCTTTGTTTTACAAAAGTGTACCTGTCGTCGATAGAAAGCTTATCAAATGCAGGGCATCTATATAAGTTAGCGTGATCGGCTTGTTTGCAAAGCGGACAGTGAGTGACGCATGATGCTGCAAAAGACTGCGTAGACCTTGCAGTACCCGGCCTGTTATCACTGCGGCTAAGAGAAACGGTCGTAGTGCGTTCCAATATTTTGCTTTGTTCGCGGATGAATTTTAAAAGTTCATTGTATGTAGGCATAGATTTACCTCGCATGTGCATTTCAAACGACCGTGCAGTACTTGAATCTATTTTCTTCAAAGCGAGCGATAGTAAAATAAAATCAGACACGTTATCGAGCTTGAGAGACTTCAAACTTGACACAGCCGTGCAGAATTTATCTAGGAATAATTCTAAGTTTTTATTCGTCGCGGTGTTAAAAGATTTAAAATCAAGCATTTGATCAAGATAAGCGGAGGCTAGGTTACGTTTGTCGTTATACTTATCGACGAGCGTCTGCCATATGATCGGATAATTATCACCGTTAGGTACGATACCAGAACAAACTGCAAGGGCCCGGCCTGACAATTTATTAATTAAATATTGGACGCGTTCGTGATCAGTGAGATCGGGATTTTCGTGAATCGTGCGTTTGAATGACTCATAAAATATCCTCCAGGTCATCGGATCTCCATTGAAGACCATCAAATCGAGTTCAGGAATTCTGATGGATTTACGTTGCGGGGCAACATTGAAATCAGCGGTTTTTAAAGGCGGGTTAAGTTTATTATAAACAAACTGACAACGGCAAAACATATCTTCGAAGACGTTTATAGATTGGTAGTTTACCGTGTACGAAGCGTTGAGAGTCAACTCGGTGACATTTAATTTGTTCACAATTTCATTGAAATCGGAGCGTAAGCGGTCTAACGAGATCATTCCACATAGAAATAAATCTTTCTCAGTATCATCAGTGAAAGCCTTTAAAGATCGGTTAAAAATATCTTGTAAGCGGGAAAATATAATGTCGCGTTTACCTATCAAGGTCAAACGTTCGACCTGTAACGTATCGAGCGCTTTTGCGTCCTCGTATACTTCACTATCTTTGTCTTTTGAACGAGTAGCCATAGCCATCTTAACAAAGTATAAAAAACTAGATAAAGTATGAAATTCCTAATTTACTGCAACTGCCTACAGCATTTACCTGCCGCGCGCGCGGCGTATTGAATACCCACGTGGAGACGCACGGGTGGTCGTTAGGAATACCTTCACTTTTTAATAAAAATTAAGAATTACGGAAAAATCGTTATTTTTACTATTTAGGAATGCGGAATACACGAAATAAGTATATAAGAGCGTAGTAGGATAGTACAGGGTACTATCTGAACTGTAATTGCGGGCGGGAACACGATAATTATAGGAAATTATCGTTGGTAAAAATACCAATATAAAATTGCGGGCGGTTATAAAGAGGACTATATGAGGCCTAAGAGGGGCCAGAGAATAGCGGGAGGACCAAAGAAGATCCGGCTCGAAGGACCAACAATATGTTAGCGCGGCAGCTAAGCTGTATAGGCTGAGCGCGCCTCCAATGGCGGGGGAAGGATGGCTGGTAGAAGAGTAGTACAAAGGAACTTGGCGACTAACCTGGTCTCCATGCAACTGCAATCACCTCGGTTCGGGTCCGTCTCCAAGCTGCTTGTTCCTTCAGGATGTTATGACGTTCGATGTAGTGGACTGTATTTTTGGCGGTTGGTGCGTGTCGGCAAGGAGCGTTTACGCGGCGGGTTTATAGCGGGTTTTGTTTATATTTGCGCGTCGAATTCACGTGGACCACTACAGAGGAGCAGCAGATCCAGTACTTTTTGGATTCGGCGAGAGCGGCAGCCGCGAAGGACGAGGGTCGATCGCAGACTACTTGCGGCGGCAAGCAGTTTTCTCGTGGATACCACGATATGAGCGACAGAGATAGTCGCCAAGAAATGATAGGAATAGGAAGGTAGGAAGGTATTATGAGTGCCAATGTAAGTGGCGCGAACAGGTGTTATAATAACTATTTGCGAGTAAATAGTCATTTCTAACTTAAAGTATTAACGTGTAACCTGTATATGTCACGTTTCTTATAGCATATGTGACGTAAGAAATATTCTATGATCAATTACACTGACCTAATCATTTGCACACTCTTGTGCACGTTAACGTCACTTTATTACACAAATAAACACAAGTTTGAGGAAACAATACCAAAACGACGTCACATTTTCGGTATCGCGCCTAAAACGCGCTACGTTGCGTAGAAAACACAAAAAAGTTAAAAAAGTTTGGTCGACAGAAGGCAATATAGTTAAACTGCGATAACATGACATGCAACAGGTAGTAACTTGAGAATCGTCATCATCATCAACAACCCATAACGTCCCACTGCTGGGCACGGGTCTCCCCTCACCTTCGTGAGGAGGATTAGGCCATAATCCAGGGGCCAGATCCAGATTGGTGGATCACATACCTACCTCCGAAATAATTCTCGGGTAGGTATGTGGGTTTCCTCACGATGTTTTCCTTCACCGAAAAGCGAGTGATAATTATGACATATGTTTTACAAGAAACACATTGGTACGTGCCTGCGCTGGAATTTGAACTCACGACCTTCTGCTTGGAAGGCGGACTTTCTCCCACTAGGCTACCACCGCTTGAGAATAGTGGACGACAAATCTATGATTACTTTTGTTTTTTTTTTGTACTCCTTAATGGATGTGACACTACGAGACACTTAAAAATACTATCCATGATACTGACACGAACAACTTGCTTATATCCATTTCATTTTTGCATCGTGTTATGTTCTATAGGTTCATATGGTAATGTCCAATTATTTTTTGGACATCACACGTCATCACCATATTATTTACAACGCAATTAAGACATTATTCCTAACCGGGTTAACGGGTCAGTGCAAAACACTCGCATTTTCATTAATATTTATGCAGAGAAAGTGTTCTTTAATCATAAACTTTCAGCTTGAACACAGCTTTTATTGCTCTATAAAAGTCTGGGAAGAACTACAATGGCCGCGGGTAATAAGAGAAATAGCTTTAATTGGAGTTCTCAGGGATTTCATTGAGATTTGGTCGGCGTGCATTAGTGCGCCCAGCTTCCCATTTTGTGCAATTGTTAATGTAATTGCAGTGGAAATTGAAAGTTTTACTTCGGCTTTGTTGTTGTTGTCAGATTTCCCATTTTCTTGTCTTGTGGTTCTTGTCAAGTGCATTGTTTGTAGTTTGAAGCTGTTTCAATAATTGCGGGTTTTGTTTAGGTTTGTTCTTAATTCATAGAATTGATGGGTTGCACAATAAAATTTACTATTCTTCTGTTTTCGTGTTTATGTTTTAACCGTTGTGCTCAGAGATGGCAGTTTTGGTAGACTGCGATGATGCAGTCCAGCTGCCGAGGGCGCTCCGGCAATTTTTAGCTCAATGAAAAACGCTTGTGGCTGTTCCTATTTTGTATCCATTAAGATACATTATTGAATGATTATATACATTGATCAATGATCCAACAACTTAAAGCTAAAAAGCGACGCATATTCGAATGGGTCACTCTTTCATGCAGTCACAATTGCGCAAACATTCTGCGGTCTGTGGATTTTCCAAAACTGGTCTCCCGGGCATGAGTAGGCACGGTTACGAAAGTTCTTGTGTTTTCAGTAGCGCTGTTAGCTGTTAGTCAGTGATTGCGAAATTTCGTGTGTAGTTGGATAGTCGACAAGGATACGCGTCATTTGTTTTTTAAATTTTAACCAATGCAAAACAGCGGGCGCATTTTAATATTGTGTACCAATTTGTTTAGCATGTGGACAAAAGTGTTTGTCATGGATAGCGTTGATTCCTATTTGCAGTTGAATTGGTATTTCAGGCAGAACGACTTTATTCTATAGTTATTAAGATGCCTATGGTGAAATGGAACACAAAATTAGGAAAAATTGCAGCCAGTCTTTGTTATTTTTTTTTAAGTTTTGTCTTCGCATGATTCTTGCGTTAACCAGTTTCATGATAATTTCATACGGAGTTTTGACAAATATTTTCTCCAAGTCTGATTTCTCACTAGCAATTGAAATATCGATACAAATTGCCAGCACATTTTAATTGTAAGTTGGATTCAGACGCTACCATGGCTTCGTGCAAGTACCGCCTGATTACCTGACTGAGCGACGCAAAGTAAGGTTGTTGTAATTAACTTGTTGCTCATTGAGACGCAAATTAACTAAACTTTAGTAAAACTCAATTTGGAGTAAAACAGCCTTTCCAATTTGTCGCAAGTTCCTTAAAACTTTCGTGAACCGAATGCAAATTGTTTTGGCATTTTCTATGACTGACCCAGATAATAAAGTGTAGAGGGAATGGCTAAGGACTATTCACATTACGATTTTTTATTCCTTCTACCACCGTGCACTTGAATTTAGTTCTCTTCCCATAAATAATAAGCTATTTTTTTAAATAGCTCGTTGCGCTCTGGATTGGTGGATAACAAACCGGGCCCCCGTGGTGGATTGTGGCCCAACCCTCCTTAGGAAAGTGGAGGGACACCCGTGCTAAGGAGTGGGATGATATAGGCTGATGACAATAATGAACTCGTTGCGCTTACCCATGGACGTTCCGTAGTACCGTTTCATTTAAGATATCCTACTAATATGTTACTGTTTGTGCCCTGTTCACGGCTAAACGGCTGAACAGATCTTGATGAAATTTTGAATGAAAATAGTTTGAACTATGGGGAAGGACATAGAATACTTTTTATTGCGCTAAAAAAAATAGTAAGAGTCTTACCGGGTGCGCGGGCGGCATTCATGTGTCGATCGCGGGCGCTCGCGGCGCATCACCGCACGTGCTGCTGCAACACTCGCCCTGTGAACAAACAAATTCTTTTAATAGTTACTCAAGTAGCTTTGCCTCAATTAAACTATGTTAGCATAATCTTACGTAGCACTGCGCTCTTTACCCTGAAAAATCGGCCCTAAAGTCTCATATGCCCGTTAAATTCGCTCGAAACAGTGCCCTTCAAACCGCAACACATGTTTGCACACTACTGTTTGGCAGATTAATATGTGGCAACGGTGTGGTACTTCCATAGGCTCTTTCAGTAGAGGCATACCATTACAATTATTTATCTATTCGTAAAAACGCAGTTTAATATCACCTCGGTCCAGTTAGAGATAAACTAACGTTTCTACCGTCTGTGTTCAAGTTTTGATAGTTCCATCATCGACCATTCATTACTGCACAAAACCAGTTGATTTGCGGCTTTTTGCTAGTCTGTCTGTCTGGTCGGCGTAGTGAGAGTCCCGTTTACGTTTATTAGGCTGGTTAGTGCTGCTTTTATGATCAAATGGGAAAATTAAACCGGTTTCACTAAAAAAGTTTTTTTTTACATCGAGTTGTTGTTATAAGTTTCTGTATGTAAGTACTGTTGGGTAAGTAGCATGCTTAAATATTATAAGTTATTGCTGTTGAAAATTATGAAACTTTATTTTCATGGAAAAAAATTAAAAAACATTATCATCATCATCAACCTATATCGTCCCACTGCTGGGCACGGGTCTCCCCTCACTTTCGTGAGGAGGGTTAGGCCATAATCCACCACGGGGGCCAGATCCGGATTGGTGGATCACCTACCTACCTCCGAAATGATTCCCGGGTAGGTCTGTGGGTTTCATCACGATACTTACTTTCACTGAAAAGCGAGTGATAATTACGTACATATGTATTACAATAAATACGTTGGTAAAAACAAAATAAAAAACATCATAATGCTAGGAAAAATACAAATCAAACTTAATTCATTATATAAAGGTTTGTAAAACTTGAAATTTTTAGACATTTTGCTTAGCCACGGCCCATAGGTCTACACCCCATTGTTGTTTAAAAGAATTAAAGTTGTCTCAGTGTACACAATTGCATTTCAGAAGTAAAAACTAAATATAATATTATCATTGTCATACAAAGAGTGGCGCGTGCGCAGGCAGGCAGCACGTGACCATCATTAAGGTAGCGGACGCGAAGGTTACCAGATCACGATCATTGCAACTGTTTGACAATCGTAAAGTTTTTTACGAAGAGAACGGAAAAACTAGTGCGAAATTACACACGTTTTGCTACAATTTTTTTTGGTTCCTAAAGAGTTAAGATTGAACTGCATTCGAATTGTTTTTCTATTAGTCAATTCATGCATCAAATTTGGTTAAAACATTTATTTTACGTAATATGCTTAATTGTTATTAGATAAATATTATTATATTATGTTGTTACAAAGTAATCAAGTTTGATTACAAAATTTTGCGTGTGACAAAATTGCACTCAATGTATGGACCCCAAACAAAATGTCAAGATAAAAGCTAAAACCTTCCAAGTGCGAGTCAGACTCGCGCAACAAAGTGCCGTACATCGTTGTATGGGAGAATACATTACATTATTAAAATTCTGTGAATATTTCAAGCGTATACCTGTAGCCGTTATCAATATCGAGCAAAAACTAGCAAAACATCACGTTTATTGTATGGGAGCCCCCTTAAATATTTAGTTAATTCTATTTTTTAGAATTTCTTATTATAGCGGCAACCGTAATACATTATCTGTGAAAATTTCAACGCTCTAGCTATAACAGTTCATGACATACAGCCTGTGACAGACGAACAGACAGACAGACAGCGGAGCCTTAGTAATAGGGTCCCGTTTTACCCTTTGGGTACGGAACCCTAAAAAATGACAAGTTTATACTGCTAACTGTTTTCAAACTGTGAATCACGTAAGTAATTCCAGATAATAACAACTTTATTCGTCCATAAACTAACAACATAATGATCGCGAAATAAGCGACAATAGAAAGTAGAAAATCACACAAATACACGAAATCGTTTCTCAAACTCATGGCATTGCGAAAAGGTTTGGCCAATTTGTGGGTTATTCCGACATATTCAGACAAATTACTGTACAGTAGTCAGCGAAATGGAAAAAAGTCGCGCTATATTAACTCTTTATCTTGAAAGTCACAAGGTTGGAAATCACGCAACGCTGACATTTTTGGCAAAGGCAATAAAAGTACGAACTATAGTAATAAGAAATATTCAGATAATACGTGAGACCACTTTAGAATAATAAGAGTTATTTGGACGTGCAAATGATGCCTATTTTCGCGCACTGTTTGACTCACGGAACGCAAGTTTGGCGAACGTAATGATGCTGCTGTGTTTATTTTTGTTTCTGGTGTACAATAAAGAGTTTTTCTATTCTATTCTATTCTATTCTGCTACGATTGAAAAGAAAGACATTTATTTGACACGCACATTATAAATTACAAGTTATTAGTTTGTAAAAGACCGTGTGTCAATTAGACCTTACCTCCATATATTTTCCAACTGTAACTTTGTTCTGATTTAACAAAGAAGTTTCGCTTATAAATATTTTCCCAAAACGACTATGGCCAATCATCAAAACAGATTCTGCCTCGAAAACAAACACACATCATCATCATCAAAGGAGGGTTAGGCCATGGTCCACCACGGGGGCCTGGTTCCAACATTAAGTTAAAATTAATCTAATAATATCGGGTCAAAGGGGAATGCTTTTGAAGCTCTTCAATCCCTTTGACCGTATGTCTCGAGCACACGTCCGGTTGCAGCTAGCATCGGTCAAATCCTCTGGATGTGGGCCGTAACTTGCCATTTTGTGGAGTGCGGACAGACGGACACACTGACACTGTTTTGCTTCGCTTGCCTTACTTAGAGCTCGGAGATTGTGGAGGCAACAAAGCGAAATCAGTTTTACGGCGATGTAAAAATCTATGATTAGTTTTGAAAGTGTGTTTCAGGGCTCTGCGTACTTGTTTTTCGATTTAAAGTCTAGATAGTGCAATAGAAAGATTTCAATCTGGTCATGTTTAACGGTTTGTAGGTTGTCAATTTCTTAGGTAGACCTCTTCACGCTGCAACGGTTAAAACGATTTTGATGAAATTTCGTACTTTAGGTTAGATACTTTAGGTCCAGGAATAGAACATAGAAAAAGAAGAAGAGAAGAGTTTTCTGTTCTATTCTATAGGATACTTTTTATCACGAAAAATCACGATTCCTGTGGGATAGTATAATAGTTACGCGTGTAAAACTGCGGGGTGCAGCTTCTTATCAATATAAATTTAATACTGTGATGTTATCAAAAAACATCTTTCAAGTAATCTATTATACTATTTTAAGGCAACTGTGCGTTATCCAATACCAGAACATTTAGTTTATTTCCCCATAAATATGCAAAGCGTGCGCGCATGATGTGAATACCGTTGCAACTCGCAAACAAACCGTATATCAATAACACATCAGCCATCTACTCGAGTCTAACTCCCGTTTGAGTTGATACGTATAACTTTTCTCAGTGAGCTACGAGACGAGCAAGTCATTCGCTCGATGGTAAGCGCTACGCCTGCCCATAACAGTAACAGTGCCACCCAGAACTTAGCATTGCATAATCTTGCTCTGCGCTCGTCACCCTGAGACATCGCTCCTACAGTCTCATAAGCTCAGTGATTTCACTGAAAAACAGTGCCCTACAAACCGGAACACAGTATGGTTTTCTAACTACTGCTTGGCGGATCAATATCTGGCAATACTTAACCAGACGCTCCGTTGCAAAAAAACGCTCACCATAACGTAAGATCCTTTTTGGTTAATGTCTCTATTTTTTTTGTGGTGAACTTATTTAAAGAATTTAGTTTAGGGCTGAAACTATAGGCAGATAAGTGTAGATAACAATATCTCGAGATTTACGTCTTACTGTTCTTATGAGATACGTAATAAGGTAGCGGGGCTGTGGTGGAAAACTATTTGCTAATATAAATACGAAGCCTCAGTTAACAGCTAGTTTAACGTCTAACTGCTGCGGTTAATAACGCACAATTATATTTCAACGCACTAATATCACCTGAATATTACGGAACCATTTAGCCTACGCTAATAACCCGTCGAGCGGCAATGGATCCGCAGGTGCCGTAACGCCGACATTCGATTAACTGAACTAACGTAACGACGTGACTTCCCAACTGTGACAGTTACACGAAAACTAACTGCGCGATTTCGTGGCAATTTAAATTAATCGGAATTACATAAACTACACACACAAACACACACAGCACACAGTGACGGGTCGGGAAAAGCGGATGATAGAAACAGGATGCTTAGACCGGATATCTGTGGCGTACATTAGGAGTATTGGGAGAAAAATACAAGAACCAAAGCGTGTGAAGGTGGTTCGTTTCTGCTATGGCAGGAAATTTAAATTTCAAACAGTTTTTTCGTTTATAGAGCTACACTGGATCACTAATATAAACGAGACTATATTTCTGTAAATCATTCTTTTCGTTTTTATGTTCAAATATTTAGCATTTTTATACAATATTGCGCAGTCAGAACATTTCAAACTAAATCTTTTATACGTAAAATAAACACAACATGGATGCTCCGCCTCCAGACATAAACTATGGTTATCCTTAACGGGAAAATAAACGGTCAAGTTTGCAATAAATCGTGTCCTTAACGCAAAAGTAAACGGCCGGTTAGCGGCCTGCTGCATGACTACGTAAAACATTGCAGAAGCTGAGCGATTGCAATCACTACCCTATCGGTCTAAAACGTCACTAGAAATCAAATTACCGAAACTGATCGGCTATTAGCCCGCCTGTCGCAGAATAAACTTTGGCCGTATGCTAGCGCCACTAGCGACATGACAACAATAGATCGAAACAAATTAATTCAGTCTTAGTTTATGTTTTGGTTGTCTAAAAGTGACGTTTGACAGCAGTCATCGCTAGATTAAATTCTATCGCAAACCTGTCGTGACATTCGTAATAAGGCAACTGGTTACCGGGCAGGATTATTAAGATAGATTCAGTAGCCAAGGCTGGACACTTCCCCCGGGGTACATGATGGCATTAAGGTACTCGTATAATTATAATTAATAGGGTACGGCGGGGTTTAGTCGTGCATAGGGGCAAGTTGGCCAATTGAAAATTTCTAAAATTAAGGACTTTTCATTTTCACTTTTCATGTCATCTACGAGACAGGAGAATTTTTTAAGACAAAAAAGCGGGTAGATTAAACTTTTTTAAACTCTTTCTTTCTTTATCTTTTCTTTCCTTTTTTTGCTTACTTAAGTTAAGCTGTAATTTACATATCTGCAAGGTGTGTATTTTTTAACGCACTAGTCACTAGAGTTTGTACGTCGTTTGGGAAAAGAACCACAAGTCATAACGGAAAAAAAGTTTATTCCAACTTGTTTAAATACCTAGTTAAAACAAAAAAATTATACCTGTGTAATTATGATCATTTAAACTTTATATTAATTTAACAAAATATTAGTTTAATATGTAAAGCATTTAATAAATAACTTTACGTAATCATTTTAATGAATTCCCGCGTAATTTAGCTTAAATAAGCCGTACGGACACTTTCGATGTTTTCACTTCTTTTGACATGGATAAACCTGATAATAATACACTAGCACAAACACCATTATTTGTATAATTAAGTAAATAAACTATTTTACAAGCTTAGAAAGTGCAAACATAATTATTCTGAAATTGTATACAATGTATAAATAGGTTTTCTTACTATGTCCCGCTTTCAACTAAAGAATTCCGCTTTTTTCACTCAAAAAGTACCAACATCGCGACTTGGCAAAAAAAAAACTGCCAACGCTTGAAACCCACCCACTCTCAACACACCCATTTAACTAAACTAAAAACAATTCGTCATACATTTTAATGAATAAATTCCCGAAGTCTCACAAAAACTCATTAGAGTTAGCGCAATTATAGTTTGGCGAAGCGAAAAAAATAATCAAGCGCCGAAAGACCGAATGAATACATGACCCGTGACCTCACTTCAGGAGGGGTCGACAGCCTCTGATTAAATACCTACGGTTACCGCGAGCTTAGATAACAGACTGCCAAGTAACGAGATGACACAAGGTGAGAAATGTTGCCATTGTTCTCTTATTTACATTTAAAAAAAGAAAGGAAGTCGTTGGTCACTGTCCAGAAAGAACCAGCATTTCGGTAATGCGACTGTCGTGTTCATTCACTGAATGAAACAAAAAGAAACGTTCACGACACAGAGTATTAATGTGGTTCATTCAAAATTAATCAATCACTATGAAAGAGCGTTTTGCAATTTATTTATAATAGTGACGGTGGTAAAGGCTTTATAATTTATTACAAGTAGGGAAAAATAATGCATTTTTACAGGACAAGCACGTGTCACATAAATAAATAAAAAGTGGATTTAAAACTTCGGTACGAGAGAAAGAGAGAAAGAAAATGTGTGCTTGTACTTCTCACTCTATTGCCCCTACAGTAATATAGGAAACGCAACTCTCTGAATTTGTATCTTTATTATATCTCCCTCCCAACTTCCTTTCGCCTCGACCGATCACACTTTTCGTAACGCTTTCGTCACGCATTCACCAGCTTACTCCCAAGTCAAGCGTGCGTTAAGAAATATTACTCAAAAAATATAATCAACTAAACTTATGAGTAATTGATTATGGTTTGAGTTTGAAAAAGGAAATTTCCCTTTCAAGTGTTGAGTTATGCCTGCATCTCGCACAGGAAAAGGAAACTCCATTAACTCTTCCAGTGTTTCGGGAATACGCCCGTCGTTCTTATGTAAAGTTCTGTGTTCTAAGAATCGATTACTTCTTGAATTGATTAAAGTTTATCTAGACTTTGATTAACTTTCTACTTATCTTTGATTTGCATTTATTAGATCTGTGGGCGAGCTTCGGCTTATCTATTAAATTTTTCAACGTCAACAGTACTGATATCTCTTTGGCGATAAGTTGAAGTAAAGTTATCAATCTTCAGGATTCCAAATCGTTAACCTTGGACGTAATTTTATGTATCAGAAGAAATCATCGCATTAGCATTTCAAGATGTTTAATGAACTGTGTATCTTCTAACCTATTATATTCTTCTATTATATTCATATCATCATCATCATCAACCCATATCGTCCCACTGCTGGGCACGGGTCTCCCCTCACTTTCGTGAGAAGGGTTAGGCTATAATCCCCCACGGGGGCCAGATCCGGATTGGTGCATCACCTACCTACCTACGAAATAATTCTCGGGTAGGTATGTGGGTTTCCTCGCGATGTTTTCCTTCACCGAAAAGCGAGTGATTATTACGTACATATGCTTTTACAGGAACACATTGGTACGTGCCCGCACTGGGATTTGAACTCACGAACTTCTCTTTGGAAGGTAAACGTTTTCCCACTAGGCCACCACCGCTTATGATATTATATGATTTACCTAAATACCAGTATTTTATTATTTTACAACCATTTCTTCTGAAGCCTTTCATTTAACTACATCTGTATCACCGTCTTTATGGTAATTGCTAACATCATATAAATTAATAAGTACCTGGATGACCGAGCTTTGCTCGGTATTTTTTTATTTTTATAAAAAAACACATAAAATGTCATTTTCTAAAAATGATTCCTAGCTAGATCGATTTATCGCCCCCGAAACCCCCTATATACTAAATTTCATGAAAATCGTTGGAGCCGATTCCGAGATTCCAATTATAATTATATATATATATATAATTATAATTTATATATATATATATATATATATATAATTATAATTTGCAAACAAGAATTGCTCATTTAAAGATATAAGATAGAATCTGTTTGAAACTGGGAAACACAATAAAGAGTTTCGTCTCGTTTATACTGTAAAGCTTGATAAGAAAAAAAAAAGTTAAATATTATGTCCAATTTAAACAACAAATTATAGTTAGTAGGGCACTGTTTCCAGTGAAATTACTGGGCTTATGAGACTTTAGAGCCGATGTCTCAGGTTGACGAGCGCAGTGCAGTGCCGAGCAGGTATATGAAATGCACAATTCTGGGTGGCACTGTAACTGTTATGGGCAGGCGTAGCGCTTAACATCAGGGAACGACTTGCTCGTCTCGCCCCTTGTCAAATAAAAAATGAAAATATAAGTTGGGCGTAAGGCGTGATAATAGTTTCTAAAATGCATTTAGGTATACATGGCTCAATTTGAATATGGCTGACGCTGTATTTGACAAAACTGTATATAATCAATTAATTTTTTCGGTCGATAAATCAGGCGATATTTGTCTGCTGTTGCTACCAAAGACTATGCAAACTTATCATTTTAAACAATGTTAAATTGCAATCTAATTTCACCACACACATCAAAGTTATTTCAGCGCCTTCAGCTTTTGAAGGTGGACCGTTAGTTATTTATAACTCCGCTAGTGTCTGCTGTCTAGGCTGATCGGCGCTGTGAGCCATTTGTTTTCTTTTTGCAATAATTTATTAACATCTACGTACGCAGTATAACCGCAGAATAAATAAGTATAACGTACAGCGATGCTACACATTGTAACTCTCACTAGCAGTCTAGAGCTGCGGACGTACGGGTCTACACCACGGGCCTGGAAATATCGACGCCTGGATGCGTTAAAGTCATAAATTATTATAAAAAACAGTGAAATCGCGTTAATAAGATTTTCTTGAAAAACTAAATTATATTTGAGGCTACGGTGGCTTAATTTCTTATCTATTTGTTCATCACAGATGTGCTACTTAAGTTAATTTAGATAAGTACGAGTTTATCTATTTTTATACATTCAATAAAAATCCGGCGATGTGAAAAATATTGTTTGTATTTATCGGTAGAAAAATTAATATAAGAGTTTTAAAATATGGGTTTTGGCTAAGTATATAATATAATTAGGTAATTTATATTTAAAATATAATAAAGTAAACGTAGTAAAAGGTTTAACATCGTGCAGAGTTTCAAATTTTAATCTGTCTAAGCGACAAATGCACATATTTTTTTTATTCCATTCATTGTCAATTGTCAGAAAGCTTGGCCTATATTGGGTAATCCAATAACACGCTGCGTGACAACTGCACGCCTAGATGCGCCTCACTCGTGTTGCTGCAACATTTGCATACCATTCGCACTAGAGGAAATGCATGCAAATTAATTAAATTTAAATAACAAGCCGCCCGTGGAAGTGTTCAAGCAATATCTCTGTTAAGATAGCTTTACACGAGTTTTGCGTGATCTGCAATAATGTATATCGGTGGATGTTTAATGGTGTTAGATGTTGCGCTGCTCGCATTGAAAGTTATATCTGCTGTTTTTAACGATGCTTTCCATTTATTTTATTTTATGTATGTGACTAGAATGACGGACTTACAGGCAGAGGATTTTATTTGTCTTACATATTATTAGGATATCAGGACCTAAAATAATGCTACAGTAAATGAAACGAACTAGGTCAAACGTGGACAGTAATAGTCTGATGATATGGCGACGATGCCAATAATAAGCAATAATATATTTCTTTCAGTATATAAATACTATCATTGAGTACTGTCAATAAGGACTAGAATCGATTTTTATTGTTAGTTGCAATTGTATCAATTTGTTTTTAATTTAAAGGATTTTCAACTGTTTTAATTAAAGAAAGAGTGCGTGCGTTTTGAGAATATAGCACACACGCAATGCAACAATTCTTTAATTTTGCGACTAGTATGAAAAGTGTGTTGTCTGCGCGCATCACGCATGCGCATGTCTCTTCCAGAGGCACTCTCGCGCGTCCCCCGCGTGTCGTGTGCACGGCCCGGCGCTGCGCGCCGCTCCGCCGATTTCGTGCATTTTTTTTGCAAATGACCACTCCGATTTCTAAATAATTTAAATACGCGCACGACTAAGATACTCATTACGCTTAATTGCTATTCAGAATTAGGTCTCCGCGTGAATGACACCTATAAAATTCAACTTACGATTGATGAAGACACGATCACAGAATCCGATTGGAACACAAAACCATGTCACTGTCACAATGTTTTATTTACACTTACGCGGAGCGATCAGCTGAGAGGGCGGTGCGCGAGTGGCACGTGTAGACAGGTCGGGCGCGCGCGGGCGACTGGTGCCAGTTCTGTGCAGAGGCGCACGCGCCGCGGTGAAAATGATCCACCGACTGAAGATTACGAACGAAATCGCAAATGTGCGACTACTTTTTTAAAATAATATTAACTTCAAAGTAGGTTGCAGTTGTCATTAGTCCTATAAAATATTCTCATATTATAATAATTTGTCCCCTTAGTTTCTGATCACTAATGGAATGTTGAACCTTTTCTGGTATTTTCTTTCAAATCTATAATACTTCTGCAAATTTAGTGTTGGAGCTCGTCATATTACACATAAGGAGGCTTAAGTGCGAATTATGCTAAATTCTCGCATCTTGCAGTTTTCTATTACCTAGCTTGACTACTTGAGTGACTTCAAGTCTACTTGAGAACTTGCTTAGAAATTGTTGCAGTTTTACGACTACGGGTTCAGAGGAAGACTACGCATGTTTTATACCCAGTTATTATGCGTGAAGTTATAAAATTGTATTCTCTAGTTAGCTTAACTAACCGCTTCGAGATATAGATCAATTTCTCTTATTAACTTGGCGTTTTCTCCTTCATTGTTATTATATTGAGCTATTAAAACTAAAACAAAGATATTTTTTACTATCACAAAGTGCGTCTCACGTCACCTGCGTAGTTCCTGCTCCCGTAAAAATATGGGAATAAAATATAGCGTATGTTACTCGCCGATAATATAGCTTTTCATTGGTGAAAGAATTTTTAAAATCGGTCTAGTGAATTAGGCGTGAAAGCGTAACAAACAAACAAACAAACTCACATTCACATTTATAATATTCGTAAGGATTATTGTTAATTTATCCTTTAAAAGCTAGCTATGTTTTCTTAAAGCAAAATTATACTGAAAGGTGTCATTCTCTCCCTTTTCATTGTGTACCTTCATCATCAACCCATAACGTCCCACTGCTGAGCACGGGTCTCCCTCACTTTCGTGAGGAGGATTAGACCATAATCCCCCACGGGGGCCAGATCCGGATTGGTGCATCACCTACCTACCTACGAAATAATTCTGGTGTAGGAATGTGGGTTTCCTCACGATGTTTTCCCTCACCGAAAAGCGAGTGATAATTACGTACATATGTTGTACAAGAAACACATTGGTACGTGCCGGCACTGGGATTTGAACTCACGACCTTCTGATTGGAAGGCGGACGTTCTCCCACTAGGCTACCATTGCTTTTGTGCACCTTAAATTTCATTAAACGGTAAACCGTCCATTTATTTACCTTGTAATTACATCACACAACAATAGGTGTAAGTAAAATTAAACAGAAAAGAAAGATTAGAAAACGTACCGCTATCGGCTCTCGAGTGTTACTGATGAGATACATACGATTATTTGCGGGCGTGCGGCGAACCACACTTGAATTGGACAGGCAGTTATGTATTATACACGAATAGATATATTTTTTTGTGACGTACGGTGTGATGCGGTCGTGTGGTTGCGCGTTTTTTGGGAAAACTGCAGTTACCTACGACATTGTAATTCAATGCCAGCTAGTTATTTCTAATCCAATCCACTAGTCTTATATTTATTATATACTCGCTTTTTGGTGAAAGAAAACATCGTGAGGAAACTCACATTTCTACCCGAGAATAATTTCGGAAGTAGGTATCTCACGAAAGTGAGGGGAGACCCAGCAGTGGGATGATATGGGTCGATAGTGATCACCAAGATGATGAATTATTATAAATGTCTTATTTAGTATTATATAATTTTATTGTATTTTTGAGTCGTACGCGCTTTATAATGTGTGTTAGCGCGGCAGCTAAGCTGTATAGGCTGAGCGCGCCTCCAATGGCGGGGGAAGGATGGCTGGTAGAAGAGTAGTACAAAGGAACTTGGCGACTAACCTGGTCTCCATGCAACTGCAATCACCTCGGTTCGGGTCCGTCTCCAAGCTGCTTGTTCCTTCAGGATGTTATGACGTTCGATGTAGTGGACTGTATTTTTGGCGGTTGGTGCGTGTCGGCAAGGAGCGTTTACGCGGCGGGTTTATAGCGGGTTTTGTTTATATTTGCGCGTCGAATTCACGTGGACCACTACAGAGGAGCAGCAGATCCAGTACTTTGGATTCGGCGAGAGCGGCAGCCGCGAAGGACGAGGGTCGATCGCAGACTACTTGCGGCGGCAAGCAGTTTTCTCGTGGATACCACGATATGAGCGACAGAGATAGTCGCCAAGAAATGATAGGAATAGGAAGGTAGGAAGGTATTATGAGTGCCAATGTAAGTGGCGCGAACATTTGCCCCCGGCCTAAAAACCATTGGTTTTTAAAAGAAAGCGGGAAATAAAAAAAATAAAAATAAGAGTTAAACTCTAAAGCGGTCAACGGGTTAAATATAACATAGCGGTTGACCGGGGAGCAAGGGGTTAAATTATTGGGTAGGTAAGATACATAAACGGACGACGGGTCTCTGGTAGACGCCGGTCGCCGTTTTTACTGACGCTACTCGACAGATGCCATCGCCGCCGACATGAGTGGCCACGACGACGCCGAGAGGCCAGGATAGCGGGGGAATATTATCAGTGATAATAAGAACAATAGAACCTATTGTAATGGGATTCGAAGGTGTATTCCATTTTCCTCTAGATTGAAGTAAGTGAAGATATTCCAACTTCCACCGTTTGGAAAATGATTGTACCATTTGATCCAATAAAGCGTACCGTTTCAATAAGTGTCCAGGTTCATCGGGAACCGTGCAAGCGGGCAAATGCTTCAGCGGTGCGGTCATTAAGAAATGTGAAGCACTCAGCGCGGTCGGCTCAGACGGATCTTCGCTCAATAACGTTATAGGACGAGAATTGATAACGCATTCTATCTGTGTGAGTACGGTTAACATTTTTTCATAGGTGAGTAACTGTGAACCGATCGTCTTATGAAGATGACTTTTAAACGCTTTCACATATATTTCATAATTCCCCCCGAAGTGAGGACTTCGCGGTGGATTGAATTTCCAGTGTATGCGATTAGCTGATAACTCATCTGAGATAGACTTATTATATTCGTCGGAATTTAAAAGATCCGTTAACGCATTTTTCGCATTTTTAACGCATTCCGTTAACGCAGAGACGGGAAGGGAGTCAAGGAGCGCGGGTGAGTTACTAGCCCATTTGACGAGATCGAAGCCCCCGGCCTTGAGCAACTCGCGGAGATCGTCTCTGAGTTGTAAACAAGCAGACAGAGTAGGCATGGAGTAGCACACGTCGTCCATGTATGTGTTGTCGCTGATAAGAGATGCTGCGAGTGGGAAGCGGGCACCGTCGGCGGCGCACAGCTGTCGCAACACTCGCATTGCAAGGAACGGACTGCTACGTAGACCAAAACAAACGCGGTTGAATTGGTAGGTATCAAGCGGAAAAACGGGATCGAATCGATACAGGAATTTTTGATATTTGCGGTGGTCCTTATTTATCAAAATTTGTAGGTACATCTGTTTAATATCGGATGTAAAAGCGATTGGGTAGAGGCGGAAATCCAAGAGGATTGTAAAAAGATCGTTTTGTAAATTATCCCCGGTATATAAAACTTGATTCAAGGAGAGGCCTGAGTCAGTTTCAGCACTGGCGTCCATCACCATACGCCATCGAGTTGTTGTTTTTTGTAGTCTCGCAATGGCGTGGTGTGGCACGTAATATCCAGTAAAAGGACTATCATTGTCGATCAGTGAAATGTAACCCTTCTGAATGTACTCTTTGATTATAGCATCGTACTCTAAGCGCAGAGCAGGTGTCGCGGCGAGCTTACGTTCGAGATACATGAAGCGTTTTTTAGCGATAGGGTAAGAATTACCCAGAGCGGTCGCGGGATCGCGGGAGAAAGGCAACGCTACAGAATAGCGTCCCGTAGGATCGCGGGAAACGTTATTTGTAAAAATGCGTTCACATTCTATAGCGTCTGGGCTCAAAGTCGGCGTGCATTGCACCTCTTCAAGCTGCCAGAAGCGTTGGACAAGATTATCTAAACGTGGTCCTTCCGTAAAGGTACAAAGGGAAATATGAGAGCGGCATCTATCTTCAACCAAGGGGTCAGTGATAGAAACAACGGTTTCAATATGAGCGGGCGTAACATGAGCGGGAGTAACATGAGCGGGAGTAACGGGAGCGGTCCCGATTACGATAAAACCAAAAATGGTTTCAAAAGCGGTTGGAGTACCAGGCGGACCAGCGGCGCGGCCTGATAGCAATATTTCAGAAAAGAGCGGCGCGCCTATAAGTATGTCGATCTCGGAAGGCGAAGCGAAACTGTCGTCTGCCAGAGGCAGGCAGTTCAGGTATGAAAGGCAGGATACGTCAATTTTCACTGCCGGTAAATTGTCTGTTATGCGGTCGATAACATAGGCGTCAATTGCAATAAAATTATCATTTAGGCGGGAAGATAAAGTAGCAGAAACTGCTCCCTTGATTGGGTTAGATGCGGAACCTATCCCTTTAACAACGGTGTTCGTCACCTTATTGCATTTTAAATTTAATTTAGCGCAACATTTTGAAGTTAAAAAGTTACTTTGGGAAGCCGAATCAATTAAGGCGCGTACTACATGGCGGCGACCATTTAAATCCGTAGCATAAACTTGTACGGTTCCCAGTAAACAAGTAGTGTCATTAGGCTGCGAAGCGGGGCGTATATTACACAGCGACACCTGTTGTTGTGATGACTGATAAGCAGTTGTAGGTAAGTTCGTCAGCTGAGCGCTAGCGGAGCCCGCGACGGGCGGCGGCGATGCCGAAGGCGGCATGTGATCCCCGGCGGCGGAGAAGTTGCCAGTTCGCGCGCGCGGAGGCGGCGCGTGCGCCTGTGACGGAGCGCTAGGGTACGGGCGATTGTCTTCACGGGAAGATGATACTTTGCGGCATAACATAGAATGATGTTTACATCCACAATAACGGCAATTAAATTTAGAATTGCAAGCAGTATTTATATGCGTAGTGCTTAGACAATTAGTGCAACCTTTGCTTTGTTTTACAAAATTGTACCTGTCGTCGATAGAAAGCTTATCAAATGCAGGGCATCTATATAAGTTAGCGTGATCGGCTTGTTTGCAAAGCGGACAGTGAGTGACGCATGATGCTGCAAAAGACTGCGTAGACCTTGCAGTACGCGGCCTGTTATCACTGCGGCTAAGAGAATCGGTCGTAGTGCGTTCCAATATTTTGCTTTGTTCGCGGATGAATTTTAAAAGTTCATTGTATGTAGGCATAGATTTACCTCGCATGTGCATTTCAAACGACCGTGCAGTACTTGAATCTATTTTCTTCAAAGCGAGCGATAGTAAAATAAAATCAGACACGTTATCGAGCTTGAGAGACTTCAAACTTGACACAGCCGTGCAGAATTTATCTAGGAATAATTCTAAGTTTTTATTCGTCGCGGTGTTAAAAGATTTAAAATCAAGCATTTGATCAAGATAAGCGGAGGCTAGGTTACGTTTGTCGTTATACTTATCGACGAGCGTCTGCCATATGATCGGATAATTATCACCGTTAGGTACGATACCAGAACAAACTGCAAGGGCCCGGCCTGACAATTTATTAATTAAATATTGGACGCGTTCGTGATCAGTGAGATCGGGATTTTCGTGAATCGTGCGTTTGAATGACTCATAAAATATCCTCCAGGTCATCGGATCTCCATTGAAGACCATCAAATCGAGTTCAGGAATTCTGATAGATTTACGTTGCGGGGCAACATTGAAATCAGCGGTTTTTAAAGGCGGGTTAAGTTTATTATAAACAAACTGACAACGGCAAAACATATCTTCGAAGACGTTTATAGATTGGTAGTTTACCGTGTACGAAGCGTTGAGAGTCAACTCGGTGACATTTAATTTGTTCACAATTTCATTGAAATCGGAGCGTAAGCGGTCTAACGAGATCATTCCACATAGAAATAAATCTTTCTCAGTATCATCAGTGAAAGCCTTTAAAGATCGGTTAAAAATATGTTGTAAGCGAGAAAATATAATGTCACGTTTACCTATCAAGGTCAAACGTTCGATCTGTAACGTATCGAGCGCTTTTGCGTCCTCGTATACTTCACTATCTTTGCCTTTTGAACGAGTAGCCATAGCCATCTTAACAAAGTATAAAAAACTAGATAAAGTATGAAATTCCTAATTTACTGCAACTGCCTACAGCATTTACCTGCCGCGCGCGCGGCGTATTGAATACCCACGCGGAGACGCACGGGCGGTCGTTAGTGTAACGGTCCCGAATTGGACTCGCTACATTTCACAAAATAAAAATACACATTTATCAATTTTTGGCAGAATACTGAGATTTGCATTGACAAATTAGTGAGATTTTGGCTACACATTAATATTGCATTCGATCGGAAAAAAGCTAATTATTGCAAAGGTAGAAACTCTATGGTAAGAGATTAAAAGGCCAAGTCGTATCTATGATAAGGCGGAAATGGAAAACGGATCAATTAAATAATTAATAATGATGACATTCAAAGGGAATAGCTTAAAAGTACGAAAAGGACTTCGACATGATGGTAGATTTAGAAGATATGGGCCAATAACACTACAATAAATTTTGCCAATGAGGAGCTTAGAGGGAGACGAAAGATTTAGAGCGGGAGAAAAGAGAGGCGCGAGAGTCGGGGCTTGGCTTGCGAATTTGCGAAGAGAACGGGCGTGCCTAGAAAAGTGAGAAAACCAAAATGGCGAAGTAGTGAAAAGCGCGTAGGAATATGTTTTACGGATCGCTAGGTCTCTTCCAAAGGGGATTTAGTGATCCTTAAAAGCGATTCTGGGGAGATAGGAAGTGATACTAGGGCCTGTGTTAGCTTGAGTCAAACTGCGAATGTTCTGATTCTTGTTGACACTGGTAGGGCGCGTAGGTTGGCGAATTGAAACGGTGCTTGCCAAGAGTTTAGCTGATAGCCTGAGGAATGTGGTGACCTCAGGGGCGTCTTCCGGCATGGGTGGCTAGAAGCGCCTGACCACCCATTTCGATCGTATTTTGTGTACGGGCGGGGTGATTCCTCTAGACAGTGACGAAGATATCTCTTCCTGTACATAAAGTCGATTTGAATGGTCCCCGCACGCACACGGTGTTATTACCGTCAGGGCGATTTCCAACGACATAAACTCCCTTCCCAGCATGACATGACGGGGCGACAATTTGACGACTGACAATAGGTTGCCGTTTGGAAATCTTAGGGCGGCCTAGGGCTTAGAAATAAGCAAGACTCCCGGTGCCTCCGGACTTTAGATAGCTAGTTAGAAAAGGACATTCTTGGAACTTCCCTGTGGGATTTCTCCATGCACAATTAACTTGGAAAATCTGATTGTCACGACTCCGAAGTTGTCGCAATCAGGCTTGCTTCTGTTAGGTACACACACTATTTATTAGAAGCTAGACAGGTTTTAGTTCATAAGAAACTTAGGGCAAGTAGGCATAGGCTCATAATAATTAACAACAGGGGTCACTAGCCATAGGAGGTTCGTAAGTACCTATGAGCTAGTCTATAGTGTTAACAATAGGGGTTACTAGCCATAGGAAGTTCGTAAGTCCCTATGAGCTAGCTAGTTTATAAGAGCTTAGGGCCACACACACATAACATACAACATACAAACGAACGCACAGACACCAATTTCGATAGGTAAAGTTAAATGTGGACTCCGGACAGTCCTGAGAAGTTGACAGGTAGGCACACACACACACACACACACACACCTTTAGCCTAGGGTTCTTCTGATAGGGAGGTATTAATGCTGTAAAACAGGGTCATCTTAAACTATAGGAAACTATATAAAATTAAGCCAACACAACAAAATATAAACAAACACTCGGGGAAATTAAAGATACTATGACAAAGAAATGAACTGGTGAAACATAAACTTCCTTGGGAATCAATTGTAATACTACAGACTATATTGTGATAGATTTACAGAGTTATTCAAACATGAACAAGCAAACATCTAAACAATGTTACATCCGGCAATCAAATCAATAAGACTAATCATTACATATGTACCTACTTTGAATGAAAGAAGTTGTAGTACGGTTTAATTATTTTATTATCCATCATAACAATGCTATAGAGCCTAAATATAACTTTACATACTCATAAAGAAAACATCTGGGAAAACAAATAAGAAATTAATATAATTTGTGACGGAAAGAAAATGAACGATGAAAACTAAACATAACTGATAAAGGAATCAATTAAATCGCAATAAGTTAGGACTACTGAATGAAACTACAAGGTTAAACGTAACCTGCTTATAAATATAGTAAATATCTGGATAAATTAACTATAATTTAACTTAGGCTTGGTTCGGAAAGAATAATTCTGATTTTAAGATTAATTAATTGCACAAAGGCAATGGACGACAGATATGACTAAGTTTGTCTCTTTTGGATTGGCTACTTATGGGCAATGACCTATTACCTTCCCTGGATTTTCTTATGACTAAAAAAGAGTGAGATTCTCCATAAGGCTCTTCGAAAGTCACTAACTGAGGCTTACTTTCAACTTGAATCGCTCCAATGTTGAATCCTTCCATGCAATAGTTATGGTATTAACTATGGCACTAGAATTCCTAGTGTTTACAGAATTATCTAGAAGAACTTTCTAAAAATCCTCCGATAGAGAGATAACCTGAAATCAACAAAGAATTGACATTATACTTAATGGAAACTACCATCAAACCTTAGAACAAGGCTTCTTAACATACTATTTAAATAAAACTAGTACTACACCAGAAAAATGGTTCGAAAGGAATAATTCTGTCCTTAACATTAATTACAAGAAACAACGAACGACAAATATGAATGAGTTCGTCTCTGTTAGATTGACTACTTATGGGCAATGACCTATTACCTTCCCTGGATTTTCTTATGACTAAAAAAGAGTGAGATTCTCCATAAGGCTCTTCGAAAGTCACTAACTGGGACCTACCTCTGACTTGAATCGTTCCATCGTTGAACTCTTCCATGAATAGATATGGAAAGAACTACAGCTCCACACTAGAAATCTTAGTGTTACAGAATTATCTAGACGAACTGTCACTTTCTGGAATTAAAACAATTCCTAGGTTTTCCAATGAGAAATAACCTGAAACAAAAATAATTGTTGTTACCTACACCTAAAGGAAAAATATCCTTAAACCTTAGAACAATGCTTCTGAAATACTAACTAAATAAAACCAGTATTATTACACCGGGGGAAAAATATGACCTCTTACCACATAATATAATTCTACAAATAGAAACCTGGACAATAGTCCCATATTAAGCTAAATAAGCCAGGCGTATGTACAAATGGGTAAATAAAGCCTAAGGTATTATGTAGTTGCTCTTAGTAGATAGAGCTAGGATAGGTTTAACGAGATTTTAGATCTCTAAATATTGGGGCCTCTTTCCCTTTTGCTAAAATAAGTAAGTGGGATTGAGGAACCGCATGAACTAGATAAGAAGGATGGAAATTCGACCATGGCGGGGGTTATGTCCGCTGATAACCCTTCATCCTCGTTGAATCATGAATGGAGGTTGTGAGATTGTTTACGAACCGGGTATGAATGAGATCGAACCGTGAATACTCTTTAGATAAAAGAAAAGAAGTCCCTCTTTATGAAGTTCTCTTGCTTAGATATACTAGACTTATAGTAATAGGCGAGTTTCACGGTATTTTCTAGCGATAACATAAAGATTTCACATCTGTTTAAATGAGTTCGGACGGGTGACTTTGACAAGTAAGCTTATTGTCATGGAGCGATGTTAGCTGCTGTCAGTGTCATTTGTCCTGTGAGAGTGACGGATAATAGAACGATGAATTGAAATTTGATGGAAGACCACAGATAGACAAACATAGTAAATTAAATGAAAGTAAATACTTTCCGTCGAGATTTCGTAACTGCGAGGCGGTACTTAATCCCGACAAGCGGTGGAGAATATCCAAGTCTGGTCCGACGAAATTCACAACTTAGGGCGGGGCGGGGCTCTAAGTCATAGCCGCTGTCATGATCGTAGATTCAGAATGGAAGTTTTAATCATAGACTCTCGTGATAATTACAAAGGTTAAGGTTAAGGTCGAGCGAAAGGTTGATGAGTTACGAAAAATGTAAGGTTGACGAAAAGTTGATATAAGGTTGACGATTATTAAATTATACTTTTGAATGAAAGGTTATATATGGGACAACGAAGGGCTAGGATTAAGATCTACTTTGTCAGATATTTAGATAATACGGATTTGATGAGAGGTAGAACGGAACGAGAATATTAGGTTGAGTTTATTTAGGGACGCCATATAATAATTTAGGAATGGTAGAAGACGAATGGTATTAATTCAGCGAAATCTAAATTCAAATTGTTTATCTCTTGTGATATTGACTACTGACGGATTATGAAGCCATACTGAACATTCAAAGAATTTAGGTTGCTACACGCGGAACACAACGAAGGGTTACTAGACGATCATCGGGCCAAAACAAAGTAAAATAAAGAAAACTAAGAAAAGTAAAGGTAAAGCGAGTTAGGTGCGGAGTTATACGGAGTTGTACTGTACTGTACTGAAATGTAGTATTAGTATTATTATTATTAGGAGAGATTAGGAGAGAGTAGGATTTGTTATTAGTTTAAAGTTAAGTTTAATTAAATTTATTAATTTGAAAAATTTAGTATGAGATAGAGTAAATAAAAAAAGGGAGGAAGAAAGAAGGAGGGGGGAGTTACAATTGGTGCCGTGACCAGGATAGTTGAAACTAGAATAACGTGACCAGGATAGGCGAAACCAGAATAGCGTGACCAGGATAGGCAAAACTAGAATAGTTAGTACCAGGGTAGCTTAGAACAGGATCGGTTTTATTTATGACTACGATTAGCTTATTGATTATGATTATTATTAGTTGCAATTTAGATTAGAATCTTTAGAGGAAAAAATATTAGAAGGTAATTAGGTTCAGTATAACTTCGTCTTCGGTGACTAAGTAATTAGTCACAATTGTTGCCGTGAAATAGGATGGTGTTCGGTATGGCATTGTAATCCGGAAGGTGGTTGATGTTTATGGAGGGAAATATATTATTATAAAATAAATAGATAGATAGATAGATAAACTCTTTATTGAGGCACCGCAGAACAAAGAAGGATTAAAACTAGAACAAAACAAATTTTACAATTAGTGTCACAATGGGCGGTCTTATCGCTCGGAGCGATCTCTTCCAGACGGCCATGCACGGAGAGGAGTAAATAGGACATCGGACGGTGGCTTTCTTTATATACGTAGATTAAAATAAATAAATAAATAGATACATATTATACACAAAATAAACTTAAAAACATAGTAACATAATAGATAAACTTAATATTTACCATAATATAATAAATAATTAGGGAAAAGACAAAATAAAGGGCTGACTTAAAGGATACACAAATCTTAGTAAGGAAAATAGGCAGGCTATGGAAACAAAAAAATAAACTAAAATTATTAGATTAATCAGGGGGGAAATGACGGGGGGTTGTCACCATCTATAAATAAGATTTGGTGGTAACTTATCTAAATTAACTGTTGCAGGAAATATAAAATTTTACACGGATTAGTTATAAAGAAGAAGAAATATAAACGCAAAGAGAAGAAACATAAATGTAAAATGGAATAGAAGATTGTAAAGCAAACTTTTAACAACTTAGTAATAATTGTCTAATGGATATTGTTTAAAAATATAATTACTGTAATAGATATAGAAAGGGATCATAAGAGCTGATGGTAAATAAGATTTAATGAGATGGAAGCGGTGGTAGCCTGATGGGAAAGCGTCCGTCTTTCAGTCGGGGGATAGTGGGTTCGAATCCCAGTGCGGGCACGCGCTGGTGTGTTTCTGTAAAGCATGTGTGCGTAGTTGTCGCTCGCTTTTGGGCGAGGGAAAGCATCGTGAGGGGGAGGGGCCCGTGCCCAGCAGTGGGACGTGATAGGTTGATGTTGGAATATTGTTTGAAAGAACTCTGTAAGAAAATAATATGAAATAATCATAAAAACAAAAAAAAATTATATATATATCTAGTTTTATTTGAAAAAAATTGGTAATTGAAAAAGGTAAAGGTAACTAAGAAAGGTAAAGGAAACTGAAAAAGGTAAAGGTAAATGAAAGGAGGTAATGGTAACGGTAATAAAACGAAACAAACATAATAGAATACTATTGCATAAATTTAAATTCGGGGGGTTGTTTTACATTGTTGAAATAAATTCATAATTCGTGTCTTATAATCCGTGCGGGTTTGGTGCTTTGCTTGAGTAGCGTGAAACCGCTGAGAGATTTATGAAAAGGATTTTAGTCGAATGAAGGACTCTAGTAAACCATCAACCTGGGTTTGAGACGGTTTGTCACGATTTGACTTCAAATCGACACACTACACTTACAACGTTTCTTTATGAAGGAGAATTTGGTGTTAGGTTAGATCAGCTGATAAAAATCATCGGTATAAGCCGATTTCATAAAGAATCCACTCCACACGTTAGTCCCGGGGCTAAGACCAAGGCACACTACACATGCTCTGAATCATAAGCTTTACTATCAAGAATTCGGGAGTGAACTGGAAAGTTGCGAACATCGACAATTTATGTACCTTAAGCCGCGCACGGCATGTCCGAGTTTAGAGGGGTAATGTAAGTATGTATCTCTTATATCGAAAAATAAGTAGATTGGGGGATAAGCGCTTACATAATATCATTAGGATAGAGACGCCTCACAACCGTCTTTTCTTCTGGGCTTTGGGATGTCCAGGTGATGAGAGCGATTTTTGGGGATGTTCAATGCGGGGAATGTTCACGTACTGGTTCTAATAATAAAGTTTTAGTATACAGTTTAAAAACACACACACTTATTTATCTATTTATCATATACACAATTGTACTTGTTACAATATATACACACACACACACACGATTGAAGTCAAATACGAGCAAATTAGAATGAATAATAAGTAAGGGGCCTTTTAGTATTCTTATGTTTGTAAAACTGGTACTGTGGTAATTCCGGAAAGGAAAATATTACTCCGGTGATATAAATAAACGCACCTGCGCATATTTTGGGGGTTGGCTGTAACGGTCCCACCTTGGACTCGCCACATTTACAAGATGAGGGTTACACACTTATCGATTTTGATTAAATAAAAATATGAAAAATAAAATGGGGGTTGTTTGGTATTCTTATGTTTGAGAAATAGGTACTGCTGTGATTCCGGAGAGGAAAATATTACTTCGGCGATTTAAATAAATACACCTGCGAATATTTTGGGGGTTGGCTGTAACGGTCCCAACTAGGACTCGCCACATTTTACAAGATGAGGGTTACACATTTATCGATTTTGACTGAATAAAAGAATGGAAAAATGGGGGTTGTTTGGTATTCTTATGTTTGTGAAATAATTACTGTTGTAATTCTAGAGAGGGAAAAATATTACTTCGGTGATTTAAATAAATACACCTGCGAATATTTTGGGGGTTGGCTGTAACGGTCCCGAATTGGACTCGCTACATTTCACAAAATAAAAATACACATTTATCAATTTTTGGCAGAATACTGAGATTTGCATTGACAAATTAGTGAGATTTTGGCTACACATTAATATTGCATTCGATCGGAAAAAAGCTAATTATTGCAAAGGTAGAAACTCTATGGTAAGAGATTAAAAGGCCAAGTCGTATCTATGATAAGGCGGAAATGGAAAACGGATCAATTAAATAATTAATAATGATGACATTCAAAGGGAATAGCTTAAAAGTACGAAAAGGACTTCGACATGATGGTAGATTTAGAAGATATGGGCCAATAACACTACAATAAATTTTGCCAATGAGGAGCTTAGAGGGAGACGAAAGATTTAGAGCGGGAGAAAAGAGAGGCGCGAGAGTCGGGGCTTGGCTTGCGAATTTGCGAAGAGAACGGGCGTGCCTAGAAAAGTGAGAAAACCAAAATGGCGAAGTAGTGAAAAGCGCGTAGGAATATGTTTTACGGATCGCTAGGTCTCTTCCAAAGGGGATTTAGTGATCCTTAAAAGCGATTCTGGGGAGATAGGAAGTGATACTAGGGCCTGTGTTAGCTTGAGTCAAACTGCGAATGTTCTGATTCTTGTTGACACTGGTAGGGCGCGTAGGTTGGCGAATTGAAACGGTGCTTGCCAAGAGTTTAGCTGATAGCCTGAGGAATGTGGTGACCTCAGGGGCGTCTTCCGGCATGGGTGGCTAGAAGCGCCTGACCACCCATTTCGATCGTATTTTGTGTACGGGCGGGGTGATTCCTCTAGACAGTGACGAAGATATCTCTTCCTGTACATAAAGTCGATTTGAATGGTCCCCGCACGCACACGGTGTTATTACCGTCAGGGCGATTTCCAACGACATAAACTCCCTTCCCAGCATGACATGACGGGGCGACAATTTGACGACTGACAATAGGTTGCCGTTTGGAAATCTTAGGGCGGCCTAGGGCTTAGAAATAAGCAAGACTCCCGGTGCCTCCGGACTTTAGATAGCTAGTTAGAAAAGGACATTCTTGGAACTTCCCTGTGGGATTTCTCCATGCACAATTAACTTGGAAAATCTGATTGTCACGACTCCGAAGTTGTCGCAATCAGGCTTGCTTCTGTTAGGTACACACACTATTTATTAGAAGCTAGACAGGTTTTAGTTCATAAGAAACTTAGGGCAAGTAGGCATAGGCTCATAATAATTAACAACAGGGGTCACTAGCCATAGGAGGTTCGTAAGTACCTATGAGCTAGTCTATAGTGTTAACAATAGGGGTTACTAGCCATAGGAAGTTCGTAAGTCCCTATGAGCTAGCTAGTTTATAAGAGCTTAGGGCCACACACACATAACATACAACATACAAACGAACGCACAGACACCAATTTCGATAGGTAAAGTTAAATGTGGACTCCGGACAGTCCTGAGAAGTTGACAGGTAGGCACACACACACACACACACACACACCTTTAGCCTAGGGTTCTTCTGATAGGGAGGTATTAATGCTGTAAAACAGGGTCATCTTAAACTATAGGAAACTATATAAAATTAAGCCAACACAACAAAATATAAACAAACACTCGGGGAAATTAAAGATACTATGACAAAGAAATGAACTGGTGAAACATAAACTTCCTTGGGAATCAATTGTAATACTACAGACTATATTGTGATAGATTTACAGAGTTATTCAAACATGAACAAGCAAACATCTAAACAATGTTACATCCGGCAATCAAATCAATAAGACTAATCATTACATATGTACCTACTTTGAATGAAAGAAGTTGTAGTACGGTTTAATTATTTTATTATCCATCATAACAATGCTATAGAGCCTAAATATAACTTTACATACTCATAAAGAAAACATCTGGGAAAACAAATAAGAAATTAATATAATTTGTGACGGAAAGAAAATGAACGATGAAAACTAAACATAACTGATAAAGGAATCAATTAAATCGCAATAAGTTAGGACTACTGAATGAAACTACAAGGTTAAACGTAACCTGCTTATAAATATAGTAAATATCTGGATAAATTAACTATAATTTAACTTAGGCTTGGTTCGGAAAGAATAATTCTGATTTTAAGATTAATTAATTGCACAAAGGCAATGGACGACAGATATGACTAAGTTTGTCTCTTTTGGATTGGCTACTTATGGGCAATGACCTATTACCTTCCCTGGATTTTCTTATGACTAAAAAAGAGTGAGATTCTCCATAAGGCTCTTCGAAAGTCACTAACTGAGGCTTACTTTCAACTTGAATCGCTCCAATGTTGAATCCTTCCATGCAATAGTTATGGTATTAACTATGGCACTAGAATTCCTAGTGTTTACAGAATTATCTAGAAGAACTTTCTAAAAATCCTCCGATAGAGAGATAACCTGAAATCAACAAAGAATTGACATTATACTTAATGGAAACTACCATCAAACCTTAGAACAAGGCTTCTTAACATACTATTTAAATAAAACTAGTACTACACCAGAAAAATGGTTCGAAAGGAATAATTCTGTCCTTAACATTAATTACAAGAAACAACGAACGACAAATATGAATGAGTTCGTCTCTGTTAGATTGACTACTTATGGGCAATGACCTATTACCTTCCCTGGATTTTCTTATGACTAAAAAAGAGTGAGATTCTCCATAAGGCTCTTCGAAAGTCACTAACTGGGACCTACCTCTGACTTGAATCGTTCCATCGTTGAACTCTTCCATGAATAGATATGGAAAGAACTACAGCTCCACACTAGAAATCTTAGTGTTACAGAATTATCTAGACGAACTGTCACTTTCTGGAATTAAAACAATTCCTAGGTTTTCCAATGAGAAATAACCTGAAACAAAAATAATTGTTGTTACCTACACCTAAAGGAAAAATATCCTTAAACCTTAGAACAATGCTTCTGAAATACTAACTAAATAAAACCAGTATTATTACACCGGGGGAAAAATATGACCTCTTACCACATAATATAATTCTACAAATAGAAACCTGGACAATAGTCCCATATTAAGCTAAATAAGCCAGGCGTATGTACAAATGGGTAAATAAAGCCTAAGGTATTATGTAGTTGCTCTTAGTAGATAGAGCTAGGATAGGTTTAACGAGATTTTAGATCTCTAAATATTGGGGCCTCTTTCCCTTTTGCTAAAATAAGTAAGTGGGATTGAGGAACCGCATGAACTAGATAAGAAGGATGGAAATTCGACCATGGCGGGGGTTATGTCCGCTGATAACCCTTCATCCTCGTTGAATCATGAATGGAGGTTGTGAGATTGTTTACGAACCGGGTATGAATGAGATCGAACCGTGAATACTCTTTAGATAAAAGAAAAGAAGTCCCTCTTTATGAAGTTCTCTTGCTTAGATATACTAGACTTATAGTAATAGGCGAGTTTCACGGTATTTTCTAGCGATAACATAAAGATTTCACATCTGTTTAAATGAGTTCGGACGGGTGACTTTGACAAGTAAGCTTATTGTCATGGAGCGATGTTAGCTGCTGTCAGTGTCATTTGTCCTGTGAGAGTGACGGATAATAGAACGATGAATTGAAATTTGATGGAAGACCACAGATAGACAAACATAGTAAATTAAATGAAAGTAAATACTTTCCGTCGAGATTTCGTAACTGCGAGGCGGTACTTAATCCCGACAAGCGGTGGAGAATATCCAAGTCTGGTCCGACGAAATTCACAACTTAGGGCGGGGCGGGGCTCTAAGTCATAGCCGCTGTCATGATCGTAGATTCAGAATGGAAGTTTTAATCATAGACTCTCGTGATAATTACAAAGGTTAAGGTTAAGGTCGAGCGAAAGGTTGATGAGTTACGAAAAATGTAAGGTTGACGAAAAGTTGATATAAGGTTGACGATTATTAAATTATACTTTTGAATGAAAGGTTATATATGGGACAACGAAGGGCTAGGATTAAGATCTACTTTGTCAGATATTTAGATAATACGGATTTGATGAGAGGTAGAACGGAACGAGAATATTAGGTTGAGTTTATTTAGGGACGCCATATAATAATTTAGGAATGGTAGAAGACGAATGGTATTAATTCAGCGAAATCTAAATTCAAATTGTTTATCTCTTGTGATATTGACTACTGACGGATTATGAAGCCATACTGAACATTCAAAGAATTTAGGTTGCTACACGCGGAACACAACGAAGGGTTACTAGACGATCATCGGGCCAAAACAAAGTAAAATAAAGAAAACTAAGAAAAGTAAAGGTAAAGCGAGTTAGGTGCGGAGTTATACGGAGTTGTACTGTACTGTACTGAAATGTAGTATTAGTATTATTATTATTAGGAGAGATTAGGAGAGAGTAGGATTTGTTATTAGTTTAAAGTTAAGTTTAATTAAATTTATTAATTTGAAAAATTTAGTATGAGATAGAGTAAATAAAAAAAGGGAGGAAGAAAGAAGGAGGGGGGAGTTACATTAGGAATACCTTCACTTTTTAATAAAATTAAGAATTACGGAAAAATCGTTATTTTTACTATTTAGGAATGCGGAATACACGAAATAAGTATATAAGAGCGTAGTAGGATAGTACAGGGTACTATCTGAACTGTAATTGCGGGCGGGAACACGATAATTATAGGAAATTATCGTTGGTAAAAATACCAATATAAAATTGCGGGCGGTTATAAAGAGGACTATATGAGGCCTAAGAGGGGCCAGAGAATAGCGGGAGGACCAGAGAAGATCCGGCGGCGGAGGACCAACAATATGTTAGCGCGGCAGCTAAGCTGTATAGGCTGAGCGCGCCTCCAATGGCGGGGGAAGGATGGCTGGTAGAAGAGTAGTACAAAGGAACTTGGCGACTAACCTGGTCTCCATGCAACTGCAATCACCTCGGTTCGGGTCCGTCTCCAAGCTGCTTGTTCCTTCAGGATGTTATGACGTTCGATGTAGTGGACTGTATTTTTGGCGGTTGGTGCGTGTCGGCAAGGAGCGTTTACGCGGCGGGTTTATAGCGGGTTTTGTTTATATTTGCGCGTCGAATTCACGTGGACCACTACAGAGGAGCAGCAGATCCAGTACTTTGGATTCGGCGAGAGCGGCAGCCGCGAAGGACGAGGGTCGATCGCAGACTACTTGCGGCGGCAAGCAGTTTTCTCGTGGATACCACGATATGAGCGACAGAGATAGTCGCCAAGAAATGATAGGAATAGGAAGGTAGGAAGGTATTATGAGTGCCAATGTAAGTGGCGCGAACAATGTGTGTGCGCATATAAAAGACTTCAACGCGCGCGCATGCGCTCAAAACTGCACAATTGTGTTAAATAATATATTAACACGAATTATGTTATTGTATCTTTAAATATAAATAGATACCTACGTACGTATTGAATTTAAAACATACCTGAAATGAAATGAACTTAATTTATTGCGGAAATTGTCATCCACTTAAAAATAATCAATTAAATTGTAATCAAATAGATATTCCACACAGTTGCTCTTATTAGAATAAGTCACGTCACAATAGTACAATTGGTCCTTTTCTGTAATGCAGGACATTTCTTGTATTAAAACTTCATAGATTTTTATAAAACGAGACGTAACTCAACGATCAGTATTGCCACATTGGGTTTGAATAAAATAAAGACCAGCATTTTGGTCACGTTTTTCTTCAATCTGATTCCTTAATAAGGTCTTATAAATGAAAAATAAATAAAATCTACAGAAACCAAACCATTTCTAAATACCAACACAAGTTTTTGTTTTGTCAAAACTCAAATCGTTTATTGTAAGTTGGCACAAAATAAAGAACTTTTACAAGTCACACTCTTCAGTTTCATATAAGTATTTAGAAGATAATTGGAAAATAAATGAAATTATGATCTACTAAATTAAAGACTAACTGATTATGGCTTGAGTTTGAAAAAGGAAATTTCCCTTTGAAGTGGCAATTAATGGCTGAATGTCGCACAGGGAAAGGAAACTCGATTTACTTTACCAGTACTTCGGTAATACGCCCGTCATAGAAGATAGCACCAAGAAAATACTACGGGGCTGTAATTTTTTAACCGACTTCTAAAAAGGACAAGGTTTCCAATGCGACTTTATGTTTTTTTTATATGTTTGTTACGCGTTGCAATTTTTGACATTTGTCAAGCTGCTTACAGACTTTAGTTACAGTAGGAGTAATTATATCTAAAGACTAGCTGCGCCCTGCATAATACCAGTTTTCCCGCAATAACTCTGCATCTCCCGGATCAAAAACCACTATGTTACTAAAGAATAGCTGCAAATTTAAAATTGAAAAAAAAACACTTTTACTATTTTCCAAACTTTCCAATTGTGCGGGCAACTTTTTTAATTATTTCTTGCATAAGAACCTTCTCCTGACAAAACCTTCTTCTAAAAATAACAAATACAAAAAAAAAAATATCCAAAGACAATATTAACTTCAGTCGAACCCTAAAATACTTATGTATAATAATCAGGTGGCAATAAATACAAAGTGATAGGATATATCCCAGTTTATTTCCCTTATCCTTAGTTTAGACCTGTCCACTCCGCTTTGCAGCCGAAGGCAGAATGCCCGTTCGTATCACTTTCCTATTTTAGTCCAAAAACTATCCGTTTTACATTTCTTTATACTCGAGAATACTATTATCATCAATCGTTAAATTACCTTTTTAAATAAGAAAATATTATTTAAATAGTTGTAGGAATTTTACAGTTTCGAATGTGTTAGTTAATTTATATTTAATTTCTCGGCAACTATTATTATTTTTAACTACCTAGTCAACAGTCATAATCCGACTTGCTTATATTTGAAGTTAAACAGGAAATCAGTTCGATATGTTTACGTACTTTTAAATATTACATACAATCTTTAAAGCTAGTACTATAATACTAATGATGTTGCATACTTTTAATCATAATTCTAACATTCGGCCTTTCCTGACACTAAGTTTGTCCTCAAACTTTAAACTATTGATTTAAAAAAAAAACTAAAACATCTTATGTTAACAGTAAATAAAAAGGATATAATACATGAAATTACACTTAATTGAATCAGTTGAAAATACCCACGGATCTGTCAACGTGGTACTCCAATATTTTCAACCTTTTGGTTCAGTAAACTACCGATTGCTCTATCAAAATCGAGTAACTTACCTCCAATAATTACAATATCAGTTCTATCTTACATTGATTGAAAATACCCATGGATCTATCAACATGGTTCTCCAATATTTTCAACCTTTTGGTTCAGTAAACTACCGATTGCTCTATCAAAATCGAGTAACTTACCTCCAATAATTACAATATTAGTTCTATCTTACATTGATTGAAAATACCCATGGATCTATCAACATGGTTCTCCAATATTTTCAACCATTTGGTTTAGTAAACTACCGATTGCTCTATCAAAATCGAGTAACTTACCTCCAATAATTACAATATTAGTTCTATCTTACATTGATTGAAAATACCCATGGATCTATCAACATGGTTCTCCAATATTTTCAACCTTTTGGTTTAGTAAACTACCGATTGCTCTATCAAAATCGAGTAATTTACCTCCACGTTTAACCTTTATTTTTCCTTTCAATCATTCATTTCACGAATAATCATCAACACAAATAATTAACATTTGAAAAATTCTTTATTTTTACATAGGTACTTATATTTCACGTATGATTGAGTACAGTAAGTTCATTACGTAAGTACAGTAAAAGTAGTATCACCTTCCTAATTATTATTTGAACTATTTTACTTTTTTTTTTTTTTTTTTTTGTATTTCTATTTGTTTTCAATATCTCTAATAAATGTTTAATGTTACTATTGAAATTAATATCTTAACCTACCCTAACTCTGCATATTTCATATGACCCAACCACAGCGAAATCGAACGTTAATGCTCTTCAGAATCAGTACTACTACTACTACTACCTTTATCCTCAGGATCGCTATTATGGCAAGTAGATATCCAAGGTTTAATGCGGTCTGCAGCCCATACGTTACAATAATTCTTATATGTTACATTAGTTCCGGGTATGCTTGAAACTTCATATCTATCATTTTCAAGTACTTTAGTGATTCTAAAAGGTCCGGTAAATTTTGGAAGCAACTTTTTACTTTGACCGTCGTTACTTTGAACAGGTTTTAAAATTTTCACTAAGTCTCCTATTTTATAAATTCTAGCCTTAATCTTTTTCTTATCATACCTACTCTTTTGGGCTTGTTGGTCTTTTTCAATGTGTTTAGTTACTTCGTTTCTGATATCTACTATTTCTACAGATTGCCGCGTCTCTTTCAAAATTGAATTAAATATATTGTCACCTCTACTTACCATCGCTACACCAAAAAGTGCTTCAGATGGTGCCTTTCCGATCCCTTTATTTAAGGTATTATTTAACCCCCATTGTAATTTCCCTAACGCTCGATCCCAATATTTCTCCCCAAGTTTATCGGTGTAGGCGGTTAAAGCATCTAAGACTGTCCTGTTATATCTCTCTACTTGGCCATTGGCTCGTGGAGAGGCGACAGCGTTGAGAACGTGATTTATTTTAGAGTCATCACAGAAATGTTTGAACTCATTAGAGGTAAAAGATGAGCCTTGATCGGAAATTAGTCTATTTGGATACCCGAATGTGCAGAATATATTCTCGAGAGCTCGAATGCTAGGGGCAGACTTGAGATTTCTTAATGGCGCCAGAATACAAAATTTGGTGAACCCGTCAACGAGTACAAGAAGGTAAGAATTCCCATTAGCGCTTTTAATAAAAGGCCCTAAGTGGTCAATATGAACAGTATCGAAAGGTTTGTCAACTTTATGAATTGGATGCAGAAGACCTTCTTTAGGCCCAGCTGGTTCTTTACTATATGCACACTCTAAACAAGAGCGTACATATTTTTTAATGAAACGCTTCATTTTTGGAAACCAAAAGTCTTTACTTATTTTATCAACTGTTTTTTCTACACTGAAATGGCCAATATCATCATGATTAAGTTTACATAACTGGAAACGTGCCATTTTCGGTACGACCCATTTTAACTCGTCTTCAACTTTACGAAACAATTTGTTATTTTTGAGAACATAATTTTTTTTGACATCTGAGTAGTCAGTATCTTCTAAGATTTTTCTAATTCGTTGTGATTCTGAATCTTCTAATTGTAAGGTAAGTAACCAATCTTCCTGAGTGATTCTCAGAATGGAAGGAAACGTGTCTTGTCCCAAATCCGATTCATACGGTAGGGGATTTCTACTTAAAGCATCTACATGAGACATTGTATGACCTGGCTTGTACTGTATATCGAAATCAAATTCTTGGATTGCTATCCACCATCGAGCAATCCGTGACAGTAGATCTCGTTTACTAAATGTGGCTCTCACAGCAGCGCAGTCCGTTACTAAGGTAAACTTAACACCTAATAGGTATACTCTAAATCGCTGAAGTGAAGCTACTACGGCCAGCGTCTCTAGTTCATAAGCATGGTATTTTTGTTCATCTATCGTAGTTTTACGACTAAAGTATGCTACAGGTTTTATTTTGGCTGTGTCGTTTTTCTTCTGTAACAGCATCCCAGCCAATCCGTATTTGCTAGCATCAGTATGTAAGTAAGTCTCGTCTTTGGGGTCGTATATTCCTAGCACTGGTCTTTGAATCAATGAGTCTTTTAGTTTTGCGAATGATTGTTGTTGATCGGTACCCCAACACCACGCTATGCCTTTTTTTGTCAAATCTGTGAGCGGCCTAGCTATAACAGCAAAATTTTGTATAAATTTTCTGAAATAACTAGCCAACCCCACAAACTGCCTAACTTCATGTACATTTCTTGGTGATGGGAACCGTTCCACCGAAGCAATCTTTTCTTTACCCGGTCTAATTCCATGTTCACCTATTTCATAACCGAGATATTCTAACTCTTCTTGAAAAAAATTACACTTTTGCAAATTTAGAGTCAACTTAGAGTTTCTTAGTAATTTAAAAGAATTCTCTAATCGCTCATATTCTTCATTAAAGTCTTTTCCGGGTATTAATATGTCATCCATATACGCGAGAGCGGAATTGAACCTTGAATTTCCTAACACTTGGTTAATCGTCCTTTGGAAAACTGCCGGAGAATTAACCAATCCAAAAGGCATCTTTTTGAATTGGTAAAGACCATCGGGGGTAACAAACGCAGTGAGGTGTTTACAGTCATCACTGATTGGAATTTGATAATATCCACTTGCCAAATCAAGGGATGTATAATATTTGTTACCGTTAAGCATATCTAGCTGATCGTCTATTCTAGGCATTGGAAAATGGTCTTTCTTGGTTTTTCGATTTAATGCCCTAAAATCTACACACAAACGGTAACCTCCTGTCTTTTTTTTAACAAGAATAATAGGACTGGCATAGAAAGAATTCGATTCTTCAGCAATATCATTCTCAATAAGATCTTTGACCATCTCTCTAACTACCTCTCTTTCTGCATAACTTAAGCGGTAAGGCCGATAGACTACCGGAGTTGTATCATTTAGTTCAATATGCATTTCAGTTTTGTTTGTGCATCCTAGTTCAGATAGATTTTGGGCAAAGCAATCTCTGTATTGGTTTATTAAATTTAGAACAGATTGCTTTTGTTGTAGTGTTAGGTTAGGGTTGATTTTAACTTCTTCCGTAGTGATTAGTTTTGGGGGGTCACTTTTTATTTGATTACAAGTAATGTCAGGCTTCTCTTTAGTAGAGCTTGATGTTATAATTGGTTTGCTACGTACTAACACAGAGCTATTGCTCAAGAATATAGGTTCTTTAGAGAAATTGCAAACAGCCACTTGACATTCACCCTTATTTATGTTATAGATACCTCCTATAACGCAATAGTTTGCATTTTCTAATCTTCTAACACTGTTTTCTATGAAAACATCACAACTAAAATTTTCCTCATTAATGCAATTGACATAATCAAATTTGTTTACTACAGTATCCACTTTAATTCTTAAGACAATTTTGTCGTTGCTTGCGTTGTCCGTCTGTATGTTTATCAAATTGTCAGTTAATTTCTTTTTTAAAATATCTAATTTGTCATGTGTTTTTATGACTAACACATCTTCTCTCTCTGTAAAATCTTGACCAACGAGTAAGGGGTCATGAAGCAATGATGATTCAATAATGTATGCGTTAATTTCTGCAGTTACTTTCCCGATGCATAAATTCAACCTTGTTCTACCTAATGGAACAGATGACCCATTACCAAAACCACGAATATTGGGAACATCATTTTCAACTTTCGGTAGTGAATATTTCTCAACAATATCCTGCCGAATTAGTGTACAATCGCTTCCAAAGTCCACATAGCTTTGAATATTAATGTTATTATTTATGATGGCAGTCTTGTAATATTTTGAATCAGACCTAAATTTTTGTGTTAGCATAGTTTTCTTTTCTAGATTGGAATTATTATTGGATTGATTGTGGTCTTTTGGCCGAAAACAATCTCTTGCTGTGTGCCCAAGCCGTTGACAGTTATCACATCTAATAATTGGTTTTGGACATTTACTAGACGTGTGACCTTGTTCCTTGCAATTGAAACAAGAAATATCAATCGTTTGTTTGTTCTGAACACGACATTGAGCATAACGATGTCCAGTTTTATTACATTTAAAGCATTTAATTTCATTGGATGTGGAATTGGAAGCTACTGCATTCACTGGTCGTTTGTTAATACGAGAGTTATTAGTCTCCCTACATAAATCTTTAAGAAATTTCAACAAGTCTTCGGGGTTTTGAAACCTTGCTGAAGACGCACTAGCCCTAATCATTCTATCGTCAATTCCGTATACAAGGCAATCGACCGCTTTTTTGTCTACAATCCCACACGCATTTAATAACATCGTTTTGTCGTAATAATACTCGTCTACAGATTCGCCAAATTTCATCCGCCTTTCTAACATTTCAAACAACAACGCTCCGTAATTGCTTTCTGAAGGAAATGCTTTTATCAGTCGATCCTGCCATTCGGTCCATGTAAGAAGGATAGTTTGAAGACCCTCATACCACTTTCTCGCATGACCACCTAATTTGGGTAAAGCATAATGTGCGGTTTGTTCGTTAGTCCAGTTGTAAATTTTCGCGCATTCGTTAACCTTGGCTATCCAACCCTCAATACGTTGATTTTTCTGTGCTGGATCAAATGTGGGTATGATATTTTTATCATAAGTAATCTGAGAGTTTGGTCGTGATAAATTTTGAATCAACTGCGAGATATCGCTAATACTAAATAACAAACTAGGCTTACTTGCTAACGTATCCAGTTGAGTACCTGGTGCTGAAGACAACTGCGAAGCTTGAGAAGGCTCAGCTTCCGTCGCTGATGCTAGCTGTGCTGTCTCGCGATGTAGCTCTGCGCCCGCAGAATCCTGTAGATCTGCTGACGGTGTGCTCCGCGTAGTTGACAACTGTAGCGTCCGTAGTTGCGTCGATGCCTGCTGCGTTTCGATTGTATGTTCCGTATTATTCACCACGTGGTTTAAGTCTTCATGTCTTACTGCGGTTTCTTCTTGTCTTTCTTTGGAATTTCTTAAATGGCGTTTCTTACGATGATGGGTATTTTTTGAACGATCACCTCTTCTTTTACGACTTCGTTTCGATGCACAAGATCCACTTCCGGAGCTGGTGCTGCGGTGACGACGGCGTTTGTGTCGCCTGGAATGTCTCGCACGGCTTCGTGAGCGTCGCTCGTGTAGCTCGTCATTGGTGTCGCTACTCATTTTGATTCTATTATCCCAATTCTGATATAATAATCAGGTGGCAATAAATACAAAGTGATAGGATATATCCCAGTTTATTTCCCTTATCCTTAGTTTAGACCTGTCCACTCCGCTTTGCAGCCGAAGGCAGAATGCCCGTTCGTATCACTTTCCTATTTTAGTCCAAAAACTATCCGTTTTACATTTCTTTATACTCGAGAATACTATTATCATCAATCGTTAAATTACCTTTTTAAATAAGAAAATATTATTTAAATAGTTGTAGGAATTTTACAGTTTCGAATGTGTTAGTTAATTTATATTTAATTTCTCGGCAACTATTATTATTTTTAACTACCTAGTCAACAGTCATAATCCGACTTGCTTATATTTGAAGTTAAACAGGAAATCAGTTCGATATGTTTACGTACTTTTAAATATTACATACAATCTTTAAAGCTAGTACTATAATACTAATGATGTTGCATACTTTTAATCATAATTCTAACATATGATATTAATTCTCGTACAAATTCTCTCTGGAGTGTACTCATAGCCGCGTGTCTGTCAGCCTCATTTAATGAATCCGATATGTAGATATAATTAATTACGTTAAAACCCTGTGTGCTTGCCGCTGGGAATACACGCGTTCGCGTAATAATTATTAAGTAGAATGAATTAAACTAGAAGTTACTGAACCTTGCACGGTAACGAGAAATCTTAACGTGTATGTTTTTCACGATAGTGTAAGTAACTTGCAGATTGAAAATAGTCTTCTATGAACATTTGGTATACCTAAGTAGGCAATTATTCTGCTCCAATTTTTAGACTTTTCAATTTTTATTTATTTCAGACATTTTTTTGGTACGACACTAGAAACGGAACGTTTAACGATTGTATTTTAAGAGATGAAAACCGACCGCGTAAACTGCTATGTGCATAAAAATTCAATTAGAACTTTATACTATTTAGGTTGGATTAATTTATTACTAATATTACAATGATTTGACATGTGTATCAATTAATTATAATTATTTCAGTTATATTTAATTTAATTTTTGACATGCAATTTCAATCTGTTTCATATTTTATTATTATTTGATATTGATATTATTATATGCATGATGAGAATTCTATAAACCAATTATAATCAATTTTTAATTTTTCTTTTTTCTAGTTATTTTTTCCCACTTTCTGGTGGAACATGTGCGACTTCATAAATATGTTATCTTTATTGTACCATGTTACATTATTTCAATTTTTTTTTCATTGTTTCATTATTTTATAAATCCGAAAGCCATTGTAATTTAGTACTATTTTAGTAAACATACCAACAAACCTGACTGGTAATATATTTTTATCAATAAATTAAATTAATATGAAAGCTATACCGTTTTTTCTTCGGTTATATTAATTTCTGGACTTTTGCTAATCAACGCTTGATTCAATCAACTACCTATTTATATTTCTTATAGATTCTCAATTTTGAGATTTTATCCCGTTCCTAATGTTATTTCTTGAGTAATAAAAGGTAGAAAAGAAAGAACAAATGACAAAATTAAACCTTACCACATAATGTCATTCGAATTCCGTCAGTAATGATTTAATTATAAACGATTTCTCATTACCTCAGCAATTTCCTTTAATTAATACCAATCGGTGGTACTCTTTAATGTGAGTTGCGAGATAGTATCATATAAATCGCAAATAAACCTGTTTACAGTTTATTTATTACGAGTTAAAGTCTTATTTTAATGTCAGCTGGTTTATAACGATGAAGTTTTAAGAAAGTAAATGGAATCCATATTAAATTGGCAACTTGTCACTAGTTGTTCAGTTGTTTTGTTCAACCGTCACTAAATCCAAACCATTACATTATTTTGTAGCAAATAGATAGACCACTCCAAACCTGACCAATATATCATAAGGACCATACTTAAAATATTAAAAGCTATGTAACGTTTTCTATTTCACTCCCTCTCGTGTACGCTCGATTACTTGAGATGAATAAGAGAGCTAGAGAGAGACAGCTGTTGCCTTTTATCTTCCTTCTGTACCTTGTTCTTATTCTGAGGTTTATATTCGTACTGATAAAGCTAGACTTAACCATGGGTGTGTCTCGTCAGTTCCTGGATCTGGGATTAAAAAAAACGTTTTTGTAATGACTTTGACATTTCTAAATTAATGTTTTATAACTTAGCAGTTCAATCAACATAATTGTTTGACCCCAATGGGATCTGTTTATAGTCTGCTATTATTTATTCATCAAAACTGAGTCTGTATATTCATTAATCTAAAACAATTATGTTAATTAATCTGAATATATCTAAGATAACTTCTAGAATTTAAGAAATTGCCAAGTCCTAAATGAGTTTCGTAAACCTCTTAACTTGGTTTGAGGAAAATAATTTAAAGTAACGTTATAAGTAACTAATTTCAGGTAACGTTGGTGAAGCCCGGCCATAATATGCAGCAAAGATGGCAGATAAGCACCCTTAATATTGCTTCCAGTCAACTGACCCTCAATTGCTTTTGGATTTTATGTTAAAGATTAATGTTAATAAAGTAAAAATTAAAGTGGAACTCATAGACTGTAATTATGAAACCACAGCAAACAAGGCTGTATTCAATTTTCTATCATCAAAGCTCTGGCTCCCATTCCATTGACAGACCTTTTCACCTACAGCAGCCCCGGACACACCATACAAATACGCTTATTTGACAACTTACTCATATAATATTTCATTTTTATACGCGCCAAATGAGAATTTAAATACACAAACGTACGCGACCAAAACAAAAGACAAAAAAACATAGGCGCATAAAATAAATAAATAAAATTAAAAAAAAAAAGAAAATAAAGTTCATACAAAGTTTAGACGAGCTACGCCCTGCGGTTTAACCCACTATAACTAACATTCCACAGAAACCGTTATAATTTTAGAGATAAAAATTATCCGATGTTCTGTTCCAGGACCTCTATTATATTTCTATCTTATACCCACAAACTATCGCATTTATAATAGTAGTGAGATAGTGAGATTTTGGGTACATTCCCAACGGGCTCACTAACTGCCCACCAGTGGGACCAATGGGAATCCAAATTCCCAGCATCTCCAACTCCACCAATATTATTATTCTTATTGGTGGGCCAGTTAATGGACCCATTGGGAATATACCTGTATGGGCGTGTAATATTGACTGTCCCCCCGATTGTCCACCCAATTGCGGGTAGAGGGGTGGAGAAGCGGATTGTGCGAGCTGGCCGTTCTGTATGTAGTTCTACATACTATATGTGTATGTGCCTGCAGTCGGCCTGCTATAAAAACAAACCATAAATCTGTCAGGTGACTTTCAAAGATACGTCGCAACAAATCAGAGTCGCATATAAGTCGCATCGGGCGTGAATCCATCTGTTTCGTGGAGTGAAAGTGATTGCGCTGATTAGGCTTCTCCGTGCATCTCGGACGAGGAAAGCCGTCAAATTTACTTGTCACCTCGTAGATGCTACACTAGAGTGTAAGCTTTATGAGAATATATACACTACACTGTGTACATGGCATGGTTTCCAGCGAAATTACTGGCCATAAGAGAATTTAGAACCGATGCCTCGAGTGACGAGCGCAGTGCCACACGAGATTTTATAATGGAAAGTTCACTGACGCTGTTATGGACGGGTGTGGCGCTTACCATCAGGTAAACGACTTGCTCATCTCGTTACTTGGTAACGGAAAAATATATAATACCGGTTTCACTAGCGTTAACTATTATTACATCGAAACCGATTTTTTTTACTGGATAAAAAGTATTTTATGTTCATTGCCAGGATTAAAGTACATGTGTACTAAATTTCATCAAAATCAATTCAGTCATTTCAGCATGAAGAGGAAACCAACACACACACACACATAAACACACACAAACTTTCGCATTTAGGTTTCGCATTTCGCACGAGTGCGACTAGCTATTGGTAATGACCTTGTTTGCCGTAGTATTTTGTGTATATCGATAAGAAGACTTAGTTGTTCAGAGCGGTAAAACAACCAGAAACCCTGACACCATGCTTCGTGGACACAAACTTTTTAAGATTTATGTTATGTTTATTAAGTAGGTGCATAAATAAGAACTTGCTAACTTTCCCTGTGCAAACATTTCATATCAGTTACCTCGAGATTACTCACATTAAAAGAAATAACCAGAAAAAGAATCATCAGCGTGACAACCATCCATCTGAACACGTAAAACTGTGAAAAGATAATTGGACAGTGAAGCTTGCGTTGGCAGACGTATATCATATCCTACTGGATATGAACAAACTTTCGCACAACATCCAAACTTTCGCATTTAATACTATTAAGTATCAAATGCGAAAGTTTGAATGTTTCCTTAGTTGTTTATAAATAAACGGATTTTAATCAAATGTCGTACGAAAATAGACCATATATCCAATTATAATAGGTACTTTTGATTCCAAAAATAAACCCTTGAAATGAGGTGTCGAAGTTTAAATGGAAAATGAGAAACCGCATTTGAATCCGCGGGTCTTACTTTGCTGTACATTAACTGCCAAGTACCTTTCCCAAGCCCTTTACGGCCTGTTAATGGCCTTAACAATAACACCCGTGTCCCCCATACCCGGCCTTTTTATATGGGAAAAGAGGTGAGTGTATGGTTTCACTCTTTCACTACCTACTTTCTAGCATCGATCTGAAAAACAGTCATTGAGAAATCGAATGGTGTTGATTGACTATTGGTAGACTTTCAAATGTTAGAGCTACAGAATTCGTCAGGTCTTTGAATTATCATTTACCAGGTCCAGAATAAGTTTTTTGCTCAGGTCTTGCTTTAAATACCACTGATATTGAGTTTAATGTCTTACCGAGTCTTTAAAGGTCTTTTTAGTCTTATTATTTACCTAGATCAATTTTATTTTGATCTGCCCTTAAATATCTGTTTTAAATTTTTTTTTCCATGGAAGCTGCCATTAATTTTCAAAGATTCAAAATCCTATAGGCTGATTTACACATTAAATAATTAAGTAGCGAGTTAACTCGCGAAACTGGCAAGTTAAGTCCTTATCATCGTTTGGACATGGCGTAGAGTTTAGGACCAGTAAAAAGTAGAATGGAACTACCTCAAAAATTGAACCATGGCTATAATCATCATCAACCCATATCCGCCTACTACCGAGCACGGATTTCCTCTCACTTTATATAAAACTTATTTATATGAATGTTTTTTTTTTCGATAACAATGGGCTATGAACCCATAAGAAGCAGCCTAATTCCTACGCCTAATTCCTCATGTATCCCGGAGCTAACCACATATTTTGGGATCCTCACAAGAGATCGACAAGGACATTTTATCTGCCCGGTATTATGACACAGAAAATAATGTCACATACAGTAAATAAACTTGGATGATATGAACATCGAGGAATTTCCGATCTGAGTACTGCAGTGCAGCTTTCTGCTGTGTTGAAATTTAAAAAAAAACTTGGTTAAAAGCGTTACGTTCAGCAATAAAAGTAGCTTACAAACGTTAATATGCGGCTCAACTGAATTGCCTTTATAATCTGTATGTTTCCATATAATTTACGCGGGTAAGCAAAATAAAGGTCAGCTTCTGCTTTTTCGGCGACTGTACGCTTAGGGGTGGTAAATGTGTATCCGAGTGACTTATCGTCAAACGTTCATAATTGTGGCCAAAAACGCATCAATGTTTGCGTAAAGTTCAATTCTGCAGGTTATTAAGTTTCCACGCCTTTTGTGCCCCCACTGTGTTACCTACGATTTGTCTCGGAATATTCCAGATACCATATGTTACCAAACTTACCAATCTATTTGATTGAACATGAGCGCTCCACGTGTGAGCGTGGGAGGTTTCTCGTGTTCCGCTGATATAATCCGTAGCATTGTTTGGGTAAATTGTCAGCTCACTTGAGTGATTGATGACATATATAGATAGTTAGATATGATATTACGAGTATAGACAAACTCTTTATTGAAACACCACAGAGCAAAGAAAAACATAAAAAACTAGAATAAAACAAGTTTGACAACTAATGTCATAATGGTCGGTCTTGTCGCTCAGAACGATCTCTTCCAAACAACCATGCATGGAGAGGAGTAACGAGGATGAATGGCTATTTGGGAATTTGTGAGAGTATCTTTAACATTATATGTCACTTATATTATAAATGCGATAGTTTGTGTTTGTGTGTAGCTATGCGTAAGTGTGTGGCTGTGTGTTTATTCCCTCTTCATGCCGAAACACATCTGGGAAGGAGTTCCATTTCTTCGTTGTTTCGTTGGATAAATATCTAGCAAAGGCGTGGTACGTGGTACCCCAAGCGGTCTCTTGCAGAAACGGCCTTAAGGAATACTTACTTATTCGAGTATGTAAACCACCAAACTAGCAAATAGATTGCAGGCCGTTTTTTATACCACTACCGTTACGTACCTTAACGTCATCATAAATGATTTACTTTCTGCATTTGTCAGAAGCCACAACACGCATTAGCGCACACTACATTTGATTTATTTAACCCACATGCTGTTATAACGCATCTGTGTAATGCTAGGATAACGGTGAACCAGCAGCTGGACCCAGTACTAGAATCAAGTGGCTGGATCTTGCCACTATTATCAACACACTCGCCGATAAAATTGTATTGTCATTGGAACTTGACAGGCAAATCTGATTGAACTACAGAAACTGGGTCGGAATTTGCTTGCGAGATTCGTTCCAAATCTATTAGCTTACAATGGCTAACGATATAAGGCCCACTGGAGACCGTTTTGGCAGTCTAAGTAATCATGTCACCATCAGCATTGGCCTTTTTATTAACAACAGATATTTTAGGAGGTGGTGGCCTTAAATAACTTGGCCAACGGCATTCCTGCAATCCGCACAAAGCTATTTGCATCCACATTTATAATCCGAACAGCGAAGGAATGGAATACCTTACCAGCGTCTTTGTTTTCCGATAACTATAACCTGGAAGTGTTCAAGTCGTGAGTGAATAGGTATCTTCTAGGCAAAAATGCTTCACCGTCAACCACGTTGACATTTACCTCCTGGTGAGACTGCGGTCAAGTGCTTGCCTATTCTGCTATTTAAAAAAACGAAGAAAAAAAAGAAGAGAGAAGAAGTTTAGAAGAACTGGTGATACTGCTGATGATGGGAGAGCTTTAGTATGTTGGCAAGTTTAAAAGCTAACACACCAACACGCGCCTCGTTGTGTTCCTAAAATCTGGTCACTAAACCACCAAATATCAAGGCACGGTAGAAGAAGACTGGCTTACTTACTGGATCGATGTGTACAGGCCTTCTCGGCAGAACGACCTAATTATAGCTCGGTTTAATTAGCAGGGAAGCCGCAGACCGCTCGTTTTCCCGTTGCAGCGCCGTCGAGACGGGGCTCCTGGCATTCCTATATGCTTTACATAACGTATTTATGGGGTTGGTGAAATGAAAGTCTTTATTATAAGCACGATGGACGTATGTAAAATTCTGTATACACAAACTGTTGCAAGGCAATTGCCCCGATACGTTTTATTAATTACGAGACATGCAGGTCATTCACCTGATAGTAAGCGCCGCGCCCGCGTATAACAGTTGAATAGATAAAATCCTGCGCGGAACTACACTGTGCTTGCCACTCAGCGGAAGAAAATACTTCACCATTAAATGTTGCTCTACTTCAAAATTTACAAATCATTATTATCCTAAAGTAACTCATAAATCAAATACAAATATCAAAAGGTATATTTACAAACGATTAACGTAAAACAAATAACATTCGCAGCTCCATTTATCCCAAAATTAACACAAATATAAAACACAACCAATCAAGTATTTCAATTAGGAATACGTAGAATAATAAATTCTTAACGGAAAGTGGGGCGCCCATCTCCACACGTTTAATTTAATTTAATTCAATTCTTCAACAAATTAAATTAATTATGTTCTTCCGCGCCAATTTACTTGCGTCTAACAAAGCAATTAGCTTTATTACTTACCTGTGAATTTCAGGTAACAGCTTTTCGTATTTTGCTGTAACTCAGAACTAAAATAGATATGAAGGTTATTATTTAATTCAGAGGACAGCCAGTAATACACTTCTGCAAGATTCCACCTGGAGCAAAAGGCTACACCTCTTTTCTTTTCCTTTCTTTGCTGAACTGGTGTACAATAAAGTATTTTCTATTCTATTCTATTCTATTCTTTTCTAGTGAAATGTTGTTCAGTAATTCTAAACGGCTTCATAGATTTTGCAAATAAGTTATCATTAGATTTGATATAATCATGAGTGTTACATAGGTTACATTGGCAGTTGGGTTTATTGTTCCTTTTTAAATAATGATAACAGTTATACGAATATATCTTCCGTTTGCAAGATAAATAACATTTCCGCATTGTTTTGAAGATCAATATTTAGCAGCCACGCTGTAGTGTGTCAATGTCTTTGAGCTCTCACCTATAGGATTTTTGTTAATTTTGAAATGGTAACATTGCTGAGTGGTTTATGCTTGATCCGAACTTTTTTAATTCAGGGTTAGGTAGCCTTTGTACATTTTAAACCCCATACATTACCAGGCAAACATTACCCTGTATTTTATTTAGCTCTAATGTGGTAGGTTTAGAATTTTGTCGCACCGCGGTTAACGATGGTAAATTATGGTCGGCCCAGTTTGGTTCGGCGAAACGCTCCGAAGCCTTTGAAAGGCTTCGATTTCGACGCAGATTACCGAAGCTTATTTATTGCCTTGGACTGTGGAATTAATAATTAATTAGAACGGGATATTACGATTTGTAAATGTAAATAAAATAACGACCAACGGTTATGTACATAGGATTGACCTACTTTGAGTAATATGAGTTATCTGGCCCATGTTGCTTTAGTACCCCGATGTGGGAGAAATTTATAAATATTCTATCTCTTTTTATCATATCCAGTTGTAATGCAAGGTAGCAGATGAAACGAGCACGTAGTCAATATATACTATACTAGCAACATACTGTGGCCATGCTCGTATTTTTCAATGTTCTCCATCGGGTATTTTCAGCAGTAATAGTAGTCCATACCACGTCGTGGTATGAATAGAATATCTTTGTTTAAAACTTCAACAAAATCTGTTCAGTCAGAGTTGAAAGCCAAACAAACAATGTTTCAGTTGCGACTTGTAAGAAAATTTTCTTTTACATGTTTAGGGAGTACAGTTTCGTGAGTTTTGATTATAAATGGCACAAGTAGAAAATGAAATTGTTAATTTAATTCCAGAAATCAACATAAATTGTACGGCCACCCTAATAGAGCTACGAATATGTCTCAATTATTGCAAGAAAGTACAGCTTGTTTGCATTTCTCATGGTCTCTCAGTTACAAAGTAAGAGGACTATCTAAATTGATCTCATTTGCCAACAGTCAGTGTGCAGCAGATCTGAACATTTAATAGATCACCTAGATATGGTTCGACTAAGTTATGAGATAAGTTTCTCTTTTAATCGAAAGAAACTGTTTGTTCGTTTTAAAAGGAAACGCTTAGCTGATTTGTTGGTTAGTACAGTCTACAGTCAGTAGTGATTTATTTATGTCAAAGATTTTTGGGATTTTAACCTTAAACCGCCTTCAGGGGGTAGAATAATCAAGATTGGAAACGGAAAATTCATCTAGAAAAAAAATATCATCACATTTTCTTATTTAAATTATAATACTTTTAACAATTGTAGTGTCTACTTATACCATTTAGCGAAGTCCTGTGCAAAACTGCACTTTGTTTTGGAAAATTGGAATACTAAAATGTTGCACTTAAAACTTTTTGCATTTTCGCATACAACATTTTGAAGGAGGTTGACAGGAACTGGAGTAAATCTACTAAAGCCAGATAAACCCTAATCTATGGTCCGTATAAATATCTTCTGCCCTAACACATTAATCGTGATAACTGTGTAATGAGAGCGCCAGGCAATCTGTCTCGGCGATATAATCGGACCAGTGCCCGCAAATTCATTATGAACTAGAAACCCACCTACTAAGGAATCTCGAAATTCTTTCGTAGCTACTTCTTCTTCATCGTGTCGATCCACGGCTAGACCGTTTTGGACCAGAATTTGGCTATTGCTACGTCGGGGGCAGAAACCTCATAGATGTCGATTAAAGTGCAGTAATAATAATAGCTATATAAGTGTCTCTGCATTTCAGTTACATTTTTAGAATCATAAGAATCTATTTCAGCATTATTTGGATACTCCTGTCGTTCCTATCACTGAGCTTTATCTATTAAATATACATTTGGTTCCTTTTTCATTGCCAGTTCAGATACCCCGATTTGTATAATAATCAGTGTGTAATATACAGAGACAGTGAGAAAACCGTCGCATCGTGTATTATAAATTCAAGCTCCTATAGAACTTTAACAGCAAACACTTCAGCCAAGTTCTTTGCGTAGACTATAGTGAAAATTCTACATCCACAGGCCATACAAGGTCCGCTTTTTACAAGGTTTTAGTTAACGCACTATGTTAGTATGCATGGATGTTAATTTAGGTCAAATCTTGCCAGTCAATATTGTCCCAAATCCTGTTAGTCAATTGAGCTGAAATTTCCGTGCCTTTCAAGTTCTAACGTCAGTAAAATATTATGGAGACAGCGAGCGGATGTGATGTTAGTGACAGGTAGAGAATGGATCTCCTCAGTGACTTACAGAAGATTGAAGGAGCTTAGGCTCATTTTGCTCTCTTGTAAAATAAACAATACAGCAATTCACATTACATTTTGTGCAAAATTACATATTTAATCTGTCTTTGAACCTTATCCCCCTTCGTGTCTCATCTTCACTGTCTACAACACATAGTAGGGGTTGTAACAAACGATGCGTCCCGTATTATTTACCCACCCGTCACGTTAGATAGTGCTATTAGTGACTCAGTGACGATAGCACAAAGCGCGCCGAAGGCTGGCTCTAATTGCCACTAATCTCGAACACTATCTGGATTCTTTCGTCGCTCGTTAGCCCCAGGACTTTCGAGATGCTGTCGAGATTTACTAACTAGCTTTTCGCTTCGGCACGCGCACCTTATCGTTTTATAGGAAAGGCATTTCTTTAGAATGGATATGTGGTTGTCGTTGCTCAAAGGAAATTCGGGAAAAAACTGCCCAAGCATTCAAGTCTGTAACCGCAAACCGCTGTTAAAGACACTGATTTTAACATATTTTTAATAAGAAAACTTAACAGTTGACATACTTACTTGAGGCCTTGTTGTACGAATTTTAGGACTTAGAATAGAAAAGAAAAGAAAAAACTTTATAAGACATCATCATCATCAACCCATAACGTCCCACTGCTGGGCACGGATCTCTCCTCACTTTCGTGAGGAGGGTTGCGCCATATTCCACCACGGGGGCCAAGTCCGGATTGGTGGATCACATACCTAGCTCCGAAATAATTCTCGGGTATGTGGGTTTCCTCACGATGTTTTCTTTCACCGAAAAGCGAGTGATAATTACGTACATATGTTTTTACACAAACACACTGGTACGTGCCCGCACTGGGATTTGAACTCACGACCTTCTGATTGGAAGGCGGACGTTCTCCCACTAGGCTACCACCGCTTATTAGACACTAACTACTTACTATTTTGCTATTTACTTTTTAAGACTTCTAGTCAAAAGTGATTATGCAACTCATAAGCAAGCGTGCTCTTCGCTACTTAACAGCTAGTCCGAATCAAAGACTTGCCCATTTGAGAAGTATATTTACCTTCACACAGAGTTAGGTATAATCGTGATGCTCATTTGATCTTATTTATTTGTCCGCTGAACTAACTTCTTTAGGGGAAGCCTAGGGAAAACAATGCGAAATTCCAAGTAACTATTGAGAATTAGTAAAGACTTGTAGAAAGTTTTTTGTTTTCTTTTTATGAATAAGTTTGCGTTTGACCACTATCTCACCGTGACTATGCGGTCTGCAATAGGGCACGCTTACCTAGAAGCAATCTATTTACTCGCACTCGATCCATAGGAAAGATAGAAAGATTATCACTTCACATCTAAAATTTAATCTCCAGCCCCTTGCTCTATCTCGACCAAAATAATAAACCCAAAGAAAACACCAGTATCAATTAACACAACCATTTTAATGAGCGAACTATCTTGCAAAGCATAAACTAATATATTTTTTATGTTCCTCCTATCGCTCTGTTACAGATTGTTAATTTAGGACCACGCTTTCTTCTTTCGCCGGTGAAAGTAGATGTCATTTGTATTTTTCTTTTTAATTTTAACAACTTATTGTTCTTGCCTGCTGCTATTACGGGTTTTTGTGCAATTATGGTGAGATAGGTTATCTTTTTACGTCGAGTTACGTCGTCTTCTGGTCGTCGAAGTGTGAAGTTTTGCTGGCTTTGATATTCCATAAGTTAACGTAATCAAATTGACGTAGCATCAGTACTTGAGATGAATTTCATACGGTACCTCCTGCTGTCGTTAAGATCCGCAGAGGGCTCTTGGTAAAGAGTAGTATATATTCCTGAGCAGCAGCAGTGTTGGTGTCATAGTTCAATAGGCTTTCCAAGTGCTTCTGACGTGTCCTGATGATTACTAATATAGTTAATCGATGAAGACCAAGATAGACTGTTTGAATAAACTCCTATTTTTATAAAATCAATCTTCTTCCCTTGCTGAAATAGAGATTTCATTCCAATACGGACGTCAGACACTAATTATAGATACCTACATGCTACGACTGGAATAGATCGCTAGCGATTGGCGATAAGTCCGCCCATTTTATATGCTATAGATAAAGTTAAGTTCCAAGTATCTTGTTTATGTTGTGGACTGGTTTAGAATTGAGTATTTCTTCTCTATTCTATTTTACAATTACAATTACAATATCTATATATCTATCTATCTATCTGCTACGAAAACACAATAAAATAAAACAAATAAAGGCAAGCGTTTCCGCTTTATTTTACACGTCTTTATTAGAAACATTATGACCAATAATAACCTTACTGGGAGCAATTCAATCAAGCAATGTGAACGGAAACAACCATGTTTACTCCTCGGCTTTCTAGATAATATCAGTAAAAACTACTTCCTACAGTTATTTCCTGCATGACATACGAGAAATAATCAATTATCCCTTTCTAAATAGAGCTTCGAGGTGAATTAACAACTTAAGGAATAGAGAAATGAAACTAGCAACTTTTTGTGAACTCTATGGTAGGACTGGGGGGGGGGGGGGGGTACTTTAAATACTTTTTGGTTGATATTTTTGTTTTTGTTTGAACAAGCTACCGAATGGTATTCGAGATATCAGACAAAATAAGAAATAACTATGTTGTATAATATTTGAAAATAACCTTTCAATTAGTCATTACCATCATCATCGTTAGCTGGAAGAGGTTCACTGCTGAACATAGGCCTCCCCCATCGAATTATTAATTTAGTATCTAGAGCAATTAATGATTCTTGAAATTATGCCATGTACGTCACTCATCGATATATTATTGCAATTAGTTTTCACCTTTCCATCTGGCAGTCTCTTAGTCTAATGAAAAGGAAATTGGATTAAAGCTCTAAATCCTGGGGTACATGGGGATAGTACACGGCATAGTAGGACAGTAGAGTACTGACTATGCTACATTACAAACTATACTGGAGACCGATTTTGTCGAGTAGAGTGCAAATTTTGGATGAGTAAAGTATCTAGAACTGGAGGCAAGTCATACTAAACTTGCCTTTGTCTATAGCGTTCACTGTACATTGGCTACTCGATCCAAGTACCTACACGGATAGTACAGGAAAACTAATTACAACAATATGTCGACGAGCAACGTCCATGGCGTAATTTCAAAGAAATACTAAATATTCTTTACGTTCAAAACATAAATTTACGTGTCCACAGTGTACTAAGTAAGCTAGTTGACGCTACCGTTTACTCTACCCGTGTACCCCTGGCTTAAGGTTCAGAGGAAAGGAACATGGCAACATATAAATAACATAATAATTTCATCAGTGAGCAATGCAATTACTGTTATGTAATTTTATGTAGAGGTAAGCATGCTTCTTCTTCCTGTGTTTATGATAACGACCCTGTTCTAATAAAGGGAGCCATTCTTACTCGTTTACAGTGGCTTTGCTCCGGTTGATATCAGGGGTTTTCCTCCTTATTTTACTATTCCATAGAGCCTGAAAGCGAAAATAACATCCATTATTAGATCATAGTTCTCTAAACATGAAATTCTACATTTATTACTACCTACTTATGTTGAAGTTAAATCCAAATATTCAAGATTCAAATGAGTTCCTGACGTAATCGCTCTACGTAGAATAGAATAGAATAGAATAGAAAACTCTTTATTGTACACCAGAAATAAAAATGAACACAGTACAGAAAAGTTACAATAAGTAAACAAGGGTAGTACATTGGGTGGTCTTATCGCTGAAAGCGATTTCTTCCAGTCAACCTTTGGATGGACAGTAAAAAACATTTAAAGTACACTAGTACGAAAACTTAGCAGTTCCTATACAGAATATCTATTGACCATGTTAAATAGTATTGTCCATAGGTAAAAATGAGGCTCCTAATGAGGCCTCTATGAGGCTTCTGTCCCCGGCGTGACAGTAGCCAAATACCAGTTTAAAACGGTCAAGCCGTGGATCATCGACGAAGAAGAAGGTAAAAATGGGTAATAGAATGCGCTCGCAACGAGCTTGGCCTGCCAAAAGACAATTAGTGAACTGTTCGACAACTTCTTGGGTTAAATAACATTTGATGGCGTACCTTCAGTGCACGCTGGAACTTGGTGGATATGATGCTGAACAGCAGCGGATTAAGGGCAGCGCTGAACCAACTGTTAAGGGAGGTCAATTTGTACCAGAAGTTCCAACTCTGAAATTATAAGAGAAGGAAGCTTAATGGTACCTTAATCGGAGTAAGTTTACATCGTGTTGCGTTACCAAACTTAACTAAGGCACTTGCAGAGAATAAAGGATTCTATCTTTAGGCATATTTTCGAACGCATATCGATGTTTATCCGATTTAACCGCTTTGTAGCGCATGATATCATTTTCAAGAAATTGGGGAAAACAAAGATGATCTGTTTGTTGTTTAGACTTTATATAAATGTAGAAAAACGGGGCAGGCGAAGTCACTTGGTGACTAAATCCCATAAAAAAAAGGATTAAAAAAAATATATTATCCCTTTCTTTATATAGGTAAATGCAATTTGCTGAAATATTTATTACAACTAAATTCCTTGTTACAACATGTGCCTATTAGCTGATGTTAAAGCCTCTTATTCAACCATTCCAAATTAAAACCTTCCCGCCCTTTCATTCGTTCCCATTATGGACGTTCAGTCCTTTCTACACATTCACTCTACCAATCCTTTTCATTCTTTGACACTCTTCCAAAACTCTAACGAACCGACACGGTGCGTCGCTCCATCAAAAACATGAAATAAAATATAATCAGTGAATAACCATCAGTGTACCATCAACAATTAGCAAAAGGGGGCCCCCAACGACGCCTCCAAAGGAAGTTAAGTGCCGACCACCGGTGAGTTTTTTTCCAACCAATTTTCCTCTTCATAACCTCAACAACCCCTAGATACAGTCCACTCGTCTTAACATCATTTTTGGTCCTCGTCGAACCGGATTTCGACTTAGAATCGGTTTCCTATGCTCAAATCGTAAACTCGTTTCAACTTGTGAAAATTTTAGCGTCATCAAGCCGCCATATTTGCACACAACAACCAAATTGCAAAACCTATAATTCGAATTATTAGCATCATATCAACATATCGATCACAACGCATATCATATTTTGTGTTTAATTCATCAAACAAACTCAGTCATTCATTTTGTGTGAGGAACTTTGCAAAAAGTTGGTGTAAAAATACCTACACTTTGTATTTCACCGATCTGCGCACACGCGCTGGAGTTTAGGTAGGTTGGAAGTATTGAGCTGTGTTCGTTCTGTGGGTGAGTCCAACTTCATATCGTGTCATTGGGAGAGTCCATTTAATCAAAACATTTGTGTTCGTGTATTCAATTTTGTGAAATTGAACATTAATTATCATTTCAATCGTTGTTTTATGTGTAACATGCGACACTTAATAATAACAGCTTATCGTGATAAATCATTAAACAATTGTGTTAATACTTACGTGTAACATACAGCGCCTAAGTAACTCAAGCAAAGATTGTGTTTGTTTGTGTGCCGACAAATTGCGTTTGTGTGCCGGCAATACGAACAAACCGAATCAAATTCGTCGATGTTCGTTCGATCATTTCATACGGTCATTCTCATAGTGTTTATGCTGTGACTTTTGACAAACAAGTGACAGTTTCGTGTTCGTTTCTGTTTGAAAACTATCAAACTCCATCGTAAAGTGTGTTTTATAAAAGTTTGCGCGATAATAAGTTAAGTTTAGGCGTAAAATTTCTGCTAAAAGTGATAACAACTATCAAATTTCAAAATGAGTGAGACCGTGATTGCGCATTGGGAGTCGAAACGCAGCCTGTCGCACAAGCGGCTCAGCGATGCACTTTTGTGTGCACGTAATTGTGAATCCGAACCGAAACTTATAACGCGGTTAGAGACATGGTGTTCCCGTTTAGACATTATCTTGGAGGGCTTTAACGATGCCCACATCAATTTGGTTTGTGAATTACAAAAAGCCGGTGTAGATGATAAAGAGTTGCAAGGGCAGTCCGTGTTCCAAGAGCAAGCTGATGACATGTATTTCGAAGTACTCGAAGCAAAACGTAAATACTTGAAAGAATCAAAAGTGGAGTTCGCTTCTCCTTCTCAACCGTGTCATCAACCCAACCCAAAGACTAAACTTCCACCGATTAAATTACCTACATTCACAGGTGAGTTCAAAGATTTTCCGGGGTACATTGACCTCTTTAACACACTTGTTCATCAGCGAACAGATTTAACAAACATAGAAAAGTTTCAATACCTAATCACAACATTGTCCGGGGAACCCATAAATATAATTCGTGCTTTTCATGTGTCTGAGGCTAATTATATGAGCGCTTATGAAGCTTTAGTGAATCGATACAACAACAAAAGGTATTTAGCATTCATGTGTTGGGAACAAATTAATAATTTAAAGGCCATGCCTTCTGGTTCAGCCCAGAGCTTGCGGAACTTGCTTGATGTCTACGGTGAAAACATAGCGATGCTTAGTTCACTGGGATTACCAACTTCAGAATGGGACTTTGTGTTATTTCATTCGTTGTTAACAAAATTAGATAAAGCATCTCGTGAAGCCTTTGAGTTGTGTAGCACAGGCAAAGATTTCCCAAGCTTTAATGAATTAAAATCATTTTTACTAGACCGATGCAGTGCACTAGAACGCTCATTATTCTCAAATGAGAATAACAAATCAGTAGTTCAGCAACAAAATAATTATCATAACAAGCGTGTGAATTCAACCAATCAACCAAAGTCAACACCAACAATGCTTTTGGTTCAATCAAACAATCAATCATGTGTTTTGTGTAAAGAAAGCCATGCTCTTTACTCATGTCCAAACTTCTTATCAAAGACCCCACAAGATAGGTCTCAAGTGACGAAACAATTCAAATTGTGCTTCAATTGTTTGCGTTCCAATCATATAACAACAAATTGCAATTCAACTCACTCATGCAAGACATGCAATCAGCGACATAACAGTCTGTTGCATTTTCCTAAGAGGACAGAGACTGGTGGTCCTGTCAACCCCCAACATAAACAAGCAAGTGCTGCTTACCATCAAACATCTTCGTCATCCTACTCTAATGTCAAGGAAGGTGTGATCACTCCAGTTACATCATTGTCAAATGTGTCTTCAGGTTCATCATCAGGTAGTCATTTTGTCATGCTTGCGACTGCAGAGGTGGAGGTAAAGGATGGCCAAGGTACTTTCCAAAAGGCGCGCATCCTACTGGACCCAGGAAGTCAAAGTCACATTATTACCAAAACGTGTGCCCGTCGTTTAGGCTTGTCCCAATACAAGACTCAAACACCTATGTCTGGAATTGGTGAGGTTCCTGCATGTTCTACAAGCAAAGTGTTTCTGGAAATTAGACCAGTTGGAAAAGTGGAACCCACATTCACAACGGAAGCAGTGACTTTAGACAAAATTTGTGGTAACATGCCCACCCATCCGGTGAATGTTCAAAACTTTGAACACTTAGCAAATCTGAAACTAGCTGATGAAAATTACCATTCTTCTCGTCCGGTGGATATCCTCATTGGTGGTGAGATATTCCCACAAATTTTAATACCAGGAAAAATTGACGGTGGACATCATGCTGCGACGGCTATCAATACAATATTTGGATTTATTCTTATGGGAAAAACGTTGACAAATTCATCATTCCCCACTCCTTTATCAATCAATCATGTGTCAGTGGACACCAACCTGGACATTGCGGTTCAGAAATTTTGGGAGTTAGACAACATACCTACTGGAGATAACAAGCAATCTCACTCCGTGGAAGATATTCAATGTGAAGATATATTTCAATCAACTCATAAACGGGATGTTGCTGGGCGATACATCGTTAACTTGCCCTTTCGTGATCAATCACCACCATCATTTGAAAAATCATACCCAATTGCGCTTCGTCGCTTCGTGCAGCTGGAAAAGCGCCTCCTGGCAAAACCGGCATTTCATGAAAAATATAAGCAACATGTCATGGATTATTTGTCGAGTGGGCAAATGGAGAGGGTACCTGCCAACGAGTGTCAGTCGTCGACTGCATATTACCTTGCTCATCACGCAGTTTTAAAATCGGACCGGGACTTGCGTGTAGTGTACGACGCAAGTGCCAAGGATAACAAAGGTCATTCATTGAACGACACTCTTCTGACAGGACCCAAGCTTCAAGCCGATATTACCAACATTCTTTTACGCTTTAGACTCCATGCCATCATGTTCACTGCTGATGTACGGCAAATGTACAGGCAGATTAGTGTTGCAGAGGAACATTGTGATTTCCAGCGGATCTTGTTCAGATGTTCCCCTGAAAAATCATTCAGAAAACTTAACCCATTTTTGGATCAAAATCACATTTTGCGGGTGGGGGGTAGGCTCTCTCAGTCAGATCTTAGCTACGAATCAAAACACCCAGCTTTGCTTCCTCGCAAGCATCGTTTGACACAACTTATCATTCAGTGTACTCACAACGAAAATTTTCATCCTGGTTTACAAACAATGCAGTTCTTACTACTTCAAAATTTTTGGATTTTGTCTCCAAGACGAGCAATTCGTCAAGTTATATCAAATTGTTACCGTTGTTTTCGTGTAAAGCCCCATAATTTTGAACCTGAAATGGCAGATTTGCCACGTTCTCGTGTTACTCAGATCAAAGCATTCCAGTCTGTAGGTTGTGACTACGCTGGACCGTTTAACATAACTTTTCAACGTTATCGTGGTACGCGTTCTGTGAAGGCGTATCTGTGCTTATTTGTGTGCTTCGCTACCAAAGCAGTACATTTAGAACTTGCTTCTGACCTATCAACAGAAGCATTTTTAGCTGCCCTACGCAGGTTTGTAGCAAGACGTGGTCGGTGTAATGTGATCCACAGCGATTGTGGTTCGAATTTTAAGGGCGCACAGTCGCAACTGATAGACCTCATGCGCGCCGCGTGTGAAACGGAGCGTATTGAGTTTAAATTCAACCCACCAGGAGCACCTCACTTCGGAGGACTTTGGGAGGCGGGTGTTAAGTCCGTAAAAACACATTTGTATCGCGTTGTTGGCACACAAATTCTAACGTATGAGGAACTTAACACGCTTTTGACTCAAGTGGAGTCAATCCTGAACACAAGGCCCCTCTGTCCACTTAGCTCAGATCCTTCAGATGTTTCAGTTTTAACCCCAGGACATTTCTTAACATTAGCGCCTCTCACAACAGTGCCATCTCTTGATTATTCCAACATAAGCATGAACAGACTTACACGGTGGCAACTGTTGCAAAAAATGCACCAAGACTTTTGGTCTCGGTGGCATAGTGAGTATCTTACCACTTTATCACAGCAATTGAAATGGACTAAAGCATCACCTCCAGTAAACATTGATCAACTCGTTATCATAAAAAATGAAACTACTCACCCACTGCGATGGCATTTTGGTAGAATAATTAAACTACATCCTGGGCGTGACGGTATCCCTCGATCTGCCTCAGTCAGGACTGCACAAGGTGTTTTCGATCGACCTCTTGTGAAGTTGTGTCCTCTACCAAATAATGACTAGTTTGTGTAGACATCATTTCATAATTTTTTTTAATTTTTATTATTATTTTTGTGTGTGAAAATATAGCAATTATTCATTAAGTTCATTTCAAAACAGATCATTAAATCATAATAACACTTGACATCATTTTATAACAATTATCATATGTCAAGATTTTTGCATTGGTGGTTGTGAACAAATTTTAATGTGTTTTAGACTTTTCTGTCTCATCAATTCGCCAGCGGGGGGGAAGATAAATGTTAAAGCCTCTTATTCAACCATTCCAAATTAAAACCTTCCCGCCCTTTCATTCGTTCCCATTATGGACGTTCAGTCCTTTCTACACATTCACTCTACCAATCCTTTTCATTCTTTGACACTCTTCCAAAACTCTAACGAACCGACACGGTGCGTCGCTCCATCAAAAACATGAAATAAAATATAATCAGTGAATAACCATCAGTGTACCATCAACAATTAGCAAAAGGGGGCCCCCAACGACGCCTCCAAAGGAAGTTAAGTGCCGACCACCGGTGAGTTTTTTTCCAACCAATTTTCCTCTTCATAACCTCAACAACCCCTAGATACAGTCCACTCGTCTTAACAGCTGATTTTGTCGTTTCGCATGGTATGCCACAGTGCCAGATATATATTTACCTTGTCTGCCTGCATAAACTTCTTTGAATCCCACACGAAAACCAGGGTTCTGACGATGAAGAATGGGAGCCAGCATACCAGGAAAGACAGCGTCAATGCAACTAAAGAACAAATAAAGTTTAAAGATGTTTTTTTTTATTTTAATTTTCCATGTCGTGAGTCACTTTGCCGAAATAATGATGTATTAAAGAGATTTGATAGATATATATTAAAATGATTTTTGTATATTTTAAATCGATTTTGCTTCTCACCTATAAAATTGATTGTTTAGTACTGTTTTGTTTTTTGTGACTGTGCGTGCATGGAACTCTCACGGGACTAGGTATATACAAACCAATCAACTAGTAAGTTCAAAACAAAGTTTCCAACAAAAGAACACTTACTGATGAGTCTGTTTACTTTACTCCTGTTATTCCGGTGGTTAAAGATCCGACTCCTGGAGTTGTTTTTCTGTATGGTGTACATTTCGAACCCTATCATCACGTACATAAAAATCATAATCGTCAATGGGATTAGGAACGTCACAACCGCCAGCACTCCATTTGCAACCTTAGCGACGCGTGTCGGCACCATAAAACACATATATGCCTTCTTGGTATGTATGAGGCGCACCGACCAAGTATCTGGGACGCTCTCAGCAATAGCAATAATCCAAATGGTCACTATAATTTTCTTAATTCTTTGCCGAACGGGTGAAGACTTCAGCATTAGTGGATAGCATATTGCCAAGTATCTCTCCGCAGCCAACGCCGTCATGGTCAAGATGCCGCTGTTCCACATCGCCATAACAAAAAAGAACTGTATTCTGCAAGTCCAGTCTGCGAAAGTGTAATAGCGCAGGGTGTAAGTACCGAAATACTCTGGCAGGCCTAACATCAATGCTATTAACACTAACAGATCCGACACGGCTAAGTTGAACACGTAGCAGTTGGTGGCAGTGTGCATAGTTTTATCATAGTATATCACAAAGCATGTTAGCAAGTTCCCCACTAAACCAGTTATAAAGATGATTATCACTAGTGAAGGCAAGAGCATCGGTGGCCATCCAGTGTCTTCATTCATAAATCCTTCCACTAACTCAGTCCATATTTTAATATCAATGTCACTGAGTTCTGTAACGTTCTCCATTTCGACTCCGCATTCTACTTCAACGACTTCTTTATAGGAACTCCTATATCAAACTGAAACACAATTTGGATAGAATGGACGCCAATGTTTGCCTATTTCAAAATGGCTAATAGCTTATACATTCAACATTGTTTGCGTACCATATACACGATTAATTGGATTAAGCGATTGTTTGCTTAGCGTACTGCTATCATTTTTAATCTATCAGTTTGAGCGTCTTGTTCAGTTATTGTAGTGTTACTTTTTACCACAATATGATAGATTTACGGCTTCATTCATAAAAAAATACCGAATTTCACTTAGTACGTTATTATTGTAGCACGCAATTTTATTAAACGTGACATAAATGTTAATGCTTAAGGGAGTTAGAATATAAGTAGATCGTTTAGTGTCAACTAAAAACCGCGTAAGTGTATAAAGTACCAATTTAATTACAAGTGATTTCAGAATCTAAAATAGATTATGGAGCTGAGAGGCAACAAGCATACTTCGCATCACATTTATAATAAGTACTTAAATATGATTATTATGATGTATTTTGTGATCTGCGGTTCACAAAGGTTTTCATTTGAAAGAGAATAGAATAGAATAGAAAATACTTAATTGTAGGTACACCCGTTTAGAAACACTCAAGGTATACAAGGATTAGAACTTAGACCTCTTTCAATAATAGCCCTTGAGCGCTTCGCACTCGGACGCAAACCCTTCGTGGTGCGAACCCTTCCAATACCAGTTTTCACTTCGAGTAGGTTTTTCGAAATGGTAATATCGTGTTGGTTAAAAGGATCTGAGCTCTCAAAATCGCTCTCGAGTCTCAAGCTCTCATGTTCTCATCGAGTGGTGTCACCGTCGAGAGCTTCGGTAATTGACACGTGCCGATATCCAATTGATCCCGCTCGAGCAGGCTCTTGACTAGCATGCTCGCATGTCAAGCCCTTCGCTTGTTTTCGCAATATTTCATAGTAGAGGATATCTCGTTGATTCCCACTTGCTTGTTTTCAATTTGCGTGAAACGGGAATTGGGGCGTTATGTTTTTTGGGGACGAGTCGTGTTTTGGGGTGAATCGTGTTTGCAAAAGATGTTGTTTTGTATTTTTTGTGAATGTTATTCTTCAAACATACTGGTTTCCGGATGTCTAGATATCTTCACCACTACAAAATGCCGTTTTACTTTTCCTTGAAGTTACATAATAAGGCTGTTTATCATTTAGGTACAGACAAGGTTTCGCAAGCTGCATTGCTTTTCAAAGCTGAAGTTAGTGGACCCCAGTAGGTAGATATGACCAATTATAGAAAGCGCTAGCCCATAACTGCGTTGCAATGGTAAGATAAGCAATATTTTACGCAACAAGGATATCTCAACAGTTAGTTGGTCCACGTTCCGGAACACTCATGCATATTCATTTCGCCAGTTCGTCTCACTTTCTTTGCTCCCAAACATTTTCGCACAACTGTAACAGCGCTAACGTTTTAGTTAGAAATGTGCCTAACTCGTTTTGTCCGGATTGTGCCGGATATTTAGAACGAAATAATGGGTAAAGAAAAACTACATATTTTTTTGGCAGAAAAGACAAGCAATTAAATTTAATACCTACCCAATTTTTCTGTGGCCTCTTGATATTTTCACCTATTATCAGTTTTTTAGCGTTCAGTTAAAGCAGTGGTAGCCTAGTGGGAGAACGTCCGCCTTCCAATCAGAAGGTCGTGAGTTCAAATCTCAGTGTAGGCACGTACGTGTTTCTGTAAAATATATGTACGTAATTATCACTCGCTTTTCGGTGAAGGAAAACATCGTGAGGAAACCTAGATACCTACCCGAGAATTATTTCGGAGGTAGGTATGTTATCCACGCCGGTGGAAATTCACCGAGCACTTCCGGCGTCTCGCTCCGAAGGTCGTAGCCTTCGCCGGAGTGCTCGGCAGGCTCCTCCCCAACCTCGGGGGACCGAGCGTGGCGTGCCGCCGCCTCTACTGCGGTGTGGTGCGCTCAAAGGCGCTCTACGGAGCGCCGATATGGGCAGACGCCCTGAGCGCTCAGAACAAGGCGTTGCTGCGACGTCCGCAGCGCGCCATAGCGCTCAGGGCGGCCCGGGCGTACTGCACCGTCTCGTTTGAGGCGGCGTGCGTCCTGGCTGGCACGCCACCTTGGGACCTCGATGCCGAGGCCCAGGCACTGGTCTACCGGCGCAACGCCGAGGCCAAGCGGACTGGTGTCCGGCCCCCTCCGGAGGTGGTCAACCGATGGAGGAAGCAGGCGGACGACGACCTCCTCCGGAGGTGGTCGGAGAGGTTGGAGAGTCCAACGGCCGGTCACGAGCTGGTGACCGCCGTCCAGCCCGAGCTCGCCCAGTGGTTGGGGCGCAGGCACGGTACGCTGACGTACCACCTGGCGCAGATCCTGTCAGGACATGGTTGTTTTGGCAGGTACCTGTTCCGGGTGGTGCGTCGGGAGCCAACACCTGCGTGCCACCACTGTGGCAACGATGACGACACGGCGCAGCACACCCGCGCCGTGTGCCCTGCCTGGGCGGAACAGCGCGCCGCCCTGCGGGCGGTCATCGGCGGGGACCTCTCGCTGCCGGCCATCATTCGTAAGATGGTCGGCAGCCCAGAGGCCTGGGAGGCGGTGGTGGCATACGCCGAGCGCGTAGTGCACGAAAAGGAGACGGCGGAAAGGGCGCGGGAGGATGACATCCTCTCGCTTCCGATCCGCCGCCGCAGGCCAGGTCGCAGGAGGCTGGCGTATGCCCACCACCTGCCACCATAACGGGGACTAGGGGCGGAGGATCGGGGGATCCTTCGCCCCACCACATAGTCCCGAGGCGAGATGCGCTCTGTGATGTTCTCCAGAGCGCATCCATCCTAGGCGAGGCCGAGTGCCCCTAGAGACGCGTCCGCGGCAGCCGCCCGGACGTCCGCAGGGGTGGTCGTGGAAGCGCAATCGCGAGCCCGCGGCCACCCCAACATGCGGAGAGAGAACATCCCGGGGTTTTTAGTGGGTACACCCAGTCAGCGCGCGTCGCAGGACGCGCGCTGGCGGGGGACCCCCACATAACCAGCCGGCCTCCCCCAAGGCCGAGGTATCAATAAGGTTGATTCCCCCGGGTTAAAAAAAAAAAAAAAAAAAAAAAAAAAAAAAAATTATGTTATCCACCAATCCGGACTGGGCCCCCGTTGTGGATATGGCCTAACCCTCCTCACGTAAGTGAGGAGAGACCCGTGCCCAGCAGTGGGACTTTATGGGTTGATGATGATTGATCAGTTTTTTGTGTTCAGTTTCGTGTCATTAACTTTTAATGATATCAAGAGTATCAAATACGAATAAATTGATTTACATACATATAACCCCTAAAACGGCAGATAATTACGATAACAAAATCTGGACTGAGTAACTTCATTATACATTATGATGGTAATATTAAGTAAATGTGTAAGTACATGATAATTGATAACATATTTAGACTATTAAATTAATAAGCCATAATCTAGGCCCAGAATCAATGATTTAAACCAATAATTGGATATTTATATTATATTTTTTATTTGACTGAGTAATTACATAACTAGACCAGCCAGACATTCACCTGATGGTAAGCGCTATGCGTGCCCATAACAGTTACATTGCCACCAAAAACAATACAACAACAACAGTGACATAACATATGTAACTGTGACTTATGTGAGCTGTGGTTTCTTAACAAAAATGACGGAGATGAATGAATGAAACACGTCGGAAGATTCCTATATAATAGAAGGGCCCTTCTTTAAAACACTTTTGTAAAATAGTCGCCAAAAACAGTTTATGCCGGATAGTTGCCGGAAGCGTTCCATCTCTAGCTAAATTGAAATTGCACGGCCGTAACCAGCAGATATTTTAGTTGCCAGCTGATGAATTATAGATTCGTGTGGTCGGTTGAAATGTGCCCACTTTTCCGGTTGGCAGCCAGAAATTGATAGCAGATAAGTCATGTAGACAAGTGAGACGGAGATAGGAATCTACTGAAAGTGCTCTTTTTTCTTTAGTTTATAAACTAGACTCTTTTGTAAATTATGTTAGTTTACGAAATAGTGTTGTGTCCAGCTGTGGACTGACTGAAACAGGTTGATCATGGTGTTATTGATGACGTTAGATCTATAAAAACGTGTCCACCCTGAAGCTGGTTTATACTTAGTAAAAAGTGGGTGTATATTATAAGGCAATGATACATTAAATTGATAGGAGATAGATATTAGTCAGAATAAGAATTGAGTGTCTCCCGAAAGAACATCTGAAACTGGTATGTTTTCTTAATTTCCGAAAGAATACAGAATCCTAATGGAAAAATCCAATAAAATGAGAAAGAAATCGACAGCTAATTTTGGTTATTTCCATCCGAGGAGCAAACAATTCCAATTTGTTCGACTAATTGCGCGCGGATTGGATCCGGGCTCATTTCCTTTTCCCAGTTATATCGGATATTCGTCGAGTTTGTTGATTCGTTCATTTGTACCTTCGATACATTTTTGTGTTGATGGCTTCGTATCGTTTGTGGCTTGGTTTCAGTCGTTGGGTTCTCAATTAATGAATATTTCACGGTTTGCGAATGTGTTTTTTACCACGTTATGTTAGCCAAATTCAATTCGATTCAGTATCTTCAGTGAATAGCTACTATAGATACGTGAAAGTCGGCACAGAATAAGCACAATACGTATAATGACCACGCTGCACCCCGCGTAATTCGCTTCCCCGCACTTCTACCAGCAACTGGCGGGACAATCGGCGGGACCGTCAATACTACACACCCAAACTTAATAGACAAATAGTTTGTATGAAACTTCATTATAGCTGGTTGTCTTTTGTTTTAATCGTCTAGTGTGTAGGTGTACTTTACACACACATTTCGCGCGTGTACTTACGTTGGTTTTAATAGTATGTGTGAATTGTCAAATCAGCTTATTTGTATGGAGTGTCCAGGGTGTGACATCGGCAAAGGCGTTGAGCTCGGCGTCGGCTGCAGCGTCGGCGTCATTGTCGGCATCATCGTCAACTTCGGCGCCTGTATCAGCGACATCATTTGTGTGTCGCGGACAAACATTAGGAAACTAATATAACTCCGTAACTACGTAGTTCCGCTGTATAATTGGTCACAATCCAAGAATTTCAGCCCGAAATTCACTTAAACTTGTAGAGCTATTGGAGTTAGTTTGAAGGGATATAAACCACAACGTATTTACACAGATCCAATAAACAATATCCACTCGTGTTTACAGGGATTATCCCTGGCGAGCTGTTTGTAGAACTACTTCATAGTTGCTCGCGTAATTGGAATCTTATCCGCTTCCGATCTCCTTTTATGCGTTCTTAGATAATCATTAATTTAGTAGATCATATTTTGACTTAGTTTTTATTTTTCTTTACGTACAAGAGAGTTAATTGTTGACTTATGAAAATGCAATATTTTTGCCTACTATAAGTGATTTGAATTTTTGGTATTGATAAAATAGTTAAAGGTACTTCTACATAATAAAATATGCAGTAATAGGGTCCTTCCAGGGTGTTTAGTTTATTTTCATCCCATGTATTCGAAAATAGGTATTTTCCTCCTCGTTATGTGCAAGCAAAGTGGGTCATTTCCGCGAACTTAACTTTTAGAGATTTTTCAATAAAGAGATAATATAAATGAATGAATCAATAAAAATGAATTTTAATTGCCAAAAAAAATAAAAATTAACTATAGATAAATATTTTATTTGTTTTTGTTTTAGTTTGTTTTTATTATATATTTAGATTTTTTTATTTTCTTTTTTATTTCTTTGGTATTATATATTTATTTAATTATTATTTTTTTTTGTGTTTTCTTAAATTAAATTAAATTACTTAAAATTATACAAGTAAACAGATTTTTAAAATGCAAGAATAATTAACCTGTCAAGAAGAGAAGAGAGATAGATGCGGCGCAAGCGTACAATGAGCATAACGGGACAATGAGCGTTACGAGACAATGTGTCAACTTTTTCGTGCATGCAGCCGGCGTTCATCGAATTATTAGACGTTGTCACGTCAAAAGATTTTTTTCTCGTATGATGAATATTTTCTCATAGCTTGGGATGAAAAGTATCGTGTACCACATGGTAACAAAATTATTTAAGCTCGAGCGAAGTACTTTGACTCCCTCGCTACGCTTAGGATTCTACTATAGAATCCTTCGCTTCGCTCTGGATTCAAAAATCGCTCTCGCCGTAAATACATTATTTTGTTCCCTTGTGGTACAATCTACTATTATCACTCAGGAAAAGAACATGAAGAAACGTAGCATGTAGGTTTTATTCAAAATCATAGTATAGATAGATACACAACTTGTACCAACCAATGGTATTGAACCAGCGTGGATGATGTGGTTTTTCTGAACGAAGACCTGGGTCCAGTTTTTTTTTTACAGTGTCGAGAGAAAGCTAATTACGCCAAAGGGTTAAACTTATCCAATTATTTATTTAACATTTTGTCTTCTATCGCCCAAACCTTCTAATTATAAATAATTGGTCTAATTATTATTAAACATTTACTGAAAGTCAAAGGGAACGAATTTGTTAATTAGGGAGGTTCTTGTTATAATTTAGACGCCTGCTTTACTCATAAAATTCTCAGCAACAGACGCGTAGCAGACTACATGAGCGAGTAATTAACTAATTTATTAAAGGCAGGCTGTTCACGGGTTCTCTTGACTACGGGAGCATAAAATACCTTCAACAAGCGCCTACTAATTTGTGACTGGAAAGTTATAAAACAAAGTTGATTTTACCGACGCCTGCCGTAATACGCTCCTCACCATGCTACATAGCAATTTAAAACTTGTTGCTTTTAACTTCTGGTAGGCGCTTGAACAAACTTATCAGAAGTTTCTCTGCGGTACGCTCTCGGCTGGAACATAATTGAGTGTACCTACATGCTGTATTTACCATCTATGAAGTTGAGAATATTAGTCTCAGGTTTATAAACTAAATAGGTGTTTGAAGGTTTGATAGAGTTACCTAGTAGGTATGATCTTGGTAGCTACCTATGAGTAATTAAATAGTATTAGAGGTACTTATTACGATACGTAGCTATTATATTATGGAATGTCGTGCATTAACAGACACTTAAGTCACAAATATCGTATACTATTTTATAGCACTTGTGACATACCTAAACCCGCATTTAAGTTACGCTTTTCCGTGCAAAAAGGGGCAAAGCGTGAAGGGGGCACGGAAAAGCGTGACTTAAATGCGGGTTTAGGTCACACTGTGCTATAAATATAATTGAATGCTTACTCTAGGCTGGAGGTTTATATGTAGGTATGTTATGTGGTAGGTGAGATATCTATTCGGACTAACGTGAGCATCGTAATGTTTTTTTTAAGGTTTTCATCGTGAAAATATTCTCTAAAAGCTAGGCAACTGTCTACTTAATAAATCTTATTATGTTGTATAGGTACTCATCTAGTACATCTATAGTTGATGCTGTCAGTAAGTATAATAAATAAATAATAAAATAAATAAAATATATTTATTTCAGGTGTAAAATAAACCCATAGTAAAAAACAGATCACAATTTTGAAAGAAAATCACAAACACAAATACAAATTTTCAACATTAAATTAAATTTACTTTCGATTTGCACTCTGATGCACCCTAGCCCAGGCCTTAAATATAGGGCTTCCCAGGTAGTCACATAAACCCCGCAGTATACCATTGTTGGTGTTTCTCAACCCATCCCAGAAGGAAGCGACTCTTGATCTAATGACGGCAAAGAAGTCTGGAACCCGAGCATCAGCGAACATGCCCGACGCGCTGCAACAACGTGATTTTCTCATAAGAGTGCGAAAAGCATCATTGTATTGCACCCTTATGGTATGATATGACTTTCGGGTGTACTTAGTCCATAACTGACACGTGTATAAGCACAGGCAATAGGCTTTAAACAGGGTGGTTTTAACCTCTATACTACACCTGGAAAATCGGCGAGCGAGCATGTTGCACCTAATGGACAAGTTCCTTCTCTCTCGCTCCATATCCCTGTCGTCACTAAGATCCTCCGACATAGTATGTCCTAGGTACTTAAATTGCTTGACAACCTTCACCGGTGAACCCTTCAAGTACACATTCGGTATCCTCTCCGGACCCCTTCCTGCTCTAAAAACCATCATTTCCGTCTTACCTACGTTATATAAAAGACCGTGTTCCGCAGCGTATGTTTCACAGATGGCAAGCAGCTTTCTTAGACCTCCAATAGAAGGGCTAAGAAGCACCATATCATCTGCATAACTTAAATTATTTACGCAAACATCACCTACGTGACAACCTACCCTGGTGCCTCTTAGCTCAGCTATCAGGTTATTCATATAGATATTGAAGAGGTCCGGAGAGGTCAACCCTCCTTGGCGGACACCGCAGTCCAGCCTATATTCGCTGGAAGTCGAGTCGCCCCATCTTACAACATTGGTTTGGTTTCCGTACCAATACCTCAGCAGATTCACGACATTTTTGGGAATATCGGAGTGGGTCAGTTTATTCCAGAGAATATCATAATTCACCAGATCAAACGCCCTACTTAGGTCCAGAAAGCAGGCGTACACGGAGGTGTCCCTGTTCGTGTAGTATTGAATCGTCTGCTTTAAACTAAATATCGCTGAATCCGTCGAGAGACCAGCACGAAAACCAAACTGAGCATCGTCAATTTTGAAGTTGTTCACCAGTGAAGGCCGCAACATTCGTTCAAATATTTTACCTATTACCGTTCCCAATGAGATGGGTCGATAATTCGCAGCATTACCCAAGTCACCCGTCTTGTTTTTGACGATTGGTACTACCACGGTCTTCATGAGACCACCCGGGAGGTAAGCATACTTACAGCATAAATTAAATAAACTGCATAGTTTATCGTAGATCAAATGACTCGCCCACTGGACGTGCTCGATGCTCAGGCCATCGTGACCTGGTGACTTGCCCCGCTTCATTTCTTTCACGGTCTTCATTACGTCCCTAGGCGTAAAAATAATGGGTTCAGCATAGTCACAGGCATCCTGAACCCGAGCATCAATCACGCTCAGTTCCTCTGGCTCAACCTTAAATCTCCTAGCAAACATCTCTGCAATTTTGCTGGGGTCTTGCTCGCCAGAGACCGCAACTGGTACTACTTTTTTATTATTTAATTTCTTTGTAGCGTTCCAAAATTTTGCAAAATTTTTATTATGCCTATGTTCTATCAAAATATTCATTTTAATAATTTCTTCATTCTTTTGACACCATTTAACTTTATTTTTGAACTGATTTCTACTTACTTTCATTTGGTTGTATATCTCACCAGTTGACGGTTTCCCGGCCAGCACCCAGCACGCAAAGTGTATTCTAGCTTCTTGATGTAATTCTTTAACATGAAAATTCCAGCCAACGACCCTTTTATGTTTATTTTTATTTTTACCACCAGAGTGCAAATCACTGCTAAAAATAGCAGCTTTTTGTAAAATACTTACAATCTCGTCATAAAAATGATCAATAAATTTAAAATGTACATACGTTTTCGTACATGGGGTTTCCTTAAGACATTCAGAGCAGTCTAAATCGTCACTAATATTTACTAAATTATTAAAACAATATTCACCATATAAATTTATTTGATTGATATCTCTTTCACCCCATCTAATTCCATTTGTGGAAGCATTTGCGGAACTATTATTATTGACAAGAGCGTTTCGATTCATACACATACCTTCAATATTGCATTCGACACGTAACGGAAAGTGGTCAGACCACATAACGTCGGTCATAACTTCGACGGATTGTATAGTATCAATCGCGGCTTCAGTTGCTACGCAGTGGTCTAACCACCTGCAGCTTCCGTGCGCTTCACTGAGATAAGTACATGTATTAGAGGCGAGACCTAATCTTGTTATATCAACACAATCCCATTTTTGTTCTTCACAAAAAAGTAATAGTTCCTCACCAAAATTAGAGCTGGGATGGGCGTTAAAATCTCCTACAATATATGCAACCTGTATCTGGCTCTCTTCAACAATAGCACTTATGTTACTGAGACAGTTCGTAAAATCTGGCAGATTATCTATATTATCAACAGGCATATACACATTAACAACCAAAAAAGACTTCAATCCCGTTGAAATTTGGATTACCGTTATTCTATCACTAATACAGTCAATAACACACACATTTTTAAACTTAGATTTCCTCCACAACAACGCCACACCACCGTAAGGTCTACCGCGGAGAATACCTGCCGCTGTGTCCACCGAAGATTTCGCTGTACAGGCAAAGTCGCTGTGTATGTTATGTATATAGTCCAGTTCATGTGGCATGATCCACGTCTCTTGCAGTGCTAGGATATCGGCGTAGGTACATAGGTCACGTACGTGTTGAACTGACCTTTTAATCGATTTACAATTAAAAGAAATTATGTTAAAGTTTGTTGAACCTAAATCCATAATTAAGAGTGTTTGTTTACACGGGTAGTGACTTTAGGTACAAAATCACGGAAACGTCGGTACCGTACACCCTCCGGCCAGAAATCGTTGTTCAGAAAGATCTGTATCTTACTTCTTGGTATCGTCACTTTATATGAATTAAATTCAGTTTCTTTTTGTTGTGGTAGCAACTGCACGTCGGCACATATTTGACCCATTACATTTATATGTTCTTTAATGTCATCAATTGTTGTAGTTTTCTTAAGTCTCGATATGTAGATTGCTGATGACAATTCGGCAACTTGAATCTTGCTCGGTCCCGTCGCAGTTCCACACATGTTTGTTCTACGTTTTTTATTATTGGTAACCACAGTAAACCCATCCTCAACCTTATTCTTATCTGCAATAAGGCTTAATGCTCTCTGCGGCTGGTTAGTAGGCACCACGATGTCTCGGTAGGTTGGTGTGTGCATAGTATCGCCAGACCTTGACCGTGAAGGCGACGTCACAAGTGCAGGCGCATGGGTTAACCTCTTATCAGTGCATTCTAACAGCTGTCTCTTGGGCGTAGTAACTATAACATTCGTGTTTTGATTCTTATTACCTTGCTGTGATTTGTTAGATCTGTTAACATCGCTGTCCAGTTTACGTATAGACGTCCGCAGGGCCGTCAGGTCAGAACTAATTATCGTCTGAAGACTCGTCATTTCTACTTTGGTAGTAGTGTCATTGCGTAGATTTTGAATTTCTGACTTCATAGTAGCCATGTCTTTTAAAAGCCTGGTCACATCCAGGCTGTCGAAAGACACTGGAGGGAGCCGATTGAGATCTCTGGCCACAAAAATAGGCAGCAGTGACGGCTCATTTTCTTTAAACAATTTAATAACGTCTTTCACGTTCTTCTTGTTCTTGTCCTCACCTTTTCTAATAACATTCCTGTTTCCTTCTGGCAAAGATTTTATCAACGTTGATTTTCCTGTTTCAATCTCACTGTCAGTAAAATTACTTGCACATATTTGAACTATACTTAATTCATCCAGAACGTCTATCTTATTTTGCACAAAAGTTAAGAACTCATCTATAATAAGGGTGAAAGTTTCCGTCATATTGACACATATCCGTAAACACCGATAATTATTATACTAAAGCACACAGGTGATGCACGGCAACGTGCAACGAGTGCCCGACCGAGACTGTGAGTGTGTATAAGTAGGTTCCAACTTTAATACTGGTTCTTACCAAGTTATATTAGAGGAACATTATGACAGATAGGGCCAAGTAACATAAGTAAGTTTGTTAATATGCCAACAGTTTCTATATTTATGTTAAATGGTAAATTACTAAAGATACAAAAATAAATGTTGCATCTCTGAATTGAAGTCCTTCCCCGTCAATCAAATGTGACTCATTTTATATCGACACCCAGAGCACTTCTTTGGCGTTAACCTTTGGTAGAGCCCTCGACATATATTTTAGCTAAAGAAAACAATAACGTGAAATCGTCAGATCTGAACCAAGGCCATATAATGTCTAATAATGCACAACCAATTAAACACCTTGTTAGTGTTATTGAAATTTACCTAATATCAATTTTCACGGTGTTTAATTTCATAAATGTATTGTTTAACACCATGAGAATAACTGCCAATAAAGTTTGCGGTAAAAAACGCGTCCATGATGCATGAATTGAAATTAAGGGCTAGATAGATATTGTGTTCCAGAAAAGTCAACGCATAGTAGTTATGAAAATGCCCGCAGAAAAGTGTCACTCTCAGCAACCAAACGGTTGCGTAAGCGGCCCGGCGCCGCCAATGGACTGGAAAGCAAGGTCTTTGACCACACTTATTGTTTTATTTCAGCTGGCGTTCTCATTAGCCCCAGTCTGAACAATACCACAGGAAGGAAACGACTGGATACGGGCGTGGACGTGAAAACTATCGCAGGATAGGCAAAAATCCGGTGCGCCGCGGTTACCTTACTATAAATAACAGTTGCGATAGAGAAATGCCATCAGTTGTGCAAAGTGATCAACATCGACAATGTTAGGACCGTTCGTGGTTTTCGCGATCGCTGTGGCCGCGGCAATTAAAGTGGAGTTATCTGACGAGAAAACGCCTTATGATTACGTCAAAGAGAGATTAGACGCGATCGGGACTGATATGAAATCTGGATTACCGCTATCCAGCAGTTATGAAGTGGAAGAAAGTGAGGATTACCCGGAGCAGATAGAAGGAGCTGCGTCTAATGTTCTGAATACTGTGGCTGGAGTTGGAGGCGTCGGTGGTATTGGTTTAGGTCAAGGGATTGGATTGGGCGGTATTGGTTTGGGTGGTCTTGGGTTAGGTCAAGGTTTGGGTATAGGATATGGAGGTCTTGGTGGCGTTGGAGGCGCTGGCGGTATCGGACTTGGCGGTGCTGGTCTCGGTGGAGCCGGACTTGGCGGAGGCGGCATTGGCGGTGGTGGCATTGGCGGTGGTGGCATTGGCGGCGTGGGAGTCGGCAACGGAGTCGGACTGATCAACCACGGACTTGGAGGAATTGGCCTTGGTGGAATCGGCTTGGGAGGTGGGCTCGGCGGTGGCCTACTTTACCATCCCATATTAAACTCTCAAGTTGGCGGTGGATACGTTGACAAGAATGCCTATGACTCGGCACAGAAAAAAGGCGCCGATGAGAATTTGGAGAAAGTTGAAAAGAAGGTCGAAGAAGAAGCTAAACACGGACAGGAAGGATTCCAACAAGCTGCTGCTGCTGCTAAAGCCGAGAAGGGAGAGTCCAGTTTCTACAAAGACGAGGAAGCTAAGAAAAAGGCCGCTGGAGATGAAAAGTTCTACGAAGGTGGTCAGAAGTTTGATAAACATGGTAAGCGACATGACTTGCGTGCATTCAAAATAAATGGTTTATATCCATACAAATATCCTAAACATTCACACTTAAAACACAAACTTAAACTTAAAACATAAACTAAGGTTTTCAAAAGTTATATCGGAGATATACTATAAAATAACATAACTTGAGTTACCATTGTCTTCCTATGCATAAGTATATCTGTAACTGTATTATTTTCTTTAGGCGCCAACGATGAGCAACTGAAAAAGGCTAAGAGCCACAAAAAAGGTCACGTGAGCAAGGGTTTCAAGTCTTCAAGCAGCAAAAACGAGGAAGAGAAATCTGAGACCTTCTACGATGAGGCTCATGACGAAGCAGATCATAAAGTTGCAGGACAAAATACTGGGTCGTTCGGAGAAAATGCCCAGCAAGGCTTCAAAGGAGCTCATGAGGAGAAGATCTTGGATGCCAACGCTCAGGGTAAAGAGGGACACCACGTGTCGGAGCAGAAGATTGATGATTCTAAAGGCAATAAGGTAAGAAATCATGACTAGTCTAATTTGGAAACAATTAAAACTTCTTTCTGAAATATTTCCGCAAAGCAATATTGGGACGAGAACTGGAAGAAAGTAGGTTGATGACATCACATGATTGTATATCCTAATCATAACAAAATAGAAGTATCTAACAACTAACAACACGTAGGATAGTAATAATACAGAGCTTCCAACTTTGCCGATAACCATCTTACCAGGTTATTTATTCTCTTTACGCACTTCCCATGGTAAAAGTGCCAAAAATTCCTCGCACGATCGCAACTGCTCAGGTAACAACTTCGAGAAGATGAATAAAACCAATACGTTCTCAGACTTATAAAGAGAACGTACTTACCAATAGTTCAAAAATATGAACATACTATTTACTCCGTTTAATAGGACGTCAAATTTTAGCAACGTCTGCCTACAGACTAAATAATTAGATACCTATGAATGGAGTTATTACCGCATAATTTTAGCCAGACTCGATATTTTGAGTCAAGACAAAAAATAATGAAGTGATACGTGTACCATCGATGCCTGTATCATGTGAAATGTTTTGATCAAAACAGCCTTGCCGCGGTTTAGAATATCAGTTCATATAGCTAAGATTTCCAGTTTGGTTCTTAACTATAGATAGGAATAAGCATCAAAAATACATTACTATCCATGTCCTAGGAGTACAGTGTTCACTTAAATATTGTTTCCACAGAAACAAGCAAAACTAACATATTACATTTAACCCTATATGAAGCATGGAATATAGAGGCCGTTTGAGAGGTTGCAACCCCTCACGAAATTATAGAGGTATGCTATCCCTTTCGACCGCTCCTTCTGGGCCGGACATAGTTGAAGGAAGGGTAGTAAAACTAAAATTTTATTAAAACTTTTGGATTAAAACCGCAAAATGTAGCAGCTTTATAAAGTTGGTAACTTGGCTATTTTGTTTATTCCTGTTAACAGAGGAGTGTTTTTTTTCATCTTATAAGGAGCCTAAAAATTTTATAATGTAAATGCAGTGTGCGTTGTCGTAGCGGAAACAGGTGTAAATACTCGATATTTGTGAAGATGATGAGGTAGAGCATGACGTCATATTGTACAACTGGGTACTTTTTTTTTTTTTTTTTATTTTTTACCTACACTTCTCTGTCATTCTACGCGGGTTTTGATTCCAACACCGCACTGACTGTTAATAATTGTTCTTAAGCCGTGTCTCCTGCGCCTATTTTGGTCTACTCACTACACAAAAACCTCTACACAAAACATTATCTTTTTTGACAACATATCTTGTTTGATATGAAAACATATAATATTTTCAAAAAACGCATAAAAGTGACAATGCCTTGTGTAGTACGTAGACAAAAATACACGCAAGAGATACGGCTTGTCGCTTACCTGTAACCACGGCTTCAAAAAGAAGACCACTTAAAACCATCATTCCCATTTTTACATAGGGAGAATTCCTGCAAAAGGGTTACAAAGGAGGGGCAGAACAACTGGAGAAGTTTAACAACCTAGGTGCTCACGCCATCCACGGCCACCAAGAAGCCACTGGTGGCTACCAGCAAAACAAAGGAGGCATTTTAGGCATTCACTAATAAAACTTCAGCTTTCTAGTGAATACATCGACCCCCAGATTGAAATAAACGCGATTTCTTAATTAGCACTTGGTGTTTTATTTCATACTCAGTGTAGAGATGAGGATAAATGGTGGATTATGGTCTGATCCTGAAGAAAGGTGAGTCCCGTGCTTAGCGGTTGGTGGATATGGGTTAAGATGAAGTGAAGTGAAGTGGACTGTTTATTAAAACTATTGGAGTACTAGCTACTGATGGAAGGATGAAAAGCCAACCTCTAAAGACCACTAGCACAGTGTTTAGAACCCAGATGTATTAATTCTTATCAGATTTTTGAACAACAGTAGCCGATAAGTAATTTATTTTTTGTTCATGCATGATTGGTAAATACCTTGACCGCAATCTCATCACAATGGTAAGGGACGATTCGACCGTAGTAAGACATGCTTATCTAGAAGATTGTGACATTTACATCCAATTTGTAGAGAAATAATGACGCCGGTAATGTGTCCCATTCCTTTGCTATTCCCATTATTGTCATTAACCAGCACATCGCTTCGTACGAAAAGCTAGAGAAGAATATGAAGTAGTTTTTTTACTGATGATGTGTTTCGTACGTGTTGTTTCAATGATAGAATGGATACTAAACTGGAAAATGAAACTAATTTCTCACAAGAATATGCTATTTAATTAAAGACAAACATGCAGTGAAAAGTTGACTTTCAAAACCTAAATAATTACAGAAACAATAACATAAAATCATTGGAAATTAACAAAATTAAATTAAATCGCTTCTTCACAATATTTCTCTACTGCGGTTGAATGGGCATTTTCCGTAGCCATTACAGTAGCTTGGTGATCTCTGCTTGGGGCTCGAATACCCCGACTCTTTGCTATATTGACTAACAAACCTAAAAAACAATATTTATTGAAACAATAAAACTCTATTACAAAGTATTAACAGGTGAAATATTTATTGGTTTAGATCTGTTTTTAGTTCAAATAAACAAACTATATCTAATTCACTATCGTCCTTTGTACTTATAATATGGCAGTTCTACATTATCTCCCGAATTTACGGTGTGAACAAGCACTTCGAAAAATATGGTCGTCTCGTGCCATAAATACTCGTATCTGTGAAGAGCATCTACCTAAAACATTCATATTTATTATGTTCAAGCCTGATCACGTTACTTCACGCCGTGAATGTATCGAACAAAAGAAGTAAGTAGGTTAAAATGAATAAAAGCCTGTGGCTGACTGCGCAACCAGATTTTAGACCACAAATTCGATGAGTAAAATCGAAACCACAATATAAATCATCTACATTTATGAGTATAACAATTTGATTATAATTTTAGATAACAATGCGACTAAAGCGTTACATCATAGAATAAAACTACCTAAAATTTTATAACAATCGCAAAGGCATCGCATGCTATCGTTTGTCGGGTTGGAATACCGTTACAGATTCTTTAAAAAGTTGGTGTACCCGGCGGATTCTGGAGTAGGCGGCGTGAACACTGTCGAGGATATCTTGTTTGATGTATTCGATCGCTGAAATAAGGAAGAACATTGCTGGGATTTCGTAAAAAGGGGGGCGAGGCCGCGAAATCCGAAAATCCATTGAAGCCTCCGCTTTAATAGAATCTCAGATTTTCCGGCTTTGCGCAGAGTGTGTGAAAAAGACAATACCAGTTTGACGATGATATCCTTCCTACTGATTATTGAAGAGTCATCGTTCGTCTTACGTGGATTTCCGATTCAGTGGGTTGTCAACCCTTTTGTTGCTACTGTCGATCGATCAATCTCGAATGAGGTAGTCTGGACTTGTTGTCATTTGTTGCGGCATAACAAGAGCTATCAATCAGTATCAATCGGTACCTATAGCCTAACGTGCTCCTTAGGGTACTGAACGATGTAAATCCACATTTGAACGGTGGGTAGAGAACCGAAGTTTCGAGATCTCGCTGGGTTGCAAAGTCCACCGCTCGGTTATCTAGACACATTTTCCAAGACTGTAATGCCACGGTTCAATATATGCTGGTGACCTTCGAGCCTCAGTGTTATTCGCTATTCCTATTCCGTGAAAATACGAAACTAGAATACAAAGTAGCAAACTTATTAGATAAAAAAAGTTATTTACCTGACTGTTGGCGCTGAAGTTACTCGATCTGTTTTTGCTTATCCGCTGAGGGGTCACCAGGGCCGACTGATACTGCTGTACCGATATGACATTGACATGTTATCAATTTGGTTATGTTGTTATGTAAAGGGATGGGGAGTTCCCAGCGGTGCTTCGAATGAGGAAAATAGAAAGGGTGTGAATAAATTTTCGAAGAACTGTCAGGTGGTACAAGAGAAACCGAAGTGTGGGCTTTTCTTACCGGAGGCATAGTTTTATTTTGAGTCATTATCTCATCCAAGTTAACTTACTTGGATGGCAAAATAACAGCTACCCAGCTGTTTAAAAAGTATGTGAAACTATAATGTATAGTAGCCAATTTGCCAGTTCTGGGGGGTTTCGAGTTGGATTCGATCCCATGCAGTGGAAACAATTGTACGAGTATCAGGCCTTTTCTCTGAATCTGAATGGTAGTGGATAGTGTCCATTCAAAATGTCCATTCAAAATTGTTTTAAATTCATTCTAAATATTCTTTAATGACCAGCTTCCTCCTAATGACAAAATAGAAGTCAACAAACAAGTTTCTTTGTTTGTTACGCTTTCACGTCTAAACAACTAAGCCGATTTTAAAAATTGTTTCACCAAATGAAAGCTACATTATCAGCGAGTAACAAAGGCTATATTTTATCCCGATATTCCCACGGGAACGGGAATTACGCGGGTGAAACCGTGGGGCGCAGCTAGTAATAATATAAATAAGGAAAATTGATTAAAATTGTGATGATAAAACGCAGTTCATAGGCCATATTACGAAATGGCCGATAGTGGTCGCAAAGCTGGAATAAGGAGTTCCCTATTACAAACAATCTTGCAGACAAGGAAAATAACACTTAAAAAAGGAAAAAAAACAAAGTTTCTTATTTTCTGGATATTCTTAATCAGTCTTGTACTCGATCGCAAATTAAATGATCGAGTTACTGTTTCAACTGTTTCCATAAGTAATAGAGTTTGGCGGAGTGCCCGAGGCATATTTATTCTGAGATCAAGAGAAAATAAGGTTAATATTGGAAAAGGAAAAGGTGCCTACAGCCTTCGTAACTTAGAGCTGATATATCAAATTATCTGGATTATATTTATTGATCCTTTTTTGAACTGAAATCAATGTTTTTAGGATACGTGGCAATATGTAAGGTAGAATTAAAATTAGTGATAACAAACGAGCTACAACTAAACCAATAATATTTTTGGATAGTCGTTCAATTCTATTAAAGAATCAAAACACTCGAATAACTAGCTAGTTTTTTTTACATTACTAAGTATCGCAATGAACAAGTCGTTCACCTGGCGGTAAGCGCCGTGCCTGCCAATAACGAACCCAGAACTTTCCATTAAAAAATCTTGTGCGGCACTGCACAGCGCTTGTCACCCTGACACAGGTTCTAAAGTCTCATATGCCCAGTAATTTTGCAGGAAAGACCGCCCTTCAAACCAGAACACAGTAATGTTTGCACACTTCTGCTTCGCAGAGATGTGGTATTCTGGCAAAGACGTGGTACTTCCCCAGGCGGAGTCTTGCAGAAGAGGCCTACCACTACAAACGTTTAAACTAGAAATCAAAAAATGTGTTCCAAAAACCTACCCCATTACATAAAATCCAACCCCAACATATAAATAGAACACAGAAGCTATTAAGCCCGTGAAACTGCTGTTGCCCTATTTTTAGGTGTTCACAAAAAGTCACACAAAAGCACCCAACACAGTAAAAACCTCATAAAGCCATACTCACAGCGAAAGGCGTACTCTTGGCCGTCCGTTTGTACGTAGGCGTAGACTGAACGTAGCTGGGCGACAGATTGGCGCCCGGGGATATTGGGATGTTGAATGGGGACACTTGCTCTGAAAAGATGGGGAATATTGCGCATTTCAGGCGTTTCGGATGAATGAGACGATGTTGGAGAAACTCCAACTCCGTTCTTTACCTTTGTTGTATACTAACTTTCCGGTACCTATATAATAGGACTCTATGATACTAACGACATCAAATTATTTCGCCATTAGAAGACTCGGTCGGTTTTGTTTTATTTCTTGCCACAGTAACAGCCTCAAAGTTACGAGGTTTCTTATCTACACTACTGTACACCTCTTCACTAATATCCAAACCCAACTAATTATGTACCTACCTAATTATTTACACTGTGCATAATAATATTATGTTTGTTGTATTATAAAGAGGTAATTTGTGTGTGTGTGTGTGTGTGTGTGAAGGAAACTATAAAATAATAAAGGACTTACTCGATTGGCTTGTCATCTGGGATTCCATACTCTTTATGATTCTCTGATACTCCTTCAGTTGTTTGTGTTGCTTCTGGCATAGTTCTGACATGCGTTTTAACTCGGTCCTTGCTGAGTAGAACTTTTTTGTCTAAAAAGTGATATTATGATTGATTTATCTGTACCCAGTTTAGGTATAAGTGTCGTAATTTTCTAAGTATGTACCTGATAAGAAGTTATTGGTCTATCTATGTATAGATTATCTAATTACTAAAGTTCTCGTTTCAAGGCGGCTAGCTATTGAGATTTTAGTAGGTAGGTACATGACAATCAGATCTCTATAGATCAGTAACTTAACTGATCTAACATAAACAAATAATCTCTAACGAAATTAATGCTAGACATTTCGGTCTTAATGTTTTATTTGCTGACCATTTAATTTGTATGTTTTCCTTAATATTTCTTGTTTCAAAGTGGTTGGCATTAGAGAAACATACAAGTTAAATGGTAGGCAAAGCAAATAAAAATCAAGACCTAGCATGAATCTCATCAAGGATTAGATTTTGTAAATAGATTTAATGCAATTAATTAACATTATAATATATAAATTGTAATTGTAATTGTAAGTAGGTATATGGGTTTCCTTTACTTACAAACTATATGCAAAGCTAAAAGCATTGTATTGTCTACCTACATTTACTTAGGTATATAAAGAAAAGTTTAACAGGCTTTACCGACTGCAATAAATAAGAAAGCAGCCGACGTCTATGCTGCCTTTGAAACTGTAAAACTTCACAGCACTTTTTAACGATTTCCTCCGGCTCCGTAAAGTAATCTTGAATTTCTTGATTCATCTTAAAACAATCAAACGACTTAGCGACTAACATAAATCTATACCAAAACAAATTAAATAGGTATATTATAAAGTTACATACATCGGGAACGAGTTTCATGATGGAACATGGTACACGGCATACTAAGCAAATGCTTTCTTTTGTACCTAAAAGTAAAATCAATTTATTATATTTCACAGACAAGAACTGCAGAGTTTACGTTGTATAAAATGTAGCAGAAATATTACAATCTTTACAAACCATTTTCCAAGCAATTGTTGCAAAACATGTGACCGCATGATGTTAAATGCAGAGTAATCCCCGGCTCTAGCTGCACAAAGCAATTGTTGCAGTGAATCCAATCCATCGTAACTTAATTAATTGCCGCCATTGCAAATCAAAACAGATTAATTTGGATGATAATTTTTTAAACAATGATTATGTATAAATATGTAGGTACCAATGACGACTACAAAATAATGTAGGTATAAGTGACGTAAGTTTTTTTTTTTTATTTTGTTAATGCTATCAATCAACTTATCCTAAAGATCCCTTTGCAAAAAAAAGTTATAAACATTGACGAATTGATTGGATTGATATCGTTGTCTACTTATCCAGTAAATAAATTTTTACCGCGTAAAATGTAATTTTTATAAATATTTTTAAATGAATATACATTGGTACCCACTTCTATTAGCATTTAAATAAAGAGATGCGCATAATTTAAAACAAAATTGAAGAATGCCTATAAAATTAAGAAAAAAGTTAAGTTTTTTATATTTCTTCGTTGATTTTAAACAAAAACGGCCAGTGTAATACTTGAAACTATGAAATTGTAGACTTTTTCGATCAATTTGTTTCTTCTTCTAATCTTTCTTAGTGGCCTATCAGTAGGCATTTAGCTAGGTTAAGCCTAGAAAAGGTTCACTGAGGAATAATAATGAAGAAATACGCAGAAAAACTCGTAAATGTTTTTGTTTACATAGGATTCCCTGTGTCCAGGAAATCAGGAACTATCCTCATAGTTCCTGATTTCCTGATCGTGCTCCTACAAACACCCAGTGTCAGGGCAAATACCTGCGTGTGAATTACACAAATATTTCCTACGCAGGAATCGAACCTACAGCCTCAAACTTTGCAGCGGTTCATCGCTAATTTACCTATGCCAAGTTTTCCAAGGAGGCCGGCAATGATTTGCGAGATTTTAACTCACAAATATTCTACCTGATTTACTATCTCCAACCAAAACTGTGTATGTGTGTGAATAGCCATCTAGCTGGGCAAAGACAATGAAGATAACACATGAATATAATAAAGAAGTCGCGGTTACAAGCATCAGTTGTGTTTATCGGTGGACGCGCGTGGTCGCCTTGACCATGGCTTCGAAACTCATATTTTTGATAGCCTTGACCTGTGCTTGTGCCAACGCGAAATCAGCGTGTATGTTTTTTAAATAGGCTGTATGATAAGAATTGCTTGTTACACATTTTAACTTTTTAAAACTTTACTCGAATAGAGGGAAATTCAAATTTAGAATTTAGCCCATTTTGTAATCCTTTTTCGTTTGTTCGAGTTTGTCTTTTATTTTTAAATACATATTTTATCAAACGAAATAATTAAGAGTTGAAAGGTACAACAGTGAGCAAAAAGTTTCTGAAGTAATCAAAAAGCTCTACAATCGGCCTGGCGATTTTGATCTAAACATTTCTTAAATGGATATATCCAATTAAGAAATCACACCTTCCTGCCTGTTATTGCCTGCCTGAATGTTATTGATAGAAAGTGTTTTTTTTTTTATGTTCAGACAAAATATGTGTGCCGGCGCAGCATTTAAAGGCCTGCGAGGAGATGCTGGAAGTTCCAACGAAATCCAAAGCTTTGCTGGAATGCATCCCTGCTAGAGACAGGTAAAATAATTAATAGCTCATAATACCAACGTTCCTTCACTAGTTTCAAATTTCGGTTGCGTGGACACCATTCAACACTTGTTAGAAAATGTTAAAAATTACATCGTAAAATCATTGTGGACACTTTCAAACCTTGTAAAAGTACAAATCGAACGTAAATTTAATGTAAAATAGGTATTTTTACTGCTGTAATTTGTAAAGTTTTACAAATAAATGTGTAACAATTACAGCAGTTATCCTAAAAGAAAATATCATAATGAAAGTTCACTGCTATCAGGGTGGACTGCCTCTACTACATCCAGCAGCGTCAAGCAGACCTAGTCCCGGTAGATCCTGAGGACATGTACGTGGCTTCCAAGATCCCCAACCAGGACTTTGTCATCTTCCAGGAGTATAGGACTGATGAAGAGCCTGATGGTAAGTTTTTGTTGAATTGGCCACCTTAAGAGTTTGACCCTTAGATACAAGTACCTTAGTATGGCATTTTGAGTATTGGACATTCTGCACCTTATTCCCATGGGCAGCAGGGTGCACGGGGGTGCACTTGCACCACACTCATTAACCCTAGAACTTAAATTGGATGCCTAAGGATATAATTATTTCACACGAAAACCGATTTAGGAAACTAGGGTTACATGAGTGTTTGTTCAGAATAGAATATAATAGTACACACTATTCTATTCTATTCAAGAAATTAAATGTGTGCTGGGACACATAGTAGAAGTAAACCTTGAACTAAAAAAAATATTAAAAATAAAATCATAAAAGATATTTTAAAAAATATACGAAATGTAACTCTCTCTCGCTTTCTATCTTCACTAACTTATATCCCTCTCAACTTCGGTTCGCCTCGCCTGATCACATTTTTCGTAACGCATTCACCAGCTTACTCCCCAAGTCAAGAGTGCGCAAAGAAGTTTTACTTCAAAAATATTGAGATTTTAAAATTTAAAAAAGGTCCGACAGCATCCTAGTGCAACCTTGTGTTATGTTTCGAATTTATAGCCCAACACGCATTATCGAAATTTCATAAGAAGCCTTAAAACCTCCTTACTTCTCGTTCCACAACTTAAAAACAAGAAAAACGCGTCAGTACATTTTGATTGCATGCAATACGCTCCCAAACTTTCAATCTCCGATAAGTTTACATAACCTAACGAGAGAAAGTTTTACTATAGCCACAAATTGCATCTACTTAGTTAAGTATGAGTATACTTCAGATAACAAGAGCCAATGACTTTTTATATCAGTTGTATGGTAGGTAATAAGTAATCAAGTTTGGTAGCAGCTCAGTTGGTTGACAACAAGACCTGTTTTTAATGACCGGTCATAGTTTATTATGTACCTATCTGGGAGCTTAAAAAGCTACTAAGTAGCACATATTTTGATCTTTGGAATGTGTACTACGGAAATTGTGTTGATATAAATCTTAAAATAATTATATCATAGTGCGGTCCTATCGTCAATTTATCCATAACGGACACACAATAATATAAGAATACAATTTCAACTACAGCAAAGGCATTGACTATTTGGTTAGATCATCAAGAATCAAGATACGCTTACCTACCTAAGTATTGTCTGTTCCACCCATTCCATCGTCGATCCGCCAGCGCCACCGTTACATGGTGGACATTCCATCTGAACGCACGAAGCGGTTTGCCTCCACATTCATTATGGGTACCGCTAAGGAGTGGAACTCCTTGCCTGAGTCTGGGTTTCCCGATAGTTACAACCTGGGAGTCTTCAATTCACGAGTGAATAGGTTACTTCTACGTAGGCTTGCACCATCGTAGACCGCGTTGTCACTTAACATCAGGTGAGATAGTGGCCAAACGCAAACCTATTTATTAATAAAAAATAATAAGATCCCCATCATGTTTGTTACCAGAATCCCACTAGCTATAAAAAAATATACTCACATGGTTTAAAAAAGGACACTCATGAAAACTGAATCTTCGACCAGATTAGAAATAGTTTAAATCAAAAGTAACCTGCATGAAACTTGACAGACTATCGGCCAGACTATCTTCCATTATTTCTAACGTGCTTAACGTTAGTTCCAAGACTAAAATAAACTTAACTTACTCGTAGTCTAGAAGAATCTAGAAAGTAGAGCAGAGAGTAAGCATTAACTTAATTACTAACTCAAAACTCCGTCTTTTTTACCGTCTCATTAAAACGTAAAACATCGCTGACGCTGCTAAGTAGAAGGGCGTCTCGAGGGAAATCAGTTCAGGTAACGGCGTCGGCGTTTTCATGAGCGCAGTCCTCTAGCGATTTCTTTTACGTTTACCTACTAAGTAGGTACATCTATAATAGAGCTCGGTGGTAGTATTTATGCCTCTGGTTTTTATTATTATTAGTATAGTAAGTAAGATAAGTGCCTACTGAGATAACTTTAATTGTTCATTACCAAATTATTGGTACCTGGTAGGTCGACCGGACCACGTAGTTTTTGTTTCTCTTTGTAACTTATGTATCTACCGACTCAAGTTAAACTCTACTTGGAACATATTATTTAGCCACGATTCTAGGTCGTACCTAGTAGGTACTGACTAAAAATATTAAGCAACCCATTATTACGTGTGGTAAAGCCATCTGAATATTTTTAACACTTTGACTGCTAAGCCACGGGTGCGGCTCTGCACGCTTCATAGTGTTTTCCCATACAAAAAACACAACAGTTTTGTTTTGCCGCACACGCGGCAAGTTGTGAAAAACACGACAGTTGTGTTCTCAGCACTGAAAGTGTTAAACCAAAGCTTGGATTTGTGTCTCTTTTACATAGTGGAAATTAACTATTCAATCATATAATTTTCATCCGCCAAGCAGTAGTGTGCAAATATTACTGTGTTCCGGTTTGAAGGGCACTGTTTCCAGAGAAATTACAGCGTAGGTATAAGAGACTATAGAACCGTTGTCTCAGGGTGACGAGCGCAATACAGTGCCGCACAGGATTTTGTTATGGAAATTTCTGGTGGTACTGTAGCTGTTATGGGCAGGCGTGGCGCTTACCATCTGGTGAACGACTTGATGGTCTCGTTACTTAGCAACATAGAAAAATCAAAATAAGATTAAAACTGGAAAACTTTATTTTACAACAGAGAAGTTTCGTTTTGATTAAGGTTTTTTTCTTTACCGCAGCACCATTCCGGTACGAGGCTGTGATCGTGGTCAACAAGGATCTGCCGATCAACAACTTGGACCAGCTCAAAGGTCTGAAGTCCTGCCATACTGGAGTTAACAGAAACGTCGGGTATAAGGTCAGTTTGCCTTTTCACCTTAACCAAATTGGGTCAATATCATGGAGGATGCAGCCGTTATCGTGGCATTTATTAATTTTAAATAGCACAGGCAGGCCAGTCTCGCGCTTACTATCAGTCTAATGTTTTGCTCGTGTAAAATAAACAAAAGCTACTATTGCTAGGTACTGCAATCAATTCTATTGTGGCATTGTACCGTAAACGACAGTTGAATTCAGATCCGCAGGTCAAATGTCCTAATGACTCGAAAATAGAAGTTTCCATGCGAGATGACATCGAAATGATTTGGTTTCGTATCGAAAAGTTTCGAATCCGACTAGCTGGAAGGAAGGTTTCAAAACGTACACTAACTACCTCGTAATTTAGTTACACACGGCCTAAATAAAGCTCTTAAATCCAAAATCCTCACATCTAATTAGGCAAGTGTCGTAGTTGCATATCATTATTTACTATTTTTTGTATGAAACCGGTAGTCGAGCTGAAAGCGTGCATTTGCCATTTGAGTTCAAGGCAGACGAGATGTTTCTTCTGCCGGTTTCTGTTATTGTGCCAAATATTTGCAACACACTATGTTGTATACTGCATAGTCACTGTAACGCATTGACACCTGCCTACGCAACCGTACCAATACTTTCATATTATCGGTTTTCTAACAAAAGTTACCAACATTGCACTAAGAATTAGGGGGTTGAAGCGTTGAAGTGGCAGTGGGCAGGCCGATATCCGTTGGGGAAGAAAGGTTCTTGAGTTGCGACCACGGACCGGAAGGCGTAGCGTAGGACGGCCCCCCACGAGGTTGACCGACGACCTGGTGCGAGTCGCGGGGAGCCGCTGGATGTGAACAGCTAGCAACCGCTCGTTGTGGCATTCTATGGGGGAGCCCTTTAGTCAACAGTGCGTGTCTTGCAGCTGTTGATAATGATAATGATGATCTGTTTTCTTACAGTAGTGCAAATTAAATCTAAGTAAATATAGCCTCGTACTTCAGTTATAAAGGCACTATCTTGAATATCTCAAGATGACGAGTGCAGTTCCACACTGTATTTACTGTATCCAAGTAGACAGATGCCAACAACTTGACCCTGTCATCGTACATTGTTTATAAACACTCTTTAAACTTTCATGCAGACTTCTCGTCCTGTACTTAATTGAGCAAGAAGGTATTATATCCCGATGAGTCAAGCCTCAGCACCACAAAAGAACTTATATTTTAAAAAGACCTTGACTAGGTAAATGACGTACTCCCATCTGACCATCAAGGGACGATCAGAATCAACAATGAAGTGCTACTGCAAAAAAACTCGTACACTGACGATACCGATCGCGATACTATTGTAATTCAAGGCGCAAAGCAATGAATAGAACATGAGATGCTACAGAGGATATTAAAAAATAATGCATTCAGAACAATGCTGCATACTTGAATTGTAATAAAAGTTGGTTCTTTGTTCTCGTTATTCGCAAAACACTAAAAACACTGGAATAGGAATACTTATACTTGGTCAGAATTAAAATAGCAAAGCAAACAAGGTACACACCTTGTTTAACCAAGAAACTGAATGCAAAAACGGACATTCTGATGTAAAAAAAACTGTTCTTACCTATTTTAGAAACATGCAAATCATCTGTAGTTACATAAGTAGGTACTACTTCGTTATTTATTTTGGTCTAAATCCATCAGATTCCACTTACAATGATGATGAAGCGCGCTATCTTCCCGAAAATGAACGACCACAGCATTTCACCAAAAGAAAACGAGCTGCGAGCCTACTCCACATTCTTCAAGCAATCCTGTATCGTCGGCAAATGGTCACCCGATCCTAAAACCAATTCCCACTGGAGTAAGTATGGTTTTGACTTGATATCATAAAGACATTCGCTCAATAATTAATTAGCAGATTGTATTTTTCTTACAAGGGTAAACCGAATAATGTAAGCTTACAAGGAAACCCGGCTTTGAATATGCCAGATTCTATAACAAAATTTCTAAATCAAAGGTGCTGAGAGAATGTAATGAATGTATGTCAAGAATTCACGTCAGCCCTCCGGCTGGATAGGGAACATAATTATGTTGAGTTGAGACTCACTGCAAAAATTCTATTCAAACTTTTAAATTGGAGACGTGCTCCATTTTTAAGTGACTAGGTACATTTTCTCTCTCTCACATTAGTTTCCAACGAGCCAATACCAGTTTCGTACCGTAAAGGAATCGATCAGTCGGCATGTTTCTAGAATTGCAAATCTAGATAAACTCGAAACGAACAAAGCGAATCGAGCGAAGCGATACGGTTGAATGCAATTTCCCTTTGACCAGTCGAGATTAAAGGGGTTTGAAAAGTCCCGGTGGAGGCTTTCAACCTTGCCCCAGTTTTGCAGTAAGCTGCTTCTGAAGCGGCTCGAATAGAAATATTGTAGGTAAGTATAGATATTTCGACTGAAATATCTTTTTGATATTCAACTTTTGTTTTGATTCACGGCCACTGGAGGATTGTGGGCTTTGTGCTTTCATTTTCAATGAGTTGGAAATTTTTTGGCAAGCGCTCGAATTGTTTATTCAATTGTGTTTAGTTGTTTTAGAAAATATCATTTTAGATTCTACCCAACCGGAGGTTTGCGTATTTATAAATATAATATTGTTTTTAGAGACTAAAATACTCGGGTAATATTCTTAGTAGTGAATGTTTTTTTTTCCTTGGCATTGACTCAAATAATGTGATCAATAGATTATTCTTTAATTATCCTATTGTATGTACGTAGATAATTTCGATTGAACTCAGCTATTTAAATTATAACTATATTAAAGTGAGAGCAAGAACTCCTTTCCCAAACAGCTTCATTAAAGTAATCCAAGTCTCCTTTGTTACAAACACTTTTACTTTATTCTAGAGGCTCAATACAGCCAGCTTTGCGCACTTTGCGAGCACCCCGACAAATGCGACTACCCTGATAACTACAGTGGGTACGAAGGCGCGCTCCGATGCCTGGCCCATAACGGTGGGCAGGTGGCTTTTACTAAGGTCATCTATGTGAGGAAGTTCTTTGGAGTAAGTTGATTGACAACATTATTTTTAATTTACCTTCAGTTTGATTCAGGTCGACAAATCTATTGATGTTCAAAAATATCATTCTACATAATATACTCCGTGGCCGTTATTTATTACGATGTTTTCGAAATGATCTGTTCGAAATTTCTGCATAACAACTTTCTATAAAAGAATATAATAATAATCAGAACCGCTTTCTCCCAGCTCCCAGTGGGAACAACCCCCGCCAGCCAGTCACCAGAGAACCCCGACGACTTCCGGTACCTTTGCGCGGACGGGTCCAAGGTCCCGGTGCGGGACAAGGCGTGCTCGTGGGCCGCGCGGCCCTGGCAGGGGCTGATAGGGCACAACGACGTCCTGGCCAACCTCTCGCCCTTGAGGGAGAAGATCAAGCAACTTGCTGATGCTGGTAAGTTGGTAAAGCTTTACTGATCTGGATAGGTCTATTAACTCCTTGTATGTCTCATTTCCAGATTTCTAAACACAATAGATTTTTGATTGGTGTCTGCCAGGCTCCTTGACTTAACATACTTACGATTTTCTCAGATAAGTAGATATAAAAAGTTATAACCTATTGATAACAACTCCAGTTACCACTATATATTATACTTTCCCATCTGTTACTGCCAATTGACTTGGCAGGAAGTTGCGCATTAGGATAATAAGAACGGGGTGCCTATCAGTGACAAAACACGAGATTGAAGGCTTATATTGGGTTGCTGACCGCTTCTGCACACATTTAATATTAAAGTCATAATTTCCACCATATTATCCTACTACATATTCTACTCAAAGAAATGCATCTGCTAACTCATTGATTAAAATTCCAAGGTGCGACTTCTCAACCAGAATGGTTCACAAAAGTCCTAGGACTAACCGACAAGATCCACCACGTAGCGAACAACATTCCCATCCAGCCGATGGACTACTTGAACAAGGCCAACTATACCGAGGTGATCGAGAGGGGCCACGGACCGCCTGAACACGTTGTCAGGTAAATATTGGCGTAAAAATGTAAGCAAGACTGAATAATTGTGAGTATCTTGTCAAACTATCCGGAAACGGCTCGAAGGATCAAATAACTCCATTAAAGGATGCACTAGCATAGAAATGTAAGCAAGACTGAATCAAAGGTAATATCTTATCCTTCGTAAACGGCTCGAAGTATTAGACTTCCTGGGTCCACAAAGTTTGTGGTTAAATATTATAGACACTTCGTCCATATTTACTCCTCATCTAGGAAAAGTGGCATGGATTGTAAACAAGTCCATCTTCTTCAAGGCCGACTGGTATCGTATTTCCGGGCCTATAAATATAGCTTTCAGATTAATAGTGGTGTACCAAGTTTCTCAAATTAGTAGTCGTTGAGTAGGTACTTGACACGAAGGCCGCTGGGTCATTGGAAGGAATAAAGACGAGCTTAACTGGTTAATAATACATGATTGTACAAATAAGCTGCATGTATTTTAACTCAAAACTCCTTGTTTAAACCTAAACTCAGAACATGTCTGAATGCCTGGCTCGGTAGGTACTACATAATTCTTATGTACCTTCGTTAATAATTCCGTTCAAACAAAAGGTCAACTTTAGATGGTATTAAACAATGCTAAGCACTTATTTCAATGGGAACTTCCAGTTGTGGGTCTCTTCTCTACACCTACCTACATGTAAAAATCTAGTGACCTCTATAAAGCTTTCATAACTAATGCCTCTTTTTATGAAGCCCGAGCAATCTTCTATATTCATTTCATGGCCAGCCGCCTCAAGCTGCGCCTTAGTCCGGATTATGTTACACAAGCTGTCCAAAGCTATCACCGGGAAGACATAGTACTATACTACATACTGCCTGGCAGCCTCATCGTGTGTAGGCACTATAAGAACTGCGTGCTACCTACGATAACTCTCAGCCGCGGCTCCCAGCTATTGACACACTAACCTATTCCGTCATCAGGCAATGCGTGACCTCAGAGTCAAACGCGCGACGTTTTACTTTGACTAAGGTAGCGTAACCATTACCCTTTGACCAAAGGCTACGAGCTACGAGAGGCATTTTCAATTCAAACGAAGCTGTGGATTCGCATTTTGTAATTACAGCAACTAGTAAAATCCATTTGGATTTTCATTTTAAATAGTGTTGTAGTTTAGTTTAAGCATTTACCATAACCGAGCCGAGTGCCAAATTAGATAATAATATGCCTTTATTCCTTTTTTTACCACACCCATGCCATAGTTTTTCATGATCTTGAAAAATATTTAGGGAAATATATTTATGGAAGATTTTAGCGATATCTAAAAAAAAATTTACTACGTGGTCTTAATGCCACAGTTAGCAGGGAACAATTAAGGCGTAGTCTTTCTTTTCTGCTGTTAGGATCTGCTCTGTCCTCGCTATTTACTAAATTAGTAACAAATGGCACGGCTAACTTTCCAACTTTTCCGAAGTTGCTAACTACATAAACGGCCAGTTCTTGAAGCCATTTCATTAGGAACTTCTATTAAGAAATTATTCAGTTCCGTCCATTTATTTGCAGACTTTGCGTGACATCCAACGTGGCATTGGCCAAATGCCGATCGATGTCCGTGTTCGCATTCAGCCGAGACATCAGACCAAAGCTGGACTGTGTCCAGGAAGCTACGGAGAATGATTGCTTGAAGAGTGTTAGTATCTATCAATACTTTCATTAGTATAGCAACTTGCACAATCAGCAACAAGTCGCTGAACATTCAATTTAACTTTACGCACGCAAACTTTTTTTAGGTAACAACTTTCGTTACTGACCGTACCTACTATATTTATTGTGAGGACCCTTTTGTTTTTTTCTTGCCTTCCAGAAGTAAACTTAATAAGTGCCCGTCCAATGATCGATTTCTTGCCGATGGATGAATCCCAAGCTTATTTTAGAAGATTTTCCTTCGCTAATCAGGTACAAGACAACGGCTCAGACCTGGCGTCAGTGGATGACATGAGGGTAGCATCGGCCGCTAAGAAATACAACCTACATCCAGTATTCCACGAGGTTTACGGCGATGCCAAAACTCCAAACTACGCTGTTGCTGTTGTAAAGAAAGGCACTTCTTACAGCAAGATTGAAGACTTGAGGGGCAAAAGGTAAAGAGTAAAAGGATCTCGGAGCACATTGTCGACAAAAGCACGATGATCTCTAAATCTTTGTCGTCTTCAGCTAGACAACTCTTTAAGACTTTAGATATTTAGACCTTTCTCAAAAGCCAGATGATCTAGAGAATGTAGGGTGCAATATCCACTAAGGATACGTATGTTCACTTCTTTGGAATGACAGCATATTTTGTGGCGTAGTTTATGATGCGTTGTTTGGAAAGCGTGAGGTTACGGGTTTTATACCAGTAAGGGCAAATTTTTGTGAGAACCAAGTTTTTGTCTCAAGTTTGGGTGTTTTATGACTATGGTCCTTCGTTATTTATGATTCCCTAGATACAGGGAATCCTATTAGGAGTCGGGAATTCAGGATATTTTTACATTGTGGTGACGTGTTGTTGGGACCATAGTTATCTGTTCTATAGGTATTATTTTTGTTATCAGGTCCTGTCACAATTCCTACGGCACCTTCAGTGGCCTTGACGCTCCACTCTACTACCTCATCAACAAAAGGGTTATTAACTCTGATCAAGTTAGTATTGTATATTTTTTTGAGTTTCTTCTTACATCATTTGCACTAGTATTAGGTATTTCCGTATTTGTGATAGCCTAACATCAGTTCAGTCAGGTTAATCAGTGTTGAGAACCTTGGTATCTTCAGCTTGGGACACATTAAAGCCTAGAAGGGCCGACGATTTAACCAGGCGTGTTCTGTTTTGGAAGTCTGTGTCCCAGCAGTGGGAAAAACATGATATGATGGTGAAGAGTTAGACCGCACGGAACCGTAATTTCCATAGCTCTACGTCTTTCTGTCTCTTATGCGTCCTACCTATTCGTCATTCGTTAGAGCAAGAAACACTGCTGGCTTGATGAAAGCTTTTGTTGGTGCAAAAACTGATGTTGACTATTTCTCTTTTCATATTGTCTCCATATTTTCAGTGTGTGAAAAATCTTGGCGAATTCTTCTCTGGTGGTTCTTGCTTGCCAGGCGTTGACAAATTGGAAAACAATCCAAGAGGTAATGAGTAAATTTATCGCAATAAACTATTAAAAATCCTTACTTATATTATAAATTCGAAAGTAACTCTGTCTGTCTGTTGCTCTTTCACGCCTAAACTACTGAACCGATTGAAATGGAATTTGGTACAGAGATAGTCCAGAGCCTGAGAAAGGACATAGGGTACTTTTTAATGCGATAAAAGCATTGTAAGGGTATGAAATAGGGGATGAAAGTTTGTATGGAAATATGTAAGGTTTCGGCTAAACCACTGCACCGATTAAAAAAATTATTTCACAAATGGAAAGCTACATTGACAGCGAGTAACATAGGCTATTTTTATCCCCATATTCCCGCGGGAACAGGAACTACGCGGGTGAAACCGCGGGGCGCAGCTAGTTAAATATAAAGTTAATTTTAAATGTTTATTGAACAGGTGATGACGTATCAAAGCTGAAGAAACAATGTGGGGGGGACAGCAGCCCGGTGAAATGTCTTAAAGAAGACCGCGGTGACGTTGCTTTTGTCTCAAGTAAGTAGCAAGGTACTTAGCCCACCTACTGGTGGAAATGGTAAATAGTCTAGGTAGGTACTTTATCCACATTTCGATTTACATCTTATTTTACATTTTATCGTTAACCCCTCAAGGCTTTGACGCAAAAGGAACGCGAACTCCGATGCTAAAACCCATGACCGCCTACTGTATGCGAGGTACCCGAAATATCACAATAATATTTTCTTCAAAAACTATCTTAATAGGTTTTCTACAGAGCTACAAAATAAAAGCTATTTTATTTACAGAAAAGTTTAACAGAAAAAACTAATAGTACAAATAAAGGGTCTGTTTGTATGGAAGTAGGCGTTCTTTTTGTTTGCCCACCCTCTTTTGTGTACAGAGGTCAAGGGTTCTGAACGAGCGCTGCCAGCTAAGGGGTGAATAAATAAAATGCCATCTTTAGCTCTTTAGCCTTCTAACCTACTTTTAGGCTTTAATAAATAGAGTTATTTTACAGTTGACTTATAGTAAATATTTTTTTAATCATTGTTAGCGCGGCAGCTAAGCTGTATAGGCTGAGCGCGCCTCCAATGGCGGGGGAAGGATGGCTGGTAGAAGAGTAGTACAAAGGAACTTGGCGACTAACCTGGTCTCCATGCAACTGCAATCACCTCGGTTCGGGTCCGTCTCCAAGCTGCTTGTTCCTTCAGGATGTTATGACGATCGATGTAGTGGACTGTATTTTAGGCGGTTGGTGCGTGTCGGCAAGGAGCGTTTACGCGGCGGGTTTATAGCGGGTTTTGTTTATATTTGCGCGTCGAATTCACGTGGACCACCACAGAGGAGCAGCAGATCCAGTACTTTGGATTCGGCGAGAGCGGCAGCCGCGAAGGACGAGGGTCGATCGCAGACTACCTGCGGCGGCAAGCAGTTTTCTCGTGGATACCACGATATGAGCGACAGAGATAGTCGCCAAGAAATGATAGGAATAGGAAGGTTGGAAGGTATTATGAGTGCCAATGTAAGTGGCGCGAACATTTGCCCCCGGCCTAAAAACCATTGGTTTTTAAAAGAAAGCGGGAAATAAAAAATAAAAATAAGAGTTAAACTCTTAAGCAGTCAACGGGTTAAATATAACATAGCGGTTGACCGGGGAGCAAGGGGTTAAATTATTGGGTAGGTAAGATACATAAACGGACGACGGGTCTCTGGTAGACGCCGGTCGCCGTTTTTACTGACGCTACTCGACAGATGCCATCGCCGCCGACATGAGTGGCCACGACGACGCCGAGAGGCCAGGATAGCGGGGGAATATTATCAGTGATAATAAGAACAATAGAACCTATTGTAATGGGATTCGAAGGTGTATTCCATTTTCCTCTAGATTGAAGTAAGTGAAGATATTCCAACTTCCACCGTTTGGAAAATGATTGTACCATTTGATCCAATAAAGCGTACCGTTTCAATAAGTGTCCAGGTTCATCGGGAACCGTGCAAGCGGGCAAATGCTTCAGCGGTGCGGTCATTAAGAAATGTGAAGCACTCAGCGCGGTCGGCTCAGACGGATCTTCGCTCAATAACGTTACAGGACGAGAATTGATAACGCATTCTATCTGTGTGAGTACGGTTAACATTTCCTCATACGTGAGTAACTGTGAACCGATCGTCTTATGAAGATGACTTTTAAACGCTTTCACATATATTTCATAATTCCCCCCGAAGTGAGGACTTCGCGGTGGATTGAATTTCCAGTGTATGCGATTAGCTGATAACTCATCTGAGATAGACTTATTATATTCGTCGGAATTTAAAAGATCCGTTAACGCATTTTTCGCATTTTTAACGCATTCCGTTAACGCAGAGACGGGAAGGGAGTCAAGGAGCGCGGGTGAGTTACTAGCCCATTTGACGAGATCGAAGCCCCCGGCCTTGAGCAACTCGCGGAGATCGTCTCTGAGTTGTAAACAAGCAGACAGAGTAGGCATGGAGTAGCACACGTCGTCCATGTATGTGTTGTCGCTGATAAGAGATGCTGCGAGTGGGAAGCGGGCACCGTCGGCGGCGCACAGCTGTCGCAACACTCGCATTGCAAGGAACGGACTGCTACGTAGACCAAAACAAACGCGGTTGAATTGGTAGGTATCAAGCGGAAAAACGGGATCGAATCGATACAGGAATTTTTGATATTTGCGGTGGTCCTTATTTATCAAAATTTGTAGGTACATCTGTTTAATATCGGATGTAAAAGCGATTGGGTAGAGGCGGAAATCCAAGAGGATTGTAAAAAGATCGTTTTGTAAATTATCCCCGGTATATAAAACTTGATTCAAGGAGAGGCCTGAGTCAGTTTCAGCACTGGCGTCCATCACCATACGCCATCGAGTTGTTGTTTTTTGTAGTCTCGCAATGTCGTGGTGTGGCACGTAATATCCAGTAAAAGGACTATCATTGTCGATCAGTGAAATGTAACCCTTCTGAATGTACTCTTTGATTATAGCATCGTACTCTAAGCGCAGAGCAGGTGTCGCGGCAAGCTTACGTTCGAGATACATGAAGCGTTTTTTAGCGATAGGGTAAGAATTACCCAGAGCGGTCGCGGGATCGCGGGAGAAAGGTAACGCTACAGAATAGCGTCCCGTAGGATCGCGGAAAACGTTATTTGTAAAAATGCGTTCACATTCTATAGCGTCTGGGCTCAAAGTCGGCGTGCATTGCACCTCTTCAAGCTGCCAGAAGCGTTGGACAAGATTATCTAAACGTGGTCCTTCCGTAAAGGTACAGAGGGAAATATGAGAGCGGCATCTATCTTCAACCAAGGGGTCAGTGATAGAAACAACGGTTTCAATATGAGCGGGCGTAACATGAGCGGGAGTAACATGAGCGGGGGTAACGGGAGCGGTCCCGATTACGATAAAACCAAAAATGGTTTCAAAAGCGGTTGGAGTACCAGGCGGACCAGCGGCGCGGCCTGATAGCAATATTTCAGAAAAGAGCGGCGCGCCTATAAGTATGTCGATCTCGGAAGGCGAAGCGAAACTGTCGTCTGCCAGAGGCAGGCAGTTCAGGTATGAAAGGCAGGATACGTCAATTTTCACTGCCGGTAAATTGTCTGTTATGCGGTCGATAACATAGGCGTCAATTGCAATAAAATTATCATTTAGGCGGGAAGATAAAGTAGCAGAAACTGCTCCCTTGATTGGGTTAGATGCGGAACCTATCCCTTTAACAACGGTGTTCGTCACCTTATTGCATTTTAAATTTAATTTAGCGCAACATTTTGAAGTTAAAAAGTTACTTTGGGAAGCCGAATCAATTAAGGCGCGTACTACATGGCGGCGACCATTTAAATCCGTAGCATAAACTTGTACGGTTCCCAGTAAACAAGTAGTGTCATTAGGCTGCGAAGCGGGGCGTATATTACACAGCGACACCTGTTGTTGTGATGACTGATAAGCAGTTGTAGGTAAGTTCGTCAGCTGAGCGCTAGCGGAGCCCGCGACGGGCGGCGGCGATGCCGAAGGCGGCATGTGATCCCCGGCGGCGGAGAAGTTGCCAGTTCGCGCGCGCGGAGGCGGCGCGTGCGCCTGTGACGGAGCGCTAGGGTACGGGCGATTGTCTTCACGGGAAGATGATACTTTGCGGCATAACATAGAATGATGTTTACATCCACAATAACGGCAATTAAATTTAGAATTGCAAGCAGTATTTATATGCGTAGTGCTTAGACAATTAGTGCAACCTTTGCTTTGTTTTACAAAAGTGTACCTGTCGTCGATAGAAAGCTTATCAAATGCAGGGCATCTATATAAGTTAGCGTGATCGGCTTGTTTGCAAAGCGGACAGTGAGTGACGCATGATGCTGCAAAAGACTGCGTAGACCTTGCAGTACGCGGCCTGTTATCACTGCGGCTAAGAGAATCGGTCGTAGTGCGTTCCAATATTTTGCTTTGTTCGCGGATGAATTTTAAAAGTTCATTGTATGTAGGCATAGATTTACCTCGCATGTGCATTTCAAACGACCGTGCAGTACTTGAATCTATTTTCTTCAAAGCGAGCGATAGTAAAATAAAATCAGACATGTTATCGAGCTTGAGAGACTTCAAACTTGACACAGCCGTGCAGAATTTATCTAGGAATAGTTCTAAGTTTTTATTCGTCGCGGTGTTAAAAGATTTAAAACCAAGCATTTGATCAAGATAAGCGGAGGCTAGGTTACGTTTGTCGTTATACTTATCGACGAGCGTCTGCCATATGATCGGATAATTATCACCGTTAGGTACGATACCAGAACAAACTGCAAGGGCCCGGCCTGACAATTTATTAATTAAATATTGGACGCGTTCGTGATCAGTGAGATCGGGATTTTCGTGAATCGTGCGTTTGAATGACTCATAAAATATCCTCCAGGTCATCGGATCTCCATTGAAGACCATCAAATCGAGTTCAGGAATTCTGATAGATTTACGTTGCGGGGCAACATTGAAATCAGCGGTTTTTAAAGGCGGGTTAAGTTTATTATAAACAAACTGACAACGGCAAAACATATCTTCGAAGACGTTTATAGATTGGTAGTTTACCGTGTACGAAGCGTTGAGAGTCAACTCGGTGACATTTAATTTGTTCACAATTTCATTGAAATCGGAGCGTAAGCGGTCTAACGAGATCATTCCACATAGAAATAAATCTTTCTCAGTATCATCAGTGAAAGCCTTTAAAGATCGGTTAAAAATATGTTGTAAGCGAGAAAATATAATGTCACGTTTACCTATCAAGGTCAAACGTTCGATCTGTAACGTATCGAGCGCTTTTGCGTCCTCGTATACTTCACTATCTTTGCCTTTTGAACGAGTAGCCATAGCCATCTTAACAAAGTATAAAAAACTAGATAAAGTATGAAATTCCTAATTTACTGCAACTGCCTACAGCATTTACCTGCCGCGCGCGCGGCGTATTGAATACCCACGCGGAGACGCACGGGCGGTCGTTAGGAATACCTTCACTTTTTAATAAAATTAAGAATTACGGAAAAATCGTTATTTTTACTATTTAGGAATGCGGAATACACGAAATAAGTATATAAGAGCGTAGTAGGATAGTACAGGGTACTATCTGAACTGTAATTGCGGGCGGGAACACGATAATTATAGGAAATTATCGTTGGTAAAAATACCAATATAAAATTGCGGGCGGTTATAAAGAGGACTATATGAGGCCTAAGAGGGGCCAGAGAATAGCGGGAGGACCAGAGAAGATCCGGCGGCGGAGGACCAACAATATGTTAGCGCGGCAGCTAAGCTGTATAGGCTGAGCGCGCCTCCAATGGCGGGGGAAGGATGGCTGGTAGAAGAGTAGTACAAAGGAACTTGGCGACTAACCTGGTCTCCATGCAACTGCAATCACCTCGGTTCGGGTCCGTCTCCAAGCTGCTTGTTCCTTCAGGATGTTATGACGATCGATGTAGTGGACTGTATTTTAGGCGGTTGGTGCGTGTCGGCAAGGAGCGTTTACGCGGCGGGTTTATAGCGGGTTTTGTTTATATTTGCGCGTCGAATTCACGTGGACCACCACAGAGGAGCAGCAGATCCAGTACTTTGGATTCGGCGAGAGCGGCAGCCGCGAAGGACGAGGGTCGATCGCAGACTACCTGCGGCGGCAAGCAGTTTTCTCGTGGATACCACGATATGAGCGACAGAGATAGTCGCCAAGAAATGATAGGAATAGGAAGGTTGGAAGGTATTATGAGTGCCAATGTAAGTGGCGCGAACAATCATTTTTACGTAACTTTGCTCTCAATGAGTTACCTGACAAAGCTATTAAGTACTTCTCTCTTTTCTCTTAAATATTTTAAACGAGGTATTAAAAGGCTTCGCTGGTAGAGGCATCTCCCATTAGTGACGACTGCCAAGTAGCAAACGCTCGACGTGAGTACTTGTTTAATGATTATACTTGTCTACTATCTGTGGTGTGGAAATGTAACGTGATGATAAATAATAGGTAGGTACTTGAAGGTTCATCGTCTTATTTATTTAAGGACAGTTATGGACTTTATATACACAGAGCTAGAGTATAGACTCGTAAAAATCGTTACTAACTAATTATAATATAAACTAACCGTATAATAAGGTACAGATAACTCCTATGACTGAACGTACCTGATTACATCTCAAAAGCATCTTGTTTACAGGCGCAGACCTTTCATCATTTGACGCTTCCCAATACGAGCTTCTCTGCCTGAACCGCGATGGAGGTGGTCGTGATTCCCTCACAAACAGTGCCACTTGCAACATTGCCATGTCACCGTCCAGGACTTGGCTCTCCGCTAAGGACTTCCTGTCCGACGTCTCAATTGCTCACACTCCGTTGAGCTTGGCCGAGCTTTTGGCTACTAGGACCGATCTCTTCAATATTTACGGAGAGTACTTAAAAAATAACAATGTTATTTTCAATGTAAGTTGTTGTCTTTTTTTTCACGTAACAATTATTTCCTTGAGATTTCAAATTCAGAAACAAATTTAAGTTGGACTCGGTAGGTAGGTACTTCACAATATATTTTTAAGCAATGAAGAGTATTCAAACTCATCTTGTTTCTGAATCTTAGCCCAATTTTACTCAGTCTTTAAACAAAATGAGCCTATTTTTTTCACCAACAAAATAGGCTGGTTTTACAAAATACCTGCTTCAATATACTATTGTTGTTTTTTCAGAATGCTGCAAAGGGCTTGGCTACAACAGAAAAGTTGGACTTTGAGAAATTCAAATCGATTCATGACGTCGTATCATCGTGTGGTATTGCATAAAAGTTACCATTGAAGAGACTTTAATACACATGCAAAGAATGTTAGTTTATAACTGTGTCCATAAATTAAGACTTATATTAAAATTAGGAAGTTTAAAAGAAAGATTAAAAGTCTGATTTCAAGAATTTTATTACATCACTTACAATGAATTAATATGACAATAAATAAATTAATACTCAAAAAAATTTAGGAATTTTCTTTTTCTAACGAGATTATAAGGCAGCTAATGCCAGAGTAATGATTATTGAGCCGGCGAGCATCGCATATCCTGTGGCGTAGACTTCCTTAATTGAAAGTCCTTTTGCTGTGTCCCAATACAGATGTCTGATTCCGTTGGCAAAGTGGTATCCCAAAGGAGAGGCAAGTAATGCTTTCGCAAGAAAGATAGTTACTGGAGACAAGTTAAAGCTCTCAACTATTGAAATGTAGTGTGAGACATCGTGTGGTAGGCACAATGCTCCAATTCCCAGTATGCTGGCATATCCAGACAGGATCATCCCTAGAAGTTATTATTTTTGTGATAAAGTAATAAATAATTACACAATAATTGTGTAAAAAGTAAGAATTGTGTATTAGACTTATTAACCAACCTTAATTTAAAATAACACCAATAAGTTTTAAACATTTTTCTTCAGTAATAAATAAAGCCAACAGCGGAAGTCAAATTCAAACTAAAATTGAACTAATCAAGGTTTTCATTTATTTTACGTTACTGCCTATTTCAATTCATATTCAGGCACAGCAATTGCACAAAAGTGAACTAACACTTGTGTAACTTACTCGAGGTTAGCATAATAGCTTGTAGCAATCAGTAAGTAATACAAGCCTCTTCATATTAATATTAAAAAATTGGATGAAATGTACGTGTGAGACTTACACTGTGGCCTTAGAACGGTAGGTAGGTAAATAAAAACTGCACAATCAGTAAACCGAGTTAATTATTTACTTAGGTACAAGTTGTTTCTTACCTGAAGCTCTGTGGGTAATAGACAGCATGCTTGTCAACTGAAACTGATAAATGGTGAGATGAGGCGACAATGGCCGGTTGAAGCGAGCGTTCCTAACATCGTGGTGTTCAACTCGTTCTGGCTCAAACTTCTTGAATGTCACTTTAGGCACGCCAGCAGCGGCCTGAGCATATTGGGCGGTGCCGAGAGCCGTAGGAAACCTACTTAAACTCGCCAGAACCGATTTGCTTCCCAATCTGGAACAGAAACATAAATTTACCTAAAAAGCCAACTCAAAACAACCTAAATCTATTACATAATTTGACAACATACCTGCCGCAGCAAAACAAAGCCATTGTCTTTTAGATTAATGTTTTTGTATTTATAAAAGTCGTAGGCTTCTGGAACAAACGTATATCACATTATTTACTAACTAAAAGCTGAAAATCGTAAATTACAAATAAATACACTGCGCTCACCACTGAGTCTCACGAACTAATTGACAATTTGACATTTACTTAAAATAACATGGCATGACAGCAGAAGGGTGGGATAAGTAGGATAGTCAGACAGAACCTACTGAACAACATATGCATGGTTCTACCCTCCTGTGAATAGTAATTGACTACTAAGACTAACAAAGGTAGAGTGAGAGTAGAAAATAATAAGTGATCTTTCTGAAAGAAAAAAAAATAGGACAAATTTATGAAATCAGTGTGGAAGGGTTTTTGGCGGGAAATCGAAAACTATGTCGTTTTTTATTTGTATTTATATCGCAAACTCGTGTTTCTTCCTAATAACTATTTTAAGAAATGTTTGTTGCTGTTACGTGCACAAGTGACGACAAATTTAATGCTATCAAAAATCCGATCGATTCATGTTCTAAAAAACTCCCAGAAAGTTTTAGAAAAATATCGAACCCCATAACGTTGACTGTGACTTGCCTAGAGACCACAGATGACCTGGGACTCCAAATTTAGGATTTTTAACATTTATATTTACTTGACACTGGCTTAATCGTGCAAAAAACAAACCAAAGAAAAAAAAGGCAAACGTTTTTTCTGATTTTCTCTGAGACGATCTAATTACAAAATAGTTAGAGGTCATTGAATTTTTGGCAGGAAACCGAAAAGTTGTAGCTGTTGTACTTTGTATTTTTTTTTCTCAAACATAGATTTCTTGCTGGATTGGTGGAATATTAACCAAATTCGTTAACGTGTACAAGTGTGGTCAAATGATACAAACCCAAGAACATACCCTACGGAACCCTACGTACGGAACTCTAAAAACTTGACAATTTATTAAGTACTTGATACTAGTGAAATGCACAAAACGTGCGAAGCCAAACTGAAGAAAAAAGTGCTGGTGATATTATCAGATTTATCTTAATCGGTCAGGGTTACGTCACTGTCAAGTCAAATCCGTATCATGTCATTCGAAGTTGAACTTTTACAAGCAAACTGCAAAGCAAGAAAATCTGAAAATCCTAGAACGCGGAACTTACGTGATTTTTCCGAGAAAAAACGAAAGAAAACTTCGCACCAGCTGCCGCGTCGTGGTAAACGAATCATTTTATTTGCCAGTTTTATTTTTGTACCTAGGTATAGCAATGCGAGCGTACCTAGCTAAAATAATAACACCGGCAAATTAACTTTTTCGTTTGTTACTTCATGATATTACCAAAATGATGCGCTTATTATTGCTAACTACTGTTACGAGTGTTTTTAAAGCTAATAGCACTACGTTTGCTGCATCTACAGCGATGGCATTCCAAGCACTGGATTTTGAAGTTTACGGTAGAGTCCAAGGAGTGTTCTTCCGAAAGGTAAGTTCTATTATTATTATATGGTTAATATTTCAACTAGTTATATTACAAATTAACTAACATACGAAGTTACACAAGCTTGAGAAAAAATCCAATTTTATATTTTTGGTTTCTCAGCACTCCAAAAATATGAAAACAATGCAACGCTACACATGGTAGCGGCTTGTTTAGTTACATTTAGGTTTCCCGATTATATGAATACATATTTTTGAGGAAATATAAACCATGTGTTGAAAGGCAAAAAAGGAAATATTGTTTAAAAAGTTTTACCAGAAATGTTTTTTTTTTTTTCATATGAAGAGATATTTCCCAGATATCTTTTGTTCTCGGCTTATGGCATAGAAACTAGAACCAATTAGAACTCCTAGAAGATTGTGTAGTCAGAAAAATTTAATATGCTTGAGATTTTGTTAGAAGTCTCTTAACTCCCAGAGTAAATGGTTAAAATTACAGAGTGCTTCCAAATTAAAACTTCCTTAGAAAACTCTGAAAATAGGATGGGTATAATGACAACAGATTTTGAAATGCATGCCACTGTAACAGGTGTATATTTTAGAGTGGTAAGTTTTCTTTTAGTTCTCTGTCAGTCCTTGGAGCAAATCCGGAACCACAAAGATTTTTACAAAACTTTATTTAAATTGCAATGTTTGTATGTGGTATGTCCACTGTCTGGGTCAAATCTTGTAACTGAATTTTCAAGCAATTATCCTCAATGGATTGAGATGAAATGTGCATGTCTGTCAAGTTCCATAAAGACACAAAACACTTAGACTGCTGAGCCGATTTGCTTGTCTAGCCACAGGTGCGTCTCTGCACACTCCATAGTCTTTTCCCATACAACGAACACCACAGTTGTGTTTTCCCGCACTTGTGGCAAGTTATGAAAAACAGCACAGTTGTGTTTTCTGATTGTGATGAAACGAGTACATCGCATTTGAAAAAAAATTTACCACCAGTCATTTTGAAAAAAAGAAACTGCCTGGTACAAAAATAATTTTGTGATCACAACACTTTTTTCAAATTTACTAAAAACCTACTCAACTAAATTTCATGAAATTGAAATGAGATGATTCATGTCGACGCTAGAAAGCGTAAACGCTGTAACCTTGAAACGCAAAATTGTTCACCAGCACCATAAAACTTTTTTTTTGATGAAAAAAAATCATAACTCAATATCTACTCGACCTAAAAACGTAAATTTTGGATATTTGGTGTGTTACATACAAAGCTACAATACTGCTACCTTGGTTATAACCTAAAGTTCCTAGGGGATGTTGAAATATGGGTTACAGCGTTTGTTTCCAAGTATGTAAACAAAGAATTTTCGGGTCGGTCAAAGGGTTACAGTGTTTACGCTTTCTAGCGTCGATGTGATGATGGCTGTGAATCAGAAATACAAACACCCCATTTGACTTCTCTGTGAAGTTAGTAGGTGATAAGTAGAATGTGAAGCAGGAGTTTCACATTAATTTCCCACACAGGGCAAAAGTGTGAATCACATCCATTTGCTCTGAGTCTGGGTGGTTGTGGGACTAGTCTTCATAGTTCCTGATTTCTACTTGGAGATTATGTATGTTTTTTTGATGCGTTATTTATTTATTTAATCCCGTCAACATTACTACAGTACACTAAGGAGCAAGCAGACAAGCTGAATCTCCGAGGATGGTGCAAGAACACTCCTCAAGGAACCGTCCAAGGTCACGTGCAGGGACCATCAGATAAAATTCAGACTATGTAAGTACACACAATCATAATATCAATCCAAATCATGGTCTCGCGTCACTTTCTTGAGAAGGATTAGGCCATAATCCATGACCAAGGCCCAGTCCGGATTATTGGATTATATTCTGAAAGTATTTAAGGTTTGTGGGGTTCCTCACGATGTTTTACCTCCATAAAACGCGATTAATAATTACGCAAATATGTTTTTACAAGAATCACATAGTACACGTGAATTAAGTGTATACATCCCCCAGACATCCGACTCGTCGTATGATCTTTTTACTTATTATAATTAGACAGTCTGTCTGTCTGTCAAGGCCCGTTTCCTCAGGAACGCCTAGAGGTATCAATTTGAAATTTATATTAAATACCTACTACAGTCTACGGTCTTTTTCAGCTATGAAAAATCTAACTTGTAAGTCAATGCGATCAAAAGATATGATGGATTATTTCGCGATTTCACAACGGAATCAAAACCTAATAAAATAATTCCAGTTAATTTCAGTTGACCTTGACAGCAGCAATGTCTTACAGCACATCTGAAAACCGTAAATAAATAGTTTGATAAAAAAATGCTAATTTATTATTACAACAAACTTATTATTTCGAGTTGGTGCAATAATCATTGTGCAATAAACGGCACATTGAGTTTGTCCTTTAACCTAGCTTTTCTTTTAGTTAGGCCAACAATTTTAGATGGTTTTTTTAGTCGTACAAGTTTTAAGGAACTACTTAGACGTACTTACAAGTTTTTACGGAACCCTCGGTGCGCTAGTCCACTCCCACTTGGCCGGTTTTTTTTTATTACTCATAGGCCAGCGATTGACCACAATCTCACCTGATGGGAAGCGACGATGTGGCCGAAGGTGAAGCACGCCTGCATACGTCTTGGTACTTGGTGAGCGGGTTTTTTTCCCTTCCCTTCTTGCGTGTACGCCTGCCTAGAAGATACCTATAAATTCTTGACTTGAACACACCTGTGTTGTCCCTATATACAAAGAAACTCAGACGAAGGCAAATCATTACAATTTTGCAGTTATTAAAATAAATAAAGAACGCGGCGTTTCGTTTTTAACGGTGGTATTTTCACCACGAAAGGGTGATGCTATGTTTGTTATAAATTAACTTTATTCGAGTAAGTGCCTATATTTTAAACCTGGGCATGTTTAACAGCATTTTCTTTACAGGATACATTGGTTGAAGAATACAGGAAGCCCCAGTAGTAAGATTGAAAAGGCCGAGTTTAAGAACCAGAAAGAAATAGCCGAATATTCTTTCGACAACTTTAACATCGTTAAAGAATAAGTTACCGCGCTCTCGATTCTCAATATTTTTAGCAACCTCGAACCCAGTATTAATTGTTATTGTCATATTAAAGTTATTGCATAATTGTATGTTTACTTTTATAACTTTAATTCTATAACATAACTAGTTACATAGTAGTGTTCGTCATAAGACTCATACCTAAGTCACAAATTGACTCAAGAGTGATTACAACTTCGAAAACCCTGCAATCAATGAAATATTGTCGAAGGTTTCAACGGAATATTGAAATGGTAACGAACGTTGAAAGGTCTCTCTCTATCTAAAAGTTTCAAACTCAAACTCAAATCATTTACAATAAATGATTTGACTTTGAGTTTGATATAAAAGCTCTATTTACAATTGAATATAATACAAACATATTTATTAATTGACTGCGCGGTAAAATAATAACGACTCCTTAATTGCGAAAGCCCCAGCAATTCAACTTAATTATAAAAGTTCATTAATGACGCGACAGAAGGGAACAAAAACTCGGCAGAATTTTTTAATTACATTTAGCTCTCGCATCAACGTCTATCTACCAAATGTGGTGAAAACAAAAGCTTGTCTCCCCCGGTCGTAATAAAAGGCTACCACTTAGTCATTACTGGAACTCCAGTATAATAAGTAAAAAAAATGATGAGTAAAAACTCTGGGTTGCCGCGCTGAATCCTATTTTCATCAGTATCGGACGGCCGAGTCCTAATGCCTCCGACGGAAATCTAATCTTATGTTATGTTAAGGGCTCGAACCCGACCCCTGGCTTTATCGTCTCTTTCGTCCCACATAAATCAGATTCATTCGACACAATATATCGAATTAAGACAAAATTGCCAAACCTCGAGAAGAATGATGTCAAAACTATCGAGTGCCCGTATAAGCTACGTGTTACTGATTCTGCTATGATATAACTTAGCAGGAGCCCTACAGGTGGTTTATCTTTCAGTTTATCATAGTAGGTACCCAGGGATTTGTGGCTGAAACATAATCAGCCTTCTTGAATAAGTTATTCGTTTGCTCAAACTTTATAAAGAACATCTCTGTACAAAATGTGGAGAAATTCAAGAGAAATTTTCGGACAAAATAATTATAACGTACTGAACTGATGGATGAAGGAGTGCCATGAGCATTGAAGGGCCAACAACTTATGAAAGTAACTTATAACTAGTTGTAACTTTCAAAGGTCGCTCGGATGTTTACGTGGGTTGTTTCTGTTTATGTAACAAATTCGGATAAACTCATGTGTTGTGTCCGAAAAGGATCCTATGCAAATATATAGCATCACGCGGAATCGAATAATATGCCATCTGTTAGCTAACAATAGACGTCGACCTTGGAGGCTTTCGCGAAGGAGTTTTCGCTCGGAGGAAATAATTACGTCCAAGTCAGTAACCCGGGCGTGCGTTATTGATGGGCGCGAGGGCGGCGCGGTGGGGCGGGCGGCGCCGAGACGCGCCGCAAGTGGGTCAGGGGGGGCGAGGGCGCGCAGCCGCCGCGACACTGCGCCCTCAACCCTCAGCCATGGCGGACGCGCCGCCCGAAGTCCTCGAGCTGAACGTGGGCGGCGTGCACTACGCCACCACGCGCGACGCGCTACTCCGCGAGCCGGAGTCGCTGCTGGCCGCTGCGCTGCGCGACGCCGAACACCCGCGCGACGCCCGCGGCCGCGTCTTCTTCGACCGCGACGGCGTTCTGTTCCGCTACGTGCTCGACTACCTGCGGGACGGCGGCCTCGTGCTGCCCGAGTGCTTCCGCGAGCACAAGCGGCTGGCGCGGGAAGCCAAGCACTACCGGCTGGCGGGGCTCGAGGCGGCCGTGCGGGACGCCGACCCGCGTCCTCCGAACCGCGAGAAGGGCTGCATCACCGTCGGGTACCGCGGCAGCTTCGCGTTCGGCCGCGACGGCCTCGCCGATGTTAAATTCCGGAAGCTGTCGCGCATCCTGGTCTGCGGGAAGGTTACGTTGTGCCGCGACGTGTTCGGCGAGACGCTGAACGAGTCCCGAGACCCCGACCACGGGCTGGCGGACCGGTACACGTCGCGGTTCTTCCTGAAGCACTCGTTCATCGAGCAGGCGTTCGACAACTTGCAGGAGAACGGGTTCAAGCTGACGGCGAGCTGTGGCAGCGGCACGGCCGGCGGCGCCGCCGAGCTGAAGCCCGGCGTCGACTCCGAGGAGAACCGTTGGAACCACTACAACGAGTTCGTGTTCGTGCGTGAATAGCGCGCCTCACCGACCATGTGATAGAATGAAGCTACTGTCTCACGAGGACATGAACGTAAAGCTTTCTGACACATTCAAAGAGGAAAATAGAATTCCGAAAAATATAATACTCAAGCTTAGGAGTGTAGCTTGTGATTGATGTATTTCTTTAATCCGACGTTTGCAATAACGAAACATCTTATGATCCTCGTACGTAAGATTTTAAAAATATTTGTGTTAACGTAACGGATGATATATTTATGAATGTCGGAAGACACAATAAATTAAATGTTTCAAATTATTACTAAGTAGATAAATGAAGCGTAAACTGTAATCAATCAAGTACTTAAAAATAGCTAGTGTTAAATGTAAAAATATAAAATAGTATGTACTACCTAGATAAACTATCTTCGTTAGGAATTATTTCTACTTAACTGTTTCTAGTATACCTTCTTACTTATATATTTTTTAAATTATTTTAGCATCGATATTTTATAAAAATATTTAAGTACTTAACGTATTTTCGGATCTATGCGGGCCATCAAATTTTGATATAAAAATATGCCAAATTATTATAATCGTATACTGACAAATAGGATACTGGCTTTGAGTTTTAGTATAATATAAATACAGTTATTATTATTGTTATACTCTTGACTAACTTTTATATAATTATCTTGAAGTTTTCTGGCGCCCAAAGCGCCTAGTGTTGTGATCGAATCATTTTATGCGCTATTAAAAATTAGTAATTACTTAGTAACCTTTAATTTCAATAAATAGTTTTTACTATAGTAATGTATAATAGTTACTTAGTATAACTGTTGTGAAAAAGTATAAACATAGCGGCCGTAAGAGAATTTTATGTAACTTTAAATATGCAATTACAAAATATCCACGATTAGTTTGTACGTCCTACGACAAAGTTTTATCGTTAGCATACGAATTTATTTAAATGATAAAATTAGGTATCTCATTTTGCTTACGTTTATGCAGCCAAAGTTACACGGTTGGAGAGTTTGCAATGTCGAATTTATGCGGTCGCATCCATATCATTAGTTATTAGTGTAACTTGACTTCCAACAGTTTATAATTATAGCTTGAAACATAAATACGCTTTACCTACATCAAATAATATCTAGATACGGGGTTTATAAAATATGTCCTGTCCTATACGGGTATTAAATCTTGATCTCGATGTTTTCTAAGTTTACAAAGTTGCTAATGTCAGAACTATGATATTGTAATAAATATTGTTGGGTTAACTCGGGCTAACTAAATAGTTGGGGATGCCGATTAGAATAGCAGATCATGAGAACAACACAGAGTATAAGGAATGTCAAGTTTCTAGAGTTTCTATAGAAAGTTCGAAACTTCTGGTAAGCGCTGGATAATGCAAAGCGCAATGATTATAATACACACACGAGTAGGTACCTTAGATATCCCTAACTAGGTTTTCTGGATTGTATGGAACTAAGAGGACCATGGTTCCACTACAAGGCCCAAACACTGGTTCTGCAAATTGCGAATATTTCCAACGTTCATTAAAAGTTTAAAAGCATTTAGTTAAACAGCGTTTCAACTTTTGCCAGTAAATGAATAAAAAATGTGTAGCCAGAAAGCTTGTTAAAAAAGCTTACACAATATTATTCAAACGATCGTTTTTACTGATATCATTAATTGTTTTATGAGCTCTGTAATGCCTTACCTATAAAAATAAATTTAAATCGAATTCTGACATAGGGGATAACCTATTGGTTCTTTCATTAGATTCAATTAATAATTACGAATAGATTAATGTACCTTGTAGGGCTTGTACCTAAGTACTTTACAAAAGGTCGGAAGTCAAATTCAAATTCTTATTTGTCTAAAACTAAGTTGTTCAATTCGTAAAAAGTAGAGCCTTTCGTATTATTAGACCGTAAACAAACCCTTTTAGCTATAATTATTATCTCGGGGTTAAATTCTACCTACGTAGGTATTTAATTTCCGTATGATATAAAATTTGAGCTTTATGTTTGGCCAGTATCAACAAGTTAATGTTGCTGAAACAAAAAAGCATAAAATATTAAGTAGGCGGCAACCCTACCATGAAATTATAAAAGCTACGTAGGTACCTATCCTTTTTTGCAAAATAAACACGTTTTTTAACGTTTATCCAGTACTCTTTTTGTGAATAACGTTTATGGAGGATGTTTCTAAATTGTAATGAGTAAATTTTATTTATTCTCTTTTTCGTTTGGAGAAAAATCAGTGTTGGATCTGGTCTCGAATATTGTAGGATTTCTAAAAGAATAGTTTTGTGAATAAATTAATTTAGTTAAAAAAATCTTTGGTATTATTTACACGCATCCTAAAGAAAGAAAAACCCGTTGCAATAGGTAGATACTTACATTTAAATCATGAAAGCATGAACAAGTAACTACATTTATTATACCTACATACCTTAATTATTATTCTTAAGCTTATATATAGATCTAAGATTCTAAGCATACCGACTGAATAACGCGGTTTTTGCGTAATATTTTCACGTTTTCCCGCCTTTATAAATATGTAGGATAATTTGTAAAAGGAACGAAGGGCAAAAGGATGAGAATATTCATACATTTTCCTACTTTAGGCAGCCCATTACTTTGTAGACGCAGTAGCTTTTGAACCGCAACGCGTTAAGATTCCCGCCATAACAGTTTATTACACAACTTGAATAATATAAGCGTATTCAAGTAAACACATTAGGGAGACCGATTTGAATCCAGGCAGGTCAGGTGGAATATAACAAAGGAGGTCTAAGTATAGCCATTAGGACTAATGGCATTAGATCACGCAATATGTTCGCAACCTTTGCCTAATGTTAAGACATCTGACCGGATGTTTGTATCCAATCTAATAAGTAACCAAAGATGTCACACTCCTGACCTTTGACTAAGGTTGGTCTTTGACTAATTTGACCTTTCAATTATGATATTGCCCTATTATGTGAAAGTAAATTGATTATGGCTAGTAATCGCACCCACACCCTAGATGTTAATGTTACTTGTTATTTTTATGACGCTAATGCATCAATAGAATTGGATTATGTTGACAGGAAAAGCTGGGCGAGGGCAATAAAATAAATCTATGAACCTATTACTTACCGTACGGCACCATACGATTCTTGGGCACCATTTCTGTAGAAACTTACGACTCATTTTTATTCGAGGTACCGAATAAAGTCCCGACGCCACGTTTTTTTGAAATAATGAACACTCGATCACAGTACCAGGTGTACCTACCCACAGGTGTACTGTGCCTTTGTATATAGGTACAGGCTGTCCCAAAAACTGAAACAAACGAAAATCGAAGGAGATTGCAAGTCTATTTTACTGCTAATAGTTGTAATCGGTATATCCATACACAATTGACTAACATTCAGTCATTTAAATTCCAGCAGATTGTTGTTGGTTACTTTGTTCCACATTTCTTGTAAAGTATAATGTATAGACCAAGGTGATTCGAATAACTTATTACGAAAAGAGCGATCTTCTGGGAAGCGTCGCCTAGACCGTGAGGTAGTGTCAAGCTAAATCATTCTCGGCGCGTCCATGTGGATAGAAGCAATGTGTTGTGCTGTTTGGTTTCATTTAGTTAGCCGCGAAGTGCCTGTAGTTTCGTGTCACCTTCACAGGTCATTATAGAATCTCCTCGGGTATAATAAAGGTCTTCTGATAGAAGTTTAAAATTTGGTACCCAACTATACACACAATTAAAAAGTTATTATGAGTATCTATCGTTCATACAAATGGGTAGTATACATACTACGAGTATAGTCCACAAGTGTTATAACTTATATAACTATAACGTATGAGTAGGCAACACGAGCCAAGCCGCGATTCTGAACCCCTCTGAAGTTTTCGCATTTACATGAAGTTACAGGGGCCTGTGCGAGGTGTTAATTGAATTCGGATTTCGTGTTTACTTAGTTACCCGACGAATATGGGCGAATGTTTCCTGTACTATGATTGTTGGGGTTGGGTTTTCGACTTGATTCATTGATCCCTAAAATTTTAACGGTGGGTAGTTAAAGAATGGTCAACTCGAAGTAACCAAGTTATAAATAACTCATCATCATTATGATCAACCCATAACGTCCCACTGCTGGGCACGGGTCTCCTCACTTTCGTGAGGAGGGTTAGACCATAATCCACCACGGGGGCCCGGTCCGGATTGGTGGATAACATACCTACCTCCGAAATAATTCTCGGGTAGGTATGTGGGTTTCCTCACGATGTTTTCCTTCACCGAAAAGCGAGTGATAATTACGTACATATGTTTTACAGAAACACATTACGTGCCCGCACTGAGATTTGAACTCACGACCTTCTGATTGGAAGGCGGACGTTCTCCCACGAGGCTACCACCGCCTCATAAATTAACTACTGTTTGTTTATTTATTTTTATTTTACTGAGTAACGACTCGAGCTAGTCGTTCACCTGATGGTAAGTAGTGCCTGTTGGTTTGTTGGTTAGGATGTGATCAATAAATCCAGACTGGGCCCAGGTGGTGGATTATGGCCCTATTCCTTCTCACAGAAGTGTATTATGTAATCAATAGTAATAAATGTTTTTCTTGTGAAACTCAAACTCAAACTTAAATCATTTATTGTAAATAGGCAAAATATTGCACTTTTACACGTCAAAAAAATAATATCTTATACATAAGTATAGAAATACAAAAAATAAGTCAAATTTTATGATCTACGAAACTAATGATTATTATCTAATTATGGTTTGAGTTAGAAAAAGGATACGAGGATAAAGGATAGGAGGTTAGGAAAAGGATGTGTCTACGCTATGCTAAGGACCAGCAGTGAACTGTACAGACTTGATTATTATAGAGATATTGGGGGTTGCTTAAGTAGGTAGTTAATTAACCGCCGCGCGCCGTCCATTTACGGAATTAGAAAGGTTGTTTCTCAGTTGACAAAATAAACTATCTCCTAAACCGTGTCCACTCCAAGTTTTCCTACCCATTCCTTTACAAAGCAGACCGCTCATATCTCCAGTGGATTAGATATCCAACATTATCTACGTTCCGCCCAAAACCAACACGGGCGTGAATAAAATAAATAGCATCGAGAACCAGCAGCGGGCGTCTAAAAATTCATGAACATAAGCACCTACGCTGCCTACATCTACCGAGGTACGAACGTGGCCATTTTCATACGTACTTTGTATAATATGGGACGCGGCTCATTGGATACTTACCCCTTTGATCGTTATTACCGTGGCACGCTCTTCTAAAATTATTAAACCCCATTAGGTAGGTATATTATGCTCCATAAAGGTGACATGGCGGCGGTGCGGCAGCCAATTTGTTATACTGAAATAGGATCACTGGGAGCGGGTCACGTACGATACATTGTGGTGAAAGGGCAGCTGCTAAAAAATTGCAGGGTGTGTCAGGTTGTGTAATCTCTATGCTGTTTTTTATCCGATACCTCTACTCCCTACTTATAGGTCTATTTAAGTAGGTATACTAATTAGTTGCAAACATACTTTACTTCAGGTTGCTCTACACTGGGACCGGCTATACAACCAGTGACAAGAAGAGCACGTTCATCTGAGAGCAGTAAGTTGCAGTTTTCCTCCAGTGAATACACGCCCTATGGAATATGGAGAAGGAAAAACAGGGAAATAGTGGAACTGGTGGACGAGCCGAATGTCATCGGCGAGTAAAAGCACATAGGCTTCACTGGCTCGGTCACGTTGAAAGGATGGGAGAGGATCCTGCTGTGAAGCGGGCGTAATTGGGACGGCCAAATGTCCAACGCCAGCTCGGCCGTCCCAGGTACCGCTGGATAAATAAAGTAGAGGACTTGCGCGAGCTCCAGGCGGAGGACTGTGGCGCAAGACAGATCGAAGTGGCAGCTCGCCAAGACACATTTTGAGTTAATATTGCGCCATTCTAGTTATATACTTGGATACTTACTTAGTAGTAGTAAGTAGTTTATGTTACCTTCGTCTAACACAATCATTATACTACAGGCAGGTAACACAGAAAAAGCCTTCACGACTTATTATTACGCCAAAGGAAAGAAACATACTTTTTGAATGTAAAATTATTTCGCCTACGGTAAGAATTTGCTACACGGGATGCGAGAAGTCACGTGCTCGATACGTGTTACTTGAAAAACTTAAAATTCCAGCGAGGTCGTGTGTATATTTTATTAGGGCCGAAAATATACCTCAGTTACACAAAATGTATAAAAATATGTGACATCGAGTTCTGAATTATTTTCTTTTAGGGTCCTCCTTAGGCCCTTGACCTAGACCTAAAATAAAATGGTAAGTACAATATTGCGTATTGCGCAATTTTTTCAATTGTTTTGGGCATAATAGGAGGTCCTTAGGATCTATGGATGGGTCTACCTATTTGTTATTTTTATAAAAAACTAGCTGTACCCTGCCACTCTTCGCTGTCACATTGTGATTGAATGGTTGAGAAATGAGAAACAAAACAAAGTATACATTAAAAACAATCCTTGATGCGGATTATATATCATGCTAAAATTTCAGCTCGATCGGTGCAGAACTTTTTAAGTTTTTGAAGCGTACACAAACCAACATAACATTTTTATATATATAGATAATGGGTTACGTTCAAATACACGTAAGTACTTACTCGTAGATCCTGACCCCTAACTAGGATTTCGTGTATCTAAGCTGGGGAATCTGGAACTACGAGGACCATGGTCCCGCATACACCTAGACCCAGAGCAAATATCTGTGGTTTACACAAATCTTTCTCTAACAACCACTCGTAGTGCAGTTCTATGGAGGAGGCCTGTGTTCAGCAGTGGACATCTTCCACTTGATGATGACACTAATCTTTGTCTTGTACGGGAATCGAACCCACAACCTCACGCTTTGCAGTCGGCTCACCTATTACCGCCACTTACGACACGGAGGCAGTTTTGTAATAACATCCAATGTCTGTAGTGGGAGTCCTCTTCTGCAAGAGACCGCCTGGGGAAATACCACATCTTTGCCAGATATTCATACGTCAATCAGTAATGTGCAAACATTACTGTGTTTCAGTTTGAAGGGCACTGTTTCCAGGGAAATTACTGGGTATCATCGCTCAAGATTATGCAATGCGAAGTTCTGGGTGGCACTGTAACTGGGCATGCGTAGCGCTTATGATCTGGTGAACAACTTGTCCGTCTCGTCACTCAGTCAAATAAAAAAAAATGCTATTATTCAGATAGTCTGGATTAGATACGCTGGTGTATCCAACATCTGATATTCGTGTGACTAGATTCGTGTAAACCCAATCACAGATGGCTTAGTGACTAATCAAGTAAATAGGTAATCATTGTAGCAAAGGAGACATTAAAAGTTTTTTTTTTAATTTATTTTTTAGTTATTTAATGGACAGAACATAATAATCTCACTAAAATATTGCACAAGGTATGGAAATAATAAAACAATCACAGGCATAATATTATTTTCATCACTATTTGCCACCAATAAGGTAACATACATTTTAGGTAAAATGCTTATTCAAACATAAATCAAAGCAATAAAATGCAAAACAAAGCACCATAGATAGTGTCTAAATTCATGGATCAAATCACTTATATAAATACCTATTATTATTATCGTGTTATATCATTAGAAAAAGATACGAAATTTAACTTCTCATATATTACTATGTTGAATATTCCCCAAAAGCAATGAAAAGAAATGCAAAATTATCTTTGAAAAGAATAACTTATCTAACAAAGAAAACAATATGTTCTTCATGTCCCATAGATCAATGCATGAAATGTAAGACTAATTTTCTGTTTTAATTAAACTATGGTTATTTCACTTTGAGTGCCGAGAACACAACTGTCTTGTTTTTCATAACTTGCCGCGAGTGCGGGAAAACACAACTATTGTGTTTGAAAAACACTATGGAGTGTGCAAAGCCGCACCCGTCGCTAGACAGGCAAATCGGCTCAGCAGTGAAAGTGTTAAGAAGTATCTAAGTACATTCAGATTAACATAAATTAGTAGTCATAACTGAATAAAACTTGTGATGTAATATGAAATACCAATTTGCAATAAACAAGAATAAAAAAAAAATTCAACTAATAATATAAATTACACACCGCAATCACAATAGCCCTTCCCAGGATTGTCTGTATTTAGGTAATCAGGTACTAGGATGATGGTTCCACAAACATCCAGACTCAGTGTAAACATTTGCGGTTCACACAAATCTTTGCTATATGCGGAAATCGAACTCGCTACCTGACGCTTTGTAGTCGGCTCATCACCCACTTATGCTACGATGAGCTAGACTAGACTGCTGAGCCGATTTTCTTGTATAGCCACGTTTACAGATCTGCACACACCGTTGTTTTCCCGTACTCGCGGCAAGTTATAAAAAACACAACTGTGATGTTTTTCATAACTTGCGGCGAGTGCAGGAAAACACAACTGTGGTGTTAGCTGTATGGGAAAACACTGCGGTGTGTGCAGAGCCTCACCCGTGGCTAGACAAGAAAATCGGCTCAGCAGTAAATGTGTTAAAGACATAAAAATTACTCTATGCTCAAGGTTCCTTCAATTTAAATTGTTCTAATTATTATGTAACCTGTTATTGTTTAAACATACTTTGCCTATAATACTTCAGCTCTTCAATACTGTCCAAAATATCATCCATAGCCCTATGCTTAAACTTTTTCATTGGACTATTTGAGAACTCTTTCTGATACCATCTCTTCCCCAATTCCTTTATCGTGCTAATGTCTATGAGCCTATAATGTAAATACTGGTCTACTTTCGGCATGTATTTGCGTAGAAATAGACGATCCATGTAGACGCTGTTGCCTCCCAGAGGACATTTCTTCTCCGGAGTATGCGCCTTTATGAAGTCAAGCACTTTGCTTTCTGCGTCTGCAAGTGAGATGTTTGATTTTCGGCTAGCCTCCGTCAGTCCACTCTGGAATGTTGAAATAGATTTAACGCTTTGATTACAACAACATAGTTTAATTTTTTATTTATTTGACTGAGTGATGAGACGAGGTAGTCGTTCACCTGATGGTAAGCGCTACGCCTGCCTATAATAGTCACAGCACCACCCAGAACCCTGCGTTGAATAATACTGGGTGGCACTGCACTGCACTTGTCACCCTGAAACATCAGCTCTAAAGTCTCATATGCCCAGTAGTAAATTCAAAATTAAAAGTTTCATGGTGATTGGGAATGTATTAGAGTCTATGCATTTACTTGACTACATTATAAGTTAGATTGACTGTGCCCTGCGGTTTATCTCATAAACGTAGAGTTAACACTTTCACTGCTGAGCCGATTAGCTTGTCTAGCCACGGGTGCGGCTCTGAACACTCCATAATGTTTTCCCATACAACAAACACAACAGTTGTTTCCCTCACTTGCGGTAAGTTATGAAATACACGACAGGTGTTCTAAGCACTGAATGTATTAAAAGAGTTCGGGCTCTACGAAGGTGAGTGGTCACAAACACATTAATGTAAGTAGGATTATAAGCGGAAAAAAGAAAATCAGTATACCTCACCATGCTGAGCAACACACCAAGGCCCCATACTGTCCAAGACATGATCGGGCTGATTGATGATCAAGTTGGGACCAGTAGCAACTAAATTTAGCTCTGCGTCAGTGATGAGGCATGCTATCTCCAGAATGTGATCAGTTTCTATGTCTAACCCAGTCATTTCTAAATCAACCCAGACTATTTGCTTTGCTGCATTCTTGCCTACCGGAATACTCATGTTGGGCTGGATTTTGGAGGCTGCAGCACTTCCTGTAACAGATTAAACAGAATGTTAGTTATATGGTTCAGTTATTATCTCTTCATAATCATTTTATTTCTCTTTTTGATGGTAAGTATTACCGAATAAATAATAGTACTCTGTATTATAGCTACTTCAGGCTCCGCTACGAGTTCCACAATTATTATTAGATATGGTATTTCAAGGCTTTCTTTTCTACAGCTGGGACAATAAATTGAATGCTGTGGATAGGTACTAAATTGTACTTTTATATGATTGTTTGAAAAATCTTGACTGGACTCACCACTTGAAATAGACCGTATAGATACCGATAAGGTTGCTAGGATGGTAAAGTGCTTTCTTATTAAATTCATTTAGAACAGATTTGCAGAATAGCAAAATGTAATTCAATTCTATTTTCCTTATAAATGTTTTCTGTAGGCATCACAATTTCACCAGTGACTGGTTGGAAGATAGACTGCCCAACGAAGAAGGGTATTTTCCGCAGAACCGTAGCTAAATGTATTTTATGCAGAATTTTTAGGTTATTTATTTCAAAAACTTTAAAAATTCCAATCCTGCTGACTGCACGTCGTCGTCGTCGTCGTCGACAGTTTGACTGACAGCGACATAGGCGACTCGACACTGACTCATCAACTCAACTGACTGATCAATTAATTGATCATTGAGTTTTGACTTTGACATTGACAGAACATATTATGTGTTTGATGGATGGATACAGCAAAATGCTTTCACACCTTGTGCTATTATTGATGAGTCGATCGATTAAAACTCAGTATTCATCATGTTTTTTTTACCCCACTGCCCAAACGAAGACTTACCCCCTTATTCATAAAAAGTTATCGAACGTCACTTAGTACTACGCAGTACAAAATTGTAGTGCACGATTTTATGAAACGTTAAATAACTTTTTATGAATAAGGGGGTGTATGTTTACGTTGTAAAGAGAATAATTTTGTGAAGTGACTTTCAATAGGTAGAGGCCCTTCCCATCGTTTCCGTAAAAATAAAAAGAACACAGCGGAAGAAACTAAAAAAAAGCACTGATTCGATTGTCAAATTTGTCAAGTCTACAACAGACAAAGTGTTAATGTCAAATAAGTCTAGCTAGCTGCTAAAGTTGTCATTCATGGTGTGTAAAGGTTGATTTTGTTTTTGTTAGGATTTTCCTGAATTTTCTATAAATAAAGCTCATCGGAAAATACAAAACATGAATAGGATCATTTTGAACCATTGTCGGTGCCTAAAGAAATCAAGTAAGTTGTATTGTAATACCTATAAAGGTATAAATAATATCATAACCTAACGAAGATTTTGATTGATTATTGTGTACCTATGACTTCATCGAGAACTATGGAATTTATGTAATAAAATGGAAGCATAGAACATTTTTATTTTTGCGAATGGTCTATCGTATGAGATACATTTAGTTATACAATCCTGTGTTATCTTGATGTATTAAATTGTCCTTTGTTTTATCACATGGTTGATGCAATGCAGTAAATATTATTGAAAATTGTGTATTTCATGGAATTGTACCGAATGTTTAACTTAATCTTCACTATAGTGGCTCTTAAATGGGTTAAATCTATATACTTGCAGTGTCAGCCCTGAAATATGGTATAATATTTAAAATCATGACCAACATAATATTTTTATTGCAAAATTCTATAAATACTGAAGTATCTACTATTATTTGAGTTTGTGAACAGTTGCTAACATTAATCGTTTATTTTAGCTGTACTATGGGAGAACAGGCAGTATCAAAACTTTCCATACATAACCCTGTCAAGGTCATTGTCATACTACACCACGCAGCCGATCAGTCTCCAACATGATATTACTCAGAAGCCTCTCAACAAAAAGGTGTACTGCTATCCCCACAACATCAGACTTTTTTCCACCAGCAATTATTATTTTGAAAAGGAACCCCTCAAACCATCGTCAAAAGTCGAGGCCACAGTAGTCAGTATCAGAAAGGATATGGAGGAAAAAGAAAAGCTCCCAAAAAAGGTAGAGAAGAAGAAAAGCATAAAAGAGCGTATCATGGCTGAGGTGAGACATTACTACCATGGATTCAGACTACTTTTCATTGAAATACGGATATCTACCAAACTGCTGTTCCGGGTTCTTAAAGGTGATACATTGACAAGAAGAGAGCACCGACTCCTCGTGACCACGATTGGTGATCTATTCAGAATGGTTCCATTTATAATATTCATTATAGTACCCTTCTTAGAGTTCTTTTTGCCTCTTTTCATTAAACTGTTTCCGAACATGCTGCCGTCAACCTTTGAGAGCCACGATCAAACACAAGCAAAATTGAAACAGCATTTAAAAGTAAAACTCGAAATGGCAAAATTCTTCCAAGCGACTTTGGACCAGATGGCACCCCAAGCAGGCGACAGGCATTCAGAGCTGGCCAAAGAGTTCTCAAGTTTTTTCAAAAAGATAAAGACTTCAGGCGATGTCGCCACAAGCGAAGAAATTATGAAGTTCTCCAAATTGTTTGAGGACGAAATTACATTGGACTCATTACAGCGACCCCATCTGGTAGCCTTGTGTAAAGTGGTGAATGTGTCAACGATTGGTACTAGTGCCATGTTACGGTTTAATCTGAAGATGAAGTTGAGATCTCTGGCTGCCGACGATAAGATGATTGCTAAGGAGGGTTGTGACAGTTTGAACTTTAGTGAGTTACAGCAGGCTTGCAGGCAGAGGGGGATGAGGGCTTACGGTGTGTCAGAAGAAAGGTTACGTAAAGAGTTAAGGAATTGGCTTGATTTGTCACTGAATGAGAAAGTACCACCATCGTTACTGCTATTGTCGCGAGCTCTGATGGTACCAGAACATGTTCCCACAACATACAAACTGAAGGCAACTATATCAGCATTGCCTGACACGTTTGCTACTCATACCAAGGCAGCTATTGGAGAGAAGGAAGGCAAACTTGACTTTGAGGTATGGGATATTTTCTAAATCCTTCATAATTTGTTAGAATTGAATGGATCAAAGTTTTTCAACTTTCACAAATTTAACTCATATTCTACAGAAATGGTTCTATATTAGATTTAACGGCATATATATTATTCATACTCGCTATAAGCATTATTTACATATCAGTAAAACATAAGTTATAATATCAAGTAAGCCCTGATGATATTTATTTTATAAACCCAACTATAATCAAAATTATTTCCATTTCAGGCTAAAGCAGAAGCCATCAAGCTTGAAGTGATCAGAATCAAAGAAGAAAAGAGAGAGATTGAAGAAGCCGAAAAAGAAAAGCAGATCCTCGAAGCCAAGAAACGCGAGAAAGAGGAACTCCAAGACAAAGCACCTGTTATTAGTACCATTGACGAGTCGGCTATGGTTGATCCAGCTCCAGTCATTGCAGTGCACGCTGTCAAACCCAAAGCAGAAAAGTCCGAGGAAGGTCTGTCTGGCAAAGACATTGACGTCATCGAAGACGCTTTAGAGAAATTAGGTAAGCTAATTGGCAAATATCCACTTATGAGAAGTTCAAGTTCATGATGCAGTACATGAAGTAGCAGTATGGAAACTGACTCCTGTTACTCTTATCTAGTGTCTGGCTCACTTAGATGTTAAAGCTGGTTATCCACAAACTACCGCAGTTGCGGATAGCCAACAAGCGGTTATGCTGGTAGACTAGTAATTGCACATTGACGAGTGTTTCAAAGCAGAACATGCCTTTGTGGATAAGTGTGTGCCTGCAGAAGAAGCAGAACATGCCTGTTTGTCCATGAATGGTGATATGTTGCTTCTAACATAGTCAATGCTTCATTCGCCTACCAAGGTCATATTCGCTTGCTGTCACTTGATATTGCTATCAACAGTGACAGCCGTGTTTAAACTCCATTGGGTTGAGATTCGACCTAAACAAACAAACACATGATAGATAGATAGATAGATAAACTGTTTATTGAAACACCACAGAACAAAGAAAACTTAAAACTAGAACAAAACAAGTTTAACAATTAGTTTCACAATACCTATATATTATATCTTTTCTATCTAACATACTTACACTTATTCGGGTAAGTCTCATGAAAATAAAGAAGATTAGCACAAAATTTGTAACTGATTATGGTTTGAGTTTGATATATGATATTTCCCTTTCAAGCACTGGTTAATGGCTGAATCTCTCACGGGAAAACTAAGCTCCAAGTCTACCTGTGCTTCGGAAATTCGCACGTTACAAACATTAGACAACATCTCTTAACGATTCGCAAATTATATTGCGTTTGTAATGACGATTTCATATCCACGGTCGCAAATGTTGGACGCAATTCAAAATAAAAATAACGCACAGAAGTTCATATACCTCCCAAACTTGTCATGTCTCGGAATTATTTACCAAACGTGCGTGAACACGTGAACAAAACGTGATAATGGAAAGTTTCACAGTGCATGTTACCTATTGGTTGACAATACAAAACAAAGTTTATCGTTTTGAATAATCTGCCATCTTTAGAGATACCAATGAGTCATATTTATTATATGCAAATTATTTATTACTCGTATAAATAGGTTGTTGACATCCTACGTGTGTATATACATGAATTCAGTTTAGCTAAAGTTTATATAACGAAAATACGAAAGGCTAAAATAGAAATGGTATGTAGACTATTTCTTCTTGGCATCAGAGTTTAAAAGTCTAGCAATAACAAAAACTGTGCTAAGATAAACTCTATAATGAAAACAATAATACCTAAATGAGGCCAGTAGTTGTTTTACGGCGCATTTTCGTGTTAATTCAGTACTGACCACTGACAAGGTGGCACGGCTTGCGAGTTGCGATATAATTCATGACACAGTACAGTTATATCGGCCAATAATATCGCTAGTGTTATTTTTATTACATTTTGTGCGATAAAAATGCCATTGCCAGATATTCATACGCCAAGCAGTAGCGTGCAAACATTACTGTGTTCCGGTTTGAAGGGCACTGTTTCCAGTTAAATTACTGGGCATATGAGACTTTAGAGCCGATGTCTCTGGGTGACGAGCGCAGTGCAATGCCGCGCAGGATTATGCACTGCTGGGTCCTGGGTGGTGCTGTGACAACTATGGGCAGGCGTAGCGCTTACCATCAGGGGAACGGCTTGATCGTCTCGTCACTCAGTCAAATAAAAAAAAAATACGTGATAGAAGTAGGATGCAGCGTCTTTCCGTGCGTCGTGCGTTTTTGAGATATCTGTTTTAAGAACTCGTGCTATTTGACACTCGTTCCTAATGTATGGAGGCTAGAAATATACGATCAAAAATCGGAATATCGATCTTCGCACGTGAGGCTTTTACCCTTCCGCTTTGGTTGTTGGTACGCATTTGAAAAGCTGAAAAACTAGAAGGATCTAGAAGGATGTTAGTCTCTGTTTTATATGAAAAAGTTATGACACTGAATGGAGATAATATTATGGATCGTCGACCTACGACGTATACTATCCATTGTTACTCTGCCAACTTTTGCCTACAAATTCTGCGAATTCTGACTCTTTTTACCTCGTGTCAATGTTTGGGACATTGTGGGATGAGTCTGTAAATAAATCTTAGATGCAGTTGGCTTGGTTAACAAATCAGTCATCAATTAATCATACGTAGTTAGAAGGGTTAGCCAAGTAAACTGCGATAACGTAGTTTCAATGCCGAAAGTGCTTCGGAAGTCTGAAGAATCAATTAGCATGATTTATACTCCATTCAACCAACATTTTCTCCCAACTTACACCTCAATACCATCTGATTGTAAGAGTTTGCACACAATAATGTTGTTTACGATTCGGACTCTTTCACGCTTTTATATCAAAATAAAATACGTTGATGTTTCGATTACAATTCGCGTTTATAAATGGTACCTGAGTATGAGGGGAGAGACGTGCTCAGCAGTGGGCCGACATGGGTTGATGATGAAAAATATTATAAGATTAGACCAAATTTCCTGTTTCCTGTATTCATTGTGTTTTAGATACAAAAACAAATAACGTTGCAATCAATAATTGCGTAATTATAAATGTTAACATTTTAACAGACAAACAATTGTACATTGTAAACATTTGAAGAGAAGATTTCTTCAAAAAACACATTGGATATAAAATTTATCAGATGCAATCTCGCCGAGGCCTAGTAACAGAAGATCCATACGGAAAATGAGTAACACCTTATCGGATATGATAAAATGCGCGTATGACAACTTCTGTGTATGTTATTTATATAATAATTATAAAGGCTCCTTTTAAAGACTTGTTCAAGCGGTTAGTACGCGATTAATACGTCAAAAAGTTGAATTCTATCACTACATAGTTATACAATTTTTCTTCACCTAATCGATATTGATGTTATAGTATAATAATTATATACTCAAATCAATATTACATATATCTTAATGATTTTATATAATTATATTATTATTCGTAAATATCTCTTTTTATTTTTGCCACACAACTAACGTTTTAACTGCACCTCCAAGATGACTGGTAGAGAATGCTACTTAGCATTGCGTCCTCCTTGTACATGTTAAATGTGTCCTAAGGTATAAATAAATAAATAAAATAATTATAGTTATGTTAGATAACATGATATTGTGTGTGATAGATGATGAAATGGAAAATTTTCGATAAATTTCAATGGTGAAACCAATGGAACAATGGAGGGTTAGTAATTGAGTATGTATTGTATTTTTTCCTCTCTGATTAGTTGGTACAAGCTTAATTTATTTCTATTTCTAGAAAGTTTTATATCACAACAAACCCAGACTACCAAATGACCTTGCATAACAATTATAGACGGAAAGACATAGAATACCTATCTACTGGTATTGAAAAATAAGATTGACTTTTGTTGAAGAAATATTTTTCAAGATAAACTTTTATAAAAGCCGTATTTGGTGCAAGTTCGGTACTGTAAGCTGAACAAGAAAACCCCTAACGCCATAAATTTACTGTTAGCCACTGAGGAGATCCGTCGTCTACTATCCCTCACCATCATCACATGAGCTCGCTGTCATTATAATATTTTCTTTTCATTGACACTTGATGGGCATGTAAATTTCAACCCAATTGAACTGGCAACTGGCTCAAAATGGACATACAAGATGTTAGTTACATATGTCTTTTTAACACTATTTATCTAATGACTTTGCTCTACCATTCCAGCTGAACAGAAGAAGTCATTGCTTCTCGAAAAAGAGAGCATTCAAGAGCTGAAGACCGAACTCCTGGACTACAGTGAGGATGTCAAAGAGATGAACGAGATTGTGAAGACCAAACATGCAGACATCAAGCTCACTAAGGGTGCTAGGAGGTAAGACAAGTTATAAATCTCAATAATAAATAAATAATAAACATACAGACAGACACATTTTAAAAAGTACTAGTGGTATGTTCACAATAACCCATTAGTCTAGTACATTCGGATGTAATACTATGAAATGTCTTCTGTGGTTTAACTGAATATAAAAAATTGACAAATCACTTTTTCAGATTATACCGAGCTGTCAACAACATGATTGGCAAATTGGACACTGTGCTAGTAGAACTAGAAAACAAAGAGAAGGCCCTGAAGACTACCCTCGAGCAGACCAAGTCTGAGCCTCAACTGGCCAAGGAACAGTTGATTCAGATCGATGAGCTCATGCAATCCATTAAGAGTCTCCAGAAGGTTCCCGATGAAGCGAAACTGAAGCTCATTCAGGATGTTTTGGGGAGGTTGGACGATGATTTCGACGGCCAGCTGAAAATTGATGATGTTCTAAAGGTAGCATTCTTGGATTTGGATTATCCTTTACAACGGGTTTTTTAACATTAGATGCACCCCGGGTTATTCCTGTTTGTCCACTGGAGCTTTGCATTTTCCTGGAATATACCATAAAGCACTCACGGATAATATAGCTTCCTATTAGTGAAAGAATTTTCAGAATTGGATTAGTACTTCTAGAACTGGAACTTCTCGGTGACTAACAATAGATAGACGGCATTTGCACTCATCCTGAAGCGATTACTGTAGAGAATTATGTACTTTTTAAAATCTAGTCTGCAAAAATTACTGTCTTTAAATATCTTCACATCATTGTCACTTTGTTTTTTTCTGTGTATCATTGTTATATTGTATTTCAGATGCTTGAAATAATCGGCAACGAGAATGTGAACCTGTCAGAGAAGCAAGTTTCCGAGCTGATCGAACTACTCGACAAGGAGGAGATTCTAGAAGTAGAGAGCAAGATACAGAAGGCATTGGACAAGGCAGCTGTTCTTGCGAAGGAACAAGACAAGCCTATTCAATCTGAGGGGAAGGTATGTTGCATTGTGGGGAAAATAGGTTTAGTTAGTGGTTTAGTTGCGAAAACTGAGCAAAGAAAGACTGACAGAGTTGCTTTTTCTTTCATATTACAGTAGAATTTGACCAACGCTAAGAACGTTCCTAATATTTCAGGGATTATTCGACATCATCAGAGAAGCTCAAAAGCGGCGAGAGATGAAAAAGGCGGTTGAAAGCGTGCCCTCCTCTCCACCCATTCCCAAATCGGACGACATCGTGAAACCACCACTGGGCGAGAACAGTAAACGGCCGGAGAGCCAATGAGCGCAGTTAACTAGTTAAATGTGTAAATATTCCACGACAGAGTGGACGGCTTAAGCCACCACACAGGCGCGTTAATATCGTAGCATTATTCTGATCCGTGTCCTTTTAACGCAGCTGCTTTCCAAAAACAGGTTTGTAAAAATGCAGGACGCAAGCTTCTATCAAGCCGATAATATCGCAGCAGTGTTTAAGGTCGCGTCCATTCTAATACAAAATGTACTAAAATAGATATCGCAACGCTAACGCTATTATACGATAATAACGCGCCAGTGCGGGGTAGGCTTTACGCCATCCTGCTGGTTTATTAGGGAAATTAGCAATGATGGCGCGAAAGACTTAGTGCGGCGACATGCGATGCCACTAGAGCGTTTCGGTTTCAGAAACTTTAGTTAACTCCGATTACAAATAAAGTCTATTGCTGTCCTTATTACTTGCCTAGTGCTAGATAGAGACAACGATAGACTTAATCTGCTGTTAAAGTTGACAAATGTTGCAGAAACCGCCCGTTAGACACGTTTTTGACTTAAAATAGCTTTAATTGATATGGTTGTCGAATCGAGTTTGTATGGAGAGCTCTTACATAAACATCAAACATGGTAGAAAAATTAAATATATATCTGAAATTTAAGCTAAAGTCTTTCTTATTTACTTGTTATATGGTCTTCAGTCCATGTGGAAGATACATCAGAAAATTTCGTTTTTTTTTTTATAAATTCTGGACCTTATAACTAAAGGTATTGCTTTTGCACGATTTTGGAATATAGTTTAATTTTTTTATGTTTATTTTTAAGTAGTAGTTGCAACTATATGTTAATTCTGTTCGTATTGTATACAATGGTTAACAGTTGCAAGGTACCTATTATATGAGGCATTGCATGTCGTTTCGTTAGCTGAATCGGCTTTTTATTTGTACATTAACTTAGTTGTTTTAGTTATGTGTCGGTAAAGAAAACGCATATTTAGAAGGTTACTCTACGTTCTTATGTCTTACCCTAATGACAATAAGCATTTTTGTAAACATAATTATATAATCAATCGTTTAATGTAAATACTTAATACAGAAAAGTATTCCTTGTTTCCGCGCCGTACAAACTTTGACCTACTGTAGTTGATTTTAATTTATTTCAGGTGTTTTTCTTTGATTGTTTCAGAGATTTATTGTATTGTTTATGCATTTCTGTGATCAATGTTCAGTTGTAAGATTTATTTTGTATGTTTTAGTAGTATTCGCAAGAAATGTTGAGCACAAATACGGCGGTGCAACCGCGTATTGTATTGTTTTAAAATTGGTTTGGATGTTTAATGTGTGGACGTACAGTTAGTATAAATTCTTGGAAAAAGTATTTACTTTATCTTAAAAAGTCTATTTTGAGGTATACATTATTATGATAAATAAAGCGGTAGTAAATTTAAACTGTACAAGAAATTGGTAAGTACACTTACACAAATGTTTCGTATAAATAAATAAACTATCTACTTGTATGATCTATTATTTGCAGGATATTTTTTTTATATTTTATGATCTTCAAATGAATGTCAGTTTACTACTTCACTTTTATGTTGTGTGTAGGTACCCCACAAAACTTTCATCTCCAAGGTACTAAAATTATTTACAATAAAATAAAATAAAATAGTTTAAAACTATTGAAACGTACCTTAAATTCTGTTTAATACCTATGAATGTTGATATATTTATTAATGTATTTTATTTGTAAATCAGTGTAATAGGCACTTTAATTTTTGCTACCTACTCGATATGCTAAATGGAGTTATAAAGAGTAAGATAATACAAAGATCGATTTAAACTTTACGTCATTTTGTTTTATTTTTTACCATCCCTACGTCCACAAAAACCAATATTGGTTTATCCTATGGTTGAGCCTTTGAGCAAGATTTTGAACAGAAACAGACTGCAGGAGAATATAGGTACCTACCTAACCCTTATTAGCGTTAGTTAATCGTTATAGCTTATCAGCTTTCCTACACTACAATTTTAGCTCATTGTAGGAAGGTAGACTGGCAAACGCAAGGAATACTCGTATGTTACTGTACTACTTTTTGAGGGCTATCCGCTGAGTGAGAATATTGTTTCCAGTTCAAACTTTACCGCTTCGAAATGGCGCGCGAAGCCTGCTGTATCCGGTTGGAAATGCCAAACAGCTATTGGCCTGACACTGCAGTAGCGAACTCTCATTAGCCAATAGCATCCAAAATCTACGAATCACAAGACGAAAAAAATGTAATCACGACCCGTAACGGGTCCATGGCGGCCATGTTTGATGATATTGAGAAACGAAGCCTAGTGATTGGTCGATAGTGAAACGTCACGTCGATCGACTGACTGACGGACGGAGTTGCGCAAAAATAAAAGAAAATCCAACTCTCACTCATTGCGGCTGCCATGTTTTTTTTTTTCACAAGGGGTGTGTGTGAGTTTATTTAACATGATAAATTAACCCCATTCAAACTGTTACAGGTGAGTGATAACTATTAATTTGTGAAGTTTTGTTTGCCAACGCGGAAGTAGATCGCGCGTCCTCAGTGAAAGTGCATCATGTAATACTGTCGTCTTGTGAAATTGCACCGTACCGTACGTATCGTAGTGGTTACGTTTATGAGTCAGTGCGAGAATATGATAAAAGTCGCGTAGAATACGCGGCCTTTGTGGATTGATAACGAAACGAAACAAACGAGATGAAAATAACACGCGGGTGACGTCGCCGTGATGTTCGCAGTGCACCCGTCGCACACCCTCGAGTGACGTTTTGGCGCCATCGACCCATTTAGCACGGCGCGGGGCGGGCATGGGTTTACGCACGAAATTCTTTGTACTTGCTAAAACTCAATGACCTCTGTAGACAAACATTGCATGCTATATCATGAACGCAGTTATAATAAATCGTTTTTTGCAGAACTAAGGGGTGCACGTAGTGCGTCATTCGACGATAAGTGACAATGCGATTGCAAATAAATTGCTGAAGGACGAACGCCAAATCAGAACAAACAATCGACCCAACAGCAAAGAATACGCCAAAGAAACTAAGGATGTATTAGTTAGAGCGAGAATAAAGGATCGATTTATACCACACGGCCCACGGCGATTGTAAAATGGACTCACGATTAAACAACATGACGATGGTGTTTGGTAACTGCAGACACTATCAAGGGCAGAATGCGTAAGCACAAGAGAGAGAGCCAGGCTTCTGCCTGCTCAGCAGCAACCACCACAGAACACCACCGGGCTCCGCAATCCATCATCTGATACCCTCACCACAGGTAACATGTTTACTTATTCATTATTTATGTGTTTCTGCTATATTTTCAAATCCGAAGACCACTGAGTCGAGCTAGAACTGAATAAATAGATGTGCTTTAATTGTTCAGTATATGATTTGAGACAGTCAAGTGCTCTGTAATTTTTTTTTATTATTATTCTTTATTATCAGACAACACATTGTTTCTGTGTGTATTTGTATGGACAAATACACACAGAAACAATAAACACCATGCTAACTAAAGCATGGTGTTTTTGATTCATTGTATGTGAAAGTAGCTTTGTTTTACGTCCTGCCTTTTGTATTTATTTAAGATAAATCTTGTAATTATTGTCCGGATTGGTCCAGCAATCATCTATAGGATGAAAACAACATAAACAAGAGTTTAAAGCTGTAAATTTCAAAACTTATTGTAACTTATCATAACATGAATTTAAAAATCCAGAATGGCATTTATGAAGTTACTTTTAGCCATATCGTAATGGAGATCATTAAATCAACCATTAAAAGGTTACAGGAAGGTAAACAAGATAAGTAGCATTTCAACAAAACAAGTTACCATAATAATTAGTGTCAAATTATACCCTTTAATGATCTTTACAAACAATAGTTAATGATATTACAGCTGTGTAATTAAGACGAACTGGTAATTGGAAAGGATTTCTATTACTTATATATGAAGTAAGTGCTTAGCTACACTTATCTATTGTGCACATACACTCGTAAGTTTTAAAAGTAAGGCATTCTTCTTGTGAAAGATAATTCTGTGTGACTTATAAAGTGCTGCCTTGAGTAGAGTATTGTGGAGCTAAAGCTGTTAAAAAGTGAAACTTGTTCATTTGCCGACCCAATCAGTGGAATCTAAAAAGTACTAAATAATACTAGTGTGTCACGATCACATACATAGATCCTGGCCCTACGAGGATTATGGTCAGACACCCAGACTTAGAGCAAATACCTGTGTTTCACACAAATCTTTGCCGTGTGGGAATCGAACCTACAACTGCACGCTTTGCAGTTGGCTCAAACCTAGTTACTCCACAGAGAGTGCGATGTAAACATCAAATTTTATAGACCTGTGAATAAAGTCGTAACTAATGTTTCTTTTTTCTACTGTCAAGAAGAAATGCAGTGCTCCATTAGAATGGAAAGTGACCATAACTGTGGGAAAATTAATATGAAGACAAGTAACAGTTATAAGAGCCCTTATAGCAAGGTCGGTCTTGTACTCACTTCACCGCCTTTACGATTTCATAGACAATGATGAGGACACTTGGCTATTTTCAACTGTAGAGTTGACAATGAAAATCGTGTCCCTGCAATCTGCACCTACTTAGCGAAAGCTAAAATTAGTTTGGTTTTGAGCATTCACAGTGTGTTAAACAAGCCCATTTTTGGGTAGTAAGTGCATTATCATCCTATTAGCTATTATTCTTTGTCTCATTCTTTTGGTAAAGAGCATATTTTTGTTTATTAATTTCCTCGCTGGTATTTTGACACAAAAAATGGTTTATCCTTATGACTTCTAATTATTGAGCCGGTATTCTTCCTTCCCTGTTTGTAAATATTTGATGGCTTTATAATAATAATTGTTATTACATGGTAAACTATAACTTTTTAAAGTTTAAAAGTTAATTTTTATATATACGTTTTTGTCTGTAACAGAAAACCTTTATGAATCATTTTGTTGGAATTTTCACTTCTTCTTTTTGATTAATTTTGTGCATATTTTTACTTTTAAGAGTGCATCATGACATCACGTTTTTTTTTTATTAATGCTAATTAGTTGTGGCATCTTTGGATGATCGTGCACTTTGTCAGTACATTTTACTTCATATTATGCTTATATTGTATTACGAGACTTGTAAATGAAATGACCCTGAATTTATGATAAGTGGATGATTCCGAATAGGCAGTTTCCTCATTGACATTGCCTATGAAATGATAAATGCACATGTATTTATTGTCCCCTTTGGCTTGCACACTGGTTTGGGGGAGTATTGCATTCCACCTTTGTTCTATTGTTTGCGGCTACTTGTTACTACTTATTCTCACTGTCATCCTTCATAATGTGTTTGTGCAGTGTTGTATTACTAGGAATTTAGTATGAGTACAGTGTTTTGTCCTTTATCTTATTTCTCCAGACAGTAGATATTTGGCCTCCCATTTCTTCATGTTATCAATTTATCATCCACTCTGTTGATGTATTATTTGCATTGTTACAATAATTGTAAACTCTTAACTTTGTGAGTATTGCATAAAACAGTTTGTGGAAAAGTATAATTTTTTATCTCTGCATTGATTATGTAACTTTAGAAAGTACATGATACTTGTTCCAATTTGTAAACTAATACATCACTATGACAACACCCCATAACTGTTTATGTTGATTTGTATTGATTTTGTTAAAAGCCAAGGATAGAATAGAAACTCCATAGCTTGTTTTTATGCTCTTGGCCTTGGAGTTCTGTCACTGAATTGAATTAGCTAATCTTACTTGCCTATTTTACGTTATTTATTTTGATTCTATCGATTTATATAGTTTTTTTTTTCTTTCCAGGATCCAAATCTAGACAACATTGTCGATCAGTTAGCCAGTCGCCTGCAAGACATCAAGGATAAAGAAGGCTCGCCACGAGTAGGCATGCCCACGTGTTCTGTTGAGCAATCGGAAGCCGTTCGTCGATATTACGCTGCATTTCCGGCGCTAAAGAAAGGTCAGGAGTCTCCTCTGCAGTACTACCTACCGCCGCCGGCGTGGTGTCGCAAATCGGCCCCCGACGACAAAATGCAGAGCGAATTGTCAATGTCAAAGGATTGGAACTTGAAAAGTAAAAAATTCCCAACGGGCAAAGAGCGGCGCAACTCCTACAACGGTCAGAAGAAGAACGGCAAGAAGCGCTGCAACGCCTACAGCAGGTCCTTCGAGGGCAAAGAGAACCTTCCCGAGTGGTTCACGCACGAAGGGATCTGGGACATGGAGAGCCAGGACTCCGTCCGCGAGTTCATCCGCGCCATCGCGCTCGACGAGGGCTACGGCACCTGTGAGAACACCGTCACCGACGAGCCCAAGGAGCCGCGCGCCGTGCCCGACTGGGACGCCGGCCTCGACCTCGGCGCCCCCTGGGCCCTCGCCCACGAGCCGCCGCGCGCGCGCTCGCCCGCCGACGACGAGCTGTACGCCAAGTTCGAGGCCAAGTTCGACCGCAGCCTCGAGGCGCTGTGGGCGCGCGACCAGAACACGCCCGACGACGACTACCAGGAGCTGCCCATCGACTTCGCGGAGCTGCTCGCCTCGCCCTCCGACCGCCTGTTCGACGCGCCGCCGGCCGAGCGCCGCTCCGCGCTCGCCGACGCCGTGTGGGGCCGCCCCCCGCCCTCGCCGCCGCTCCACGACCGCCTGCGCCCGCTGCACCTCGCCTCGCCGCCGCCGCGCGACCTCGCGCGCGCCAGCGAGTCCTTCGCGCTCCTCGACGCCGACGAGCTGTACGCCGCGCTCTCCGCCGTCGCCGCCGGCGTGCGCAGCCTCGCCGCCATCAACCACAGCCGCGACGCCAGCGGCTTCGTCGAGGTGCCGCCGTGCCGCCGACCCGCCGCGCCGCCCGCGCCGCCCCCGCCCGCGCCCCGCCCGCCCGAGCCGTGCACGGAGGACCTGCTCACGTCGGCGCTCACGCACTTCCGCCCCATCCGGTGCGAGGCGGACGCGGACTCGGACGCGCCGCGCTACGCCGACGGCGACACGTTCAACATCTGCGCCGAGCTCGAGCCGGTGCGGTTCCGGCGCAGCGAGTCCGGCGGCGTGTACCTCGGCGCGGGCGCGGCGCGCGTGCGCTACCTTGAGTACCGCGCCGAGGAGCGCGAGCGCGGCATCGACTACGGCCGCCTGGCGCTGACGCGGGCGCAGCTCGAGGCGGAGGGCGCGTCGGCGCTGCCGCTGCGGTTCCCGGTGCGCCAGTGCGACGCCGCCGCGCAGACGGACGGCTGGCCCGCGTGCGACGAGTGCGCCGGCGCCGCCAAGAAGAGGCGGCCCGACGCCGGCATCTGGAGCGAGGCGCGCGTGTGCCGCGCGTGCGCGCCGCCGCCGCCGCCGCCCGCGTCGCCGCCGCCGCCCGACGAGCTGTCGCGCGACTGGGAGGAGCTGCTGGCCGACATCAGCGCGGCGCACGCGCACTACGCGGCGGCGGCGGAGGACGGCGGCGGCGGCGCGGACCGCAAGCGGCGGCACAGCGCGGCACTGCGCTGCGCGCGGCAGTGCGCGCACCCGCACGCGCGGTTCCTGCCGTGCTGTGCGCTGGACCGCCCGCTCACGCGCTAGGGGGCTCGACACCGCTCGCCGTCGCGCCTGCTCGCTCGAACATAGTACGGGTCGACGGTTGCGTCGACGCCGTTTTCATTTAACGTTTCGGGTTAGAGATTCATTTGATTTAGTTTAAAAGAGCGATAGACCACAGTGAGTGAAATCCAGCCTTTGCGTTGCTCTCGTTGATTCCGTAAAAGCTGTTATTTTCCAACATTAGCAGGCCCCAGCGCGGCGCGCGAGCGGTACCGAGCTCTCCTCCGTCACCGTCGCACTGCACGCTGAGTATCGGTAGATCTGCGCGATCTACTCTATTGTCAGTGGTGCGCGACAGTGGTGACGTCACAGTCGGCTCGTAGTCTTGTTAGTATTAACGGCCATATTGACACGCCATATTTACGTAACCGTAACGCGAATCGATGCCAAATTTTACAATATTCCGATGTGCAGGCGTACTGTTGCGATATCGACTTATATAGGAATGTTCGAGATACTGAAATGTACGGTTACGTCGATAGTGTGTCAAGGTGGCCGTATCGATTATCTCCTTTATTGAACTTTGTACCGCAACTCTATGTATATATCGCCCTTGGAAAGCATTCAAACCGGGATGATGGTGTTAGATGGTGATTGTTTTGCCGTTCTCGATGCTAGAGAAAGTATCGATTTTTCTTTCAAGTGGCATTAGGAGGGAATGTTAGCAATAATTATAGGATTAATTAGCGAAGCCTTAACGTTACACGATCCGATTGGAATGGTGAAATACCATAAGGAAGGTTATTTGCTAACATATCTTATGAAGTTAGAATATAATGGTGGAGTTAATGTAACGTTAATTTTAGTTCAATGTTTTCTTTGTAGAGATTTCATATTGATGTAGGAATGTTTGGTGGAATGCTGTCACCGTCGCTGTTATCGACTAAAGTTGCCAATATCTTTTAATGTGTTACGTTTTATAATGATTCCGAAGAATTGTTAAAACGTGTATATGAATATATATTTGTAAACAGTTTTGTTCTAAGCAAAACTGATAATCATCATTTGTTTTAATCAAACTATGTATTACTAAGCGCATAGTCGGTGACAGCATTCCATGTAAAGCATAATAGGACGATTATAATATAATTCTTAAAGTAATATCGTCCCCAAGTTGTTTAATAATTTGTTAATATGAAAGTAGGTAAAACTGGTATATTATATTTTGTTACTATTATTTTTTCGTTTACGTTTTCTTTATTTTGGCTAATCAGATTTCATTCAAAATTTATACAATTATTACAGTAAATTTGTTCATTTTTTTTGTTACAATATTATAAAGGCGACTATTGATTTGCTAAGATGCTACATCTTAATTCTGCGGTCTCGAGTGCGTCTCGTTTGATTCGCAGAGGACGCACTCGCGTCCGTCGATGCCGAATCGATATGGGCCTTAATGAGAACTATGTAATATGTTACATGTATTGAAAACATTGGACATTTTTACGGTTCGTCCAATGTAGTTTACACGCGGCGATTTTATTGAGTAGCCGCATTATATAAATATAGTATAGCGGAACGCGCCCGTTCGCCCTCCGAGATAGGACACGTAAGAAGGATTGTTAGACTGGGCGCTCAGTGTCGCCCCTTTGTTGCTCGAGAACAACTTGTATCGTGCTCTTTATAATGTTCCCTGCCGCTGTTTCAACTCTGCCGTCCATATTCAATGCAAAACACGTTCGTTTTCTTTTTGGGACGGTACAATTTAAACAGCGGCAGTTCTAAATTGTAAAATAACTTACTATTGCATATACCGACGGTCGAGTTTCGAAGACGCTCAGTTTGCTAGATGTCGGCCGGGTGTGTCGCGTACTCGAGACTCGGACAGCGGTATTGTTTATGACAGTTTATGTAGGCATAACTGTTAGTTGATGTAAATCATAAGATGTTTATTTTACGTATATTTTCATTTTGAAATGGGGGCAGGGTTGTGCAGCACGGAACGCCCACGGATGTCCGCGTGACTCCCGGAACCCTGTTCGAACCCCTGTCTTTATTTACATCGTATCGAAAGCCTTGTCTAGTTACAATTTCTTAAAAATAATATTTCGGGCAATCTTTGCTACGTTGTGTCGTGTTTTATATATTTATTTTTTATGTAGAGTGATTTACTTCTGTTTGTATAACTGAAAACGAGAAAACATTAAAAAAAAAATGTATTTGCACTTTTTGCAGTGGAAAGGCTATGTATATATTTATCACGTAATGTATAGTAATTTTTTTCATTTCTTTTATATTTTGTTCACTAATTCAATTGCCGATATCTATGTCTGGAATATTCATACGTGTTATAATATACTTTTTAGTAGTGGACAATGTGCAATATGAGATATTCCAGAGATAGAATTAGCTTACTCTGTTAAATGTTATATCACTAGTGAGGTCGGGTATCTTTAATCTCATACAACTAATTAACTCACGTTCATTTCGCGAATCACTACTGTTTCATTTCTGTCATAAGTTCACATATTATATTGTACTTATTCCATTAAAGATATTCGCTAAAGAAAACCTCGAAAAAAGTTAGAAAATCGAAAAAAAAAAAGTGTGTAAACTTAGGATCAAGTTTGCATATAATATAATTTCATTAGAGCAATCTAATGTAATGTGCCTGTGCGCACCATAAGTATCCGAAACAACTGCGGATTAGTTGTGACAATTGTGTATTGTTATGAAAACTGAAGCTTGCATCGGTATAATAAGGGGACAGTCGCAACATCGGCCCGTTGCAAGCTTTACTCGAGGTGACATCGGTGACACTGAAACAAATAAACTGCTGCGGTAGTCTGATAGAGTTGCCGATGCCACGTCGATAAATCGAGAGTAAGTGCGCCAATTTATTCACATAAATCACGCTAAAGGCAGCAACTCTGTCCAACACTTCGGCGCACTCTCTTCACGTCCCCTATATTTTACAATTCACTTGTAAGCCACGTTAATATCTTAGTGGTCAAATGAGCTTTCGTCGGTTAATCTATTGGAGTGTCAATATCTTCCATTTTGTCAGCGTAAAGCTAAATCAATTTCGTTTTACATCCTATGTGAAGATGAGAGCAGACGACAGTGTTAACACTTTATTTAGCCTTATGAAAAACACGACAGTTGTATTTTCAGCACTGAACGTGTTATTTTGACACGTAGCTATTCGGCACACGTTTGAAATTAATAACTAAGTAATTAAAAGTTTGAAGGTAGCTGAACATCGTTGAGTATGGTTATGCTCTCATCGAGACAAGTCCGCTTGTAACCGACTGCTTCTAGTGGCCTTGGTTACATGCATATTTGTGTCTGAAATTATGGAACAATAATTTTATTTCTTTGAAAAATTTTCTTTCCCTTTTGAAATTTCGTAAAATCATTAGATAGTAACATACTTGTAAGCGCGGGGGAGCAGTTATAGGGATTTCACGTCTCTTGCTATTCGGAATTGCTAAAACTGCACTGCAATTTAAAAAAAAAACTAGATAATTAAAAAATGATATTAAAAAAATTGTACATCACAGCCGGTTTTACACGTTTTTCAATGGCACTGCCTCCAAATTTCTATATAGACAAATTATTGACACATGAATTTGACCTTTTTAAATCTCACAGAATGTTGAATATTGTACTTTTATTTTAATTTTGTGTTTATCCCTGAAAATAGTTACCATTTTCATATTTTAGTTAAATACTGCTCCTTCAGTTATGTTTGTTGAACCTATGGGAAAATAAACATAAACATCCACATTACAGATTTTTTATTTTCTATTTTTAAGATCCCTTTTACCTATTAAAATAACAACTCAGTCTGTCTATATTTGCCAAATTATAATAATTATGTCGATAATCTCACTAGTAAGTGAGAGTTTGTGTCGAAGCGGCTGAACGGATTTTGACGAAATTTAGTATATAGATTAAGTCCTGGAATATAACATAGGATACTATTTATCCCGTTAAATTAACCGTTCCTGCGGGGTAACAGTTATGGCGGGTGAAACCGCGGGCTGCTACTAGTTATCTATAATTAGATGCTATGGTTTAGACGTGATAGACAGCCAATTCGTTACCTAAGATATTTACCTGCAAATTATGAAATGTCTTGTTATGGACGGGTTTATCGTTATGCGGCGAGCTCTTTCAGACGACCTTAAAATGTACTTAGGTATACATATGAATGTGACAGTACTAGTACAGATAGGTAATTTTTTTCCTAATAGGCGAACAAATTCCACCGATGCGTTGTGTTCTCAAGCCAAGTGAAGAAATTAGAATAAAAAATAGTGGGCGAAGGCGCTGAATCTGGCTCCACTCAAAAAGCCAAACTTGACTGGCGATCTACCATCTCGCTCACGCGTATCGGAGTGAGTGAAAGAGCGCTATACAAAAACCACGGTTTACACTTTCATCCATTGAAATGCACGCGGTGCTTCCATGCGGGTGAGACGCCGGTTCAAAGTAACTGAACCGTCCGGTCTTATCGTAAAACAAAAATAATAACTCACAGTAAACGGACTTTGCAGTGATACGAACTGATTCTCGAGTGATAGTGCTTGGACATTGTTTGTGTCTTCAGCTTTCCCGATCAGCCAGCAGATAAGTCCCTCGTGTCTTTTCGGAAGGTAAGAGCTTTTATTTACACTACGGACTCGAATGTTGAACGAAACTTCTGAATGAAGACAGCAGGCGTCGACTTGAACCTCTACATACTATTATAATATTATTCAAATAGCTGCCAACCCTATTAGTAGATTTGTGAAGACGAATGTTCTCAATTCTGAAAAGTGTTAAAAAGTTAACTCGCATTTTTAGCTTTGTAACTTTACTTTGAATTTGTTTAGTGCCAATTGTTTGATATTATATGTAACGTTAAAATGTGTGTGATACGTTGAGTACCCACCGACAGTTTTTGAAAATACCTTATTGGATACGGTGGTTGGTGCCCAATGTGTTATATTTTGTGTCAAAATTGTGTGGCTTGAGATAAAGAGAAGTACCTATTTTTCGAAATTAGTATATATCTTTTTATGTGGTTAAATGTAGATTACTTGACTACAGATGAAACAAGCGACCGTAAACACGTACAAATCTAAAGACCTACAAAGGATAAGCCATGGGCTAGACATGCTTCAAGCAACCTGCGGACTGGTGGGCGTACTAGCCGAACAAGGCAGCCGTTCAGGCTGCCTTGTTCGGCTAGTACGCCTAATTTGGAATGATGAAAGACGTGAAAAGACAGCAATATTTCACTCTAAATGTTCTTCGCGGAACTTTGCAGCACGCTATATAAATCTGGGTTCTTCCCATCGTATAATGTCAATCCGAATTAGGACGAATGACCCGTCTCTACAAAGAGTATTAAAATAGTACCTACCTAAAGTTAGGTAAGTAAAGTACCCATCTACTTGAGTAGGTAGTGACAAAAATATCACGAAGGTAAGCTGTCCACAAAATATATATATTCGGTACTGTAAGCTGATCAAAATGAGTTGAAACACCATCAATCTACTGTTAGTTACCTTCCGTCTCTATTATCAGATCAGCTCGATGTCACCATATTTATTTATTATTTATTTAATACTTTATTGCACAGATTAACTAACTAGTACAAATGGCGGACTTAACGCTAAGAGCATTGACCATAATATTGTATTGTCGTCGGAACTTGAGAGGCAAGCAAAATTTCAACTGGATTCAACGACGGAAACAGGGTAAATTTTGACTCCACCCAAACAAACAGTTACATACATACATAATATCCATACAGTATACATTGCGTCAAAAAATCGTCAGCTCCGATCAAATAGAAGCAGCCGGACACTGAAGTTTCCAGGCATATTATACCAAATAGTCACTACAGTAGATATAGGATCTATACCGGACACCCAGGTAATAAGGAAATGCTAAGAGTCAGACTGACCATAGAACTGACTTATCTGAATACGTATAAGACGAAGATCTCTAAACGTAGGTACCTATTATAAAGTTTAATTTATTAGACCGGAACCGGATCTAGACCGCTGATACCGAGCCAGAGGCGTTATAATTTTTTTTAGTTAATAAGCATAGAGTTGTACATACATAATCAATCCAATCAAATCACTAGATGTGGGGTATCGGACACCGATCACTATTCGCCACCCATAAATCTGAACACCGTTACGTGAAATAAACGCTATTTTCATTGCAATGTAAAACCAATGATATTGACTTTTGTAACACTCGAGGGCGGCATATTTTAGTGCCTACAACCATTTATGGCAGTCTTCGTTTTATCATTTATGAACACTGCTGAAAATTGCAGAGTAAAGGTGAACCCACGGTAGGTACATCGATCGACAACATCGATAGTGCTAAACCTGAGACCTTATCTTACTGTGCATGGTTTGGTTGACGCATCAGCAACCACGGACCGTAACATCAATTATACTGTGTCACACACAGACAATTGGATTGCAAAATAATTACTGCATAGCACATCATTTCGCTTGACATCCGGAGACAGTGATCATGGTCACATCAATTACCTCTGGATCCGCAGACACGATGAAAATTATTTAGATATAAATTTGACAATTTGGATTGACCTCATCAATGGGTTACCTACAATACTTACCTTACTTATTGTAGTGGTAGGCCTCTTTTGCAAGAGACCGCCTACGGAAGTATCACAGCATTGCCAGATATTCAACCAAGCAGTAATGTACAAACATCACAGTGTTCCGGCTTGAAAGGCACTGTTTGCAGCGAAATTACTGGGCATATGAGACTAGAGCCGATGTCTCAGGGTGACGAGCGCAGTTTGGTGCCGCGCAAGATTATGCAATGATAAGTTCTGTGTGGCACTGTAACTGTCAGGTGAACGAAATGCTCGTCTCGTCAAATAAAAAAAACCGAGCCTTCTAGGTACCACACTGAATAGATTTAAACGTTTGATCGAACAGATCGACAGCAATGTGGGTGCACCATTCGGTTTTACCGGTCATAAAAATTGGCGGAATTAGCAATGACAGAATACGAATCTACAGCTTTGTGATGTTTTGTGGGACGTTTCTAATCTATACGTATTTATATGAACTAGTTCTTACTATGCTTGGAAATTAGCACCACGGGATGTCGTGGATGTGGGTGTTATTACTCGTTCTCAGGTTTTATCCGTTTCACGTATTGTTTGAATAAAGATGGATTTAATTAATACGACTGCGCCTCTAACACTTTGAATGCTGAGCCGATTTTCTTGTTTAGCCACGGGTGCGGCTCCGCACCGTCATGTTTTCCCATACAGCTAACACCACAGCTGTGTTGTCCCACAAAAAATAAAAAAATAAAAATAAAATATAGCCTATGTTACTCGCTGGTAACGTGGCTTTCCATTGGTGAAAGATTTTTAAAATCTGTTTAGTGGTTTTGGCGTGAAAGCGTAACAAAGTAACAAACTCACATTCGCATTTATAATATTAGTTAGGAATAGAATAGAATAGTAGGAAGGATAAGGAATGGGAAATGATAAGATTTTTGGTTTTTACGAAATTCAGACCGAGAAAGATTCGATCTGAGTTAGGTACAAAAGGTTCATAAAGTATCCTACTCCTCTAATACTTAAGTCTTCACATCTCTAGGAGAAATCTTACAAATCCAGTCACATAGGTCACAAGGCAAGCCTTAGATCGCTAAGCTGGTGGCAAGGCCAGCTAGCCTCTTGGGCACTATTATAAAATTACGACACCTTCTTGTCCTGTGATATAAACTATCACGATTAAAACTGCTCTATGTTAGCGGCCTGCTACGTAGTGATATAATAATATGCTAATCCTCTTATCCATAAAAAGTTAAGTGACGTTTAGTAAGATTGCACAATAAAAAAATGCGCAGTATTATGTGACGTTCGACATTTTTTTTTATGAATAAGGGGTAAGATAATTATTCCTTTTTTTTGATGGGGGAAATGTCGATGTACTATCCCCTCCACCACGGGGGTGACAGGTGTGGGGTTTTAGGACTCGAACCCACTAAAACCCCCCCGTTAGCAGTCCTGTAAAAATCATATAAATTTTAACCAAATTTTAATAATAATAATGAGCCATTGGGGTGTGCAGTTGCAGATTTTCAACCTTTTTTTAAATCTATCTATATATATAAAAATGTTATGTTGGTTTGTGTACGCTTCAAAAACTCAAAAAGTTGTGCACCGATCGAGCTGAAATTTTAGCATGATATATAATCCGCATCAAGGATTGTTTTTATCTATTTTTTTCATCAGTGACATATCAGCGAATGTGCCACAGCGAAGTGTGGCAGGGTACAGCTAGTAAAGAATAAACATATTATGTTTAACCCTTAAATGGACGATTTTTGTTTCATATTTAAAAAAAATTATTTGTGTAATATACATGTATTACTGTCTAGGAAAAATGAGTAATGCATAAAAATATTGGATAGTGCCAACATTAAAAAAAAGTACAAAATTTGTTCAGAAATAAGAATTAGTTGTCAAAATTAACAAACAATTAAAAGAAGGTCAATTTTATCTGTGATGTTTAGTATGTTGTTTAAAAACAACATTGTCCATTTAAGGGTTAAGTACATTTAATTTATATATTTTTTGCATTGCCACGATCGATTTCACTAATAGCCGCAATCGACCAGTGGATCGCGATCGACCAGTTGGCCACTCCTGGTATAAAGCAAAGCAGGTGAAGCAATATAATCCTAGACAGTACCATATAATCAGCGTAGTAGATAATAATCAGTGCTTGCAGTTAATGAAAGTGATTTATTCCGCATAATTATCGTAGAGAACAATTAAGTTTTCGCTATTGCAATTTTTACGCCCCATAAAATACAAAAAGTATATATAAGTATGCGTACTTATTTACTACTTCTGCTAGTAATACTCTAGTATTACTTTAAAGTAATATCAAGCAAAACATGAAAAGAAATATTTAATATAGAATTTGTGGCTTCTTCACGTAGACAGAATATTTATTAATTATCATTATCACTCCTCGGTACCGGCAAACCAAGTCCTATAAACCTGTTACCGCTACATAAGCATTCCTGATTGGCTCACAAATCAGTGCTTATTAGTGAGTCTAGATGCTAGATAGCCCTAGCCTCACATGAGCCAGACCTCTAATTAGGGTCCATTGTCCACGCCGTACCATAAACACGCTGAATTACCCCACGAAGAGATCCCTGATAGGGTATTTTTATGTGGATGCTAGCAATTTGGTTTTGGATTGGAAATCGAGAGGATATTCTGAGACTTTTTTTTATTAAACAGGCCCTTGTTAGACCTCTATGTAAATTTAAGTCCTATACGGTTTCATAAGCAAGATTATTTTCTAACATCGCATCAAATCCCGGCCTTATTTTATGGCACATCATAAGGGATAAGAAGGAAACCGTCTAGAAAGACTTCTTCTTCGTTTTTCTGTCCCATAAGTTTTGATGCTTCTTTCATCCTTTCTCTCTGGTGTAATAAGAGGATATGTACTTCCACTGGGATGGTTTTACAGAGCCTTAATACAGCTTCCTCAACATGATTCTTACTCCTTTCTTGATGATAGTGTCCGTCATGGTATTGCCAGTTGAAGAGTCGAATTGTTTTCAGATATCAATTGCTTTCGCAAAATGTTTACTGCATTTTTGTAGCAGTAGCGTAGCGTTGCCTCAGAGGGCTGAAGACTAGGATAGCCAGGTCGTCCACGTATTATATGGCAAAAGGCTTATCAATGCAGCGCTGCGTGAGATGTGCTGTCACTCTGATTCAATTTATACATTTTGACAGCGCTGCGCGTCGCTGTCACTTTGATGAAAATGTATCAAACTGACAGCGCCGCACTCCGCGCTGTATTGATCTGTTTTTTGCCTATAGTTACTGACTCTTGAATTTCGTTCGACACTACAACACACAGCAGCAGAGACACTTTATCCTGTTTGTAATATGAAATCTTCAACGCAATATACAAATCCAATCGCCTTCAATCACTTGATCTGACTACCATACCACTAATGTACTGATTCATATGGGTCATTGCCCCGGTAATCTTCTATTATTATATCTACCTACTGTTTAACTGACAAACTGTTTTTAGTATCATAAGGATGGTGACTAACAACATCCTTATTGATCAATTTTAACACAGTTGATTTGCTTTTGGTAGATACCGAGCTGCATTTATCTCATGAAGTAAAGATACAGACTTATCGTTGCCAGATCATCATCATCATCATAGTGGGAGGCCTCTTCTGCAAGAGACCGCCTGGGGAAGTACCACACCTTTGCCAGATATTCATCCGCCAAGCAGTAGGGTGCAAGCATCCGGCAGTAGGGTGTTTCGGTTTGAAGGGCATTGTTTCCGGCGAAATTACTGCGCATATGAGACTTTAGAGCCGATGTCTCGGGGTGACGAGCGCCGTGCAGTGCCGCCCAAGATTATGCAACGCAGGGTTCTGGATGGTGCTGTGACTGTTATGGGCAGGATTAGCGCTTACCATCTGGTGAAAGAGTTGCTCGTCTCGTCACTCAGTGTAATAAAAAAAAAGACAGCTCATTCAACCCACTGCAGGGCATAAGCCTCCTCCCTCTTACGCCATTCATCCGGCTTTGAGCCGATCTGGTCCAGGACGACGGATAAATAGGAGATATTAAGTAAAGAACTGACGATCTTACTATCACGTTAAGTTTATCTCATTTCCGAGAACTATTTCGTTCCAAAAAGTTCATTTTCGCAAAGCAACAGAACTAATGTCCATTTTCCTCAAACAAAACGTCCAGTCGTCATTAAAGATCTGTAGCGCTGATATTATCTCCTATATCCTTTGCACAGATCTTGGGCAACTTAAACTTACGTCGTGTTTTGGGCATTAAGCGTATTCCTGTGACCTCGCGAAAGATTCCCTTTCACTAGGGATTAAATTGCGACAACCCACAGTACGTGGCGTCAACCGGCGACAGCAGTACTTCAACTGACAAGGAACCTATGCTACTGCACACACATACACTTGATTCAAGTAATCTATCTCGTCCACAACAGTAAAAAGTAAATTCACATCATAAGTTTCGAATTCATTTACAAGCTGCTGGACTTCCTGGAAGACATCGGGTGGCTGGAGTAGCAGCAGCCGCCCGCTCACGCAAAAAGGGCCGATTGACGGCCTAATTGCGGAAAAAAGCCCGCTCACCAAGTACCAAGTACCAAGTTTCGAATTCAGTAGGATCTTCAGATCTGTCCAGATGTTGGTGACAAGAGGGCTGGCTCATTTCTCGCACAGAGAACAGCTATTGCTATTCAACGTGGAAATGCAGCCAGTGTTCTTGGCACCATGCCTCTTTTGTTAGATTCTTAAGTTTTTAGATTTAGTTAGTTTTCCTTTTATTTATTTTGTTATTTAAGTTCTGTTGATAAATATTTTACTCCTTTGAAGAAAGAAAAAGAAAAAATTAAAGCTTTTAAAAGTGGTGATAGCCTAGTGGGAGAACTTCCACATTCCAAGGAAAGGGTCGTGAATTCAAACCCCAGTGCGGGCATGTTCCAATGTGTTTCTATAAAACATAATGTAGGTATGTAATTTTATCATTCGCTTTTCGGTGAAGGAAAACATAACTCGAGAATTATTTCGGAGGTAGGTATGTTATCCACCAATCCGGACCGGGCCCCTATTACGTTCTACCTTGCCACTGCTGAGCCACATGCTTTCTCTCTTATGCGGGATGGATAATGTCACACGTCTTTGCATCCATATTTTTTGACTTGCAGGATTCTTGATGTTTTCTGTCACCGTTTTTGTTTGATCGATAGCATTGTAATCTTTACTTATATTGTGAAATAAGTTATTAGTGCAAAGCTAGACTGAGCTGGATTATGAAGCATTCGACCACCACCGTGTAGATAAAATAGGAATTATAATTGGTCAAATATATATTTAGATACACAAATAACAACACAACAACGCTAAAAATCCTACCCGAAAAATTATCTCGATCAAATCAACGATAACATAAAATATATAAAAGAATCGTTCAAGTCCACCATATCTCATCTTCCAAATCCTACCATTTGAGACGGCAAAGCACGAGTCGGCCATATTGTTAGAATCCGAGATAATCGCTAGCCTAAAGATGGATGACTCACGAGCGATCGGCAGATATGTTCAATTCGACTGCCTTTGTCAAACCGATGAACCAACCAGTAAAACTTGACATCTGAGAAGACTACTACCTAATTTACTACCACGATTTTTAACCTTAGCCCTTCACGGTAAGCTCTAGGTTAACACAACGTTTAATTTGAAGCAGTTTTAGATGCTCTGGTTATGATTTCTTTGTCCTCGGTGGCGCCGCCGAAACCGAGCGGTACGGTACCCAAAGAACCAGAGCTATTTCACGGCGCTTCGTTGCGAAATTAGAGGAAAATTGATAAATATTTCATGGAAATGATTCGGTATGCGCTTGAGAATTATCTAGGGATATTGGTTTTATTTTACTTACTTTACCAACTACCTTCATATTTCCACGAATACGGTAGGCCTGCTGTAAGACTTCCTACTAAAGCACTGGTAGAGTTATTGGAGTTTCCTTTCCCTGTTCGAGATTCAGGCATATGTCACCACTTGAAAGGGAAATGCCCTTTTTCAAACTCAAAATCAGTTAATCATTAGTTTAGTAGATCATATATGATTACTTTTTTATTTTTCTCTATGTACCTAAATGACACGTATGTGTTCGATATGTAAATGTGCATTATTTTTGCCTACTTAGAAAAAATGATTTGAGTTTTTATAGGTATTTCAGGGTTTTCTTTTAGATATTATGTAGAATCTACATTATATTTTTTTTTTATTATATGTTTGACGAGACGAGCCAGTCGTTCACTTGATGGTAAGCGCGACGCCTACCCATAACAGTCACAGCAACACCCACAACCCTGTATTGCGTAATCCGGCGCGGCACTGCACTGCGCTCGTCACATTGAGACATAGAGCGAGGCTCAAATGTGTCGAAAAAAATCTTAAATAATAAATCTATATTCTAACATTTCATTGTTAGACTCTCAGTTGTTACCAAGCAGTACTCTACTCTGTAGCGTATGTTAACTTATAGAGTCTATAACTGAGAAAATTTAGAGTCTACATTATCCATTTATTCTTATAAGTAGACCTTTATGGAAGTATTTCTCAAACAAGCTCAAGTCATAATGTTTACCAAAGCACCGTGTTTCATTGATGTCCATTTGAATAAAGAGATTTGGAATGAATTGATGTAAATGCAAGACTCTTGAATAGATTAAATTAAGATACAACAATATTTACGACACTGCTTTCATAACCGTCAATGATAGGCCCTAACGGCATTCAGTTTAACCATTGACTTAAACGTTAGCACCGAGTACTGAATATTTACTGCACATTAAGAAGTGAAACACAATACTATTAGAAAGCTGCATCTCAATCTAACAATCACACACCGTAACATTTTGTAATCTACCCGCCTTTCCCACGGCCGGCGGGCGATCGGCGATAGGCATTCTTATTTATCACCTGTAGGGACCACCGTAGTGACGCATGCGCGTCTGTGGACGCTGTGTTGATTCTATGACATGTCGTAAAGATCGGGATTAACGGATGATTCCTTCTAGTTTTTCGGTGCAAGAGAGAATTATTTAACTACGTTGGAGGTATCGGTACGGTATGAATACTTTTTTTACTCAACTGTGTGAGGAGAAGAGGTTGACCACGCTCGCCTGGCGGTAACTGCCTGTAACAATTTAGTACCGACCATTTTTTTTTAATTGACTACGTGACGAAACGTGCAAGTCGTTTACCTGATGGTAAGCGCTACGCCTGTGACAGTGACAGCACTACCCAGAACACTGTATTGCATAATCCTGTGTGGCACTGCACTGCGCTCGTCACCCTGAGACATCGGCTCTAAAGTCTCATACGCTCAGTAATTTCGCTGGAAACAATGCCCTTCAAACCGGAACACAGTAATGTTTGCACACTACTGCTTGGGGAATGAATATCTGGCAAAGGTGTGGTACTTCCCCAGGCGGTCTTTTGCAGAAGGATTAGGACTGCAAAGTCTTGAGTAAGCACGACTTGCACGACTTGCTCGTCTATTTCTCAGTAAATTAAAAAAACTCAGTACGCGTACTACGTGCGACGCCCTGAAACTTCGTTTTTCAACTTTCATAAAATATGTCCAGAGTAGTGTAGACCTTGTATTGTAGCTTGTGAGTTGAAAGTTTAAAACGCATAGGATCCTGAATAAAAGCTCTATGTTCCAGAGTAATGAAGAAAATGTAGCTCTTTTAATATTATTTCACTTTGATACATTTTGTATGCAAAAGGCAAGTGACGTCATGCAACGCGCCGCACCTCTTGAGTGTAGCTTGCGGCTTAGAAACACATTATATTTCAATCTATAATACCTATTCACGTAAATCAACTACATTCAGCTTTTCCATAAAAGCTCTTAAATTAAAATAATGAAACTTAATCACACCTCGAAACATTTGAACAAAAAAAAAACTGGATAAATAAAGCTGTCAATGAAACAAGATTCTATTTTATTAAATGTAGATCAATATAAATACATTTTAATAGCTTTGTAGTCTAGATTCCGGCCACACTATTTGGTTTGCATAAATATATCGACTAGACTACCTAGATACGACTTGTTCCCATATACTTGGTATATACCAGGTATCTAGAGATGGCTAAAATTCATAACTAGTACTATCTAACTAGTATTAGTAGTCTAGAAGTAGTAGTATAGTACACACTTGAAATAAATGTAAATTCATTAAAAAAAAAAAACAATATTTAATAAGCTTGATTGCATAATCAGACTACCAAAACTATGAAGTACATTAAACAGGGTCTGTGTTGTTTAATTTATGAAAATATTTTATTAAACATACAAAACCACCAATCCATTTATGGATACGGATTTACCCAGTGCGGGCACGTACCAATGTGTTTCTGTAAAACAATGATGTACGTAATTATCACTCGCTTTTCGTTGAAGGAAAACATCGTGAGCAAACCCACCCTACCCGAGAATTATAATATTTCGAAGATAGGTATGTTATCCACCAAACCGGGCCCCCGTGGTGGATTATGGCCTAACCCTCCTCACAAAAATGAAAACCCGAGATGATGATTATGAAAATCTAGCTCAGATTCCCTCTCTAAACAAGAACCTAGTTCAATTTAATTTGGCACTAATTTATGAGGTTGTTTATACACGTGGGAGTTAATAGATTGCGTATTGTATACGGTGATTATGCGAATCGTGCATTCTTTGCAGCCGATCGATATCCTTATATGGGTAAAAATCGATAAATTAATTCGCGTTGTTCGACCGAGACGCCCGCGCAAGTCTGGCATACGAAGCAAGAGTCCAAACTCACCCGGCTCATTATCTCCACTGGCTATTCCGCCCACTGTTGGACTTAAAACCTCCTTTGACACGATTATTCCTTATTTTGTGCTCATTCAATGCACAGATCCGTCTATAAATCAATCATTTGTAGGAGCATCATCATCGTCGAATACGCTACCTACATATCTCTAAGCACGCCACTAGTTTTTTTATAACTATCATATAAATCGGTCTATGAAGGTTGTATAACTAGTATATGTCATCTTTAATAACACATTTGCGTCTAGTGCGATGGTGGATCACAAGCTCTTGTCCTTTTAGTCCCAATTTACAAAAAATATTTAAAAAAACAAAAAAGAAAACTTTTTGTACCGTTCATCCCACCAAAAATTTAATCAGAGAGATGAAAATTACATGGATAATTGAATAGCCTTACTGGCCATTTCTATTTGCTTCCACGTTTGCGTAATAACTTAAGTGGGGGTAAGATATCATAAGTATTCATACTCTATAGCTAATTATCTTTTTGATGCTTTTGGATATGAATCTATCAACAGTTAAGAAAGTCTACCCAATCCAGCACATCGAAACAGTAAATGTTCAGTATTTTATTGGTGTTTGCGGGCGCAGTGTATTTTGGTCTCGAGCCGGCGTTTACCTAAGCTTATGATCATAAAAACGCGTAGCAATAACTCCTTGAGTCGTGCTTGTCAGAGCCGAAGACCATTGAACCTGCCGGCCTTACCCGTAATTGTATAGCTATTAGAGACAATGAAAATTGTTCGATCATGAATCTAAGTGAGGTAGAATGTAGTCTTAATTTGAGTCCCCTATAACGAGGCCGACAAGAATCATAGAATAGAATAGAATACCATTTAATCACGAAAATAGAGTGTGTAATGGAATTACGGTCTTAAAATACTTAGTTTCCTCTATTTTCTCACGCAGTAATATATACAGGATGTCCCACGGATATGCCACATGGAGAGAAAGTACCTTGAATATTGTAGATGGAACATTTTACTGAAAGAAGACATTATTTGAATTTAAAAAAACAATTTAAACTGCATTCATAGATATTTAAATATTCACATGGTTGAACCGGGAATCGAACCCGTTACACGAGAAAAATAATCATTCTGTAGCTTTATCATACCGATTGAAAAGCTTCTCATCATAAGAATTATTTTTTAAATATCATAGTGTCAGAAATAAAAGGAAGGCCATGAATTTTATTTACATTGTAGTAGTCTAAGTAACTAAGTATTTAACTAACAGAATAAAAGTTCTTAGTTTTTAACCACAGTAGGTAATAATTGAATTCCTTATTATTAAGTTGCTTGTTGTTATCAGGTATTGCATTATAAACTTTAATACACATTGGTTGTGATATAAAAAAATACATTTGGTGCTATACTATACACAAGTCGGTTAGGGTTTCGTGTATTTCTACGACACATTTATCATGACAAATGTTTCCTCTATACTTACGTCTTTAGTTACGCAAAGGCTAGGCCGAGTTAGATTACTAAACAGCGAAGGGACGAGCTTATTATAGTTCTAAATGGCATTATTATTTAGACAAAATCCTTACTTAAAGCTCCTTTATCCAGGTATAAAAAAAAAATAAAAAAAATGTGTATGATAAAGTTTTCACCGTCTCTATTATTAGTGAAGACGTTGGAATAAAGAATTCCCAGCTCACTGGTGAAAGAGGACGTACACAACGGACGGAGTAACTTATGCATTAGTTTGAGCAAAGAGATGTTTTAAATTTAAACAGTACCCAATGCTAATCAATCTCTATTTATTCAAGCCCTAGAGTCATAGCTCATAGGCTTTATATTTAGTGATATGATACGCGAACTCATGTAAAGTGACCTATGAAGGAAAGTCTGTACAAAAGCGGACTCCAGTGGTTACAATGTACTTACCTCTATAATAGGATGATGTTGAAAAGACAAAGTAATCCGATATATTGACACAGAAAACATGAATACTATTAGCGTTATAGGATTAATGCTTTGTGTCACTATAAACAACACAAATCCGTGCAGCCGTACAATAATTTTACCGTTATAGATAAATTAAATTAAAAAAATCATTAAAAATTAAAAAGTAAATAGGAATAATTACAAACCAGCATAGTTCTGCGAACAGTAGACCTCGTGAGCACAAACTTTTTTGCAACAATTAACTGCATTTTGAGGAGCTATCCTGCTCATCATGCTGAGTCCCTTGTCAGATCTTCACCAAATTTTTATGAGACGAACAAATCCAAAAAACAAATCCAAAAAAATAATACTAAATTAATTTTTATAAATTTTTAAGCAATTATTTCCTCGTTTAGTCGATGCTGCTGGTGACAAGAGGGCTGGCTCATTTCTCGCACAGAGAATCCAACGACTACAGAGTTTAGACTACAGACTTCATTTTCGATTTACGCATCCCCTTGAAAGTAACATTGGCGGCGTCCATGAACTGAGAGGTGTATGGTGATATTCTTGCGAGTAAGAAATTACGATTCTGAACCTAAAGTAGTTCTGTCAGTCAGTCAGATGACTTTGTAACTTGCAAATGCAGCAGTGAGTCGCATTTGTCTTTTTGAACTTAAGAATGATCTAGGATTTCTAACACTTGCCTCTTTTGGCGCGATGTTCTCTGTTTTTATCCATCAGTATTTGTATTTCTCTAATTTGAGAACGGTTTTACCAAAAACTTTACACATCAAGAAACAAGAACAAGAACAAGAGACTCCAATAAATCAATTACTATCTTGACAAATATCTAAAACATAAAAGATCAGCTATTTCAACTATTCTAAAAATTTGAAATTTATTACAAATCTAGCTTTATTTTGGTAAAACAAGAAAAACACGCTAGTGCTAAGATTGCGGATGTGTAGTTATTGTTGTGTGGCGTATGATCGAAACCAACGGTCTCCACGAGGTCGTTTGTTCACCTCTCGTAAACGGCTGGCTTAGAAAAAAACTTCAACGAAATTGTTGAGAAATAAAGTGTCAAAAATTTGTAAGTAGAATAGAATAGAATAGAATAGAAAAACTCTTTATTGTACACCAGAAACAAAATTAAACACAGTACAGATACAGATAGCAACAAAGTAAGTAAACAGTAACAGTTTTACAGTAAGTAAAGATGAAAAAGTGAATTATGTAGCACAAAATACTCTTTCACATAAAAATACTAAACACGGGAAATACTCATGATAATTTCAAAAAATACTATTTCAATTGCTACCAAAAATCTCACTAGGTAAATCAAAACGTTCAAAAAAGCTCAAGAAAGCTAAACTCTTAAAAAATTTACTCATTCAAAAACATTCGAATTAAAATTAGATCTTATTAGAACGACCTACGAAGTAATATATTTATCGGAAAAGAATGAGCTTGAATATAATTTTAAACATATTTAGATTTCAATAAAACTTAGTCATTTTATTATCGGCATCTAGGTTGAAATTCTGTGTTTCATTTGACACGAAATTATAAACTTCGACACATTGACATAATCGCCGAACAAAGATTACTAATGATGAAACCCTATTGTGATACCTACACGTCGAATGTTGTCGATGAATGTCACAACGCCACAACGAATTTATACCATTTACAATGTAGCATCGTCTAGGAAAACTTTGATGAACCACAATGTTCAGTTTACCCAACTTAACGCAACAATCTTACATACAACTATCTGAGATGAAACATGCTCCTAGTTAGGTCAAACATTAGCATATAAGCCCAAGTAGAACGGGTCCATTACCTAGATCTGTAATAGGTGCATTAACATGCTAAAAATCTTGTTTGTAGTTATTACATAGTTACTAAAAGAGGAAACAATATTTTTAGTACAATATAATTTTCCAACGCAATGTGTTTACCTCTGTCAGTAAGAAAATAGTATATTTTCGTAGAGATGATTTAGCGGAGAAGAAATAATAATGGTCACTAAAAATTCAGCGGAAAGCAGTACACCAACTCCCTGACACCCTGTACTGGTTTATGGAACTCTAGACCAATAGGCTGTATAAGATTCACTTAATCGTAGCAAAGTGGCTTTCTGTAGCTCACTTTTCGCCCCCTCGGGAAACGCGACGTGACGGGTAGCGAACCACGTCGCCGCTTTACTACTTTCCGCTAGGATCGTAGCTTGTAGAAAGATGTAGTCTATGCCTATCCCAACGGAAGAAAGGCGCGACTGTGTGTATGTAAAAATTCAGTCTTCTAGCTTTATCCACTACAAAGATACACGTGGGTTGAAAATAGCCTGAATGGCATCGAAAGATGCTACGGCTGTTCTTTTGTTTGCTCGACTTGGCGAGTAGGAGTAGAGATGCTACAATATATTTTTGTCATTAATTATGTGTGTAGGTACCTATAGATTTTTCCATCAAAACATGTAGAAATCTGGATATTTGTTTAATCTTTTTATTATCAAGTTTATGGCCTCATGTGCCAGTATGGTAATGAGAGACGCGGCCTTGGCTCATTAATTTCTTCATCATTTTAATTCTCTAACGGATTCTGGATAAAGTGGTCTATAATTGACATGTTTTTTTTTATTGAGTGACGAGACGAGCAAGTCGTTCACCTGATGGTGAGCGCTACGACTGTCCATAATAGTCACAGCACCACCTAAAACACTGCAAAAAAAGAAATTTGAAAGAATCTTAAAAACGAAAGGGGGCTAAGGGCTAAAACTGTTTTTATAAAACAGAAACACCATCATCAATCATCATCATCAACCCATAACGTCCCACTGCTGGGCAACAGGTCTCTCTTCACATTCGTGAGGAGGGTTAGGCCATAATCCACCACGGGGGCCCAGTCCAGATTGGTGGATAACATACCTACCTCCGAAATAATTCTCGGGTAGGTATATGGGTTTCCTCACGATGTTTTCCTTCACCGAAAAGCGAGTGATAAATACGTACATATGTTTTACAGAAACACATTGGTACGTGCCCGCATTGGGATTTGAACTCACGACCTTCTGATTGGAAGGCGGACGTTCTCCCACTAGGCTACCACCGCTTAAACGCCAACTTACAGATAATTCTAGAAGTTAAGAGAGTACAATCTAATTTATCTTATCTTACCTAGTTTGTGCAGTTATGGCTTTCGAGGCGGCTTCTTTCACATTATATACCTTAATTTCGTCCACAACATAAAGACTAAATGAGGTCGAAATACAGTATTTGTGCAGCATTACTTACGTATAGTATTCTTACTCTAAGTAAAGGTTAGTGAATTGAGTACCTACTTAGCTAAAAACTATTGTGCAGAAACAGTATGAATTCAATCACTTTACATCGACTACATTAACCAATAACCATGGATAATATTGCCAGTAGAAAAAAGGCCAGTGAAACAAATGGCCGTGCCTCCCAGCAAAAACCTAACACGGGCCGACGACGTGGTAATATCCACCGTTTACCCAGCCAAGATCAATTTAAAGATACATTACAAATTACTCCTATAGTGTCTAGAGATCATAAGTCCAGCTACAATGTGGCCGGTAAAATTGCTTGCACAGAAACCTTACTTTATAACATTTAAAAAAAAGCATTTTCCTAGAACGTTCTGTGCTGGAGCAACTGCAGTCCATTAGTCAAGATAAAAACGCAAGCTTTTCGAAAAACACTGGCTTGTGCCATCGGATTATAATATATATCTTTACTCTCCATTATCTCAGACCACTGTGCAGCTTATTTATTTATTCAGGTTTCAATTCCAACTGTTCTGAAATAGCTGTCTGAGACGCTTGCATTTTTATGCGCTCATTATACCTAGATGAAGCCATAATTTCACTAGAGATGTCTCCGCTAGTGAATATACGAACATAAATATACTTTCTCGGATATTTTCTGATTCCTTTCCGTCAAGCAAGAATTCATGCTTAGAACTATTTATTAGAATAGATTATCTCTATCGCCGCGTTTGATTTTGTAACGGTTTTTTCAACTTCTTCGATCCTGAATAATCTTCTGGATACCTCCATGAAGATGCAGGGCTTTGCTAAGTTGAACCAGCAATGTTTCAAAGAATAAACTTTTCATGCACTTCTTTGCGAATCAACAGAAGCTCTATATTTTTTGGTCTCTCCTGGTGTTTGTACTATTGTTGTGTCATTTTGATCAAAAGGGCCTCGTTTTTTACTATTATCTCACTAATTCGGTTACAGTGCTATTTAGTCACACGTTTCCAGGTAAAAACAACGAGTAAAATTTGGTCATACGCTAGATAAATACGAATTGAGTTCGGCATTTCAACATTTCTGATCCTTCACTTACTGTGTTTCAAGTTGGGCTTTGTATTATCTTCCATTTTAACTTTAAGCTTTCCATAAAAGTCAATATAATAACGCCATTGTAGTCGATACTATTACACAACGCCTTCTTTGTCAGCGCATAAATTTTTAAGCCAATTAGCACCTCCAAATAGCCGCAAGGATTTTTCTTATTCTTCGTAACAACGTGTTCTTTTTAGCACCGGATAAAGAGTTGTTATGTTACACGGTCATGATTCCTTTTGTTTGTCTGATGGCAGGCAGTATAGTGTTGGGGGAAAAATCAATGAGTTATTGACATAGGTGTGACTTCCCTCATTAGATGCTCACATGTTTTGTTAGCATAGAGATGAAGATAGTGTTTAACTTTCGCTTGTACTAAAGGTCCTATATAATTTACCTTTACCTAATAAGCGACTGAAAGATTAGATGTTTTGGGAATCTGGTAGTTGTTCTGTTTATCCAATATTTATATGTTTTTTTCTTTTTTTATTCCTTTTAAGAATGATTTTCTGTGTTAATTTGTTTGCAGACAGTGATATTTTTCTCTACTTGGATTAACTATTCGGCAGTACCATCATGGTTGCTCTAAATAAAAGTAGAACATAATGAGAAACTAGCTTTACCCCGCAGTTTCACCTGCAATGAGTATTATCCCACAGGACTGTTAATTTTTACGGAATAAAAGGTATCCTATGTGTAAATCCAGGAAATAAACTGTATGTGTACCAAATTTCACCAATATCGGTTCAGGAGTTTTTGCGAACAAACATTAATCCATCCTCTTAGAAACTTTTGCATAAGTTTATAATATTAGTAGGATTGAGTAATTTTAGATACGGCCCAGTAATTTCTGTAATAGTGATACAAAAGTATTTACCAAAAAGTATACACAATTAATTTTTATCCCGACTTGTTGCAGGGATGAACTAAGGCGATGGGGCTCACAGAGCAGGCGCGCAGCCCCCGCGCGCGGCGCTCCCCCGATCTGCCCCCATTGCCGCCTCCGATACAACCCTGCAGCGGCTTCCTCGGGAACGTAAGTGCTACTTGAAACTACCTGTAACTACTTCGTTTTTCTGAAGTATAAAGATCTGTGGGAATCGGTACTCTACTTTTGTCATCATAACTATAATTAGTTATAGTAAGACTAGCTCGTCTCGACTTAGCGATCTCTTTCAGTCAACTTTTGGATGTAGAGGAACAAAATAGTATAATGCATAAACTACATTTACAGGCAGATTTTTAATATATATATTATACAAAATATTACGTTGAAACAGGAGGCCTACCATGACGTCTTATAGCGATTCAGTTGAGGACCTAAACTGAGCCGCGTCGCATAATCGTACCTTGACGTCTTATTTTTTATGTGGCTGCCATTTTCAACCTAAACTGGATCCAGTTAAGGTTGAAAATGGCAGGAACCTAGATTGAGCCGCTAATAAGCCATTTTCAACCTAATCTATATTCAGTTTAGGTTGAAAATTGTAGCAACATAAAAAATAAGACGTCACGGTACGATTATGCGACGCGGTTCAGTTTAGGTCCTCAACTGAATCGCTATAAGACGTCATGGTAGGCCTCCAGGTCTAAAAGTACCTAATACACCATTAACCCTAGATTTGTGATTTAATTTATCTTTTCTCAGTTTTGACTCTTGACTGAGTGCATATTGGAAAGTGTTATTTTTTTTATTTGACTCAGATACGAGACGATCAAGTCGTTCACCTGATGGTAAGCGCTACGCTTGCCCATAACAGTTAATATCAAAATCAATAAAAAAACGACGACAGTTTGAACAGCCTTTGTCTGGCAACCTTTTGACATCTACTGGGAAAATTTTAAACAATTAACAAAAGTTTACTCATCGAAACTGAGTACAATGGGTGTTCCACCGGGACGCTTTTTGTCGGGGCTAAGGGAACGTAAAACGTATTCCGCGGCCCCGACAGCGTTGGAAGTGTACATTGTCCGACTCTGCCTCAACGCTACGCCCATGGACCATATTCTACAAAAACCCTTTGACTTGGTGACATATTTTGTACCTAATATGATTATCTACGTTTCCTTATTGAGGACCTAGCTGATCTCGTGGTAGTTTGATGTTTTGACGTTCACAATAACAGTTATTATTATTACTATTATGCAGTTTATTTATTAAAAATTTATTAAATTTGGGGGGGTAAATTCTACAATATTTCTAAACAAAATATATAAAACCTAGGGTACAACCCGTAGCGAAGCAGGACCCTAGTTACCCATGGATAGGGCTGCAGAGAGAGGAACCTCCTGACAATATGCTCCGTGTCGAGGAGTACTGCCGCGTGCATCCAACCGTTAATCCAGCTTATAATTATTATTACTGACTCTCACAATGGTAAAAAAAACGATTACGATTGTTCACAATAAGACTCCAGTATTCATAGCGCACACACGATTGACCGTAGTGACGTTGAGGTCCGTTCCATTTCTCACGGAGTGGGGCGCTGCGCCGGCCATTAGCATAAAATTAAGCAACGCTGCAGACCATCCGTCTTGCCCGGCGACTTTCCTCCAACCTATCCGCGGGCCGGTTTAAAAGCTTTAACGGTATCGCGACAAAAGTGACGCGTAAATCAAATCGCGCCGGCCTTGGTCCAGCTCAATGGGTCACTAAGCCGACATGATCGATAGCGTAGGGCCTTCGTCGCGGACACTACCGTTAACTAATCTAGTTACCATTTGCCGAACTCTTGCGTAACAGCTGTGAAACTCGTAAGTCTTCCCGATCGGTCGCGAAGCGTGTAATCTGATTCTATAACGATTTGCTAAAAGCAGTGTGCTATTAGGTACCTATCACAAGTTAGCAATTTATAGCGGTGCAGTTGCGCCGGCGGCTGCGGGCATGCGGCAGATTATGCCCAAGCGCAATCTCCTTACGTCCATAAATTGCCAGCCTGCTTCCTTCAATGAACACTGAGCTCTTATTAGGAGCGGTACGCTCATCTCCATGACAGAGACCTTGGGGCATAACATAAACAATGTCGGATCTGTATAAACCTATCCATACTGCATTTTCAAGATACTATTCGCACACTTAAGGTTTTCTCGATACTTCGAGAGCTGGTGAAGTAAACTCAGCGAACTACTTATTGAATAAGTAATTTCTATTATAAACAGTTTCTATATTGAAAAAGTCTGTTTCCTTATTCGTTAAGGCCTATGAAACCAGTGATTGTGCAAACGCAGGCCGTTGTTACGATCGATATCCCGCAATCTATCGAAAATTAGACGTTATCTGCGAAAGCATATTACCTACATAACTTGCCCAAGTACTGAATAACTTAACTGGCTCTTAACTTTATTGAGTTTTAAATCGCATTTCCAACTTATACTCAGCTCAATCCTCACCAATACAAAAAAAAAAAATATCAAAAACTAATCGCTTTCAAATGTAAATTTTGATAGAGTTGTTTGTAATAAGGGGATAGAAATAGAGTCGATTTCATTTCGACCTATAGTTACGTCATTTTGTTAGTACAATCATGCACATTGAGAAAAAACGTAATTTTTACAAAAAGTTGGTCTCAGAACTCGTATTTACCTAATTAATTCCTTCCGGACCACCCTGTACATAACAGTTAGTCCGGTTTGCACCCGATGCAAGTACCTACTAATTAAATCCGGACCCGACTAAAGAATACCTTAGCCCAGGTAGCTGACTGCAGACTAGTAATGGGCACCTTGTAGTGCGTCGCTAGGGTCCCGTAGTCGGCATGCAAAACGCCAATTAGTGCCGAACTGCCTGTGCGTCCATCAATCAATGTCGCTCTCTCACATCTCAGGGTTGTTTTTCATCACAATTGTTAAAGGTAGTTAGTTTAGTGTTTGATGTTAGGGAGTTAAAGTAACGTAGTACAAGTGCTGTCTACAAAGAACACTTAAAAAAGTGTCTTCCCCTTAATAGACACAGACAGTAGGCAAAGTGCTATTGGACACAGATAATTTAAAATATTAAGTTAAATTTAGATTACTTATTAGCCGTATTCAAGGCTAAACTGTAATAATATTAGGGTGTACCTTAATTATGATGCTCTCTAGGAAAAGAAAGATACATTTTTTAGAAATCAAATTTTCGTTGTTAGTGTAGTAGTTTTTACTATAAATTTAATAATAATCACGCCAATATTATAAATGCTATATTATAATGTCTATATATCTGTGTGTGTGTTACGTGTGTGGCTGTGTGTCTTTATGTGTGTGTGTATATGTTTGTTCCGTCTTGACGCCGCAACGGCTAAACAGATTTGGATGATATTTGGTATGCAGATAGATAGCACCCTGGATTAACAAATAAGATACTTTATAACCCAAGAATTGCGGAGAACAGCTAGTTATAATGCAACCTATAAAATTATCTAACTTAATACGTAGATAAGTATGCCTAGTAAATAGAGCGTAGAAGACGTGTTTTTGTTGCACTCAGCATTTGGTAATAGAAAACCGCCTTCTTTTCAAAATCGTTTCAAAGGGATTTTGTTAGGTACTGGCGCTGACACTTTAGATCCAAACTCAAACTCAAACTCAAATCATTTATTGTAAATAGGCAAAATATTGCACTTTTACACGTCAAAAAAAATAATATCTTATACATAAGTATAGAAATACAAAAAAATAAGTCAAAATATTATGATCTACGAAACTAATGATTATTATCTAATTATGGTTTGAGTTAGAATCCGTTGGATGCAGTAACAGGCATCTTGTTCCTATGCGATGCAGTTGTATCTAAACACGTTCGGTTATTGGTGTAAGTAAGCCACCGAACCTGCTGGCACACTTCAGCTTACGTGGGTGAAGGTTGTATGGGAAATGTATGGGTGCGAGCAATGAAACAAACACACATACATGTCACTACTACTGCACTTTACCATCACTACTATAGCTTAATACTATTACTATTTTTAACTGTAAATAAATTCATAATTAAATCACTTCCAACAGACTTACTTCAAGAAGGAACTGGAACTGGCTTTTAGCGATAAGACCGCCCTTTGTACTACCCTTGTTAACCTTTTTTTTTTTTTTTGCCCGAGGAAGTGCATTAGGCATACCACCCGGACCCAAAAGTCCCCGTTTTGGTCCCTCGCTGTGCCCTCTGCTGATCAAAGGGACACGCGAAGGACCTCCTCTCGCCAGGTTATTTGCTACGGCCACCAATTCCAGGGTGCACCGTCCCAGCTGCTGCCCTTCCCTCCGGATGCAACGCATCAAGAGGGACGAACAACAGCCGGGCACTCGTGGAGGTTACCTGGCCCGCACGCCACCCTTGTAACCTATTGTAATTCTTCTGTACTGTGTTTATTTTTGTTTCTGGTGTACAATAAAGAGTTTTCTATTCTATTCAATTCTACTTATAAATTTTCCAAAATTTATTATTGTTTAACTAATTGAACGAAATGTTCAAAATAAAGTTATCGCAAAGTCAGATTTAGAATATATACATTCGTCATCTTGTTTTGTTTCAATAAAAAAATATATACTTCATTTTAAGACAACGGTCTAACCTAAATACATAATTTTAAATAATACTTGGAAATCAAAATAAATAGAGACATAAGTTTGCTATCTCCATCCGAACATAAAAAAAAAACATCAAAATGTAGATCGTTTACGTTAAATTGCTCGTACTAAAATAACATAAAATATAATACAGGAATAATCGAAATGTGCATAATGAAGTTGCACATAATAATAATGATTAGTAATTACAATTAATTGATTATATTCAGCAGCTATTCAGTTTTAGCAGTTAATCGACTATTATCTTCTAAAATTTTATAGGAAGTAGATTTTTATTTTTAATCGTTTTATTATAATGCCGGCAGTTAATTTTACTTTCATTAACATTATGGAAGTTATTCTCACCACTGGTAATTTACACTAATTTGCAACTACGCTGTACCTCATAATTATAATTATTTTCATTTGGATATGTTACTATTTAATTGTTGTTTCTTTTATAGTATCAGCGCACCTGTAATTACAACTTATGATAATAAAATCTATAACGATAAAAAGCCTGATTATGACGCTCGATTTGAATCTCCTTCTTCGTACACTAACATGTACACTGAAAATTCTTTACTACTCCTTCCACCCTTGTTTTGAAGAACCTCAATAACTCGGGGCTTAGAAAAAAATGACATACGAGCCGGATTTCTCAATCTCCAATCAACGTTCGAAGAGACTGTCCACCACGGAGAAAAATAATGTAATGGACACACTAGTCCATTTTTGGATTATGGTATGAATCATTTACCTTCATGTAAACATCACAAGTGTCAGCAAACGTCTTGAAGGATGAAGATAAATGTGCATGAAGAGAAATTGAATCTATTATTTAACTAGACTACTTGCGCAATCAATGTTTACGGCAAAAACTTATGCAACGTGACCGATGTTTACGGACCATACAGCAAAAAAAAACTGGTCGAGTGCCTTCTTATTAACGAAGGTTCCGTAGTTATTAAAGAAGAATTTCTTGTTTTTTTTATTGTATTCATTTAATAACATACGACAAACACAGCTTTATCATTGAAAACAAATGAACATAATAAATATCCCGTTCTCCGTGATAATATTATATTAATGAGTTTTTTTTATTGGGTTTGACCACTTTCTCGCCTGGCGATGAAGTCTAGGATTTATCAAGCTTTCCTAGAAGATACCTGTTCACTTTACTCTAGTTTTGAAGCTTTGAACACATATCTACGCAGACAAAGCGTTCCAATTCTCTGCCGTTCGAACAATTAATGTGGAATAAAGAGCTTTGTTTGTTACATAGTGTAGGTGGAATGTAAACCATGTAGGGATGCTCGTTTGTACTTATATGGATACAAGCTTTAACAATTTATTTCTTTTTCTGTTCCTTTTTGTACAGTTAGTATGGAGTTTATGTTAGGTGAAGCCCTCTATAACTTTTAAATGTTTTTAAAATATGTATTTTACTATTGTGCCATAAGTTACTGTGTTTCGGTTTGAAGGGCACTGTTTATACGACTGTGACGAGCGCAGTACAGTGCCGCGCAGGATTATGCAATGCAAAGTTCTGGCTGGCACTGTAACTGTTATGGGCAGACGTAGCGCTTACCATCAGGTGAACGACTTGCTCGTCTCGTCACTCAGTCAAATAAAAATAAAAGTCTATGTAGGTAACTGAAAAAAAAAACAGTGTGGGATGTCGCGAAAAGATTGACGAAAAAGGGATGCCTGTTGGTCTGTTGTTTGACTAAGGAACCCTAAAGAGTTGAGGTGTACACAAATTAAACACAACAGCTCATTGAAAAATTGATCTGCCGAGACCTTTCAGGTTTCCGACCTTTCAAAAGCGTCTTGCGTCTTTCAAACCACACTTTCACTGTTCATTGAGATTTGAAAGATTGTGTTCAGAGTTCCCAACTTGAAATATAAAAAGGAACCTTTCTTTTATCAGTCTGGTCATGCATGGCTGCGTTCAATACTTTCGAAAATCTTTATGTTTTCGTAAAAATAGGTCTAATTACTGAAACTAGACATTGAATAAGACATAATAAATTTGTTAACTACACTAATCTACACAATCTTCACACTTCCATATGTAAAAGATAAATGTGTATAATCTACTTAACTATTTCATAGTTTTTGAGAGAAACTAAATTCTGAATTTTACAATTATTGGCTCTATTCTCTCTCCTGTCTGTTCCAAATAAATATTTCTATCCAAATGAAAAGGAAATGTCCTTATCAAGTCGCATTGTCTTCGGAACCCGTAGTGCGTTGTTCGAGTCACATTTGGGTTTTGAAAACTTAGACCTTATGTAGAGAAGCGTGGTCAATAAGATATCTCGTTCATCGATCGTAGTGAAAGCGTGTATAACAAATAAGAATAAGACCGCAATGTTCATTGTGTTCAAATGAAAGTGGTTATCGGAACATGTGTTCAAGAATGTTCACACATCTTTGGGTGATTCGTGACTTTTCGCTGCCGGTTAAGGTCTGATTATCGGGTTGTTATAGCGGTGACCTTCTTTTCTGCAATTACCATTTCCATTTATAGGAATGAGCAATTCTATTAAAGAGCCCTTCTGATATTAAAGCTTAAAAAATATCTAAAACAAGCTAAAAGAAAAGCTAGTGAATTAGGAAAAGCTATAAGACATGCATTGAAGGGTTTTTTTGAAGTAAACTTCTTTACGCACGCTTGACTTGGGGAGTAAGCTGGTGAATGCGTTACGAAAAATGTGATCGGGCGAGGCGAACGCAAGTTAAGAGGGAGGTATAAGTTAGTGAATATAGTAAGAGTTACAATTCGTATTTTTTTTTTAATATGTTTATATATATTTTTTTTAAATATACTTTTTTTGAAATTGTTTTTCTTCTACTATATGTTCCAGCACACATTTCGTTTCTTTAATATGATGGCGAGATGAATATGTGACCCGACTGGTGGTAAGCGCTACACCAAGTCATAACAATTACAATGCCACCCAGAACTTTGAATAACAAAATCTGTTTTGCGCTCTTCACTCTAAAATACGATCTAAGTACAAGGTTTGTCACCATTTCTTGGTGATTGTATATCAGACGGACTCTTGCAGAAGAGCTCTACAAACTCACATGCCCGTAACTGCAAATCGACGCCTTTCAATTTTAGAGAAACCTATCGACCTTGTATAATCTGAAAGGCGTGTATAAGGCGTGTATGTTACATTATCTATCACGATTTAGAAATTACCCTAATCACGCACAGGTTAGACTAGACTTTCAGCCCAATTTGTTTCAATTGTTCGAGAACCCGATAAATCGTGTAGCTGAACCTAAGTACATGTAAAAGTGTAGACAAAACATTTCGAGAACAATAGAACTCGCGATCGAGAGCTTTTGGCGGGAAATCAAATACGTGGTTTTGTATTTTCAAACTTGAGTTTTTATCTTTACATATTGATAGTATATTTACCATTGTACCTGACAAACATAAAAATGTGTAATTTCGCATCCTGTCCAAAATTGCTCGGAATAGAGTGAAACATCCACTTTACTGACGTGACATTATCTTAGACTTGCTAAGACAACTGACTAACTACCTGACCGACTCGACATCTTGACAAAATATTCAAACATAATACTTGACACTGGCCGCATGCATAAATCATGCGAAGCTTAAACAAAAAAAAACAACAACTCCTTACGAATAGAACTGGCGATTGGTCCGGTGATCGGTCCGTCGATACGTTGGACGGTCGTGAAAGCCGCCTGAGGCTGTGGCACACCACGATGAAGGTCAGATGCATACCACGCGACCAGCGAAAGTTCCCAGCTTAATTGCTGGCTACCACACGGTCAAGTGCAAGGAAAGCTCGAGGTGACGCTTACGATCTTCTTCATCGTCATAAAAACTATATTGCATGTTCTGCTATCGTAAAATGTAAATAAACACTGAACAAATGACCTGATCCATCTGGTTTCATAAAAAAAAAGCTTGCACTTTTTAATTGCCCACCAACGTGTTCCATCTAAAGTTTTTATGGAGAATTTGAGCTCTTTTACGAGTTTGGCTTCGCACGATTCGTGCATTTAACCAGTGTCGAGTATTATCATGTTGCGAGTTAGTTGTTTTTGTTTAATATAGTCATTATGTCAAGACCCAGAAGTCGCATTCAGTCACATAGGTAAGTTAGTAGGCTAATCTAATTGCAGTCAATGCAAACGTAATGATTCACTTAAGTGGTGGAAGCTTTAGGAACAGAAACATCCTGGGGAGTTTCGAAGAGAACACTAGTGGAGATGTTTGTTTTGTGTTTGTATCATTTACCCAATAGGACCACAAAGAAATGCAAGTTTAAGAAAAAAAAAACAATTTCAACTTCAAAAAGCTTGCGTTTACTCGAATGAAAACGAAGTGTCAACTGATTTGTTTCGCCGAGTCACAGTTAAGTCAAGTTCGTGAGAAGACTAAAAAGGAAGAAACCTTTCGAGTTAGTGTAGTGATGTGACAGTGAAGTGTAGTTTGGTTAAATCTACTAGTAAAGAGCACATTAACAAAGTGCCTTCACCTTAATAGAGACAGTAAGAAATGTGTTAATGGACACAATCTTAGCATTAACTCTACTTAGCAATTTTATTTAGATTGAACTTTCAATCAAGCTCGTTGCATTAAAAGCGACTGTTTGATTTTCAGGCGTCACGTAAATAAACTGTTGCCAGAACTATCCATAAAACTACAAAAAATTTCATAGACTTAAATATCCTCAACGAACCTTTGAAGGCTTCTGCCCATAATCGTAATTTATCCTGCATTCCATTACCTCCTTCAAATCATAATTTACCTACAGTGCGGTTATTTCGTTACACCTTCACCCGACACTTTTCGCCAATTAACTCCTGAAGTGCCTTCTATAACGAGGATGTAAAGAACATTCAATGTAATTGCTTAATTTGTCCGACAATTTAATTGTGCGATTCCATTGAGATAATTGAGGTCTTATTTATTTAATGGTTTTGCACAAACGACTGCACATCTTATTTCATGAAAGAAAAGTCGTTGCGTGTGCAGCTTAAAATTAAGACTATAGTTCTGAAATTCAAAGCATAGTATTCCTGTAAACAGGGGCTGTATTATGTACAAAAAAAAACAGGATTTGATAACTTTCTCAATTGGCAGCTTACATGGTATTAGTAACTATATAAACCACTAACCAAGCAGATATGGACTGGCTGGTGTCAACTCAAGAGGAAAACTATCGTCGAGCTCTTTTTGTATTCCAGCAGATGTAGTGAGACAGTGATTACATTCGTTAATTGATTTAAAGAGTGTGTGTGTGTGTGTGAGTGTGGGTAATACAAACACATACATTTATAAATATTTATTTGTACAGTCAGTCACTAAAGTAGCATACCCATGGCCACACTTTTAGTTTCATATTTGAAGAAAAATAAACACTATTTTTTTAATTAAATTGGAGGTTAGTACATGTAGCTTTTAAAGACGACTGTACCTAGTGCTAAGTTATGTTAGTGTGGGGCCTTGTAAGAACATTACCTATGCAAGAAAATGTATCTACTCAAGATATAAGAGCCGTGTTCGAATTATACCGTAACAAATAAACAACTATAAATAGGCTTAACAGTTTTTCTTTCTTTGTTTATCACAAAGCTCTTCGCTCTGTGTCCTGATTTCCATATCACAAAGTAACATTCCAGATTGGAATCAGAACGATAGTAAAGTATACTGTTTTACTGTATTCATTGGGAAAACTCTTGTTCCGTTCATTCTTGTCTTCGGTTGGTTATAAAAAAGTGTTAACTGTAGTCAGTTGTGTACTGTAGATACATATTGTATAGAGTCGTGGAATTATCACATCAGTTACGTGTCCCCGACGTCGGCCAGGTATCTGTCTGACAGCACCGATAGGTACAGACGCCGATAAGTCTGGTTGCCTTGACGGAATTCTGAAACGCTCGTCTCCACCTCTTCATTACCGGAGGTTGGCTTCAGCTCAAAATCGGTCAAGTGAATCGTTATTCGTCTGGTCACTCGCAGTTGTTGCGTTACCTACGTTTGCTCTCTGAAACCTGTGAGTTCCAAATTGAAATATCTTGGCCTGTGCAAACAATGTTCACCAAAATAAAACTAAATTGGTAGTCAGGACATAATATTATATAGTCACTTCTACCTTCTACTCCTCGTAGTTCCTGATTCCCTAGATAAAGCGAATCCTAGGACATAATATTATACCCCTTCTACTCCTCGTAGTTCCTGATTCCCTAGATACAGCGAATTCTAGTTAGAGGTTAGGTTCTATGTAACGTGATAGTGACAATATCTATGACTATATCTGGGCACTGGGCACCAAAACAGACGTTAAATTTTACATTTAGATACAAAAGCTTCCGATGTGTACGCTTGTTGAGAACGAGTAGATGCTACGAAAAATACGATTCTCCACAAATATAACACACTATTATAATATAATTAATAACATTTGGAATATAATATAGCATAACAAAATTAGGAAATTAGGACCAAATTCCAAACTCGGTCAACTGAGAAATGTTCCACGGGCTTTTAAACAATCCATGAGGCAGAAACGAACTATCTCTTTTAACTGAGTTGTTTCTTAACTGGACTCCAATTTATTGTTGCTTCACCCAAACAAATGGGTCTATTTACCATAGCGTAGTCTTGAGAAATCTTCTAAACAATAGGCAAACTGAATTGCAGGCCATTTTCTCCTATAGATATTTCGAACATTTTTGAATCGCCCTACCTTTTACCCATCCGTTACATATCAATTATGATCTTATCTATGCTTGTTCCCATCGCTCCTTTGTTGTTATGTGAAATCCAATTTTCTCAATCAGGTCATCCGCTTGGTTTACAATTTCTATGATCTTTGTTTATTGGCTTCCATATTTTTTCTTTTCTAATAGTAGCCTAGAACATTCCTTTGATTTATAGTCACCAATTCTGGCAATATTTTTTTGACTTAGCAGTCAAAACAATAAAATTAATTAATCTGCCTCACCTACATCAGCTGTCAGATTATTTAAAATTCTCGGAATATATAATTTATCCATATTTAAATATCGTATAGTGATAAAACCATGAATTGTTCAAATTACTAATGAGTTTTCTTTTTAAATGTTTCATTGTCCAATATAGTATCGATGTTCTACTGCAGTGGTTTTATCTATTTCCTTGCAACTGCAACAAAGTACAAAATGAACTGTTTCTCATTTATATCAAGCGTTTTCTACCGGTACAAGCAAACGTGTAGCAATGTTGCCAATGCCCAAGATCCTCTGTAAATCATTTGAAGAGCACATTAACGGTGCTTCGAGAAGCAGCAATAAAGTAAAGCAGTGATAATAAAGTGAAGGAAACAAAGAGGCGTCTTTATTTCATGGTATACGACCTTATTGCTTGCTACGGCTGGAAAGAATAGTGCGTGCTTCACCTCCGTGGTTGTGGGTGCTTGAGAACAGCTTAAGAATAGCTACATTAGTAACAGATAGGTGTTCCTCAAGGCACACACCAGTAGCGCAGCCTAACTGATTCCTCCATACAGTGCGCCAATATTATGAACAAAGTAGAATAAACTCTCCAATGAAGTCCATAATACATTATACCCCACCGACAAATTATACTCACGGATAAAGTATGAAATCAAGATAAATTTGTGGTAAAAACATAGGGAGGGAAGCATAAGCACCAACAATAAAGCATTGAATTGCTAAAGAGTATGACAACGTGATTGTATTTTCACTTTTATGCTTGGAGCGATTCATCATGTTTTTGTAAATGCCCACTGTACATTACCACCGTATTCTGATAGTATCTCTCAAATGCCTACATCCTGTTACAGTTTCATTTTTGGAAATTAAGCGTTTAACTACTTCTTCTACTCCTACTGTTATAGATAACTTGCTTGCCTCTTAGTATATTTGTCTCTATGTTGTTTGGTAAGCAAGGTGACATATCTCCCAAGACGCCGGGTTGGTAGAAAACCGGTTGCCACCACAGGCTTCTTGTAGAACTCTTTCTCTTCTTAATATCCTATACTTCTCTTTTCGCGCAACTTTTCATGCGTTAACATTAACCAATTCACCATTTAGCTTTTTGATGTTGACTGTACCTAACCGCTAATTAGCTTTTGATTAATTTGATCTGCATTACATTGCATCTTTTCTCTCTTAAAAATGTCCTTCCGGTTGGCAATTAACGAACTTAGCTAAACTGGACAGCGATTAATGACCCCAAGTTTTTACAGAAACTTTAAAATATTGGAACAGAAAAACCCATTACGAAAGCTTTTAGAAGAGAACCGTTTTTACAAAAGACTGAAAAGGAATGACGGATGACTGATCTTATGTCATCAATAACCGCCTAGCCTACATCCGTTAATGATGCGTTACCCAACTGTTAGAGGTTATGACTTGTGGTCAAAGCTTTCAGATCTGTTTAGGGTAACATTATGTCACATTTGTGCCATCGCCTATCGTTACCCGACTCGCAGCAGTGGGGATGGTGAACGAGTTGAATTATGCAAGAGGTTTCATAGATAGATAATAGTTACTTTTCTAGATCTGACTGAGAGCTTTAGTAGCTAACAGTATTTTGAGTGCGCTTTTTTTTTTACTTTACTGAGTCGCAAGTCGTTCACCTTATGGTAAGCGCTACTCCTGCCCATACCAGTCACAGCACCACCCAGAACATTGCATTGCATAATACTGCGCGGCACTGCACTGCGCTCGTCACCCTGAGACATCGGCTCTAAAGTCTCATATGCCCAGTAATTTCGCTGGAAACAATGCCCTTCAAACCGGAACACAGTAATGTTTGCACACTATTGCTTGGCGGATAAATATCTGGCAAAGGTGTGGTACTTCCCCAAGCAGTCCCTTGCAGAAGAGGCCTCCCACTACTAAACCAGCGCTTTACAAGTTGATGACACCAAATCCAAGCTTCCGCCGAAATGACTTTGGTGAGTTATGTACAGATCTCGTTTCCATTGCTCAAAACATTGCGAGGAAACCGATGCTTCCAAAATCTTATTTATTATGGCATTAGATAAGGATCCATCCTCTATCTGAGAGAAGGTTCTTACCCCCTCAGTAGCAACATAAACGATTAGAACAAACAAGATATCTGATAACTGGTAGCGAGGCCACAGTCGAAATAAATATATAAGTGGGTCTGGCAAAGTATATATACAAGCCTTAAAGTTTTTCTAAGTATAAGTAGATAACATAATGCGATATTGCATTACCACCCAGACCTACCAAAGCGTGTTAAAATCACCTTCAATCATAGGAAATTGAAAATTCAATTGAAGTTCATCATCAGTGATCGGGTTGACCGTTGGGTCCATTGCAACAAGACTACGCCAATCAAAACGGTGTAAGGTCATGGGAAGCGCTACGTCAAGCATTCATGACATGCTTTGATACGTCAGAACTAAACCTAAATGAGTTTATAGTTAAGAAATATCTCGAAGATATGGGCCTCGATTTACACACAGCAGCCCGTCTGGGAGAACAAAAGCTCCAAAATTAAAATTCGCAATTAAATTTTCTATAAGCAAAATTAAGGTCCTACTCAAAGATGACTCTCTCTTGTGGTAGTAGGCCTCTTCTTCGAGAATCCGCCTGTGGAAGTAGGTACGATACTTTTGCCAGATAGTTATTCGCCAAGCAACATGCAAACATTTGTTCCGGTTAAGACTGATTACCATCAAACATCTGATTCATTGTCGTGCATAGCATAGGTACATTGCACTAGCGTATACTTTTGAGACTTTAGAGCTGATGTCTCAGGGCGACGAGCGGAGTGCGGGCACCGCAAAATTATGCAATACAAGGTTCTGGGCGTCTTACAGTTATGGGCAGGCGAGCGCTTACCGTCAGGTGAACGACTTGCTCGTCTCGTCACACAATCTAATAAAAAAAAAAAGTTATAAATGTGTTGTAACCGAATTAGTGCGTTTGATTAGACAGTTCGATAACTTGTCAGGCGGATACTTTCTAATGCAGCTGACTGTTATTGAGAGAACAGCTTTTTTTTGCACATAAAATGAAACTGGAACCAAAATGCCGTCCACCGATAAATCTTGACTAAATTATAGTATCCGCTTAAATACCGCTTCAAGTAGCGACAGGTGATCTAGTTAAGGATTCTAAAATTGATTGTGCGTAAAACTATATGAATATTAATGAAGCTAAATAAATTGTTCAAATAAAACGGATTACAAGCAACATTTGCACTGGTATGTTGCGGAGATATAATATGATTAGGAAAGAAAGTTCCTTAAATAATTATTAAACTCGCGGTATAACTAAAATTAAATTGGACAGCTATTCACCATACGAGTAATAAAAAAATTGAGTTATTTATTGATAAAAGGCGCAGTTTTGTGCCATTGAACAAGAACAGCACACATCGCTAATTAAATAGGAAATACTACGTTATTGCCGCAAATGAACGACTCATTGAAATTTTTTGTTTTGCGCAGCAGTCTATAGTGCATGACAGGAGCCTGTTGAGTTATACTAATCTCTTTTTACCAATTATCTAATTAAGTATCTAGTTGTTTATTTAAAATCAGGAGCTGTACCAATACCTACTACCTATATACAAAAACGAGTTGGAAAGTAAATTATCCAAAGCGCCAATAAAATTTAGTTAGTTTATAATTTTTATTCGTAATATGTTTTATAATTTACTTTTTTTAAATGATATACAAACTCTTTGCATTGAATAATAGAGTGAGACGAGTTTATGACCCCGCTAAGACATGTTTTGAACGAACTTTTTTCTTTGCTTATTTAATTGTCTCCTATAAACTTAGGAGTTGCTTATCTCGTATAGGTGCGGCTAAATTCACTAACGCTCTACTTGCGTGTAACTTTCGTGTCTCACGGTGACTCAAGTCATGAGTCATTCTGTAAACAGGTTAAACCAAATCTCAAGATATAAATCAGCAAACAATTTAATACTATTGGCAGAAAGTTAATCGTCTCCCGTATACTTAGGTACCTACCTACAATAAACATAGATTTAACAACAACTTGTTAAAATTACATCCTTTTTTTTAAAGTTTGCAAGGACAAATTATTTATTATAATTGACAGGGCAATTGCATTTAATAATCCTTACGTTCGTTGCCATTATCTCATATAATTTCCCACGCAAAAATACAGATGGGGAACTTGACACTTTAAATTATAATGATGTCTTCCCTTACTTTGGTGAGGAGGATTAGGCCATAATCCACCACGAGGAACCGGATCGGAATGGTGGATAACATAAAATATAATACTCCCTCCGAAATAATTCTCGGGTAGGTAGGTTTCCTCGCGATGTTTTCTTTCAACGAAATGGGAGTGTTAATTACGTACATGTGTTTTTACAAAAAACTCATTAGTAGTCCGCATTGAGATTTGAACTCACGTAACTTTCGAAATAAATTGATATCATATAACTATTAAATGTATAATATAAAGCCAGATAATAAAATATAATGTTCGAAACATTTTGAACACCACCTACATAACTAATGATAACACTAATATTCTATTTATCTTAATAACGTATTTTTAATCGCCATTTATATGTCTGGGTCAAATTTTAGCTTAATTAATTATAATTCCGCATCAGAATAATAGTTGATATTGTCTATGGCCACCCACTGTTCTCAGCACAATAAGATAAATTGAGAGGAAAATATTTGCCAATGATACACGTTTTAACAAATATTTTTATTTTTTTGTTCGATCCTATTTTAAATTGACTAATTAAGTATGGGACGGGTCGATAGCAATAGTGCTTGCAATCATGGCAATTAATTTCAATGAGGTACTTTGATAGCAATAATGGATATCCGCGGACTCATATAATTTGTTTCAGAGATTACATCTTTTCTACTAACGAGATTGCGTTCCAAACAAGGATTCTAGATAGTTTTGTTTTTAAACTGGGCCGTTTTTGTTATAAACACGTAGACTCGTAACGCGCTTATTTTGAACTGTCAAAATAGCGTGCAGGAAGCTAGCGCAATTGGAGAAGTTTTCAAAATAAGGTTGAAGCGCATTGTGACATCGCGTCGTATTTTCAGCAAGGAATCTCATGTGGCATAGCGAATTAACAAAACCTTGGATTTTATTCTTAATTTACCAACTCATTTAAGGTTTTAGATTTCCCTGAGTTTAAGTCAGTCTGTGGTTAGTAATTACTAAATGTTGATATCACAGAAGAACTTTAAAAATAAGGGATCTAAAGACTAGGTAGATACTATACATTCCTATTTTGTCTTGCGCTGTTCTAATCAATATTCGTAGTCGATATTCGATTGCAATTTTGTGTATCGATATCATCTTTCTACATAGATAATACCTGTCGTGACTTTGAGTCACGAATTATTCCACAGTATAATAACCATGCATACTCTATTCTCTCCATACTAGTGATAGTGTCAAGTGCCAAGTAACATTAAAATGTCAATAGAATAGAAAACTCATTCCTCTTGTTCCTCTTTGTTGTCGTCTTTCTTTTTTGTAATATTTTTAATAATGTTCGTTCTTAAAATGTTTTTTTTGAATTAACTAATGCTTGATGCTTAATTTATTCTTCATATATTAATGAATCCTCAGCAACAGTAAAAAAAATTTAATATGCAAACTTAGCTTACAATTATTTTTTATATTAGTAAAAAGTTAAGCAGATTATAAGAATAGGTGTGTCTTGCTTAATCAAAACCACAATAAATGCGACATCGTAAAAACCCAATTTAACGTAAATTTAATTTTAACAACAGACTACAAAGTTCCGTTGGGAACAGATAAATGTTAGAAAATTAAGAGCCGATTCCGATCGATGACATTATCAGAAAACTATCTAGATGAGTCGATTTAATCGATTTGACAAACGATAGGTTATATTATTTAATTATAACTACTTCACATAACATTAAATCTTTCTAGCTCTTTGTGTCGTTAGTAATAAAATTGCGTAGATATGAGATTTCACTGCATTCATAAAAACAAGTTTTTTTGACATAAATTTTTACGTGCTCGTTTTAGTTTTTAATATAAAAAAGTATTTTGCAGTAAACCTTTCAATAAATTTGGAGTTTCCTGGGCCCTGAGAACCATTTCTGTGCTATTTTTGTATATGACATTTAGTCGCAAAAATAAGTGAGCTTTAATATTATTTTTTTAAATACTAACCAGCAATGTTCATTAGCACTTCTAAGGGTGCCAGATTTTGTGGGAATCTCTAGAAAGTTGTCATAAAAACCGGATTAAGCCAGACTGTCGAATTTGCGAGGAGAAACCCCGCAGTTGCGAACACGTGGTGGGCATTACGAAAATACGTGTGTCTTTAATAACCTTAATTGATGCTTATTTGATCATTATTTTATATTCCATTATAAAATATTTCATCAAACAAAATAATAATTGTAAATATATCGGCAAAAAACTTATTATACTGTTGGCTTTGCGAAAGCTCCGTTTTTCATCAATTGGAACGTTATAAAACACATTAAACTTCTGAATAGCCAATTAAAACATGAATTATAATATCAAATTAAGAGAGTCTGCAGCCGAAATATTAAAAAAATTCGCCGGCTACTCGCTGGCGATTTGTTGCGCAAACTTGTCCTTCCCGTTTTTATTTGATTCTGTCGGATGAAATACAGTACCCTACTTCTACGGATGAGTTTACAAAGCTAATGCCGCCCCGAGTAAGGAATTGTGGTAGATAATGAGTTGCTTTTTTTTTAAAGGGTGATTTAGAGCCGCCGTTGGTGTGGCGCCATATACCACTCAAAGATTGACCGATAACAATCTAGTCGCGCGACCAGCCTTTCTGCTCGCCGCGGCAGGGAATGTCTTTGTCGCTCCATCGATATTTTAGCTCAGCCAGAATTGATTTATTTTATTAGTTTCTGAATTTAGCATTCCAAATTAGAAATCTTAATTAATTGTTTTACATCTATTTAATTTTAGATTATTTACGAATCCATAAATACTTTAAAATGTTAAACAAGTATTAACTGTCAGGTGTTAAAATAAATTAAATTAAATTTTGAGTTATTACTTACCTATATTTGAAATAACTTTAAAATAAGATGTAACAGAAAACTACTTGCTTAACTGCTAATGGTCACATTAAATATGTATAAACAAGATATTATCGATAGATTGTAGGATTACCTGTGTAATATTCCCATCACTATCTTCCCGACCGCCATCGTAATCAATCAATCAAGATCTCTATCACAAATTCAGATGGGCATTGCATTTCTCCGCAGAATTTATATGGATATCGACAAAGTCGCCAATAAACTAGCGGTCTGTCTTAATATTTCGTTCCCACGTTTCGATAGAATCGATATAAGAATCGATTGTCGCAAGCGCTAACGTTGCCTATTCGATACTGATTGTATAGAATTAGCATCGATTTAACCATCACTATTTGTGAGCGTCATCAAGTCGTGATTACATGACATTTAAAATACCTGATGATATTATGGAAACAATAAAATGTAATTAATTGGAAATAGCTTCGTAGCTTCATCATCTTTGATTGCACCGATATCATCAAACTATGTGGTTATTGAGTAATCTCATGAGAATGAATAGCAGCAATATTTATGATGAATTACATGTGTTTGCTAACATCTTACGCAGTTTTTCTGATGATCACGGTCTAGACGAGAGTAGAACAATGGACTGAGAGCTCGCGCGTAACGTGGTGTAATGTGTTGCCAACTGTAAATGACTAGTAACGGAACCCTCTAGGAGACCCTGAGAATGATGAGATTAATTTTATTGATAAAATATTTTGGTGAGATTCTAAAAGACAAACTATTGTCTTTCTTACAAGTTAAGACTAAACCTCTCATGGAAAACTTATAAAGGTCTCAGCACAGTAACTTGTAGCTGACTAGCTATTGAACCCCTTGAGCAAACGGTAAAATTATGTGAACGATGAATCTATCAAGGAAATAATAAATAAAACAAGTGGCTTTCTCATTGAGAGAACCGCGATCATTGATCTAATCTATGCTATGGGTAATAAAAATTCGCACATGGTCTATAATTTAGTAAATCAATTGTCTGCACCCGGCAATACCGCAAGAATACGCGCGGAATGGCTCCGCGCACCGGTTCTATGACAAATACCTAATCGAGTGATCAGTCGTCGAACTCGGATGTTGGCCATTGACAAAAAACATTCGAAAGCCCAACACTAGACATAGGCGACGCGACTGAAGTTATTGCAGTAAGCTTCCTGAAATTTATTATCGATACTATTTATTGTCTTTGTGTACAAACAAATACTTGATGTAGGGTGGAGAAACTAGCAGAAACAGCGGGGTCAGGATGTTCGGTGACCTCCGAACTGGAATGGTTCATTGAGTACAGCAGCTGAGCGTCGCCGTTCATTCAGCCACAGCCGACGTCGCGTCGCTCGTCGCTCAGTGCCGATCCTAAACACGGAACGCGTCACACGCGCAGCTCGGCCTGCGTGAACGTGCGCCTTTACTCTTTTATTTTATAAACGTACGCGCTTGGCGGGAACTTTGACAGAACGATAACTTTTTAATTTGCTCAGCCGCTCAGCCACTTCTATTGTCATTTTCGAACGAGTAAAATTAATTTAAGCTCGAAGCGTTTTAGTGAAATGTGTGTTTAGTTTGATAGTGATCGCTCGGGTTGCAAACAAAACATTTCGCGAGTTGCCATGATGACGTCCATGTACAATGAGGTGAGTGCGCGACATTTCCAACTGGCATTTAGGTTTTTGTTGAGTAATTGCATGCTCTAAGTACCCTTGTTAACCTTTTTGTTGCTTTATAAACATTTACTACGAAATTGTTGGGCTAACCCGCGCACCCGCCTGAAGGTCACGGCAATTTTAACGAATTTTATTTTAATTGCGCGCTCTTGGATTGTTTTCATTTTCTAATAAGAATAAAACATTTTAGACACACGTTTCGTAAGATATGTAGAGTTCATATTATTTGTTATTACAGTTTATTAACTCCTCAGTCAAACATTCGATTAAAAAAAAAACAAACGATTTTAATTCTTTTTTTTAAACTGTATCAATGACTGTTATAGAATTTCAAACTTTACAAACATAACTCTACTATCATCCGTTTGGTGTACTGTGTAAACAAACAACATAAGTAAACATTGGCATCTAGAGACGTAAACAGTGATTTCCTTCGAAGCTGTTCAGTTTACTGGGCGCTTGTCGGACCGGCTCCTCCCGGCCAGTTGGGGGTTGAAGTCCATGAGGCATGAGTGCCAAGAACACTGGCTGCATTTCCACGTTGAATAGCAACAGCTATTTATTCTCAATGCGATAAATGAAATAATATCATAGTTAAAATTAAATTATTATTTGTGCGTCGCAGATTCGGTGTCTCATTTAAAACTGCTCCGTCGTTTCCATAGGATTTTTAACGTAGATTGCTTGTTCTATTCATTAACAGGTGTTTACAACTTAACACTAACAATGTCTCTCCAGCTAGCTGGTTCACTGTGTTTACATACCGTGTGTTTACGATCGAAGGAGATGTTTGAAGTTTCCTTTCAAGATGTTTTAATGTTCTCATTTAGGTTTTCTTCATATCCGTTTTAGATAATCTTTTGCTTTTGATCTTTTCCTTTATCTTCTTTCTACTTCTAGTTCCGCTACTAAACGAACTTACTTCTTACTTCACGAATAATACTACTATTAAATAAATGGCCTAAGATAGGATGCTGAATAAGTATATAACAGTTTTGATATAATAATCTCCCTCTGTCGTCTGGTTGTTTCTCGTTCACGTAAAAATACTGTACCAATTGCAATGATGTTTGTACTTTTTGGTAACTTAGAATCTGACTTGAGCAATGGTGCCAATAGTGGAGTATAATTATATGACATCGAAAACGAACTAAACAATTTTGATTAAAAAAATACTTTATTGGGTTTTAACGGAAAACTTTCTTATAATTATTATAATACCAACCTTTTTTTTAAGTCGGTAAAATCTTTGAACAAAGGCATGGGTAACAACTAGTTTAGTTTATCGGACCTTTGATCAAAGGAGGTTTATCTGATTCCTAATCTGATAATTTATTTAAATTAGAATCAAGTAATCGTTAAAAGTTTACACATTAGTAATGATTTTTATGTGATTTTAATTCTGTTTTCGTTTAAATTGAAAGTTCGTTATCATTTGTTCCGTTAAGTTCAAATTTATTGACCGTTTTCGATAAATGTGGCTTTTTCCTTATCGCGTGTGATTAAAGGGAATATACGTTTTCAAAGTAAATAGGCTTGGCTATCGAGCAAATACAAATTTAGAGAGAGATATCGTATCTGTTTGGGGTTCTCACAAAGTTGGCTACATTTTATTGGAACTATTGAACAAGAATGTGTATGGAGAGACTCTGGCGAACCTCCATACTGGTACAACCGGTGAGCTCTCCTTATGTTCTATGCTTCCCTGGTACTTCTAGTATTAATAGCTCCAAAAAATTCCACACTGATGTGGGTATTTGACGTTGACTGTAGACCAAATTGGCACCCATGCAATAAAACTGAAACATTAATACAGGTGTGACCAAATTAAACTATGACCAAAATGCTCTATCCGAAGTAGAACCGCATATAAAATAGAGCTGTTACTATAAATATGAACGCTGAAAGATAATTCACTAACAGTACAGAATCGTTAATGGTGTCCATAACATTAAATTACAGCTATAAAAAAGCTGTTACTTTTACCAGTTACATAAGTTATTTGCATCGTACAAATCGTATTGTTTGTTTTATTATAAAAGAAAGTTTCCCATTCATCACCCGAAAGTGATATTTGCAATATCAATGAGAAAGACAATGATTTTGATGCATGGATATATAACAACAATGATTTGGCTTTCACCACTTTCATAATTGTGATAAGGTGTGCCATACCTGCCATTATAAGAAGTTTCAAAGACATTTCAAAGCTCAATGGCCACTTTCCCTATCATTATTTTGTTACTATTATTTTCGTATCAAGTTCAAGCATCATTTGTTAAATTATGATCATAGTGTTTTGTGAAATTAAATTGGCCTTACAGATCATTATTATCTATTTTGGTGTTATGACCTGTTCTAATATTATTAAGAAGCTCCTTTTGTACCTTCTTAACGTGACTTTATTCAACTGATTAAGCTAAAAAGATGGCATTTAGAGTAATATACGTTGATAAAAATAACCTTATCTGTGATATCACAAATTTGATTACATTTTGGCGTAAAGTGTAATAGACAACTGGTGTCATCATTTATTTTTAGCATATGTGGAATATGTTGCGTTTCGTTCTACGTTACCTCATCAACGTAATTATCATTAACCTTTTGCCAGTACCTAACAATTTATACAATATAATTGTTAGTCTATGTTTTGGTTGCAAAATCAAGATTAAGGATAGCCTTGAAAGCCACCTTCCATCCATCTGCATCCACACCATCTGCTGCCACGTTCGTCTCTGTTACCACCATAATTGTCCTGGAAGATCATATTTCAAGCCATTTTATCATCAATCTGTTATCCAGGAAAGGTATTCTGCTCGAATAACCTTATTATGACCGGATTTCCTCCTACACATTAGGATTTATAACAGCAATAATGATTTCTTTGAGCATAATAGAGCCTCTCAGGTTTTTTTGGTATTTTGCGTTATGCTCTTAATCGTTTTATTATTCGTTTCCACAGCCTATTATTATAATGTGTTTTATTATTATATGTTATCTTTTTGCCTCGGCGTAGTCATTCGCTTTCTGATTAAGGCGTTGCTTCCCACGATGTTCTGCTTGTGCAGATTGATTATCTAATAAATGAGCAAATGAAAAGCGTACTCTATGTTATGTTGTTTGGCTTAATTTTTAGTCTTACATCTCTTCTGCTGTTGGTCAGTCTTTTGTCTTGGTGTTTCCACCATTCCAACATCGTAGTGACAGGATTAATCAGAACCCTAAACCTCTTCCGATTTGGTTTCCAATTGTCTGATCAGAGTATCAGATCGTACGCCTTCGGCGCTGCTTCCAACTCGGACGTCTGATCCGACGTGTATTGAGTGTTCAAATATATGTAGGTACAATTTATTTTATTTATTTATTTTTATTTATTTTATGCACAAAACAAATTACAATCGTTGTAACTTATGAGTTAATTAAAGTAGTTTAAAATCTGCATTGTAACTCAAAATAACTGTAATATGCCAACTGGATGGAAAAATCGGATGTATATTGCTGGTCTAAGAGTCGATCTATAAAAACGTTACGTTGGGGGTTCCTATCTTTCTGAGTGTTGTCTTTGGCTATTATCCATCCGGTGGCGGCGCGGCGAATGCAATCAGCCTATATCAAATGGATAATGCAACTCAATCAGAGACATCTTGAGAATTTGAAAGCATTGTTGTCTATCTCTTTTACTTAATCACAAGATTTAGTAATAATTACTAGTGTCGATTTTCATGATCTTTCGTTTAGCATATACGCGCAGTTAATATTCTTGTCGTGTTCACATTAGCATAGGTACACAGGACATCGTCTGGCCATGTGTTTGTCTATAGATGACGTCATTATGGTAGGTGACTCGCTTCACCAGGCGTGTCTGCATGGTCTCGATTATTCTTTGAGATGCTTCTTTAGTCATTCATAATAACGATCAGTTTGGATTTATACTTATTCCATTTTATATTTAGTCTTCTTTCTGTCATGCAAGGATAGGAATAGAATAGAATAGAATAGAATAGAAAACTCTTTATTGTACACCAGAAACAAAATTAAACACAGTACAGAAAAATTACAATAGGTAAACAAGGGTAGTACAATGGGCGGTCTTATCGCTGAAAGCGATTTCTTCCAGACAACCTTTGGATGGACAGTAAAAAACATTTTTCGATAGTAGGGTGGGTGGCGTACTTAGTATTTAACTAGTATTTAACAGGAAGATACAGAAGTCATAAATTATAATGACGCTATATTTATTTAGGTGTATGCTTAATTGCTTACGAAGAACGTAATTAAATAAAAAATGTAGGAGGCTTCTATCAAATTGCCATTGATGGGTTTATACATTAAGATATCTGTTGCCAAGCTCTTTTCACGGTTTTCCGGAAGCATTCACTAACTCTTCCAAGATTTATCATGACTGAATCGTCACCTTACCACCAGGTGAGATAGAAATCAAACGCTAATCTGAAATGAGTTTTCTAAAACTATAAAATACATATTCGGTACTGCAAGCTGATCAGAATGAGTGCAAACACCATCTAACACATCTTGTTAATCACTGAGGAGTTCCATGTCTACCTTTCGTCTTTATCATTAGATCAGGTCGCTGTAACCATAATATTGTAATGTCATCGGAACTTGATAGGCAAGTAAAATTTCAACTCAATGCAACAACGCCAACTGGATCAAAATGGATTTGTAAGATTTAACCTGAACATACATACAAACAAACATTGCAAGTTAATTAAAAGCTAGTAGAAAACTTTACTAGAAAGTTTAAAAACGGTATTATCTAGGAAACGAAATATAAATACATTTAAGTAGTTTTATTGCCATAGTCGCAACCTCTAAATAGAAACATGCCACGACAAACATTAATGTGGCTCAGTCACTTCATCGACAGTCATAAAATTTCTCCATCACCGAGGTCGCTAATAAAATTATCAACGGCAACACCGAAGTGCAGGCACAGAAACCTCTATATTCCGAGGTTCAGCCGGTTTTGTAGCATCGATTGTGGATTACGATACCAGGTCAGTGGGATTTAATTATAATGTAAAACCATCAATTCCGTCACTCGCTTAATAGACGACCTATTTAGCAATAACGTTTGTTGTGATTACGACCGTGTGAGCTTTCCCTTCTTCTGCACTAATAAACTAAATAAATAACATACGGGCGTCCATTATTCTATTAAGGAATGAGTCACGAATGTTGACCAGTTTAAATTAGCGGTAAAAACAATACATTATCCAATTGTCGGTTAATTTTCTAATTTAGCTCACGCTTCGTCCATTATGAATCGCTTTTACTTTTTTAACAAACTTGCGTAATGTTAGTTCATTTTAATTTTTATCACTTACAACGTCAGGCATATTCTTAAAACAATCATATTGTTATCTTACACCTTCTCTGTGAACTTCACACAATTCCTCTAAAATGATTCATTTTATTTACGTTGGCCGTGACACTCGTACCACAAAAACTTCTGCCTCAACAATACATCACCTATTTCCCTCATAACAAAGTATGTCTCTGTCAAGAGCTTATTCCACATGCCAACAATGTCAGGCGGTTGTTGATTTTTTTGCTCTTTTGTTGGTCCTTTCGTCACGGCATTCGACACTTCGAGGTCAAGAGGCCCCTGAATAGAAGCTTCATCTTCAAAATATCATTCGCAATTACAATAACATTCATCACAAATGATGGCATATGCTCGAGTGCTTTTTGCTTGATAAATTTTATCTTCCAAAAAATTTGTCTTCAAACAATGATGCTCACGCCGAACAACAAGTGCACGATGATTGCTATGATTGCCTAGAGGACAAAAACGCAAATGATTGCAAAAAGCTCCGCTTGAAATTGAGCCTGCACTTGATAATTCGAGCAGACAATTTTATGAGTCATTGAACGCAGAAAAATAAACGCGATTCGGTGGCCATGAATCTCGAATCAATCGATGAAGCTCATTAGCCCTCCAGTCATGTTCAGAAGTTTATTTGTCCAATAAAGAGTTTAAGCTCATGGCGCAACGCTTTATCGAAGACATTGTTGTGCGCTGTCTGCGTCCCTGACTTTTTAATTATCCACATTGTTGCGTAACGTCAAAACCTTTCAGAGAGTAATCACAGTCTTGTTTGCGGGGAGCCGTGGGAGTGAGTCTCGTCTTGACGGTTGACTGATGTTACCGATCACAAGCAAATTAATAGCTTGTCTACCGTGAAGCATTCGACTCTAAAAGGAATGGGTAAACAATGAGCGACAATTTAGGCAATTGCATTGGCAGAAGCCTCGCATCTATAGTACTCTGTAGAGGTCAGTGGGTAAATATGCTAAATCAAACCAGTTGTGAGGGCCGCAGAAGGTTTATCGACACACATAAAATTAAAAAGAAATGTCCCTACACGGTTCCGAGATAAGAATCGCATAAAAAGAAAATTTCCGAATATCAATGAGCTTCTTCGCACCCATCGCCCAGGGAGTAATTTGGATTATGAAGTCAATGAACGCGATTTATTAATTGCAGTTGAAGCGGTTGACTTAATTCGCCTTCGATTTATAGAGTTAACATTTTGGAATCGTTCTTTTGGATCGCTAACGCCCACAAATCGCCACTTGGGTGATATTGATACAAGCGGCTATAGCGAGGCCCAGACATTAGAAATTCCAATTGATTTGCATATGGAGCCGGTGCGGTGAGGCGAGCCGATTGAGATAGTCAACGGTTTGTTCTAGCCTGGCACAAACTAAGGCAGCGGTGTGCATTCAAACGCTATCATCGGTTACGTATAAATAAAACTGCAAATTGTTAGGAACCAACGTTTTCGCACAAATAAACAACAGCTAACAACCCATGCAAATGTTTAGTATGTTGAATATTTTACGGCAATCGGTCATCAGATACGGTATGCATAATCAATTTAAGTTGCACTTGACCTTGTGTGAGGTTTATTACATCACAACTTAACGCGCTTAACGTGTCCGGTGAACTGATCAAATTATCTAATCAAACAATTAATCACAAATCGGATCTTTGAACGTATCCATTACGTTGCTTCATCTGCAAGATAAAGAACTGTATATCTTAATCTTTCAGTCAGAAACAATAGCTATTAAATTAAGTCTAACGACTTTCCAATTGACCTTTACTGGAGCACAAAGGTGTGTGGAAATAGTCCAAGGCCAACCACCGGTGGCGGATTTGAGATCTGCTGGTCACGAACACTAACTCACTTGAGCCTTACCTAAATCTAAATAATTGTTGTCGCAACGCTGAAATGCTTCTGATAAGATTCAATGCGATTTCTGCTTGCCTTTTAAAATGAGTTCTTGGTATTGTGATTCATGCCATCAATCCCACAAATACGCTCCCTGCTCCGCTGTGTGCGTGACTTGGGTATCAATTACTTTTTGATTATGAACTATAGTGATAATTACACTAATGAAAAATAACTTACGACAACAGCCAGTTAGACTATTTGAAATCTACGGAAACTGTTCAATTGCGAAAATACTACAGCAAGTGCAAGCACCGGTGAAATCGAGAATTTGCAAGAATTTCGTCAGGATCCAAGAACTCGATACTCGATATTAACCCGTGACATTACTTCATGATTTACCACTAATGGTTAAAAGTTTAAACCCTCTTATCTCCAGTTCCTCACGGATCCATTCTCCGGATCACGGTCACGAGCGCTCGTCGTGTGATCGGCCATTCACCGAAACTAATCTCAATTTTACGGAACTGCCTAGTATGAGTCAATGATTGTCTCATTTCCTAGTCGGATCCACCGCCCATTCTCCCATAACATTCGATTTATTCTCGTGCGAAATGTTTAAGTGAAATAAAGGTTTTTGTCGTGAGTTGTTTGAGAGTTTTATCTCAATAATTTCTCTCCTTTTACGAGTGGGGTCTTTATACGGATGCATCTTTGATGAGGTATCAAGGTGCGTGTACAATATGCAAATGTCTGAAAGCTGTCTGTGTGACCCAGAAACGGGGCCGGTCCGGGCCGGGCCGGTGCGGCGGCAGGCTGCAGCACGCGCCACTACCACGATTGCACACGACGCTGCTGGTTTACATGATAGCGGACATGAGATACCCGCTGTACACGATGTTTTATTAATCAACCCCATTGTGCAAACTCGCTTTGAAATCGTAAATCCTTATGCAGCTCGCTCGACTATTCATGAAAGAGATAGTGGGAGCTCTGGTCTCATTTTTCAGAAGATTCACCGCTTGCAAATTATTGTTGTGTCTGTTTATTTTTGAACTTCCTACGAGTATCATAGACAGGTGAAAAACTAGAATGGTAGGTATCGACCACAGTCGCACAGTCAAACAGTTTATTGAAAATTTAAAACAGATGATCTTTATAAATAATGTCTAAAGCCGTGTCTCCTGCGCGTGTTTTGGTCTACTCACTACACAAAACATTGTGTTAAAACACGTATCACCTACCTTCAAAGTATTATAAGTAACTTATTGAGCAACGGCATCGAACCTACTAATGATATAGGTATGAAAAGATCTACTAGGTTCTTATTCCAATGTCCTTTTCCCGGTGGTGAGTGATATCTAGCGCACTGCATCAGACCACCAGCCACGACATTAGCATATCTCCTGACCAACCTGTCGGCCGTAAGTGGTATCTATGTTAATCGACCGTTACCGTCCCTTTTTCTGGAACGTTTCGTTTGTCCACCGCTTTTCCTGCCTGTGTCACTTCCTGCTCGATAGCTATTTAGAGGAGTATTGTTCCTTCTGCTTCATTTCTTATTGTTTCGATGTTTTACATTCCGACCATAAACCCTCTTGTATCAGAAGTTTGATTTATTTCTACAATGACAAACAGTAAAAAATCATCTAGGCGTATTATGCGGTAGTATGAACAAAAAATAATCGTGCTATATTTTCCACGTTTAAATTATTTGTAAAACTTCCTACTTCACTACAGAAGCCATTTTTATATTTTGTAGATTTTCCTGCTACCTATTATTGTAATTTGGATTTAAATTGAGGCAAGGTTACAACAACTCTGCCATTGTGTAACTACACGCTTGAAATATAAGCGTAATTTTATTTTATTGAGGTCATATCTAATGCATACGTAAACTACACCATGTAGGGTTATTATCCGTAGATTGAACAGCTTAATAAACCTTCGGGTTCCTGTACATTGTAAAGTATAATATGGATCGACCGATCGTATTGAGTCGCTGTAGTCATCAAGCAAGTCTGTACTATCTAGGGTGTTATTACAGCGTCATGCCCTAAAGTTTCAAAAGTTCCGCGACTGACGGCTGAAATCTCATCGTTATCAACATAAAAATTAAGGATTTGATCATCGCCGTACTGTTAACTGATTACACTAGCAATCTCCTCTTTAATTGCATCCTCGTTAATTGGCCTATAAAATAACTACCTTTAACCTTACTAGGTAGAAATGCGTCGCATGCATCGTTGGCGACGAACGATACCTTCAAATATAGTCATCAAATTCTAGTCTAATTTTATTATTTTGATTTTTCTTCATGTCAATCCAGATTCCAGAGTATTTCTACGCATAGAATGTATTCCCATGTTAAACATTAAAAGGTAAAACGTGAGTTGGCAGGACTATTACACGATGGATGGTGGTAATGTGTGTAACGTGGTGGATTATCCGCGGCTGTCCAATGCAAGCTTGATGGCCGTGCTTAGATTGCTTCGCCTACGCTTGCTGTATCGATGAAGACAGTACTTAAGATCGCAATACATGACACATCTTTTGAAATGGACTAGTTAAAATTAGAACTAATACTAAGACTGATACACTTCCACGTATTGGCTCATTCTACATCAATTCTACGGTAATGCTAGAGTTCGATTTCAATTTAGCCTCTCATCTAAATTGTGACAGCTACACTTTATTATAGTGTAGCTGCACAATAGTAATTGCACATGCCACCTATCTTTATAAATCTCAATAGATCCATCTTCATATCTGAGACTAGAAAACACCTTTAGTGAACGGTGTGTATAGAAGAAACTTACGAGCACAATATAAAGTAGGGAGCTTGATGATGCTTCTATAAGTCTATAAGAAACGAATACAAGAAATAGACTTCATGTACTGTTTTAAACAGCACCTCCGCCTCTTATATTGAGCACCAACCACTGACAACTCTATTTATGAGATCAGAACCGTGAGGAAAATGTTATAAGAGAGAGATTAGCAATCCTTGATAGTTCAGCCATTTACATATCTGCACTGACTCTTTAAAACTAAATTTAATATTACAATGTTGCAATTAAATTTAAACTTACCATAAATACATTTAGGGATGTCTCGGTTGTTGCATTAACGTATTCAAGGTTCAAGCAATTAAATACGGAAAATTTCTACCGATCGACGCATCGAATCGGTAAAAACGTGCACCGATGCCGATTACGCATTATATTTATCATTTCAATTTAAATTGCGTCGCATTCGATTCCCGGAACTGATTATATTATTGATCATGGCTATATTCGGATTCGATAAAAACTGTCTTATAATGCACGGTGTTTTTTATTCGATTGTTTATGCAGTGGACATTCTTCGGCGTTCGTTGCACGCGTTTCATTTACGTACCCTTAAAAGTCTGGATTGAATTGTCAACACGCAACCTGTAATAAAAGCTTGATTGGTCCCTCGTAGCTTCTTCGAATCACAATGATGAAACGGACGCGGAATTTTAATACGGCGGCCTACGCGAGCAAAAGTGAGAGTTACATACTAATGGAATAAACTTATCTGTAAATCTATTCTTAGAGAGTTGAAAACGAATTTGTGCGTTCTGTTCAATCAACTTAAACATGCCTTAGAAAAATTTATCCTTAGTCATCAAATATCTAAAGAAAGGCTTCAAATCTTTTAAAGCTGTTTGTTTCCCTTCCTGATTGTTGTTTTGCTGTTTGTTTGTTGTTATCGTAGTCTGAAGAAATTGATTGTTATTTCAAACAATGTCAACTGGTGTTACTTGTGAAGAAAATATCGATTTGTTATGATTACAAGCACTTATCGATAATGGAAATATAATCATGTTCACACAGTTCCCGACGGCACTTCCGCCTTGCACTACAATGGTCCACTAAGAATAAATCTTAAAGCAAAACGTTGAAGTGACATGTGAGCTAAACCAACAGCTCAATCTTCTCATGAGATTGATTTACTTTACATGTTTATTACTAATCAAAAACAATAGGCCGATTGTTCGTAATGATACTGTGATTTCTGCTATGCAAAACTATTGTAATCATAAAACAAATTGAATTGAATGCCTCTCTATTCTGCTTTTGTTTTCTTGTAGACTAAACAACTGCAATGCTCTCGTCTTCGTAGTGGCATTGTGTAGCCATGAACATTGCATTGAGCATTGTTTTAATGGTATGCAATTATTTACTAGCGGTCGTATTGTAAAACAATTTGATATGGAAGGGGTGGTCTATTATGTTACTTTTTTTAAAGAGCTGTTAATGAAAGTATCTGGTTGTACAGCTAACAAATGCATTATTTAATATGAATTATTTGCAAATTTAAAGGATCTACATTACAGCGCACTTGACAAAAATGCAGTGGCAAAGAATCAACATCTCTTTGTAAAGTAAAGAGAATAAAAATCGAGATAAGAAGATATTTTGTGAAGATTGGTAACTATGCCTAACTTGTGTTCTGTGAAACTTCATCATCGACAATGATTGTGTTAAATGATGATTGTAAAACAATTGGTTGCGAAGTTGTGTAGGTGGATGATCAAGGAAAACTCGGCAGTTTTGTAAGTACATTGTTGTTGCACTTAAAAATATTTCCTTTGAAACAAGTTGCTAAAAAGCTTCACTTGCTTCACCTAGACATAACATATTGGACGTTTTGAGAATAGGTCCCGTGTAGAATTGACCATTTTGAAAATAGTTCCTTTTAAGACTCATATACGCCATGATGAGAATTGCCTAAACTGTTACAAATACCGATAATATAGTAACGTTTGATAATTAATACAATCTCATCAATATGATAAATTTCCTACTATTTTATATGAACACTTCCTCTATCCAGATCCTCGTATAATTTTAGGTTTATCTTTCCGGAAGATTTAGTTCCGCCCACAGCGATAATTATAGTTACCTAGGTTTAGTTTAACAATACTAGCTTAAATAATTTAATGCTTAGATTTACCATCGTGAGAAATTTAACTATCTAATCAGCCCGTGTCCACCCACAACGGGATTTAATAATATGCTTCGTCTTCGAAGGTATGAAGAGGACAAGGGGAGGTGAGGGTATCGACTATGACTGTGAAATATATATGCATTTAGTTAGATAACTCTTCATTGACACCAAGACGTAAGAAACACCGGACAGACATAACTTAATAACAGTTACAGTGGATATTATCGTTAAAGCCGTTTCTACCAGACAACATTTGGATGTACAAGTTTGACAGCAGCAATCGAATGAGGTCAATCGACATCAGTGACACAATATGAATACGCACTAATAATTATATCCGCTTAAACTATTAGGCAGCGCTAAAAATTCAGGTGAAATAACTTCAGAGTTGATTCTTTTTTTAAATTAAATTGACAACGCTACCTACGCTAATAAAATATGAGCTTACAAATTAAGTAACATTAGCTTTTTAACGACTTCGTTACAAATAAAACTTACATACACTCATAAGTCGGTTGCAGATGCAAATGTAAGCAGAGTCTGTATTCTGCGAAAAACTTCTGCTAAAATATAATTGTCATATAAACCAGCCAAATAAACCCCCAATATCACTATACCAGTCAAGTCTTTCAGGGTGCACTTTAACTAAACGTAATTTGGCCAGTTCGTGTGTAGTTTTAATCGGAACGTCATACGGCTCACGACGTCCACCACATTCGTGCCAAGGTCCGGGTATTTCACTAATGTGCTCATTCATAACTTTAATGTACTTACTTTAATGTGTAATGATAATAATGTCTGTAATATCGGCCGCTTTCTTATCGTAAGCAACAGGCTCGTTTTGAATGGAGATTATGATCGGGGCAATGTTTATATCCACTTTACCTTATTTAGTTTCATGCGGTCTTCTTTTTATGTTATCTCGAATAAATCTTAGCTGATTATTAAAATCACAGCAGCATTTATTGTGAATAGACGCGATGTGTTATTTTCATCGTCTTGTTCCTTGATACTAAAAGGTTCTGTTGTAATCAATGTAAATTATTGTGTAACATTCTAATTATCAGCTTCAAGAGCTTCACTTTGTTTTGTTTCTTAATTTTTCAGATTCTTATAAATCTCTTGTTTTAAGATTGGCCATGTTTATCGATTCACCTTCTCTCACCACAACATATATCTCTCTATTTTGCTCTGAGCGATAAGACCGCCCATTGTGACACTAATTGTAAAATTTGTTTTGTTCTAGTTTTAAGTTTTCTTTGTTCTGTGGTGTTTCAATAAAGAGTTTATCTATCTATCTATCTATCTATCTATATCTGCTCACAAATGAGCATGGGTCTCACCTCACTTTCGTGAGGATGATTAGGCCATCATCCGCCACAGAGGCCAGGTCCGGATAGGTGGATCCACCTTCTTCGTCTACTTTATTGTATTTTGGACATAGCTACGCTTTCTCTAAACCAAAACTATGCAAAGACGTATACTTTCATCTATTGCTGTTCTATCTATTGTGATGTGAAAATCTACCATCTCAAGTGGGTCTTATGTTTCGAACCTAGCTATCGGTTGTCGAGAAATCGAGATATCGATACCGTGGGATGGGACATCTCCTACTATAGATGAAATGTGTCAATTGCATATTGTGTTTCTCAAGACCAGCTCGAGATGACTACAAAAGTTTTAATTTAACAAAATTATTACAGTAAACACAATCTAGAAAATTGGTAACTAACGATACCAGGTCCGATCCTCGGCCTCGCACCTATGACTTTTTCTCGTAAGTTATGTTCAAGTTTCCATCGCTCGGTGTTTCGTGGAGCTTCAAAGCTTTCGGTTGGGTGGTTGTTGATTTATAGCAGTTAGAAGCCCTTGGGCGGTACTACTTCAATTGACAACCAAGAAAAATCCTCATTTACTCTTGTTAGTACCTCTTTGGTACCTAAATTAGCTATAACTAGTTGTTCGGTTAATTTCTATAAACAATGTGAGTAGGTAGTATATACTTATCCAGTCCTATTACCAACCGAGCTAGCAGTATAATTTGTAAGCCATAGAAAGTTATTTACGAGGCTATAGAAATTAGTAATTGATGCTGTCGATATCGTGAACTCTTATGGTATTTTTTGCACACCATTCACTTCAATATTTGCACAGTAGTCAATCAATAATATTGTTGTAGTTCTTAAGATGTTGAGTTTAAAGTAGAATATTGAGTGTGATTTTTTTCGGATCCAATCGATTGCTTTGATTGAGCTTCACTTTTTGCACTAGGAAACTCGTATTCTCAGGTTTGTGGCTGACAACTGACAACCGGATCTTTCTTCAGTTGGAGACGTCAAAACTCATTAGGTTTTTTCTGGAAAGTTTCTATTTTTATCAATGTTCACGTTATCATTTCACTATTTGATTTTTTTCTCATGAATTCTATACATATATGAAAGGAGCGAGCACTTCACTATCTACCGCAGAATCCATTCAAGTAAAGCAATAATTTAAGGACACTATCTATTAAGCGGTGGTAGCCTAGTGGGAGAACGTCCGCCTTCCAATCAGAAGGTCGTGAGTTCAAATCCCAGTGCAGGCACGTGCTAATGTGTTTCTGTAAAACATATGTACGTAATTACCACTCGCTTTTCGGTGAAGGAAAACATCGTGAGGGCACCCACATATCTACCCAAGAATTATTTCGTAGGTAGGTATGTTATCCACCAATCCGGACTGGGCCCCCGTGGTGGGTTATGGCCTTACCCTTCTCACGAAAGTGAGGAGAGACCCGTGCCCAGCAGTGGGACGTTATGGGTTGATGATGATGATGATCTATTATGGGCAGGCGTAGCGCTTACCATGTGAACGACTTGTTCGTCTCAACACACAGTCAGATATAAAAAAAATATTTCAAAAATGCAATTCATGACCTAGTATTAGGGCTTATCCTAACACTAGGTCATGAATATGCATGGTCATGTGCATAGCTTTGGTTAGAGCTGCATTAGTATAAGTAGGTATAAGTACCTATTTATACTTATAATACTTTCCTATTCAATAGCTCTACTAATATATCTATTGCCTTTATAAAATTTACAACACAGAATTATTTTATTATTCGACCTATTTATGGAATTTTATGGGACCATAGTTCAGTCGCATCATTTGTTATCCCCGTGCAAAAAACTCCCCTATCCTTTTACATGTAAGGGCTGGCCTGAGTTATTAATTGGACGTCGAAGGGCTTTCAACAGGGGTGCTATAAGCTTTAACGTTATTTTAAAGCAGATGCAATATATTGACAGTAAGGATACTTGGAGAGGCGACTCGAATCGAGCCACACATGCATGCTTCTAAGTGACCTCTATTGATAATATTTGTAGCTTAAAATGCTTCTTTATATTTTTTTTTTATTTGACTGAGTGACGAGACGAGCAAGTCGTTCACCTGATGGTAAGCGCTACGCCTTCCCATAACAGTCACAGCACCACCCAGAACTCTGCATTGCATAATCCTGCGCGTCACCCTGAGACATCGGCTCTAAAGTCTTTGTCAATACCAGAAAAAAACGGAAAATAACAGGACGTCCATGTTTCAGGGGTAACATTAACAGACTATGAACCTCCTTAGTGTCGGTGTATTGAGTGCTGTTCCGAAATTGGGATAATGAAAACTTCATCTTGCTTTTCATCTCTTGTTTCTAATGTTTTCCTTATAAGTACCTCGGTGTGCGTATCTAAGAGGGATTTTAACTGATCTACCGACTGATTTGAATACGTTTATAACTCACTTACCAAACTCTCAACTCAACGACATCTCTCTATCTACTCTCTACTAAAGTAACTCCCCCCTTTTCTGCCTTTTTGCCTTAAAAAAATATTAATCCATGTGATCTATTCTAAAGTATCCTATGCCGATATTTTTTCACAATAGGGAATTGTTCTTACTGGTATTTTTCGATGCCAAAATGCTTTCTCTCATTTTCTATGCACTACCCTTACTGTTATTAGCCGGCAGATGGTACGGAGATCTCGAACACATCTGCTCGGCACGTGTGCACTGCAGCCACGTGTGAGATTTCACACTAGACCGGTTTGGACGAGGAAATGGAACAATATTGGGCGCACTGGCCCTTTCTGGCTAAATATAATATTACAAGGTTTTGTGAGCTGGACTTATTGAAAGGATATCAAATAATTTTGAATAGACGACGAGCTGACAGACAATGCTATAACAGATATAAAAGTTGAATAGGTAAAGGATTAAAGTTTAATTTGAGAAATATGAGATTTTAAGCAGCTCTTTTGATCAATGGTTCTTGAACATGATAAAAAATACGCTATTCATAAAAATGAATGGGAAAGAATTGTAATGATTATTATTATTGTTATTTATGTGAAAACAGACCTTTGGATCTACCTTCAAGCACTCCAAGTAGATACTATAGAAAGTTTCTCGTATGAAACTTCAAAACAACAGCGGGTATTGACGTTATTTCTATATGAATAAACTAGATGAGTCTGAATAATTAAGGAAATTCTTAAAAGCTATTCTGCTGATAACACCAAATTATATTAGTGATTTATGTCGAAATAATAGGATTAAAGATCTAGTTTGTGTCCAAAGAATTAACATCATAATGACTGTCGCTGACCTAAATGTTGGAGTTAAAATGCCTCTTAAATTCTCACAGCTATCGCTAACAATTTCACTGTCATCATTACCCCATACTTAATCGCTTGATTACGAACTTTCGACATAAATACTCACCCAGTACTTTACAACAATGTTGCTTTGCATGGCGAGATATCTCATACATCTTGGGCTATGTAATCTGTCCTGCTTGATCGTAATCGCCTAATTTATGCCTTGTACGCCTCGTGTCCGGCCCGGTCGGATCGTATGTGGTCCTGTCTATACATATATGCTTATTTACTTCCTGCGGCGCTACAACCTCAACAAGTTTCTTCTATTTCTCTGTGTCTGTCGCTTCCCGTCTCCAAGATGTTAATTGACTCATTATTCTAACATCATCTTCAACAGCGCTTTCATCGCTTTCTGGTTCGTCCTCTGAGTCGCTATTGTTGCGGAGTCAATTAAGACTTTAGAGATAGTTGGCCTTTCATCTCAACACATGTCATATGTCTTGCAGTACGAAAGAATGTGGTCCTGTATTTTGAGGACCTTATTTTTTAAGCCAAAGTAACTGTATAGACATTCTATCTCACGGAGACAGTTTCGCTATGACTGGTGTAACGTGTACCTTGTTTATTATTTCAGTGTGCGTAAGCTTCATATCCTTGTTACAATGTGTACACAGATTTATCTCTGCGTACAGGTCACTACCGTGCACAAATACTACGTGTACTGAATCACTACTTACTATCTGAACGGAGCGATCTTTGTGAAATAGAATATCTATAGGTACTAGATCTGAACCTATGTAAATTACGGTGTGTATTCTGTAAGCCAAGTTAGTATTCTGATTGAGTGCGTCGCCAGCTATCATGAGAATAATCGGTTCCTCTAGTGTTTTGTCATTAATCATTGTTCAGCAGCAAGCAATAAACAAAAGGAGGTTGCAGATATCATTGCCATTCTGTTCAAGTCAAACAAAGCTTTTAAAGCGCCCACGTCGTGCTTTTTATGAACTTGTTACCTTGCCTTGTATGTTGGGATTACCCCATGCCCACTCCAAAACAATAAAGATTTGTACAATTGCATAACGGACAAGCCATTTGTAAAATAAATTTTAATCTTTTCATCGAGCGTGGTTTAGACATGAGTCGAATTCCTTCGAATTTGTAAAAATATTTTTGAACAAATTAATGAATACATATCATATCATTGGACCACGTGTAACCTGTATATTACGACCACTTTACCAAATTATGACAATCGATAACAAATCGAAAACGAAATTAGCTAAATTCACACGGTAAATTATAACAAAACGCGTAAATAAACCTTAGCACGTAAGACATAAGAACTACTAAAAACTGACTGAAATTAGAAACAAATGGTCAATGACAGCAGAATTAGGCCCTAAGGGTGAACGGCCCAATATTTGGCATGCAATACGATAATCAGTGAAATTGTTTTGGACAGTCCAGTTTCGAAGACCCAGACAGCCTGGGATTTCGCTGTAGGCTATTTCAGGGGCTGTCGTTTTGTTTAATGATAACGTTAGATCTCTAGAAGCCGGTTTGGTCCACGTGGCCGGTCGAAAGATCGCGTGGCCGAGCGTGGGAGATTGCCTGGGGTGTCGCAAATCGGTCAGTTTACCTTACAAACTTGGCTCGAAGTTATTAATTTTCCTTTAGCGTTCTGACAAATATTTAATGGTTAATGTTAGAGAATTTGTTGTAATTGAGTTGTGAATTGGATACAGAGTAAAATTAACTGAGTAGAATCAATAATTTGGTTCAAAATAACTTAAAGGCTACAGAAGGGGGAAGTTTAAGCGAAACAAGCCGTGGCTTTAGATAAATAATTCATTGCTGGTGATCTTTATTTTTGGTAATATAGATACGAATTAACTAAGACAATAATTTAACCATAAATTAACGTGACCATAAGTATTCTGTTATAATAAGAAAAACTATAATAACATCCTACTTCCTACTAATATTATAAATGCGAAAGTTTGTGAGGATGGATGGAAGGATGTTTGTTCCTCTTTCTCGCAAACTCTACTAAACGGATTCGAATCAAATTCGGAACACAGATAGTTTATAACCAGGATTGAGTAACAGGTTACTTTTTATCCCGATGGTATGGACTAAACGGGAACTACGCGGGTGAAACCGCGGGGCGCATCTAGTTTTATTTAATTGTGAAACCTAGCCTTTATCCGACATACCAAAAAGAGAGTCAATCAAGTCGATAAATAAAATATGAATTCCATTCAAAGCTATTTTTAACACTATCTATTTTCTAAAATATCTGCACAACAACAAAAATAAGAAACCGTTTTTTGGACAGAAATAATAAAACAGCACATCATTTTGCAATAAAACAAGTCCATTGACATTATTATATTGTTAAAATATGCATTAAAATTGGTCTCATTCATAATTTCAAAGTTAATTGACTAGCGAATACATTTAAAAAACTAATTGATTTATTATGATATTCTCATTCATGCTAGATTATATTATTATAGAATATAATGCCACTATTATTATGAGCCTTAATAAAGAATCTACTGTGCTATGCAAATATTTTTGCAATGTCTTATTATCAGGTAGGCGTGATAAAGTGCCCATGTCCTGGCAAGGAACGCGATATGTATGCCAGTGATGTAATTTTTATGAATTATTTATTAATATATTCTCGCATTAATTTGTCAAACATAATATTTGAAGACTGGTATTATATATCATTGGCTTTAAGTTGGTGCAAATTGCTACCTACATGTTAAATTATTTTTATAAATGATGGTAAATGGTGCCGTAAGTAAACATTATAAATTTCTTAATCGAGCAACTATTTTATAAAGCTCCACTTCAACCCAGTTTAGAAATATTATATTGTATAATATATAATTTATTTATTTATATTTAAAAACAACCACAATATCTTTACAGTACCGAAGCACCAATTCCATGTTATGGTGACCGTAAAATTAATCACCTTAAATGTGATACCACATTCTAATTAAATTCGACTATTATTCTAATACACTAGCGTAACGTACGTATTAATTACATTTGAATACACCTTTTTAATTAAGTACCTTTATAAATAAGAAAGTAAGTTATAATTTTTTAAATCACAAATGATTTCACTCCACATTTTAAAGATACAAATAAAATATTATACAACTTGTGAAAACATCTTCCCACCACACCAAAGTAACAGTAAAAGGTTTAGCTAATAAAGTAATAACAAAATAAGCTTTCTAAGCACTTTACATCCAATCTGTAAGGCAAAGTAACAGGAAAACCTGATGCTAATGTAATAACCGTTGAGAACTAGAGATTGACGATTATCGACTGCAGCTATCGAGTGATCTATTTGAATACATAATCGATTGCGATGTTATCGTTTTACGTTTATATTCGAATAAGGAAATGTTAATCGGTTAGCATAATTGAATTGAAGGGTTTCAGAACCAAATAGTGAAATATGATGATTGAATAACATTGTATCGTATGTAAATTGTAATGCTATTAAAATTCGTTTCTTTAAATGGCTGTTCTAGACGAGGTAGGTATATCGAAGCTGGAGAAAATTACGTAAGTTAACCCTCTTAGTCCAGCAACGCTCAAATGTTTTTGCCCATGTACCCATGTTTGCCCATGCCCAAAACAGCCCTTCTGCTCGATTGATACGAAAAAGGATAACTTCGATGAAAGCAGAATATCGAGTGCATCTCTATAGTGGTAGAAAGGATATAAATCACAGCATGCCACCCAGCGCGCTCTATGTGGGACAATCTTCACTATGTGGTCTTTACATTGAAGTTGCTGTACTGTCCCATAGGTGTGTTTGGTATTCCAGCACACATACAGCCATCGATGGGAAGTACAAATTTAGGGAGCCTGGGGCATCTCAAAAAGCTGTTGTACAAACGTAGATGAAAGAAGTTGACCGAGATGCGTATTGGAATTATTCTTATTCTATTCCATTTGATTTTATTCCATTCCATATCATTTCATTCGATCCTATTCTTATTCCAATGTCAACTGCACGAAATACTGAAACCGGCGCGCGTCCTTGAAGCATAATCCTATCCTTGAAGCATGGTAATGATATCCTTATATCTAGTTAATCTATCAAGCTGGACCACCGAATGAAATACAATAATTACTAGACCAGAAGATCATTGTCATGTAACAAGTACCCTGCTAAAATGTTGCCTTAGCGGTTGGTAAACGACTGGGAATGAGTTTTATTAATTGACAGGACAGAACTAGTAATCTAGGAAACCCACTGGCGTGCTGCTTTGAGATCATTTCCCGTGCCCATATATCGGTTTGTAAAGTGGTTTTATATTGCAAAACATCCTGTGATTAGGTTCCTAGTTTCCGAGATATATCTGAGAGATCAATCTATACCTGATCAGATTGTGAGAGAGATTTCTGGAAGGAGATTCTGCACGCGGCGGTGTTTTTATATGCTTTGGGAATGTTGATGTTTAGATTGTCTATGGAAGGAAGGTAGAACAGAAATGAACAGATTAAGATCTATTTCAATATTTCGGGATAGATAGATAGATAGATGAACTCTTTATTGAAACACCACAAAACAAAGAAAACTTAAAACTAGAACAAAACAAATATTACAATTAGTGTCACAATGGGCGGTCTTATCGCTCAGAGCGATCTCTTCCAGACAACCATGCACGGAGAGGAGTAATTAGGACATCGGACGGTGGCTTTCCTTATATACATGGAATAAAATAAATAAATAAATAGATACATATTATACACAAAATAAACTTAAATACATAGTAAAGTAATAGATAAACTTAATATATACCCTAATATAATAAACATACATACTAATACAAATATATTATATACCTACTATTAATAAACATACATACCAACTAATATAACTAATATAATAAATAATATAATTGTGGGGTGTATAATTTTAAACCAAATTGATTAAAATATAAGACTAGCGCCAAAATGTCTATGTTTGTGAAGATACAGTAACGAAATAACTGTGGTAGAGTGTCATGTGTACCTTCAGCTAAATTCCAACAAATGGGTACAATGCCTAAAGTCGATATTTGAGACGATAAGGCAGCATATATTATATCAGTGAAACTCCATTTACAGCGCCAACAAAACATACATAACACAATATTAGCCAATCAGACGTTAATTAATGTAACTGACCCAAAAAATAGCTACTTAATTCCATTACGCAACTGATAATAACTGTAATACTAAGTACATACGTAATTAAAATATGTGTCTCATAAGAAAACTTTTACATCTTGTGATAGGTTAGTTACTTGACCAAAGTGGATCACTTCTGGATCCGGATCGACGAATCCATTTATATAACTGTGCCATTCACTGCAATAACAAAAGCAATAAGAGGACAAACGGTCGTAACAATGGGACTTAAATTAGGCCAGTAGGCAAGACAGTAAACAAACACCTAACAGACAACTATCACTATTTTGATGTTTTGCAAACTCATGCCTTGAAAAAGCAAGTGTATGACCGGAACTGGTTGTTTAAGATACATAAGAACTCGGCTCTTTGAAATATCAAATAGGAACTTGAGATGGTTCTCTTGCAAGCCCCCAGATTCAAATTCGTATCAGAAGGTCGTGAGTTCAAATCCCCGGTCAGGCACGAACCAATGTGTTTCTGTAAAACATATGTACCTATTTATCACTCTCGTTTCGGTGAAGGGATCACATCGTGAGGAAACCCACATACCTACCCGAGAATTATTTCGGAGGTAGGTATGTTATATCCACCAATCCTGACCGGGCCCCCATGGTGGATTACGGCCTAACCCTCCTCCCGAAAGTGAGGGCAGACCCGTGCTCAGCAGTGGGACGTTTATGGGTTGATGATGATGATGATGATGATGGGGAAACCAACCCATACTCAACCTACAAATTAAAGCGCATGTGACTTCCACTTAACCGCACTGAGCCAGCGTGGTGGATGAATATACTGAACCTAAGGCAGGTGACGATAAACTGAACCGTACACAACAAAAATGTAATAAAGCAACCAAGAAGAACAACAACAGTCATCGGCCCCCATGACCTTGTCGCAGCCTACTTGACTATTCGTACTAGCTTACTAGCAAGCTATAACGTTTCATATTTACCTTGGCAATGGACATTAGCTTCCGCAGTATCATGTTCCATACGTAGAAACAATTGTATGTACGTGATCTAAACAAGACATGTTCCATGAACATACTATCTGCAGAGCATGGCTGACGTCCGTGGGTGGCATGGCATCTGAATGAACCCTGCAATGCAACCCGCTGTTCAACGACTAAAATGTTCAGTACAATTGTTAATACAATGCATCGGCAAAAACTATTCAGGACTTAGCTCGAGGGGGAAACGACCGGCGTGCCTACCTTATCATAACAGTCACAGTAGTGTTGATTACAGTGCACAAACTAAACTAAAATTAAATGTGACAGTTCTGAAATTATGACCGTTCCCTTCGTTTACATAAGGTGGAAGTTGACGCCAATAATTTCAGAGCTGTCAAATTTAATTGTGTTTAGTTTGGTGCGGCCATGTTGGCAACCATTTGTCATATTTTACGGCATAATTAAGTTTCAGATATTAATTTAGATCATACGAATGTTTATATATTGATTTCTGTGACACAACGTCTCATAATCGATCTTTTGTAGTAGGCCACTTCTGCAAGAGTCCGCCAAGTAGTAGTGGGCAAACATTATCAGGGTTCCGGTTAAGATGGCATTGTTTCAAGTGAAATTACTGGCCTTAAGAGACTTTACAACCGATGTCAGGATGATCTCAGGATGACGAGCGCAGTGCAGTGCCGCATAAATGGAAATATAATGGAAAGTTCTGACATTAGCTGTTACGGGCAGGCGTGGCGCTTACTATCAAGTGAACGACTTGCTCATCTCGTTACTTAGTAACATAAAAAAACTACTGCCAACTATTTCGGAAAGGCTTCCCGTTTTAATAGAAATAAAAGCCACCGTCCGATGTCCTATTTACTCCTCTCCATGCATGGTTGTCTGGAAGAGATCGCTCTGAGCGATAAGACCGCCCATTGTGACACTAATTGTAAAATTTGTTTTGTTCTAGTTTTAAGTTTTCTTTGTTCTGTGGTGTTTCAATAAAGAGGTTATCTATCTATCTATCTATCTAAAAGTTAGAACCAGGGTAGTGAGCGAGGTGGTTAGCGGTTTCATGGCTGGATTGAAACGCCGCAAGTTTTTATGAAGCCGCCTGACATTCCCACTCGGCTACTTTGTTCGACTCGGCTGGCCATGAGCTATTTAGTTTTTAAACGTCTGCCGATTGACGCGTCATTCCGCTTGATTTGTTACCGCGCATTGAATAGGAGCAGGGTTCTGTTAGACCTTCCTAGTGTACCTTCTACCAAACAGGCTGAAGCCTTCAGAATAGGTAATTTATGGTCATTGGTCAGTAAAGGTTAATAGGTCCAGCTCCCAGTTCTAAAAGTGTGTAAATAGATCTAGCATCTTTTTTGTCGGTGCCACTAATTATTACTAGTTTTATAGTCTTCCGAATTTACAACTGTGGTTATCTTTTATTTTCTAGCTTTAGCTGAAGTACCTAATATCGGATCAGGGATATTGAAGTCTATAAAGAACAATCGATCCCGATAAATCCTCGATCCTAAACAATCGATCGATCGAGATACAGAGATACCCTTTCAACCCTGGCACATCCCATTTTTTTTCTTCTAAGATAAAAATCATTATGAAACCTTGTGGTAATAAAAGATTCCAGATCTTTCTGTCTGTCTTCACCGCTAATTCAGGTAACCTAACTGTAACACTTTCAAAGTATAATGATACGTAAGGCAATTGCACATGGTCATGTAATAGTGGTCAACCGCGTGGCCGAAACGAATAAAAAAGTTTATGGGTCATCTTTAAGCGCTTCACAAAGATCAGTAGGCCAATCTTTGTGGCAGTGACAAATGCTAAACACAATGATGCTCGAATTTGTTTACAAACAAAGCCTGTGAGAATTTCTCACGCGGTCCATATTAAGGCATCACGTAACATAACCGTAACGTCACGTCGTCGTCTCTTGCTGATGCATCATCGTGCGAGTACTGTTGCCCCCAGAAATGCCTAAAAACTCATTGTTTTGCAAGAAAAATGAATCCCCTAAAGAACTATGATTTATTTACCAAAACTTTGAACCATACTACATGGTAACCGTGGTCGTCTATTTCTCTTTCAAATTTAATCCGCCATTTGATTTTTTCATGAAGCCGAAATAGTGGCTTGGGAAGAGAATAAATGTCTGAAAAGCTAAATAGATATGCGTTTTGGGAAGATGATGCCGTTTCTGATGTGACACGCTTACCTAGAGGACACCTGGTTGTTCTAGAATTGGAGTCCTAGAGTGTAGTTGTCCCGAAAGCATTCCACTCATAACCCATTCGAATAGACTCATACAATCCATCATATTGGCTCTATGTAGCTTGGTTGATATCACTATCATGCACTCGAAGCTCTTGGACATCAATTCAGTTTCACTTAAATTATAATACTGAAGGATTAATGTGCAGCTGTGAGGAAGTAAACCAAACTTATCCGCGACTTAGTTGTTATTACTTAATAGACACTTTTCCTAACAACTGTACCGCGACTCGCGACCTTTGCTCCATGACATTTATTGCGTTTGCTGCGTACAAATGTCGATTTCGTGCAGAACGATACCCTGATCTGAGCAGACGATGTATATGCGCATTATCCCATGTGACGAATAAGGTTACACCACTTGTAATCTACCTTAAAACAGTCGCCGAAACAGTTCACGTGTAGATGTAAGGTGTGTGCTGCCGCTGCCTTTGTTCACCTCGGTCGCATAGGCAAATCGAGTTGAAGAGGAATTGATGCGGCGCAAGCGTACAATGAGCGTAACGGGACAATAAGTCATCCTTTTTCGTGCATGCAGCCGGCGTTCGTCGATTTATTAGACGTTGTCACGTCAAAAGGAAAACTGCGTGTATTACCTACGGATTGTTTTGCTTCCCATAATTATTGTACTTACCTATGTTTTGTGAAGAAGTAACCACGTTTCGTAGATACACATTGCTTAGTTGAGTAGTTTATTGCTTGAAAGAGCTCCGCTTTTTACATGCTATCTACGATTAAGCGGCAAAATTTTCACTGTTTAAAGTATAACAATTTTTATACTATAGTAATGTACCTGCAAAGCATAACTTACTTTGCCTAAGATTCTGAACCTACGAGTACAAGTGGAATAGTTACGCCTAATGAACAGATTAATTCCGTTCCGTCTGACATAGCAAAGTGCACGCATGATGAATATGAAATTTGTAATGAAACGGGGTTTTTATACTAGCGCTCTATCAAAAAATTCAATCCATTATGTTTTCTAGTAATTGCTTTATTTTAATATGGCAAACGTGCATCTCGTAAAGTAATTTTATGACAGTTCTCAGAGCTGTCGGTTTACCAGGTACAAATATTTTGTATATGAAATGTTTACTTAATAAAGCATTTTTGTTATTGTTACAGGGCAAGTCCGTGATCCGTCCGATCGCGTTCAAGCCGTTAGGTGGGCGGCTGTCGGCGGGCGGCGGGCGGCTGTCGGCTGGCGGCGAGCGGTACGGCTCCACACCGGCGCTGGCCAGCCGGCCGCCCTCGCACATGACTCTCTATGGCAGTAAGTATTGACTCCTTTCAACAACGAACCCAATCTAAGAACAGAATAGTCCCAATTTAAAGGGTGTTCCTGAAAGAGTGGAAACCGATCGCGCTATCTCTGGATATGACCGATTTGTTTGCGCGATTTGTCTCTACAACCCTATGTTCCTAAATAACTTACTGGTCGTAAGAGATCAAAAAAAAAAAATAGGATAACTTTAAGAAATACTTAATCACGATCCTTTTTTAAAATACTGTATAATATGTTGCAAATAGAACGAGATTTTAACTTCGCCATTTTAAAACCCTGCAACATAAGCGGATTGTAGTGTGGGTGGACGCTCGGTTTTCTTTAGCAAAAATAAAATAAAATTATATATTTGACCTACACCCTCACCCTCTTTGAATCACCCTGTATAATCATCTGATCAATTATAACCAATCAAAAGCCCAAAGAGTCCTTTCTCATGAGGGTAGGCAACGCACCAGCAATGCGGCTGGCGTTGCAGATTTACATACGAGACGAAGACCTATTACCATTAGGTGAGCCGCATGCTTGTTTGCCACCTATTTTATAAAAAAAAACATGGAGAAGTTGTGACCCGCAGGTTAACCCATTTTCCATGATATTCCAGGTTCTAGCGACGTCCGAGAACGGTGGTGCGGCTCGCCCCAGCCGGCGTCCTTATCAGCCCTGCCGCCTGCTGGTCTGTCGGTGCCGCTGCATCAGCGACACCACTCCGCTATCGTGTAAGTTTCTATCGTATAGCAGAGACCTTCAATATCTGATCGAAGCCAGTTCAGCCCACTTCAGTCGAGCGTCAAACGCGAAACAGTTTCTTTCCAATCTTATCTTCTTATATACGCTAATAAACCTCTTGAAACTTTTTAGTCATTATAGCTTTGTATATCCATAACAACGATGCTTAAACAATGTCCGTATCAAACCAACCATTTAAGCAACTGAAGCTTATGCATCAATATTTTTATGGGTCGTCCTATTGCAACTGCAGTTGAATTGTCGACCGCTCGAGCAGTTGGTGTCAAATGCTCAGGCGGTCCGTCTACGGCCGGCTTTATGCATATTTTGAGTCAACTATGCGCCATAACATCCGTGCGTCCATTAGTAAGATGACGTGCTAAAATGTTGCTTTTACTTTTCCTATTTTTAATTCGTTTCTCATGAATTAAAAATAAGATAATTCTATGAGCAACATATCAGCAATTAGAATGAATTGATTATCTTCACATTCTTGTGATGAATGAAGATGTAATTTAATTATGTCAATTTTTAATACTCAATTGAAAAAAAAAAGATTTTGATAGAAAAAAAACATTACAAATATGTAATACACAGTATTTTAATTTAAAAAGCTTTTTTTTGCACATACTATTTTGAGTTTTTTTTCATAGTGTAACCACTATTTAAAGTTAATACTAACACTTTAGAAAATAGAAATTTGTGCTTAATTAGTGCACGCTCGCCGCATACAATTAGACCGGAGTGTCCGGGGCGCTTCACGACACTAGACATCCATCTGTTCATTAGTGCAATTAAAATTGTTAACAAGGAGGCTTGCGTGATGCCATCGCCCGTATATTGTGCTATTCGTGAATGGGTGGAGTGCTTGTTTGCTCCACTGAGACGGTAAAATGACGCTTGATGTCTGCGTCGGGATAATATTAACACTCAAATGATTGTAGGAACCGTGATTGACCATGCTGATATTGATAGGAAGAATTACATCTCGTAGTAATTAAGTTTTTGTAAAGAAAAGGACAATTATCTATTTTTAGTTTTTATCCCATCAGACAGTTCCTATTTAATTAATTATGTTGGAGTAGAAATAATAAATTGTGTAAATACATAACTATTACCTTACTTACGTAGTCAGCAATTTTTTTTTTTGCTTAAACATCGAAGTACCCATGTTATATCTTGATGATTATGCACAAAACAATGTAAGTTGTAATATTGCAATCATATTTACAATCGGTTCCTGGTTCAACTAATAAGCTCCAAAACAGTCCACTTTACACAAATTAAGACCAGGAAACCATTACCGATCAAGATTAAGGCTGAAATGCTCAAATTACGTAGCGTAATGTAAAAATTAAATGGTCGGACGTTAAGCTTAATAATAATTGACATCGGTTGTATTGTTTTTAGTCACAGCAGCAGCATTTTAGGTGCCCGCATAAGGCACGCGCTACGCTGCATTCACGCGTGTACTTACTCACGAACGGGTGTGTGGCACGCTTTATTTTAACATAAAAATATTTTAATAATACATAGTGCTGTTAATTTTTTTTTATAAGAGTGTGTAGTGAAAATAAGATGTGATTTTTATGTGTTTTGTGGCAATCAGTCATGTATGGATATATGGAGCGGTAAGTTTCTACATAGATTAGGTGCATGTTTTATTTTTTAATTTGTTTACGTTTCTGTAATGATTCATGGTAAGATAAACTGGAAATTAATAGAGATCTCATTCTGTATCTTGTTGATTATACCAAGTGGTTACTGTATAAGCCTAAAAGTAGGTGTACTTAATTTGCCATTCTTGCTTTTTAATGACTTAGGTAATCGAAATGGAAAATAATGCAGTGCCCTAGTAGAAAATGCAATGCGTAACTTACCATACTATATTCCTTATCACAGAAAATAGAACCTATAATGCGCCTAAAAAACAATTTTAACAAAAAAAAAAAAGAATGATACAAATCATGATCCAGATGTTGAAAATGAAACTGTTTATTATATTTGCATCACCTTCAATATTGCATCTACGTCAAAATGGCCTCATACAATCCAAGTCATTGAAACCTTTGCAAGGTCTTTATGATCTTTTGGGTTCGTAGCTAAATACCATGGTAATTACCATTTATATCAATGATACAGTCACGAAGGCCACGTGTTATTCACCGTCATCATTCTCATCGCTAACTCCATTCATCGGAACAGCCCTAGCTGCGTCTGCTCCCCAAGAGAGTTATTCCGCTCCGAGAGAGTTGGGGTGGCTTGGATGGAACCTGGCAGGGGGAAATGCACCTTACTGTGTTAGACTTTAACCAGGCTTTTGCTTGCATGTTGTAGTTGTGAGTCTGTTATATTTGCATTACAGATAACTTCTCACATTGCCATCGCCTAGATGAAGAATTATGTTACTTTCTCTAGTCCTTTGATATTGGCAAATATTTTTGATCGATTGATATTTTTAATTTGATCTACAAAAGAAGGAAACCTATTCAAAAACTCCAAAATCGGCACACACAGTTCGACATGTCGTGTATTATGAAGTCTACGTCAAGACATAGACAATGCTTGATGCTTAATGCAAGCATTAAAGCAGTTCTATCTTCTTTAATGCAAGACATGTTGCCGTCAGGATAAGAATAAGAATACTTACTTTTTTAGTGGGAGAGTACCACATCTTTGCCAGATATTCATCCGCCAAGCAGTAGTGTGCAAACATTAATGTGTTCCGGTTTAAAGGGCACTGTTTCTAGCTAAATTATTAGGCACATGGGACTTTAGAACCGATGTCCCAGGGTGAGGAGCACAGGGCAGCGCAAGATTTTGTAATGGAAAGTTCGGGGTGACACTGTAGCAGTTATGGGCAGGCGTGACGCTTACCATCAGTTGAACGACTTGCTCGTCTCGTTACTTAGTAACATTAAAAAAAAAACTTTATCTGTCCCTGCAAAGACCGTATCAGACAATAAAATATTCAATATACGAAGGAAACTCATTCACAAAATGTGAATGGGTCTCAAAATATGTACACACAGGATATAAATACCTAAGTGTAGGTTTAAACGCACATTCCACCCAGATGGCCTGCAGTGGGTCGGGATCGGCCCCGGCACATCCCTGACTCATGGATTTGGTATTCTCGCGTGAAGTTATTACAGTATTAGGTTGACCGTTAACTTCTAAGTGAAGCATTAAGAACGTCGTTAATGTGATCTCATTGGATTGGATTATTTCATTGGATTCCTTTGAATTTTAGTACAATTTATAAGAACTTGTTCTCTATTGGTGCTGTCGAAATTGGCTTTATTTTACGAACTATGGATTTAATCTACAATTTGATTTGATAAATCAAAATTCTTTACAAGCTCAAAACATAGGAACTCTGAAACCTTTTTTATAGTAAGAAGGTCAAATCTAAGCGGCCTTAGATCTTCTTGCCTTAGAAATGAGATCTGAGAAATGAATCATAGATGTGCATGCCTTTAATAAAAAAAAATTGGTTGTCTGTAAAGTTGGTTTACGGACGATAGTTTAACGTGACAAAGTCATAACAAAACATTGATGAAATGATTGCATACTTTTATGAATAAAATTGAATATTTTTTTAATAATAAAAGAAAAAATACTTGAAATTATACTAGTAATCAGATTTTCAAAATGCAAGAATAATTGACCTGTCAAGAAAAGAAAAGAGATAGATGCGGCGCAAGCGTACGTGAGCGTAACGGGACAATGAGCGTTACGGGACAATGTGTCAACTTTTTCTTGCATGCAGCCGGAGTTCATCGATTTATTGGCGTTGACGTTATCACGTCAAAACTATTTATTTATCATAATTATTTTTTTTGATTTACTTAGGTTTGCCTTCAATTGTAAAGTTTATTACACAATTCAAATGTACGAGGAGGTCTTAATGCTAAGCAGCATCATCTAACAATCATCCTAGTGGTGCAACAAAAATGGTGTCACTGGTGTGGCAAAAATATAATGTACACATCTATATATATATAAAAATGTTATGTTGGTTTGTGTACGCTTCAAAAACTCAAAAAGTTCTGCACCGAACGAGCTGAAATTTTAGCATGATATATAATCCGCATCAAGGATTGTTTTTATAAATTTTTTTCATCAGTGACATATCACTGATTGTGCGAATGTGCCACAGCGAAGCGTGGCAGGGCACAGCTAGTTATCTATATAAATATATATTAACTATACAACATAAATATAAAAATATAAATCATAATAGCCTCTTTAGATAATTAGTCACTTTGCAAATTACGATACATTTATGTTATCATCCATTGTCAGACCTAGTCAACATAATGTTTCCGTTAATTTGTTATCAATACATGCATTCATTAGTATTCTATTTCCTTTGGCCTATTCATACATTACTGATAAAGAAAAACCTATTAAGCCAACATTACCAATCATTAAAACTTAAGCACTTTGTAATCCCTACTTATATTATAAATGCAAAAGTAACTCTGTCTGTCTGTCTGTCTGTTGCTCTTTCACGCCTAAACTATCGAACAGATCGAAATGAAATTTGGTACAGAGATAGTCTGGAGCCTAAGAAAGGACATAGCCTATACAATAGCCGTCAGACTGCATCAGAGAAATGTGAACGCTACCTTATTAAATGTATGAAACCGATACACTTTCTGATGCATCACGACACGACACGTCAGACAAATGTGTCGGCGGCTTTATGCAATGTCAGTTTCTGGGTGACACTGTAACTGTGATGGGCAGGCGCTACCATCAGGTGAACGAAATGATCGCCTCGTTACGTGATCAAAAAAAAAATGTATCCAACTTTCATGTTCGCTTTTGCCCAATCTTTCGCTCAACTTCATAAAAAACTGGATATTTTTGGAGCCTTCCAATGCCCTATTAGACTAGTTTAAGGTTCAAACAAAACGGAATTCATATATCAACTGCCATAGACACCAAAACAGTAACATAATTTATAACCTCACGCAATCAATTAACTGTTTACTGGCGATTTCCTTACTTGTACAGTCAGCGGTAAAGTCGCTTACGGGTCTCAACTTTCAATTTCACTCTACTTACGCAAAACATTCAAGTTTTGTAAAGGATAAGTGGGTGAATAATTTTAATATGTTCGGCGAAGTTTTTTGCTGACTGTACCCTATCCACCACTATTAGTGATCCTTCTCTAATAATTCCGATATCACTTTTTGCGTGTTTATTTACTCGTGCCTTTAGTATCATGCTCTTGAGACATGCGAGCATGCTTGAATACAAAATTTAAAGTAGTTACATTGTGGCATCGCTAGAAACGCGAAGACAAAGCTCGTAAAGAGACGGACTTGCTCGATTCGTAATAAAAAATAATAGGAATTACTTGATTTCAGTTTAGTAGTGATGTCATATTATATTATGAAGATTTTACATATGTGTATCGTACGGTTCGATATTAAACTATGACATTTGTCCACGTCCACGTTCGGTGCCAATTCCAGCACCAAATGAAAACTTTTAACTACTCAGAAATGAGGTTTTAAAATGATTTCTAAGTATTTGCTTTTATAATTACAAAGGTAGGTAGTCCAGCGTATGCAAATGAGATGGCACAGTGAGCGGCAGAGCGTGGATCCGCTCATCTCACTGCCTATTGTGAAGGTTGCCGCCAATTTCAGGTTTCCAATGCTTTATGCGAACGGATTTCATATTGTTTTCATTGAAATTAGTGTTGTTTTTATTGAAATTTGCGTTGTTCTCATTCAATGATATGTTATTATCTGATTAAGGTAATATACCGCGAATAAAACAGACTATGACCTACTTTAATAATGTAATTAATCCATTTTAGGCTATATCAAAGTAACGAATAATAATATAGAATTGCAGATGCATGCATTATTAGAATCTCAACTCGTTCATGTTGATTGCCGTAGACGCTGAGCCGTAGTAATTTGTGCGCTTTGCAACACAACGAAAACGGGTTCGAAACCCTCGGCCCGCATCAATAACTTCATTTCATTTGTTAATTGCTGATTTTCAGTGCTCCGATCTTTTAATCGACAAATGGTACCTAGTTGTTATGCTAACATACGTTAAAGTTTCTTCTGATAAACCCTGACACCTGGGCTTCATTCGATAAACACAAAAAGGCATAGGTACCGATATTATAATAAAATTTAAATCAATGTTTTTCTTTTTTTTAAATACTACCAGACAGTTTTTTGTGAAGATATCTATTTCGTTAGTTGAATCTGTGATTGTTTTAATTTTTTCTCACCCTTGATGTTTTTTTTTTGTTTTCTGGTATTTTATTGTCATATAATACTCGTTAACTATAATATACTTACGTGGTAGTTAAGTATTTGTAACCTCTTCGTGTATAATACCGCCCTACGTAATTCTGCTCTATACAGGTTAATAAAACTAGAAATAAAAGCGTGTTAGAAGTTGTTATAGGCAGTGGACTGTGTTCTGTATTTATTTTTTATTTCGAAAGTGTAATGATAGTATACCTACACCCAGGTGTACCAAGGGTAAGAACAAGTCCCCTTTGTCCACCCAGGTAAACTTGTTAGGTGGACCACGGGCATCAAACCATTTCAGCTTCTATTAGCAATCTCACAATCTAAACTGAGTCAAACCGTTTGTGTCCCATGCTTATAGGTGTTTTCTATGGTCCCATGTATATTTTTCTCTCCATGCTTCTAGATATCGTGATCTCTCTCTAGTGGCAATGCCTTATCAGATTTTGCCAGCCGCCTAAGGGCCTTATCCATAAGTTTGTACGTGCTCTCCGGAGCTGTCCGAAGCACGGAAGCAGTCAGATGTTTGTCACTAAACGATCACCCAACCAAGTGTAAGCGGTTGGGAACATTGCTTTACTTTGGGTCCAAACTATTCCAATGACGGCTTCCAATTCTACTAATTACTTCTGGTTATATTTAGAACGTTTACTGTGGAACTGTATAATTTTTTTTGTCTCTTTTGCGAATCTTCACACAACGTTATGTTTACGTTTACTGGCGATGTGTCGTAACTAAACTCAATCAGCAGTGCGGGCGCACACAAATGGTGTGATAAAATTATTAATACAGCAGTGCGGGTTCGCACGCCAAGCGTGTTTTCGCTTGCCGTAAAATTATAAAAACAGACGTGTGTGTTTTCAGCAGTGAACGTGTTAAGTAATTTTTAACCACAACTACCTTATAGTAGAGGTTTTTCCTACGTTCAATAATATCATCAGTATTCTTACATTGCTTTGGTATATTAGATTTCTGATAGCAAAAACGATGATGCCTGCTCACTGACCGTAACGTTACACTCTGAAGGAGATTTCTTAATACAAAATTATACATAATTGTCATTCATTTTCGCGTTATGAACATTTAGAACGTATTTTTTGTATTAAACCAAGGTTCCAGAATTTATGGCTTTATTTATCAGGAGTATGTAGGTTTTATTCATTGTTTGTCTGTTCAAATTTATCTGTTATTGATGCTTTTTTTCTTCGCTCGTGTTATATAAAATATTATCTAAGCACTATAGCAGCTGATAGGGTTCCCCATTTTTTTTCTGATTTTTCTATGATGGTAATTTTCTGACCCCTATATGCAGATTTTTTTCCAACCAACTGATATTTGTTTCAGAGAATCTTTAATTTCCTTATCCGATGCATAGAAAGTTTATATTTTTACAGTCGGCATTATTATCTGGAGTCTTGACTTTCAAGTGGAGAGACTAGTCATGTACTACAGGAAAGAACTTTCTTTAGCCATCCTTCCTTGGCATTTAGAGTTATTATTCTCTTATGGCAGTGCCGTCATAGCGGCCACGGTCCACCGCTGAAGCAAGACGCGCGGCGACCGCGACGCATCCAGAACTGCTGGTTATGTACCGTTCCGCTGGAAAATGAGGAGTTATTGGCTTAGAAAAAGCTCGTCTGGATTTCTTTTGCCTTAATGTATGTGCGTCTTAAGCAGTTATAGCCTAGGGGAGAATGTCCGCCTATTCAGGAGAGGACCGTGAGTTTGAATCCCAGTGCGGGTACGCACCAATATTTTTCTTATAAATATCGCTTGCTTTTTCTTTGAATACATCGCGAGGAAACCCATGTACCGAAGAAGACTCAGTGTGCGAATACAATGGGTTGATGATTAGTTGATACATGTATGATATGTGGTGTGTATATTGAAGTTATAAAGGCTGTCGTTCCTCTAATGCCATATGTTATTGCTTGAAATTGAAAGCCAGACGTCGCCAGAATTTGTGTTAGTTGTACTTACATTTTACCAGTTAACCGCGCATCTTTACAAAGCTTTCATAAAAGTGATCGAAGGTCGCATTGCAGGTCAACTTGATTTACACCAACCCGCTGAACAAGCAGGATTCAGACGCGGCCTCTCGACAACCGACCATCTACAATCCTTGAATCAATTGATAGAGAAGCACCAAGAGTTTCATATTCCATTATATTTAGCATTCATAGATTTCTCAAAAGCATTTGACAGCCTTAACCACAGTTCAATTTTTCAAGCTCTTTGTAATCAAGGCATACACAATACCTACATCAGTCTATTGCAACACATTTACCAAAATAGTACAGCAGCCGTGAAACTCCACACCACTGGACCAGCATTCCATATACAAAGAGGTGTTAAGCAAGGAGACCCGCTATCTCCCAAACTCTTCACAGCTACTCTAGAAGAGGTCTTCAAGACACTAGCCACCGGCTGGGAGGGGAAGGGCATTGTCATGGGCGAGAGGAGGCTAACCAACCTCCGGTTCGCCGATGACATCGTCCTTTTTGCCTCCACAGCTCAAGAATTAGGCTTGCTGATCCAACAACTCAACAAGGCAAGCCTGGAGGTCGGTCTTAGCATGAATATGTCGAAGACCAAGCTTATGACAAACGGCACCGAATGTAGGATTGAAGTTGAGGGGGTTGAGATCGAATACGTCCAAGAATACCTATATCTCGGCCAAATAGTATCTTTCCAGGCACGCCAAGACATGGAAATTGCTAGACGCATTGAAAACGCCTGGAAGAGCTATTGGTCGATGAAAGAACTGATGAAAAGTGAGCTTCCCCTTACACTCAAGAAAAAGCTCATGGACGTATGCGTTCTCCCTACCCTCACTTACGGTGCTCAGACTTGGTCTCTGACGATTCAGCAAAAGTCCGAACTTGGGGTGTGCCAGCGAGCCATGGAACGCAGTATTCTGGGTATCAGACTGTCAGATCGTGTAAGGAACACAATACTGCGCTCGAAAACACAAATCGCCGATGTCGGACACAAAGCCGCTAGCCTTAAGTGGAACTGGGCTGGTCACATCTGTCGCATGTCGGACGATCTCTGGGCCCAAACCACGACAATGTGGATGCCACAGAACGTCAAAAGACGGCGCGGCAGGCCCAGGCGGAGATGGCGGGATGAGCTTGACTCCTTTTGCAACGACTGGACCACTAAAGCTCCCAACCGCGAGAAATGGAAAGAGGGAAGAGAGGCCTTTGCCCTGCAGTGGGATAAGCGTGGCTAATAACATAACATAACATAACCGCGCATCGCGGCGATCAGGCAGTACCGTGTGATGCGCTAACTACTCGTAGATAGCCACTGAATCGTATCCATTCAACGATCCCCACCGCTAAAAACAGCTCAAAAGTGCAACAAAAACAATACCTACCTTACTACGGTCACGAGCCGTAATCTAGGTATTAAGGACGTTCAAAAAGCGCTTACAAAACCGTAAACAAACTAATATAAATACTTAAAATCCCGTTTACCGTTCCGTTCGATTGCTGCCGTTCGCATTCGAAGAGATAACCGCTGATAGCATTTCAAGACCGACCTGCATCCAGATGGCACACTTGCACTGACCCAATGCAGTTGCGAGCTGAATTAAATTAACTATACCTTTTTTTTACGTCGGAGGGGAAATCTTCCCTAAGATACCCGACGACGTTGGGGTATACCGGGTTATGTGGGACTTTTACTGACTAAAACCCCTCCATTGGCCTGCCTCTGAGCAATTTGCAGACGTCCCTGGGACCTCTAGAAGGGTGCATCAATGCCCCCCTCGCACTGCGCTTTGGCGCTCGCCCCGAGAGCGGCGTTGTATGCTGCTCTCTAAATCTCCAAGGCAGCTTGGCCAACCCAACAGCCATCCAACCGGGGCTTGCTTGAACTAACTATACCTACCTACCAACAAACTGTGGGTTACTTTGCTTTTCGTATTTTTTATTCAAAAGGTTTTTTTGAGTGTACCAACATTTCGAGTAGTATTACCAGTATTTTATTCACATTTGTTTTTCTTTGTATGTGATCGTGACGCGTTATTATTATTAATTTAGCCTGGGTTGTAACCATGGCCTTAAAATACGAAGTTGAATTTCAGCCGATTTAAACAGCGCCTGTGTTCAGTAAAAGACAATCGCATTTCGTGTCTACGCGGACGTTTTAGACATAGATTTCACCATCATCATCATCAGCCCTCACTCGTCCACTGCTGGACGTAGGCCTCTCCCAATGAACGCCACTGAGCCCGATATTCGGCTTTCCTTATCCAGTCCTTGCCAGCCGTCTTCCGCAAGTCGTCACTCAACCTCGACATAGATTTTGTCGTGTATAAATCTAAAACTTAGTATATTAGGTAATTGGACTACAACTTGCATTTCTGGTATTGATTGACCGGGTACAGATACAGATATTTTATAATAAAACATTAAAAAAGATATAGTTGAAACATAGTAAGTGATAGAATAAGCCAGCGTGATTGCGATGAAGGGGAACGATTAATAATTATTTAGTTTAGATACCTAGGTAACCTAACAAATTTGGTATAGTTGTTGGATAATGAGGGCTTTTTCGAAAATACAATATACTTATTTCGATGAAAATCACAGCATTGGGATCTTGGTATTCAGATGTAGCTAGGGTAAATTATTCACCATAGAGGTGAAAGAGGCCTACTAAATTACCTTTCGGCTGTCGGCTGTCGGTAATTCTACACCTTCAACAGCTTATCCAGCTAAAGTATCGATCTTGATAATCCTCTATAGGCGTTATTTACGTTAAACTAAGCTTAATAAATTAAGTTAATTTAAAGAGCTCGAATCGAGGCGAGATAAACGTTGATAACATTTCACGAAGCGTGCTACATCTAAATGCAGTCACCTTCTTGCATCTTAGGAAGATCGTAATTCAGATAAGTCTTCTAGTTGTCACGTTTTGTTTAACTTACATGCTTTAATCGCGATAATGCGCTTCTATTACCGAAACTAAAATATTTTAACACGCTGAAAACACAACTGTCGTGTGTTTCATAACTTGCCACGAGTACGGCAAAACACAACTGTTGTGTTTGTTGTATGGGAAAACACTTTGGCGCGTGCAGAGCCGCACTCGTGGCTAGACAAGTAAAACGGCTCAGCAGTCAAAGTGTTAAGTATCTAACTTTTATCTATAACACGTTGAGCTGAAGACTGCTTATTTCATAATAAGTCACATCTTCTGTTGCGTTGCCAATCTTTTGGAATAACAGCGATTGATAGCGATCCATGGCTTGTATTGGTAGAATATCTATGCTCAGCCCCACAATAGAAGCAATGAATATTAAACACAATTAAAACAACGAAGATGAGATTCCTAATTAGATATTACAACGTATATGCTGTAAAACCTTTATTCTACTATCCTTACTAATATTATAAATGCGAATGTGAGTTTGTTGGTTCGTGACGCCTTCACACCTACACCACTAAAGCGATTTTAAAAATTCTTTCATCAATGGAAAGCTACATTATCGGCGAGTAACATAGGCTATATTTCACCCCCGTTTTCCGTGGGGGAACGGGAACTACGCGGGCGGAACCGCAGGGTGCAGCTATTACTATTATAAAACCGAAAGTAAATCAGACTGACTTTCTGTCGGTCGAGCTGAACCAATGCTGTTGAAATTTGTTATGCAGATTGTTTAAAGCCTGGGAAAGGTCTTAGGATATCTTTTATTGCAATTAATTGTAGCCCGCATGGACAAACTGGCTGGTCAAAGTTAGAAGACTAAATGTTATTTCTCTTTATTGCAGAACGAAATCGACGACAGGGCTGAATGGCCATGACAGCAAGGAACCTGTTCCGGCGCCGTCTCCAGCCGACTCTGGCGTCTCCGAGCTGGAGAGGGACCACCAGGACTATAGGTACAACTAATGTTCACTTTAAAATAGAATATATCTTTAAAATAGTTTTTTTTAACTTGATTATCTCTTGTACATTGCTGATCTTCACTATCAATACTACTTCTTCTTTGTACATCTTTATTAACGCTCCAATATCTTCGTTAAGGTATCTTCACTGTCACTGTATTCTGTATCTCTATTTAAATATCTGATATCAACGATCTTATTCTGACATGATCTTCTTTATCATTTTTACCATCTTCGTTATAGTCAATACCACTTCTTTAGTGTTCATTTTTAATATCCTTGTTCACTATCATTTCATTGTTTACCTTCAGTATTGATACGTAGTACTATCTATTCTGTGCTATTGCTTTTATATCCTTGTTAAGTTTACCTGTTTTCACCATAACTTTTACTTTGTTTAACTTCAGAATTGATTCGACATCCTTATTTAAGTAAATATCTTCACCGTCACTTCTTCTCTCGTCATCAGCACCACTTAAGTTGGTGGCGTCACTTAAGTCTTACAACGACCGCCTTCACTATAATTGTTCTCTTGTGCATATCTCTTCTTGATAACTGACATCTTAGTCTGCATACACCTTTCTACAAACAAAATTGATTACACGTTAACTATGCGCTAAAACAAATCAGCTGTAAGGATAGCTTGACTTGTAAATACAGTCTTTCTTACCCTTTCATCGTTCGTCCCGACTTTGCCTATTCATTGGTCCAGGAAAACAATGTTACAATCTCATTTCGGTAAGACACGTTCACGGGACAATAGGCTTTTGAGTTTTACTCTAACCACAACATTGGCTCCTAGGCTTCTAGTAGAGGTTAGGAGGGCTTACTGTTTTGGATCATAAAATATGTTTTCAATGGATAACTACTTTCACAACTCATTTGTAAAGTCGGCACTAGGTAAAACCATAACCTACAAATGGTTCGTAAGTAATTGAAAAGTTTCAAGTGTCATACCCAGCTAGAAACAAGTGTGTACTGTTAGGTAGCCGTAAACTTTCTTGGTATTTATGAGAAACAATAAATAAACTTATATTAAACTACCCGACTACGGTGAAGCAAAAAGGAGGATGATGCTTGGTAAGACTTAGGTAGGTAGACTTTTAGCTAGAACGATAAAAGTTTTTGTTAAACCTTTACTCGTAGCGGATCCACATAGAGTTTGATTTCATTATTTTATTATTTTATGTTCTATGTATTCAGAATCTACAGAATCTACCGAAGAATCATATCTAGATTAACCTTCATACAGGCACCATCAACATGCCTCTAACCTCAAATTCCAAACCCTTCCAGCTCCACCGACCGTCTCCGAAGCCACGACGCGCGCCTCCGAGCACCTCGTCTCATGCTGCAGTCCTACGGAGGTAGGACGCGGGACGAGAGAGACACGGAGCTGGCACGAGTCAGGAGAGACAGGGCTCTGCTGAGACAGAGGCTTGAGGATACGGAGTGGAACCTGTGCCAGCGTGCGGGGGAAATAGCGCTCTTGAAGACGCAACTCAAAGATGCTCAGGTTAGTTCTCCTCAAGAGTTCAGGAGTCCATAGACTAGGATCTGATGAAGCGTTGGTTGCAGTGGACAATAATGCCTAGGATCTATTGCTCCAATATGTGGATAAAAAAGTTTCACATAAAAAATATATTTTAATAACCGGTATCTAAAAAAAATACATGCAATCGAACATAGAACCTCTTCCTTTCTTGGTACCGGTAAAAAATAAGATCAGATACTTACTGGTACTTATAGGTACCTAAAAGCAATTTTTAGATTAAAGGAGTAAAATAACACATAACCTGAACCTGAACCATAATTACGGATAAACTATAAAAAAAAATTGTTTTTTATTTGACTGAGTGACGAGCCGAGCAAGCCGTTCACCTGATGGTAACCACTACGCCTGCCCATAACAGTTACAATGCCACCCGGAACATAGCATTGCATAATCTGGCGCAGCACTGCACTGCACTGCGCTTACACCATAAAAAAAATAACAAGACTTTTTTCATTTCAGAACGAGCAAACCATCAAAGGCCACGAGTATCTTACGCTAAAAGCCGACTGTCGCCAGCTCCGAGAATCTGTCGACAAGAAGGAAAAAGAGATCATGAGGCTCCGCACCGAATCAGAAGAGAAAGACAAAACAGTCTCCCGACTGCAGTCAGAAGTAGACCGGCTGAGCAACGACATCATGTGCGGCGTCTCAGACATGAACAAAACGAAAGACGCGCACAAAATCGACGTAGAAAGACTCAAGACCGAAATTAAGGAACTAAGGCAAGAGCTATCAGATGTCTCCCTCAGCGGGTACGAAGGAATCGAATGCGGAAGAACCATGAGAGGCATCTACGATGTTTGCAAATCAAATGAGTACCACTGGAACTCCAGCGACAGCGCACTAGAAGATGCAGAAGTTCAAAGACTAAACGGTGAACTCCCCGACGGTTGCGGAGACGCCTGCCCAGCCAACTCCATGGTCGACAGACTGAAATGCGAGCTAGAAGCGAAAGAAACACAGTTCAACAACGAAAGAAGAAAATGGTCAGAGGAGAAAGATAAAGTCCTGAGATACCAGAAGCAATTACAGCTTAACTACGTTCAGATGTTCAAAAGATCGCGCACTTTGGAAGCAGAGGTCGACGGCTTGAGGCTGGAACTAGATCTTTGCAACAAAAACATGAAAAACCTGAATAAGCACGGTAAAGCAATAGAGCTATAAGTAACTACCAAAACACAAAAATAGCGTTAATATTTATTACAAGGCTATTGTAAATAGTTTAGCATAAGAATATCTCTTGCCTTTGTTATTTTGGAAGTAATTCACACTAACAGAAGTCTGTTAAAATACTCAACTTGCGTCACGTTTCAATATTGTAAATGTTATTTTAGAAGACGTTGAGGAATAAATTGTATTAATGATTACGCGTTTCGTTACGTTAGTTATTGTAGATAATAAAGATTACGAAGTAACTTTTTTGTTTGTTTTTGGGAAATTCAATGTTAGAATTGTTAGAGTTGATGCGCCCCCTGCGCATGTTTTGGTCACTCGCTACACAAAATATTGACAACATATCGTGTTTGATATGAAAACATAACATTTTCAAAAAGTTGTGTCGTGTGTAGCACTTGGAACACGGTCAATTATCTTGGTTTAACTATATTGTAGAATAGTTCCGGTGAAGCTTTATCAGTAAAAGATGTAGATTGTGGTGCCATATTTTTATTGCAGACACACTTGCATATGGTCCGGGGTAGAACCTACTATAATCAACTAACCTAACTTACATGAGAAATACCTTGGAATATAAAACACACTTTATCACAAACTTATCTACTTAAAGCTGCATCTAGTAATTCGTTGAGATCACTGTTTCCTACATCGTGGGAGTTAGAATTTAGGTTTAAGTGTTGAAAGACCCAAGTTTCTAGACCGGAAAGAGAAACCTTCACTCTTGATGTCTGCGTTGTTTCTAGAAGATTTTGATGGTTCAACCTGCAAAAACGAAAAGGACATTACACAAACTTAAAAAAAGGAATAAGAAAAAATGAATGTATGCTAGGACTTCGTTGGATGACCTAACCCCTATGGTAAATCTTTCAGTTGCAGCATTTTTGCCGTAGGTAGGAGTAAATAAGGTAGATAAATAAGGCCGTAGGCCGTTTTTTTTTTTATTTTACGTTAGTTTAATTACCATAGGGGTTAGGTCATCCAACAAAGTCCTATCATGAATTCATCTGACAACATAGGCGGAATTAAAACTATATACTTCTACACTTTCTTATTGATTATAGATTTCCGCAAAGTAACGCCTGATTCTATTAACTATATTCTTAAGGCAGGAGTACTTGATGAATCCTGATAATGTGGCCATAAATTATGTGCCTAAATAGTATTAAAACCTCATGCGATTAGATTTTTAGGAAAATCTACCATTAATAAATTGATAATTAGTAATTACCTATATTATTTGATTTCTCATAGTTTTCTAGTTAGTAAATAAAAAATCATTGTAAGAAAAATTAGGGTTACTGCAGTGCTGTCGGACCCAGCGATTGCCGGGAATTCAAAGTGCACAGCATACTCATATTGCCGGTAGATTTTGTCAGGCGTATGGTTGATTGCCGCATTGTCCCATAGATGTAACATACGCGGCAAATTTACGATATGCGACGAGACACCATGTATGAGAGTACGAGTCGGACATTAAAGCACGGGTACGAGATTCATACACTAGAGCACAGAGTACGAGTGTCACATTATGAGTCACAGTCACAGTACGAGATTACACAGCATGCTAAACTTTAAAGCAAAAGTTAAGAGTCCTTTCTATTAATTGTAGGCAATGCACCGACAATGCCCCTGGCGTTGCAGATAGGTTGACCACTTAACGGGTGGGCCGCTTGTTTGTCACCTATTTTATATAAAAAAGGCACTAAAGTACTGGATAAGTAAACGTACTTGAGTAACATCTCCAACGATAGGCCTCCTCCTCCACTTGTACCACCAGTATTCGACGCCGAGAGTGACACACGCCAGCCCGATTCCCATGAAGATGACAATGAACACTCCACCGATGTTCTGGATGGAGATGCCGTCGGACTGGTCGTCTTGCTTCTCACACTTCATGGCGTTAGGGTTGTTGTTCCACCAGGTTTCCTTGAGCTTCTCCAGCTTGCGCTTGTTGAGGAGTTGGAGAATCCTGGGAGAAGAGGAATCTTTGTTGGCTTCGATTCTCAGACAGTACAGATGGTTTAAGAAGTTATAAGAATTAGTTAAGTTAGCCTGGTGGGAGAACGTCTGCTTTCCAAGGAGAGAGTTGTGACTTCAAATCCCAGTGCAGGCATGTTGGTACCAATGTGTTACTTGTGAAAACACGAATTTTGTAGTGACGTGTAATTTAAACTTGTGAAAAAAGGTGGTTCCTTTGACTTCTGCAATGATATAAATAGGTAATTTCCTATTTCAATTTCAAACAATAACTACAAATGGTCACCCCATTGGTCAAACATTCAATTTATTCTCTTTACTAATGTCAACTCGGTCACCTTTGGTACAATAATTTACATAAACATTAGGTTCGGTTATATGGACCTAATTAGTTTTTGTATGGAAGCACCAACGCATCTGGTAGTTTTTCATGACATTTTAGGAAATTAGAGGAAAATGTTTCTCACCAATTTTTTATGTGAACATAGTTCGTAGGTATCTTGCGCGAGCATAGAATTTTACATATACTTTTAGTCATGCTTCTCCGTAAAAAGAAATTCACATGTGGTGATAAGGCATAAAAATAAATTACGAAAATTAAAAAAAAACACACCGTAGAGTTTCTTGGTGCTATCTTCTCTCACAGGCGTACTTCCGAAGCACTTATAGAGTTCTTAGAGTTTCCTTTTCCTGTGCGAGATTCACCACTTGAATCACCACTGAGGCATGAATCACCACTTGAAAGGGAAATTTCCTTTTTCTAACTCAAACCATAATCAGTTAACCATTAGTTTAGTAGATATTAGATTTATTTTTTATTTTACTGAATGTATAAAAAAAAAAGTACATTATTTTTGCCTACTTGCAATAGATGATTTGAGTTTTGAGAACCAATTTTAATATCAGAATTGATGATGTAACCCGATTGAAAGGACTCGTAAGGTGAGATAGGACCTTCAACAAAATTTAATTGTCAAAGCCTAGGATTTACAGTTCGCCTTACTTACCTGATGTCTTCATTTCGTATGCAGTTTGCATCTAACATGACGTCAATATAGGCCTTAAGAATCCATGTGATTGTTTTATCGTGCTTCTACGTTACATAACTTACAATATCAGGCCTTTGATAAAGAAAACACATACAAACAGAAGCTATAATTTCATTAATCTCTATTTACCTATTGATTCAACTCTACGTAATAACTACTCGGTAGTTTTAATAGGCGTTCAAACCTTTTGTCTGGGAAACAATGGCTTTATACAGCAGGGTCAGAACTCGTACTATTTATAAGGTTACGAATTCCCAATTATAACATTGGTCGAACGTTAGTCAGTGGTGAAGGTCGTCATTTATAATAATGGTTGGTGCTTACATCATAATTTAAATCCATTGTAGGATTGTCCACCGGAAGGGGCCTGGTTTTGGACACAAAGACAGACATTTACAAGTTTATACTGTAGAGTACAGGGTAGGTTACCAAGGACTTTATTGCCAGTCTATGGACTCTATAATATAGAGTGATTTTTGTAATTTTTATTGACCAAATTAAAAGTGCAGTCGAAGATACGACCTGATTTACTCAAGATGTCTCGCTAAATATCAAAGTCAGGGTCCTTATCTGATGAAGAAACTAATTAAATCACGATAATTAATTGGACAAAGAATAAATCCTATTGACGGACTCCCATCGAACAGGGTGCATTTATTCACTATGGCGAACACAGTGACTTGACTCACGCGTTATTGAACTGGTCCTTGAGAGGCGATCCTTGCTGGACAGCTATCGCATAGGGTTTCCTTGAGAACTCGTCTCCTACCATCTGCAAGTCGCAGCTCGTCAACACGTGATATCGGACGTCCGTCGCATCTCCTAGCCACGCGAAACCTGAAAACAGTTCAAACATGATTTTGTTAGATGATGGTTGCAATGCCCTTGGCGCTAGTGTAAGTCTAACTATATCATACTCGAGCAGAAAAACTGGTCAAAAACTATAACAGTATTCATGGCCCTTGTCATCCAGCCCCATTGTAGGATTCATCAGTCTATATAGATCCACTGCATGATATAGGCCTCTTCATTAGCACACCACTCTTTCCAGTCCTGCGCCGATCTCATCCACGTTCTGTCCCGAATTCTGACGATGTCATCCATCCATCTGGCTGGTGGTCTGCCTACTGGTATCTTCGCCTCTCTGGAACACCATTATGAGACCGCTTTCGTCCATCTGCCATTGTTTCTCCTCGCCAAATGAATCTCCATCTCTGCTTGAACTCCGTAATGCGTTATCTAACATCAAATACACGTGTTCGACGTTTGCGCGTCCTTGATTGTGGAAGCTCGTTACTACAGGCATACCTTCACTAGAACTCTTCGAATCCCTTACTCTCTGCACGGCCTCTTCGATGGAGTTGGGGAGGCCAGCCTCGCGCATGGCTTGCCACATCTTGCTGTACTTGTCGCTCACTGGGTAGTCCCATACGGCTAGCTTAGCTCGCTCCACGTCGCTCAAACTGTCGTTTAAGCTCATGTCCTTCCATATTCTGAAAGTGTAATTATAGTTCATTTCATGTATACTAGTGAGAAAAGCTATCAACTATGGTCATCTAGATCACAGATCAGCTAACATCATCGAATTGACCATGATAACATGGCTTAAGACATTCAATATGTAACACCATCTAGTTTCACCTAGCGCTGAAATCTTGATTGAAGATGTACTGAAAATGGCTCGTTTCTAAGTTTTGGGACAATTTTAGAAAACTTCACTAAGTGGTCATTAATGTGAAATTTATTTATCATTATTTGACTGATAGTCTTTATTCATGTTTAATGTTGTTTCCTGGGAAGGAAGGAACATTCTCACAACTTTGTTGGAATTAATTCAGCGGTAAATTCGCTATGTATCCGTGTAATCGCAAATATGTATTTCAAGGTTTCGACGTTGTGTAGGCAGGGATAATATGATAATATGTGACCTAAACATAGAACGGTGATAATATTAAATTTGTAGAATTAATTATCTATACAAAACTGTACGAAAAATGGTCTAACACGTTGTAACGTACCGTATATAGGCAAAAAAAATTTGAAACTATCCTACTAATATTATAAATGCGAAAGTTTGTGAGAATGGATGGATGTTTGTTCTTCTTTCACGCAAAAACAACTGAACGGATTCAAATGAAATTTGGAACACACATACTTTATAACCAGGATTGAGAAATAGGGTAGTTTTTATCCCGATAGTAGGTATGTTCCCGTGGGACAAAACGGGAACTACGCGGGTAAAACCATGGGGCGCAGCTAGTATACTATAATACAAAGGTAGAAGTAAATACTTGAAACTGCTTTAAATTGAATGTTTTCACAAACGCACCACACTATATATGGCACAAAAATAAAAATCACAAAGCATTTAGTTTGCCAACAGAGATTGCACAGAAAATAATCCAAAAATGCAAAGTTGAACGACTTTATAATGCCTCCAAAAATAATATAATATCATATGCAGATTGTTTATATTACTTACTATCATACGATAATAAGAATCAAACGCAAGGGGTTTGACCGATAAGAAAAGATAAGGACTGACAAACATACACTCAGATTACACGTAGGTGGAAATACTTTTACCTTCTTTTTGGTCCAGATGCGAAAACTATTACTTTTACTTATAATTATTATTAAGTAATATAATATTTCATAGCTAGTTCAAGCTTTTTTCAACGTTGTCAAAATGCTGGAGGGACACGGCGTAACCCCGCAGTTTAGCGTCGGTAATTCTTTGTGCTATATATAGGCCAGCATTTTAACCACGAGTGGTTTCTAATGAGCCTTCCCGCTAGTTTCAAAATGTCGTCCTTTGAATTTAATTAATCACAAAACTGTATACATAGCTAGGTATAGCTAGGTCTATAGACAGCGAGTCGCTTATGATTTCATATTTTGCTGTGCTCGTGGACAACATCTGATAAACTTTGAGTTTTTGAAGTGAAACTGGTGCGACTTCCAACAAGGTTGCGTTAAACGGTTAACACTCCTGGGGAGGGGGAATAGAAAGAGACAGAGCGAGAGTGAATGCGTGGCACTCGAACGCATGCGCGTTCCTATTTCCATTTCTACATAACGAAGTTTCACTTCTTCCGCGCGGAGGGACCCCACGCACTATTTTCTTTTAGGTAGTGGGTACCTGTTCCTACTGGTCGACAGTCGAATGTATTAATATTAGAATACATCTTTAAAAAACGTGTTTTATAATATCTATCATAAACTAGTAACGAAGCCCATCAGTCATCCATCAAGTTAAAGGTCAGATTCGGAGACATAAAATAACAACTTTGGTCTACACGTGTTTACTTTTATTTAGATTTCAGGTGTTCTTGAACTTCGCCGCTTGCGAGCTATTTTGACCGAGTGGTATCACCCAGGTCGGTGTAATGTCACGATGAAGGCAAATAAATATCGGAGGAAAGTGGCATTTCTGAAAAACACCAATTCATCGGCATTGACTAGACTGTTTTCCACTTTTGTTACGTTTATTTTAATTTCAAACTAATGGTAATGAATGATACACCCTGGGCGTTTAAGTATGGCAATTTTCCAAAGCCCAACGACACAAAACAACCCAAATTGATCCATACTAAACAATTTGTCAGGGGTATTTTAATATTTAGCAATCCCATCGCAACATAGAATTTAATTAGTTTTGAGTCCAAACCTAGCCCAATTAACGTTCAAACTCCATAACAAAAAATACGTGTCTGTGGAAACTAGAACGGAAGTTCCTCCCTCATAGTTCCCGATTCCTTAGATTGTACAGGAAGTCTTAGTTAAGGATTAGTTTCTATTGGGCATACACGAGTATCATTTCTTATCTGTGCCATGACGTCAACATTTTGTGCCTTCACTTGGTAGCTGTACGTACACACAAATAGCATAAGTACCCATAAAATATCTGTCAAATATTTTTTGTACTCTTGTACTTAGCAACTACAGAGTTGACCTCGGGAAGTACAGAAAACACAATAGATAAATAAATAAAATAAAAAAACGTAATGACAAAAAGTTCAATCGTCTTGATTCTAAGGTCATCACGAATTAGTTGTAGATACAGAATAGTAGTAAGTTTAAATCAATTCCAGTTCTAAGAAGGCATTTTAAAGGTTACATATTTACATATAATCTCAATAAATCCACTATACTTTATAGTTATGTAAGCGTCACGCCTTTTTAAAGTACCTACAGAGGCAGAGAAAGGGAACTTTAGACATATATTTTATAATCATCGCCGTTTCACATCTTCTTGGCTAGATTAGGTCTTCCTTAAGAGAGATTTAAGACCACTCTCTCTCCACCACCGTGGCCCAGAGTGGGTTTCAAAATAAAATCAAAATAAGTCAGCGATTAAAGTCGCTGAATATGCCTTATCTTACAATTCAGCTTTACGTACCCAGCTACAGCACAAGTAGTTTTCGAGCAGAATAGTAAGTAAATCGAAAGTGTGGAAAACGCAGGTCTCCCTCGAATGAAAACAGGATAATAAGGAAGATAAAATATTTATTAAGAGAGAGCTTAGCCAAATTATAAAAACGAACTACCTACCACCTTTGATGGCCTAATTAGTAGCCTATCACGGCGAAAAGCCTTTTATTTTAATTTTTCCTTCGACATTAAAAAAAAAGTTTAACAAACTAAAAAAGGTTTTACTAACTAAAGAGAGGTTCGTGTCGCTTACAGAAAGGTTGTACCTGTTCAGTGGTATTTGTCGCCGACTGTATCATACGGGCTACGACCTACATTCACAGACATCAGTGGCGTAAGTTGCAAATGTGATGAGACGACTGCAAAGCGCGAGGTTGAGCTACTATCTATTCTGTGGTTGAGCGAAGTAATTAATTATACTGTGGTTGGGAGTTTGTATCCTTAGTCTGTGGTATAGCGCTGTGGTAATATTTGTGTGAACCAAAGGTATAGTCCGTATAATATTTGCTCCGAGTCTAATTTGTGGGATCATGGTCCTCGTAATTCCTGATTCCCCAGTCACAGGGAGCTTTGTAATTAGGAGTCAGGACTCAGGATCTGCGGATATTTAATCGTGATGCGTTATTTATTCATTCATATAAAAGTAAGGTAGCAATTCACCGACATTACAGGCGCTAATTCTATTTCACATGCTGACTTTGAAAATGTGACACCGGAAATTATAGTATAATGCTGTTTGTCGAATAACTATGCTCCCGGTTGAAGGGTACTGTTTCCAGCGAAATTACTGGGAATATGAGATTTAAGAACCGATGTGTCTGAGTGGCGAGCGCAGTGCAGTGCCGCACAAGATTTGTAATCGAAAGTTGTACGTGGCACTGCAGTTGTTATAGGCAGGTGTGGCGGTTAGCGTCAGGTAAACGACTTGCTCTTCTCTTTACTTAGTAATATGAAACATAAATTATATTTTAAAAAAATAGGTAAGTGCCGCTCTCAGTCTCAGGTATCAAAGTTCATAGAATCAGTCTTATAATTGTTTGCCGTAACCTTATCCGGGGCCTGATTTTCAGGCATTTTGAGTGAGTCTTCACTATTGCCACTTGTATCTATGGTAGCCTACGAAGAACAATAATCTCACTTATATTATAAATGCGAAAGTTTGTGTTTTTGTCTCCTCTTCACGCCGTAACGGCTGAACGGATTTAGACATACTTTTTATCCCGTTAAATAGACGGTTTCTGTGTTAAAAGTTAATGCAGGTGAAACCGGCGGGCGCTACTAGTATTCAATAGATACTACTACGTAGACGATAGCAGTTGTTATTTTTTGTGTCAAAAATGGCACGAATGCGCCAATAATGGAACTATTTTTCCAAGGCTATCCAAATGGTATAGTAAGAACAGAAAGAAACTTAGCGATTTTTTTCACTGTCTTTCGTCAGAAAAGTACTGGGATCATTCAGAACCTTTTAATGCCCGGTGCCATTCCTTAAAACTGTGACAAAATAAAACAAAGTTATCGCAAATGAAGAAAAAGGTAACTTACTCATAAAACCTGACTTCGATATGCGCCATTCTCTCAAAGTATGTCATCGCCGCAGAACCGTTGAGAGGCGCGTATTGTATTTTGTACTGCTTCGAGAGGTCATCCAGAGACTCTATGGGTGTGTCGAGGCGAGAGACAGTTAGGAACGCAGCCAGGTTCGCCGTGTACGAGGCTATGATAATGAAGCTGCAATATAAAACTTCAGATGCAGGAACTAGGAGGAAGATTATGGCCTAAACCTCCTCACAAACCTGAGTGCTCAGCAGTGGGAGATAAAGGCTGATGTGAGGATAATGGTGCAGGAACGCCACACTGGAGTTTCATGTGTCTGCTTAGAACTTCATCGCATGGGGGAATACATTGTCAGTATCAGTGTGTGAGAATCCTGGAGATTTTTAACATTTTGACTACTGAGCCGATTTTCTTGTCTAGCCACGATTTTTGTTTTCCCGTACTCGAGGCAAGTTATAAAAACATAAAAGCCGTGAACTTTTTGAGATGAGCAAAAAACAGGATCTTCTAGGAAAGATAACTTATGTTCCTCCAGATTACTGTCGATAGGACCTTGCAACTTTTCAAACACGATACGAAACAAAGTGTTTACCATAGCGAGATTCGAAGCTGCAACTTCCATCCCTGGCAATGATACCAGAGAGAATACACTCACGTCACATCCTTAACCAGTCTACTTACCCAAACAGCCACCAAGTAGCAGCCAACAGCCTGCCAGATAGATTCTTAGGCGCCTCCCCACCCCCCTGCGGCGTCAGGGACGTCATACAGAACCAGAGACATTCCTTCAAGCTGAACTCTCGCTTTTCTTCATCATCTTTATACTTCTCGCGATTGTTTTGATAGCTGTACGGACTCCATTTGTCGAAAACCCACATTAGGAAACTGGAATTGTAATGTCCTGCTAATAGTGCCTAATGAACATATTCAGCGTTTATAGGTTTACTACATGGTTATTTATTTATTTATTCTTTAGGACACAAATGGAGTACAAGGAGTACTTAATGCTAAGTAGCATTTTCTACCAGTCATCAGGAGGTGTAACTGAAATGGTGGTGGTGTGGCAAAACGAGACAGCAGAGAAAAGTATATTTAAAAGATATTTAGTGATAGAGTATTTTATTATAATACAACTAAATATATAACGTTATAATAGACTAATAAATACAATATAAAGTAGATAAACATAGATAAGGATATATTATATCGAGTAGGTGAGGAAAAAAAAAGAATTTAATATAGAAACTATGCAGTTATGTTAAGATTCTAGCCGTTATAATTTAAAGGATAGTTAATGATTTGCTCGCTTGCTACCTTATGCCTATAAAATAATCGCAACTTTTGACTAGGTTTACGATACGATACACGACAAACGATGATACGATTTATCAAATGCAATGTTTACGAAAGGAGTCAGCCAACAATTTAGAACCTTATTTGAAGCCGTAGACATTTGAAAGCCGAAAGGGTGTGAGTGGATGGGGTCAAAAACGGGATACTTTAGGTACTGTAGTAGTCCGAGACGATTCGGATCAGTTTGACAAGAGCAGTGCTCTGGGAAGCGTCGTCGTCTAGTCTGACCCGTTAGGTAATGTCAAGCTAAATCATTCTCGGCGCGTCCAGGGGGATAGAAGCGATGTGTTGCTCTGATAGTTTTAGTTAGTGATAGATTTAGTTAGCCGCGGATATTGAAATATGACCGTACTTTTTATTGGTGATTGGATTCACCCCCCGGTCAACTATATTTGCAATTGTGTTGTAAACCTACTTAGCTAGGTTAATAAGGTGGGTTAACACGAGTATAGTAATACATTATTTGCCATTTGTAAGCGAACTCGATAAATTGCAATGCTCAGTAAAATTCCAACACAGAAATATTACAATGACTCAATTTTATATTCCACGAATCGTTTTGCATGCACTTTTGTTTATTTTAGTTCGGCAAGGTGTAAAGCAATGACGTTATTGTAGCAATCTTCAAATCCAGCAGTAGCCTTTCCTACATATCAGAATAATTTTTCCTATTAGCACAGCTATCAGGAACGTTTTTAGACAGTATTTTGGGGCCTAAATAAAGAAATGACGCGATGCGGATAGGAACCCCACCACGGGAAATAAAACATCCAATTTCCTTGACATGGGCGTTAGTTATAATCATAAATAGTAGGTAATGGTCGAGTGTGTGATGGCATGGCTGAGTGTGTGTGTGTCGGGTCTGTGGACTGACCTCGTGCCACTAAATCAGATAAGAAATAAATCGAAGCAGGTGGGCTCGTGGCTCGTGTCATCGATCGCCCTCTGAAGCAATCATGACAAAATGTCAGGAATGGCCACGCGTTTTCATATAGCTTTTCGAGCCTCGCAAATAAAGTAACCTTTCAAAACCCGCAGCTGTCGTTAAAATAAAAACCCCGGTTTGATTCGAATGAGACTTTCTGTCCTGTTCTGGTAGCCGTTGCTAGAGGGAGACGGGAGCTGGTCTTTAAGAATTCGAAAATCATAACGGCGCGACGGAACGCACCGCAACCGTAAGGCAAGGTGAAAGAAACAAGTTTCTGCACTGTAATGACGTCACTTTTATAGCTTACCTGGTAAAGAAGTATGCACCCAGTATCGACAGCCACACATCGTTCTCCAGTACAGTTAGGAATTTGAATAGCGACGTCGGGTTCCGCGGCAGTTTCATCATGATCGTAATGCCCACTAAGTCGTAGTAAGGCACCGTGAAATCAACCACGTTCTCCCTTTCAGCCATAACCGAAAGCGACGTTAACCCTATATCAGCCCTCTTTTCCATCAGCTCCTTTATAATCCCATTCCAGTTGCCATTCTCATCCATCGTCCCGAAGTTCCCATCAGGTGATAATGTTATTTCGTAATCGAATTTAACGATCTGTCGTATTTCTTCAATGAGATCAATACAATATCCCTTGAAGCCTTTGGGCGCGGCGTCATCTCTTATAATAAAAGGTTGTTGCTGCAATTGAATTTAAAAAAAGTGCGTAGGTTCCCATCCATACATAAACCACACACAGCAATACACGAACTATATAAAGCAATTTTCATATCAAAATTCCAGACGATGCGAGTCGAGAATTAGACTATTGTTTGAACAGTTTGCGGTTGAGCAAACTGACGAAATTTTATCAAGTAGTCGACTGAATTTTAAAACACACCGAGTTCATTTACCCACCTCGACAGTGACGACTCTGTACACTAGCTGCGCTGAATAGTCGCTCATGTTCTCGGGGTCACTCAAGGACAAGGGGTTGGACAGTCCCGCTTTCCAAGTCCCCAGTGCCTTGCTCCCTATGGAAGCCCCATCCTTCACTGTCACCGCAGACAGATCCGTACCGAACTCCATGTAGCTCCTACCGTTCATAGGATCATCTTCAGGAATAAAAAACGGAGCGTACGTCGGAGTTTCCTTCACCTGGAAAATACGAGCCATGCGAATCCGGACAACTCACGATCTACTTTTAACTTACTATTTTTGTTCCGAAATTTGTTATTCTAGGATATTCTGGAATGTATGAACGCACCTCGTGAAACGCGGTTTTGAGATCCAAGGTCCTGTTAGGTGTATTCTTACCGTCGTAGTCGTCGCATGTAATATATTTCATGTCGTTTGGCCACTTGCCAGAGTCCAGCAGGGATCTGGAAATTCGTAAACGTGAACTCTCATGGAATAAGCCCGACTATAAATAGCCGACCACATGGCACGTGGTGCACTAGAAACGGGAACGCTAGCACTAGAATAGTAAAGGTCATTACTTGACAGCTAAAAACGTTCTCAGAGACAGGTCAAAGTAGAACGCGGAGGTGATTTCTGGTTCTCCGTTCATGCTATACGTAGTTTTGATTCTTCCCAAGCGATCTCGGCTCTTAGCGTCAGGTGTTGGTCTTTGATACACAATGGTTGCGTCCTTACAACCGCAGCTTATGTCTCCTTTGTCCAAAGTCAAGGCAAACCAGGCGGTTTTCCTCCCGAAATATTGATTCTCATCAGCGGCATCCAACACATTTTTAATCGTTTTCAAACTTCCAATCACGAAGAAATTGACGATGTCCAGCTCTCGCAGACTCCGTAACTGTGTTTTTATCTCATCTTTATTAAAACTCTTTACTGGAGTTATAACATGTCTAGTAGGAATGTTTTGTAGCAAAGACTTGTATTTATGGTCCATTACTGCGAACAAACGGTTTTAGTAACATTGTTGTTAGCCGATACACGATAATGGATAAGAAAACACGAATAACGTCGGTTGACGACACGAGCGTATGCGGGTATTATGTGAACATAACTATGTATTATCTTCATTTGAAATAAATTTAATTGAACCTAAGAGGCCATTTAAAGTATTTTTACAATGAAACTCCTTACCAAAGAATTCGTCGAAAATGATAGCGGCATTGGTGATGTCTTGCTTAGTAACAATAGCTCTTATCGCTTCCGGTAAAATATCGGCAGGAGGCATGACCTGTAGTAGGAACTTGGTCTGGTTAGCATTTATATTCCTCCATTGCCTAAGGTCTCCAGACTGGCCGAACGACCCAGAGATAGTCGGCAGACTCAAAGCGGCAGTAAACGATTTCACTGTCTCTGATCCAACTCCGGTCATCGTGAAATCCAAAACCACATGCGGAGTCTTTTTTGCCGAAAGCATGTCGTTGTATTTTCTACAAACTGATAAAGGAAAATGGTACAAACATGACGTGAAAGTTCAGCATCATTTGTGTAATTTTATTATATTTAACAGTTTAATGATCCTTACCATTTTCCAAGAAACCTTTAGCGTCAGAGCGATTGCCCACTACGATAACAGGGTCCACAGCGAGACCTAAACTCGGATTACGTCTCACATACTCCTTAGCAACTTCAAAAGATTTCTCAGCCAATGCATTGTTTTCTTCGTTGATAAGCACTAAAAACACATTCACTTAATTGGAAAAAATATTTGATTTTGACGTAACAGCTATTAGAATTCGTTACCCAACCGCTGTAATTTGAATTTAAATCGCTGTTGGTTAATTAACGTAGCAACAGACAATAAAATTAATGAATATTCTAGGAATCGGGTGCTTCGTTGGAAATGAATAGTCGGGGGCTTTCAAGCATAAAAAGAAACAGTTCTAACATTCGCTAGTCACACAATTAAAACAGGTAACCGTACTTACAAACATTTATGTTTTGCGTAGTTTGAGAGACTGCAATACGAACAAAAGAGAGTAGAATAAAATTCAATACTGGCAAGATCGACATTTCTTCATCTGATTTTTATTATCACATCTTTTCGCGGCGTCCGGTTCGTTCCTTTTGTCGACTGAGGAACGTGCAGGGGTGTTTTACCCCTGTGTCTGTTTATGTCTCGTTTCCAAGGTGATGGCTGACCTTGTAGCACCCTCACTCATTTACCGGTTTGTTCAACACTAATATTTGAACACATCGGTATAACGTATTTTAGGTACCTACCTACACAAATGTATAAGTGTCTATAAACTAGCTAGTGTTTATGAGTCATAAAATAACCGAATAACGGATTATTTCAACGAAAAATTTCTTCACAGAAGGTGAAGTTTTGATAACAGATAACCCTCAACACCTAACTGACTCTGGTTTGTGATTAGATAATTACAAAAACAAGTTTTATAGTTTGGACTATTTTATTGCCAGAAATGTTATAAACACTCTCTACAAACGAGAAAAAGTGTTACACTGTACACTCCACTATAAATCTAATTACTAAAATGTACTTTCGAATTAAAAAATGTAAATTAATTTGTTACAGAATGAAAAAGTTAGTATACATGTACATACAATTATTGTATTGTTGTAGTAAATATTATTATCTTACCAAGGAACACTGTGTTACAAATAAGTGTTAGAATTAGTTGAAGATTCGTTTCCACAAAGGTTATCTTACATTCGAGTCTGTTAACTATCACATATAAAGAAAATAAATTAGAGAAACAGGATATATGAAAAAAATATAGTTGTCCATAGAAGTACAAACAAAAAATAGCACGCATAGGTATTATATGTCAAAAAATATGTACTATCACCTTATTCGTCAACTTTGAACTTTAATTAAATTCCAAATCCTAAAATTAGTGTTTACAATGTGAACGGCCTGTTTGATCCCGACCTCCCCCCGTCTGGCTGGAACCCACGATCGGAGAAACGTGCGTGATGTCAGCGCCACAACCAACCCACGGCCGCGACACGGCTCACATGTAATCCGTAACCAAATGTCAAAGGAATGTTTTAAATGGTTAAGTAAATATGCCTATGAATTATTATAAATGTGCGACATTTATCTGCTAACTTAAATTTACAACTGAATTATCATCTAAACATTTTAATTAACCTTAGTTATTCTAAAAATCCTTGTTTTTCGGATGCTGCTTTATAAAACGCGCGTCGTTCACAGAACGGATGGTGAATTGACTTCACACGTGGTGAATACTTTGGCAGTAAGTTTACTGGCTTAACAGATTTCCGAACACGTTTCGACATCAATTCAGTGACCCATCTCGTCATCCGAAATAGACACCAATACGCAAAAACAGCATACAACACCTAAACCGAAATGCTGATCAGTTCACTGCGATGCACGCGAGTTGTCACGACTGGCAGTCATAATAAATTTACAATTTACAGGTACTTCACAGGTAAGATTTAATACGTAGTGTATTAACTTATGCTTCGGTCACAAGCTCACAAGAGCTCAACTCAAATCAGGTAAATTGTATAAAACTATGGGATTTGGCTTTGTTTGGGGGATATGTGTGTGCGAGTTGAGCTCTAATGAGCATGAATAACGTAATGCATTGCAGTAAACCAAGCGAGGTAGGGTGCGGTGCTTTAGGCGGCTGCCTCTTCAGGCTCGGCCGCGGGGGCCTCCTCCGCTACTTTCGCCTTCTTTTCTGGTGTCTTCTTCTCGGTGGCGTCACCGTTGTCGGCCGAGGATTTCCTCTTCACGGCAGCCTCTTTCTTTTCTGTAAATTTAAGAAAGATATTTAAATTATTATCATTGTGATTTTGAATTTTGATTATTCCTAATTTGAAAAGTATTTGATGTTAAATCATATAAGCCGTGACTTATCACGTGAGTTACCTTAGTAACTTGTTTTGATTTTAAAATGTATTTTTGCACATTATCAGATAATGCATGTTATTTATAGATATCAATTTTGAATATCAGTTTTGATGAAAATTTAGTATGTTTTGTACCTACTCTAATATAAAATATACCACAGCTTTTTTGTAATTCAAAGTATTTCAAACTGATGAATGCGACAATATTCTAGTACTAGCATGTACTATTATTTATACTGTGAGGAGGTGCTAGGTCTTCCTGTTTGTAATGGCATTGAAAACCATGCATTTAAATGTTAGTAGGCAACCTTACTAATAAATGATGATAGATAGCTAGCGAACATGTAATTAAACTGTGTTATACATAGTTTTACAATAGTAGTTTTCATACAATATTGAGTTTTTATATAGGTACCTATTGTTACGAAAAATCTTTAGAAACATTATCATAATCGTGTATTTTATAATATAACTAGCAGGTTTTTGCAATATCTGTTTTGTGTTAATTTTGGTGTTAGAATGTGATAAAAGTGGTAAGGACGCGGCACTCATCAGAATAACGCTGCGATATTATCCACCGATAATATTACTTCTGTGGTAATGTTTTAGGAGCAATAGTCACCTGTGGCACCGTTTTCTCCATTCTCGGAGGCGTCATTGCTCTCGTCAGCGTCCCCGTTCTCGGCAGGAGTCTCGTCTGGCGCGTCCCCGCTGCCATTCTCGTCCTTGCCGTTGGTTTCGGCAGCCTCGGCCTTCTTGACGGGAGACTTCTTAACTGGAGACTCCTTCACTGCCTCGGTGGAGGTGACTTCCTCGGCGGCGACTTCCCTGAAAGAGGATAGATGTTGTTTTACTTTTTATGGGAGACTACATTTGAGATGAGGTTCCTGTCTAGTGCCTAAATAATGTTTGAAAGATGATAATCTAGTACCTCTAGTGGTTACATAGGTCAGTAAACCCATGTCAATAACCGTATGCACCTACTTATATTTTGTGGAGTGACACGGTTGCAAAGCCGCTGTTTACAGTTTGCTAACGATGTTACGTGTGCGGTGGGCAGCATGAACCTCAAGTTACCGGCAAGATGCGAACGATCTAAATACCGGTCGCACCGTGCCAAATGCGCGCTCGAGCCAGTTACTAACGGAACATAACAATGCAACAGTTCCAATGTTCACCGGCTAAGTGGGGCGGCGTAAAAGGAAAAGTCTGCCGGAACAAAAACAAGTGGCAGTTGCGCAAGCCTTCATGTGGGAAAGTTTCAACATAGGAAACCGAACGTAACCGCTATCTACCTCGCTCAATGAATAAGTTACCCGCTTCAACGGGCACTACGAAACAGACTCGCAAGCCGTTAAAAATAACTAATGACAACCCACCAACACGCGCACCGAACGCCGCGGCCCGCCGACGATAACGTTTGTATAAACCTACGATTTTCCGCCACACTTGCAAAACTCGAGGTCTCGGCGAATTCAAAGGAGCGCGCGCAAAGGGACGCGCGATGACGCGCCGGCACGCCGCGCCAGTGGCGCCATCTTGGACGAAAAAAACACCGATCCAGCGACCGCCACCGTACACCGGCGTGCTTTTTACCTTTTATTGTTCCTATGTATTTCAATTTATTAGGAACGTTACCACTGGACATTCTACGAAACCTGCTACGCTGTTACGTCTGTAAACTGTACGAATATTTTAAACCGACCATACGTTAGAGAGTAAGTTAGACAGGTAACACAAATTTAAAAAGTTAAGTTTCCCGCGTGCGGTCTAGGCGGCGTTTACAAAATAAGCGTCACCAAACCAAACTATCAATAATACAGAATAATAACAATATTAAAATATTCTCACTAGAAGCAAAGTCACTACCACTGATGTAAATTTAGTAGGGAACGGTAATAATCAGTAAAACAAATATTTCAATGAAATAAAAGGAAGCCATTTTGATCACGTTACAGAAGCCGCCAAAAATTAAATGTGGAAATAGTCACTTTTAATGAATTATAAGTTGTTCAAAACTCACTTGTTCTCAACAGCTGCGTCTGCCATTATTTCTTTTTGGATTAATTGAAAGGAATTAATTAATTAAAGCACGTGTTACGCACAACGTAGCTCAATGTTCACCGCACAAACACCGGAGACCAAATGAAGGAGGAAGCGGGAAAAAATGATGCGAGCCGCTTCGCGCGGGGATTCGCATTGAACGGAAGCTTGCGCGTTTACTTCACTATATTGCAATAGCGATACGGGCAATTCATATGTTAGAGCGAGATAGTTATACAAGCACTGTTCATATTAAAATAAACCTTGAATTCAATTTGGATTGAGGCGGGGAAGCTTGTGTATACCTTGCTCTTTCTACCTTGTTTAAAAGTATGCGTTTCTGTAAAAATGCGTTAGCGAGAAAAGTAATGGAAATTAAATTAAAAATAATATTTCTAAACCAACGTTTAATAGCTATTTAACTTTACGTTATTTTAGAAACTTAAAATCCGATGAAACTGCGGTAAACATAAATCAGCACCAGGTAGGCAGATAACGAGTTACATGGGTACATAAAAGGCCAAAAATCGTTTAAAATTTGGTTCAATGATACAATTATTAATTAGGTACAATTATAAATTGCAGGCAAGAAGTTAACTAATAGATAAAGTACCTTACTACCTGGGATGTAAACGTACATATACCTAGCTATGATTTATCTAGGTAGCTTGCCTACTCAAATTGTACATTTCTAGCCTAATAATGGCGTTTAGATAGTAACTTAAGTGTCTACATATAAACCTATCTGCTTAGTCTACAATAAAAATCATATAAATACGTAAATAATTAGGTAATAAAATTGTTGTATAGCTCTTATAACTAACCGTCTACGTACTTAGTACCTACCTAGTAGAAGAGAGGCAAAACGATAAAATTATTTGAACCACAGAATTGAAATAAATTCACTAAAATGTTCATGAATTTCAAATCACTTTGCAACCAACTCATGTGGTTTTTCGGAGTTCAATGTCCGCACCTAGTTACTTAACTAGCTGGGCTAGCCTACACGTTGAACAAACTGGGACTTTTATTAGGTATTCAAAATGAATTATTTACTTACTCAATAAAAATATGACTAGTAAGTGCCGTGATCTCAATGAAAATTGTATATATTTATTAGAGGGTTACCTACCAAGGCCAAGGATGTAGCGATGGGGTTGGTTTTATTGAACTTAATTTTTAAGAACACGCTGTCATTTCCCGCCAATTCTCAGGTTTTTCACTTGAGTCACAGAATCATTGAATCGACCGTCAAAATAAATGTTTGTGTGACTAACCCAGAATATACAAATACATTTTGAGCTTTATGTTAAAGCAATAAAGATGAAGCGCACGGTATTGGACTGCATGCGATAAAGATGTCACGGTGATAGGTCGATGGCTTTTGAAAGAAATCTTGGCACTAGTTTGTGATTTCGTCAGAATATGAATTTCGTCAACCAGAACCATTTTGTACTGGGCTAGCGGGCAGGTACTCTACTGTACACGTGTTCATTTTGAAGTGCGTTTTAAAGTCTTCAAGTGTACATTATGGATATATTGAGTACCTACTCTCGAAGGGATCACTTTAAAAGGGGTACAGTTAGAAAGAAAAGCTTCACAAATTTAAAAATATTATGTAGTTTAGTAAAGTAGCGTAGCTTTCAGACTTCTGTAAGTAGTTACGCCTATAAAATTTAAATATTATTTTTACTATCTATGCTTTTGTATTAAACTAGTACCAATAAGTAAGTTAAGTACAGTAGGTAGGTACAATACCATAAATAACAGTACGTAGTGCCTACATTGTAGCAAGTGCCACAGAATAGATAATACTACCAAGTACCTCCTATCTCTCTAACCGTGTTGTGGGAAAGGCCTATTGACTGCCGGCAACTATCCAAAACATTGCAGGCATACCTATACCTGCCTATAATTTAAACACCCGCATTCTTTATAATTATATTATTATACGTCAAGGTCCTTTACCTGCGTTTTCATTGGGATCAACTTTAAGACACCGTGCGATGATGATTTTTGAGTAGCTACTTAGGTATTAGAAACTATTTTTTAAATCAAGCATGCAATTATTTTTACTAGAATAAAGAAACGTGACGATAATAATGTCTCACGGTGTAGTTAAGTGAAGAGTTATTCCCGATGTATTTTAAGCTTTACAGTGCTAATTTTAAGACTGAAAACGACACGAGAGCCACACCCTAATAATGGTTAGTTAGTTTTCAATGTAGCGTACACACACACACACTCATGAACATGAACTATATACCGCGCTACGTATCGATGAATTGATTTAGTATTAAGTAGTTTAGTATTAAGTGTTCATGAAAATTCTTTTCAAATAACATCGAATAATGGGGGTTGCTCTTGTCTTTTAAGTAGGCGTTAGTAGATCTAAGTTCGATGTAGGTTAAGATAATTGTATGCAAAATAACGCAATACACTTGTAGTGGGTATTAAAGAAGCATTAGTAGCGGCTGGTGAACATGTGACGTAAGTGTCAATGCTATTAAATAATGCTTTATAAGAGTAATTGAGTTGACATAACCGTAAGGGCTTGACATTATACAGCCTTTATTGTTGCTGATAGGTATTTCTTCCGGTACTTGTGTCATTGGATGTTATTTTGCTATTTATAATTATTATTATGACATTTTATTAATTTTTAACGGAATTATTTAAATTACTATTTAGGCAAAACCAATTTAAAAACGTCAAAGGTATCATTATTTATATGTAGGTATAATAATTATTATGCAAGTAAAAACCGCTAAAAAAATATGTCCCTTCTTGCCTAAGCGTTTAGTTAAAATCCTTTAAAATTATAGAGAAGTCTCACGCCATGACTAGATATACAGGCAGTAATTATTTATAGCAGGAATCTACTTTAAAACGGAAACTTCAACTTGTGAAGCTTTAGCTGGGCCCCGAATTGAATAAACAAATTACAAACTACCTAGGTATGCAAAAGAAATTTAAGATTATCACAAAAAGGTTTCTAAATAGTATAGAGAAAAAAAAACTTTTGTTTATAGGTACTAAACTCTACTGTAGTGGGAGACCTCTTCTGCAAAAGATCGCCTGGGGATGGCCAGATATTCACCGCCAAGTAGTAGTGTGCAAACATTACACAACAGCGAAATTACTGGGCATATATGAGACTTTAGAAACAATGTCTCAGAGTGACGAGCGCAGTGCAGTGCCGCGCAGAATTAACTGTAAGTGTTAGGAGCAGGCGTAGCGCTTACCATCAGGCGAACGAGGGGATAGTCTCGTCACTCAGTCAAATAATCAAAAATGGATCACAATAAATAGCAGAATAGGAAAATTGACAAAAACTGACCCTTTTGCACAACTCGTCATTTCACTCAACTCGTTATTTTATGCATTAAATTTGGTTTAATATTAATGTGTGTAGTTGAGATTCTGTACTACACCGCATTAGGTTAAAATTACTACACCACTAGTTATCTGTCGTGCGTAAATCAATCGGTTGTTATTGGTAGAGGTAGTTTAGGTACTAGTTAATTAAGAGGGGCAATAGTTCCCTCTCTTCCCACCTGTAGCTTCATCCGGTTGACAGTTTTTCAAATTTCCTACTAGCAGAGCTAGATGGCAGCAAATAACAAAGGGTTTCCTACTAACTTACTACGTTCGTTTTAAGCGTCTATTAATGAATACCTTGGAAACGGTACAACAGTTTTTTATGTTACTAACACAAAATTAATAACATAATAACAGGCGTTGGTCGTCATTGCAATAGTTATTAATAATAGTATGGCTTCGACAGAAATCAGAATTTATTTTTAGTCTAGCTTTCAGGGTATAGCGCATTAAAATTATTTAGTTAGTTTTCTGCACGCTAGATGTCGGTATACAAAGTAAGTAGGTGGGTACATACAATTGTGGTTACTTGTACCTAGTTAAAGTTTTTTCCAGTTGCTAAGCGGCCGCCTCGTCAAGGTTGTCTGTTCTCGTGACTTTGAAATGTATGAATTTAACGTTCTTTCCTAGATGTATGCATGCATGTTAATGGATATAACATTTTAGAATTATTAAATTTTCCAGCTTTGATGTGCACCCAAATCTCGGTAATTAGGTAGGTATACGCTATTGTTTTCGCTTATACCTAAATTATAGGAGCCGAATTAAGAAATACAAAGAATTTTTTTGGTAAAAAAACGTGGGCAAAGGAAAAATCTGTTTAATCTTTTGTTATTATGTATAATAATATTTTTGGTGCTCACTGTACCATTTTTGCCGACGGCGCGCGGCGCTTAGAGTAATTTATAGCACATTGCAATTTCAACGTTATGACTGTTTGGTAAGGTTTACTTCATTTTTGTCAAGTACAAATATCACAACAGGCTTTACAGTAACTATATTTTATTATTATTCACTTGGCTATTAATATACTTCTAACAATTTAATAAAATATAGAAACGTGTCTTAAATACTCACATTAAGAAAATTTTTCAACCTAGGCAAAGTACTATTTATTTATTACATGAAATCGTTGGGTATTTTATATAATGAGTATATAATATTAGACAGGTGGGTGGGCATTACCATCTATTCTATGTAAAATGATATTTACGTGACAACGTCTATTTTATAAATGAACGCCGGCTGCATGCACGAAAAAGTTGACACATTGTCCCGTAACGTTCATTGTACGCTTGCGTCGCATCTATCTCTCTTCTCATCTTGACAGGTTAATTATTCTAGCATTTTAAAAATCTGATTACGAGTATAATATCAAGTATTTATACTTTTATTATTTTTAATATATGATGTTATAGCTCAGTTTCATAGTAGAATAACTGATCATAGTGAGTGTATGAATTGTGTGATTTTACTTTTGTGTATTGCCGGCAAATCGGCCCGCAATACAGGTAGTCAGGTACCAGAGCACCTTGCCTAGCTATAGAGAGTTATACTACGCACGCACTCAGGCAAAAACATAACTTACTACAAATAAGATGGGAATAAATTGGAAAAAAAGTACACGTGTCGCCATCTATTATCATTTTTAGAAACTACGTTACAAAAGTTGCCAGTGCAAATTTTAAGTATGTGTAGTAGATTTTAAAGCTAAAGCTTGTAAGCTGGTGACTGCGTTACGAAAAATGTGAACGGCGAGGCAAATGGAAGTCGAGAGGGAGATATAAGTTAGTGAAGTCAGAAAGAAAGAGAGTTACGTTTCGTATTTACGAAAATTTCTTGTAATTTTTTAGTTGAATTGTTACTTCTATTATGTGTCCCAGCATGCATTTCGTTTTCTTAAATACTATCTGTTATGAATTTTTTTTTGCAATATGTTTTTTGTTGGAGTTTTACTTCTACTATGTGTCCCGGCACATATTATGTATTTTTTTTTAGTTTGGGAGATTTCAGCAATGTTCCCAAGCAAGGTTTTCTGCGTTGAAAATTAATATTATAGGTATTTAAGACCCAGCAGTAAAACTAAAACACATTTTATTATTACAATTGTTGCGTCATCATATACGATGATAAGTTTTTTCTTAACTTAGCATAATAATAATATGGTAAGGGTTCAGTGCCTGTCGGAACCATTTACCGTTTATAATCTGACATTTTCAAATATTTTTTTGTTTTAAATGTGTTGTGGTAAAGCAGGTAAATACTTGGACCAGGATACAGAATTATTTTAATCCTACTAAGCCCAAAGCCTGTGCCCAAACAAAAAATAATCAAATAATAATTCATTTTTAACGCGTCATAAACCTATATGCATAGATCCTGACCCATTTTTTTTTTTTTTTACCTGGGGAATGCAATTACGCATACCACCAGACCCGGGTGAGGGCCGGGTGGTTATGTGGGACTCCCCCGCCAGTCTGACGGGTATACCCACTAAACCCCAGGGTGTTCCACCGGGACGCCTTTGTTGTCGGGGCTACGGGTGCGAGAGTGGACTTCCGCGGCCCCGACGGCATGGTTTCACACACAGAGACAGACTCAGAGTAAATACTTGTGGCCCACACAAATCTTCACCCTGTGCGTGAACCCACAATCTCAGGTAACGCAACATCTCATCACAAGCAACGCCACGGATGCTGCAAATAAACAATAATTCATCCAAGTTCTCAAAGGCCTAATGCCATAATTTTATTATTAAATTTTCTATAGTTCTGCGTGCAATGATTGCTTTATAAATCTGCTATGTGCAGGGGCTCTAACTTTTACACATATTTATTTGAACGATAGAGAAGATAATATAAGTTTTAAGTGCAAGAAAAACAATTTGATAATTTAATTTCATATTGTTTAGTCTAATTAGTAAATTTGTATGGTCTCGTTATTGAATTTGTTTATTAGTTTTCATTCATTGTTTTAATTTATTTATTCATTTATTCTTAATCACAGAATATAAATATACAAGGATTACTTAATGCTAAGTAGCATTTTCTACCAGGCATCCTGGAGGTGCAGTTAAAATAAAAAAATGTTGTTAAGCCTTTATCAACAACAACAACGTTGAATCTGGCAGCATTTTTTTAACGTGTCAATTTGAACTGATTTTACTTCTGATTCACTTTATACGTATCGCCATCCAACATAAATAGGCCTTAATTTAAAATGATTAGTGTTTAGCGATAATATTATGTAAAGTAAGTGCATTAAACATTATTATTTTGAATGGTAGTAAAGTAATATTTTTAGTAGAATTTGTTGCAAAAAGTGGTAACATTATTTTAATTGACCTCCAGCCGTGAGCGAATCGTTCGCTCGATCTCGCTCTGTCGATCGAGTCCGGTTGTGGAAGCCATTTTATTTCTTGTAGATGTGACTAAGTATTTTTTGTGATATTTCGTACTGAAAATAATAGTGTCAATGTGTGCCCGCAACGAGTGTGTTTTGTGACGTGTGATCGTGCTACAAAAATAGAGAATGTACGTGTTTCAAATCGGTCTGTGCTGACCTGCCCCGTTTCTTACGCGGTCGCACAGCAGGCATCGATCAGTGCACCAAGGCGGCCTGTAATAACGGCGAATCGAGGGTGTCGGACTAGTTAGTGGTGTGCGCCATGGGCAACAATGCTACCACCGCCAACAAGAAGGTTGACGCCGCCGAAAGCGTCAAGGAGTTCCTCGACCAGGCCAAAGAGGACTTCGAGGAGAAATGGAAGAAGAATCCTACGAACACCGCCGGACTGAACGACTTTGAGCGGATAAAAACCCTAGGTACCGGCTCCTTCGGCCGGGTCATGATAGTTCAACATAAGCCCACGAAAGAATATTACGCTATGAAAATATTAGACAAACAGAAGGTAGTGAAACTGAAGCAGGTGGAGCATACGCTGAACGAGAAGCGGATCCTGCAGGCGATCAACTTCCCGTTCCTGGTGAGCCTCAAGTTCCACTTCAAGGACAACTCGAACCTGTACATGGTGTTGGAGTACGTTCCTGGCGGTGAGATGTTCTCGCATCTCCGCAAGGTGGGCCGCTTCTCCGAGCCGCACTCGCGCTTCTACGCGGCGCAGATCGTGCTCGCCTTCGAGTACCTGCACTACCTCGACCTCATCTACCGGGATCTCAAACCCGAGAACCTGCTGATCGACTCTCAGGGCTACCTCAAAGTGACCGACTTCGGGTTCGCGAAGCGCGTCAAAGGCCGCACGTGGACGCTGTGCGGAACGCCCGAGTACCTCGCTCCCGAGATCATCCTCTCCAAGGGGTACAACAAGGCAGTCGACTGGTGGGCGCTCGGCGTGTTAGTTTACGAAATGGCGGCTGGCTACCCGCCGTTCTTCGCCGACCAGCCGATCCAGATCTACGAGAAGATCGTGTCGGGCAAGGTCCGCTTCCCGTCTCACTTCGGCTCCGATCTGAAGGACCTGCTGCGTAACCTGCTGCAGGTGGACCTGACCAAGCGCTACGGCAACCTGAAGGCGGGCGTGAACGACATCAAAGGCCACAGATGGTTCGCCAGCACCGACTGGATCGCCGTGTTCCAGAAGAAGATCGAGGCGCCGTTCATCCCGCGCTGCCGGGGCCCCGGCGACACGAGCAACTTCGACGACTACGAGGAGGAGGCGCTCCGTATCTCATCGACTGAGAAGTGTGCGAAGGAGTTCGCAGAGTTCTGAGCGGGCGGTTGGTGCCTGCAAGCGGCCCCGCCCGCGAGTAGGTGTTTTGTATTAGTGAATCTTCCGTGACATTGTGGTCGTGGAACAGTGACGGCGGCTGCGGTGACACGGACGCTCAGCGCCGTCGGTCGCACACCAATGCGGAGCAGGCGAGATGGTGTAGAACTGATTTCCGATATTTTGGTGGCGTTCATATGCTTAGTGCCCTTTAAAAGTCGAAATAGCAAATAGATGAAGTGGAGCGATCCCTGTACTGGTGATATTCCTGTGTTTACTATTTATCTATATACTTATCTCGTACACAAACGTCACCAGCATCACTCGGGGAAGTCATACCTCGTTGCTATCCACCTACGTGTTTATTTGTGGTACTCGTTTGCTGTCCACACCCGAGGATATGGTGAGCATTATTATTACCATATTTTTTTTATCATATTGTCAATATTGTCTAAGAACCTTCTTTGTAAAAATATTTCTACACTCAAATATCTAACTTGCTTCTACATATTTTTGATTTAGTGTTACGGATATCACTTTATTGAATTTTAATCAATCAAGTCAAGTATTTAAAATCTTTATATTTACCTATTTATCCTGATGGAAAGTTGTTTACAGAGTTTTAAATGATTGACAGTTTGTTATTGGTTTTTTTTGATGCATAGTTAATATTGTTGTATCAGTTGATATTGTTATGTAAGGAACTGGAATTACATCAAATATTGAAGAGATTAATTTATTGTAATATGTATTCATGTAGGTAGTTGTTTACTTGTGCAATTTGACCTTATGTGTTTGTGATCTGATGTGAGGGTTCATTTAATTTAAGTGTAATTTGCATTAGTTCCTTATTTTATAGTTGTAAGTGATGTTATTTTTATTTGATAGTCAAAAATCATGCATATTTATATTTATATATCCATTTTGTATAGCAAAGTTTCATGCTGGTATCCTAAAACTTATTGTTAGCATCAGCTCTAATGTGAAAGCAATAAATATTTACAATTCTCCATCCCACATATTCCTATATGTATCGAAAACAAAGTTCTTATCGTGTCTAACATCTCACCTAGTTAAGACATTACGAATCTTGTTACAACACTGCACAAATAATATCATGAGAGAATTTTTATATGTATTTGAGGAAGATATTCAATTTGTAATAGGAATACGTTTATAGCTGTTGTAAATCATAAATGCCAGTATTGTGGCTATATCTTGTGAATTGAGACTGATGTTATCAATAAGCTTAAGCTACTGGTCAAAATATCCATTATAAATAATTTGAGAGACGCTTCAGTCCTGTCATGTTGAAGGGAGAGCGCAGCAGTGAAAAATTGGCAATGTTTACTATAACGTTTGTTAGCTATTAGATGTAGGACTTTGAATTCAGGCTGTACAAATATCTAGTAATTCGTAGTGCATTTTACATTGTGGACATTGTGAGCATCTGTGGTGTGGTACATAGTTCTTAGGTCCCAAATTGTGGGGTACTCAGACTACTGCACATTCGTGTTTAGCAATACTTGAAGTAATATAAAATGAGTCTTATAGGACTCTTCATAAAGTACGAAATATTTAAGCTCATTCTGTGTAAAACCTAATAAGTAGTATGCACTGCCATCCAAAGCAGAAGTGTGAATGTCTTGAGAAATATATTCATACAAGTAGTTTTGTTATGTACAGCAGTTGGTTACGCAATAGAGAGCTAAGTGAGGCAAGTTACCTTAGTCGAAGCTTACGAGAACAATTGATAAAAACATTTAAGTGATAGTAAAATGTGTGAAATCATATCAAATTGTTTGTGACAAAATAATAGTGTCATTTGTGAATGTGCATTGTATGTCATTTGATTCTATTAAATCAAATCATGATCTACTATTTTATATTATAACAAACAAAACGAAATTTGTATAGTATTGTGAAACTAATGTACTACATAAGTACTTCAATCTAAGCACTAAACCTATGCTATGATAAAACAATGTCTTACTGGTGAAATGTCCTACATAAATTCAACCAATGAAACATGCATACGGCTTCAGAACTATTGGAAATTATTATTGGTTCTATTTCTTTAAGTTTATTTATTTGGTGCCATAAAAAGTATGATAATATCAAAGTTAGACTTTATATAAATACAATCTAATTTGATACTATTGCTAAGATTTTTACTAAGGTTTGTTATACACCAGTTGCTGTAATCCATACTATTAAAAGTTACCTTTTAACTAACCAACTTCTTGATTATGGCCTCTGTGATTTGTAATAATGTCACAATTCTGCCAAAAGTTACCTTTTTTATAGTTTTCCAAGACTTGGAATATACGTTATTACAGCGTGATAATTATGTCCGCAAGCATAGGACAATATTATAAAAAATTTACAAATCTTGCATTGCGACGCATACACAACTGAACCGAACGCTGTTCCTAGAATGTGTTGCATCATCGCTAATGGTGTTTTCAATAGCGGACGTGAGTTCAACCAAGGCGACGTTGCGCTTGTCGGTATAACTGAAAACATCTATGCATCTTTTTACAAATAACTCTATATTGTGGTTACTACTACATGCAACTTCAAAGCGTTGTATTTCTTTAAAAATGGTTAACTGTCACATCACGATTAGCTTCGACATGAACATCGCCCAGCTTCAGTTTTGGCCAGTTTCACTTACTGGAGTCAGAATGACGATAACTTATAGAGAAGTAATGCCAAATTTCTATTTATTGTCAGGCAAACAGTGGACTAATAAATAGACGGTCGTAAATGTGTCGGCCAACAAACTGTGGACTGTGTCCAGTAGATCTTACTGGCGCCGTACTGGAAAGAGGTTTGTGAGAGACCTAGGAATCCTGGGAATATGTTACCAAGATCCTGGATTTTAACTTCATACCAAACTGCACCATTAAGTACTCTTCAATGAAGACATTAATTGGTTTTTGGCAGTATTAAATTATACTTGTACATTATGTTTGTGTTTTCAATTAGTATATGTCGTCTTTTATAATGTTATCAGTCTTGGATTCATGGATAACTTCTACCTAGTCACTTTTGGCACAGTATGTGCTCCTCTCCGAAAACTTAGATTCATAAAGCGGAAATGATTCAAGTGACATTATCACTTTAAGTAACTGTAGCATGATGTCAAAAAACGCTTTAGAAATCTTATTAGGGTTAGTAAGTAGATATATTAGTTAAATGTATTTACATGAAAGTAATAATTGTCATAGTGAATGGGTGTGATGTTTCGAAGAGCTGGAGCACTGAATTCTTTCATCTGTTTGTTACGGCTGATGGTTTTTTTCTGTGAGAATCAATACTTCGTCATTTACTGGAATAAGTTTATCGAAGAGTAACTCATCTATTTAATACAAAAAGTGACATTCACCACTTGGACATTGTTTCACGAAATCTCTTGCAAATGTTACGTTGCTTACTCATTGCAATGATGTTAGGGCGAAGTCAAAAGTTTTCGAGTAACTTTTATTAAAAAAATGTTATTAAAAATTAAGAATTTCATAAATTATGTATGCATCCTCTACAGTCATTGTATATAATTATTAAGTCTAGCTGAAGTGATTGTGTCCCCGTTAGGAGATTGTGAAGACTCAATGTCAATGTTGATATTGCAACTTCATTCCAGTAGCTTGTGACATCTCGCTAATCGACACAGAATCGACATTCTAATGTGAACATTTTAAATCCATTTTGGATATTATAAACATTAGTGTGGCAGTATGTGTATTTGCGAACAATCGTCTTTTATATTTGTGCGTATTAATATTAAAATGTTCACGTCTAGATCTATTATATTGAGTGCCTATAGCATTGAAAGTTCAAGTGTAAAAAGTCAGTTTCAGTAATTGTCACCATGTATTGATCTTCCATAAAATTACGATGAAATTAAAATATCGATGTAACAAATATGAAATTGGTTTAATTTTGTCTGGAATAAGGTTAATATACATGTAAATCGGCTCGTAAGAGATATTCATTGATCTCGTTTGTACGTGCGGCCATTTGGCAAGGCAGACGCAGACGATTTGGCCCGGCAACTACATTAAGATAATGTTTTGTACGTACATAGGTGTACATGTATTGTTTGACGTCGATCACACGTTTGGTAGAGAGCACGGAGGCCGCACGTGGGCTCAACCAGCCGCTATAATACGTGGCTTCCTAATAAAGTGGAATGCTTCACAGCGCACATTCCTGTGCTACGCTCGCTGCCAGCAGACGGTTGAAGAATGGATTTTACTCATTGTCTTATCTCGCCGTAGCCCACAGCTGTTAAATTAATCGCGTGATCGCACGTCTTATTGCGTACGTTTCTAAAAATTATTATTATGTAAACAGAGTTTACAGGCAATAAGTCGTTAATCTTAGCACTGTAACGTCTGTTTTATTTTAATCTGATGCGAATATTAAAACGCCGGAGACTTCCGCGAGCTCAGTTTCTTAAATTTATTTTGAACATTAATTGCATTTGGGTTGTAAATGTTTTGTCATCCAATTATTTTCACTGACGCGGACGCTACATTGATCCACTTCAAGGAGAGTTCTAATGAAATGTTCTATTTGCTCCCACGATTCAGTCCGCCGACATCATCATCGCATTATCCAAACAAACCTTCTAAAAATTCACAATTTACGATTTTCAAATCCTGTTTCGAATAGTGCTTCGGTGACGCAAATTGCTCTTTTAGCGCATACGAATATCTAATAGATACTTCACGTTTTGTGTGATAGCTTTCATATCATATCATTTATTGTATCTGTTTCCCCAAGTTGGGGAATCTTTCAAAATGGAGCTCTGGTGGGCACTACAGAATTTTGCACATCTAAATATTGTGCTTTCATAAATTTTGTACAGTTGTCAATGCGGGCTTAGTGTATATACACACGGATATGTTTATTAAAAAAAATGCATTTTGAGTCAGATTGCCTAACACTTGCTCGTTGGAAACACGGAAAACTGGTTGAGTTGCCTGTACAGGAATGGTAACAAAAAAAATATAAGGTAACTATAATTTTTTTTCTGTTAAAATTCGAGCACTTTTAACACTTAAATTCTCCACTTCCGGTTCATCTTTAGAGGTCCCAAATTAGCCAACTATGAATATTTTTGAGGTCAAAATCGTGTTGCCTCATGTAGGTACTTTAATATTAGCATTTGTCCAAGGCCTATTAGCAGCGAATGGCAAGCCGAATTTCATTAATCGTTCACTTTTTACTAATCGATATTGTTTATTATCATCAAAATGATGGATTGGATGATTTGGGTGTTTGAACAGCTTAAAATCTTGCATCAGTGATGCTACTTTGTCCCAATGAAACGTTTGCAGTTTCATTTGCTCATTAGTTTTTAACACGCGATCTCCAGTTGTGGGAGCAAAAGGCCCATTATCCATCGAACAATGGATTATTTAGTTAGAAACATCGACTTCACTTACTTGTAGTAATTGCAACCGAAACTTCTCGTTTTCCTCCATGAGAACACAGTAATTCGGTTTTCCAACATGGAATAACATGATTCATGTCTTATCCGCTTGACAATAAACTAGCGTGGAGATATCCAATTACTTACCTACTGGTGTTACTGGCCTGATTATTGTTCCATTCGGCGTTTATAAATAGCGACTTGTTATTAAAATGGATTAAGGTAAACGCTTCTGTTTACCGCTCATGTGCCGTAGGTGTGTTACCAATAATGGTGTGTTCGTTCGTGCAACTGTCTGTAACAACCTTGAGGCCTGTGAGAAAGCAGTTACGTACATTGCCAGTTACTACACCTGTGTGCGTATGGCACGGCAATGCCAAATAATCTTGCATTGCTAATGAACAAGCGTGGAGCACCCCACTCACAATTACAACATCCTCTTTTAATTCGATAACTAAACAATACACTGGAATCCTTTAGTGTAGCGTTTGATACACAAATTGAGTCACGGCTACGAAAATAAATTATCCTTGAATTTAATTCTCCGAGATAACATCCTCGATTAATGCAGTTGCTTAGGCAAACAAACTGTTAGTGTTCAGAGCTATTTGTTTGAATTGCCTCTGATTTTCTCCCGAGGCAGTCGTATTGGGCCCTTGTCTATTTAGCTGCCACTGATTTACAGATGTCTGGTTCTATTGCTTCTTTTTTGGGTTTTAACCAGCGTTGAAACTTTAGTGTTCCATCTGAGACAGCAGTTTTTAATGAGGTGTATGTTTTCCAGCTCTTTTCACTACATCGTCAATCTAGAGGCACACGTGTTAATTTTCACAGTCGAATGCGGTAATGCTATCCAAGGTTCACTCATAGTCGTTCTAGTTCCATCTGTATGGCGACGCGTCGCGGCTAACACGCATTTTATATAATAGCCTCCAATAAATGACTTGCGATTTCTTGATTGGCGTAATACTTTTAATTTCGCATACGGTTCGTAAAAACAGCTGGGACTTTCAACTCTACGGTGAGGTTTTAGAGTTCAAACATGATTAAAATCTGTTTATAGTCGACTATATCCAACGGTATCACAGTAGCACCGCTTTTTTAGTCGTCTCTCATCGAGTTATATAATTTTGGCAAGTTAGCAACTAACACCTGTTGAGAGATATAAAAGTGTAAAGCAGTTTTTGACAGGAATGCTGAAGAGTCGGTAAGTTCGTGAAGTCGACGATAGACGAGTAACTGCGCATAACGACATTTTACAAAATTATATTGTCAATAATATTCATAGTCGTCGTGGAGTGGCTGACAAAGAGATCATTCCACGGTGAGGTCGGCAGACTCGCTCAAGGTTTATAGGAAGCGATCCGCTGTTTTGTGTTAGTGCTCCTTTTATAATTCAAACCTCATTTATATCCAACAAGCTTTGGAATTCCCTTTGCTCCTAATAGAATTCATTGATTGACCATGCATATCTGATAATCCCGGTCTAATCGAAATTTGAGATTGCGATCGGATGGCTGTGATATTTCTATACTGAAAAGGAAAATGTAGGCTACTTCCTACTTACGTAAGGTTCCAATTTTCTTTTAGATATTATTATGATAAGACAGCTGTATCATTTCATTTATTGTCCTTTTCCATTATGTACGTAGATGGGCTATCTTTATTTCATTGTTATTTAGTTGGGAAAAGGCAGTTCATTTTGCAAATAAAACCTTTCAGAAGTTAACTAACGGGCCTTAGCGAATCTTTATAAAAGATACTCGCCGAAGTCACAGCTCTATTTATTAACAGCGATTTTCGTAGAGACTTATCTACAGGCTATTTTATCAAAGCTGGTAACTATAAATAATGTTGCAAATTATTATGCACATAGTTAAATATGTCTAATAATGTTACAAATTGTCGCTATCACTCTATGTTTCGTATCGTTAACACGCAGCATTTCAATTCTTTTGCTAAATAATTATGGAAGACAAATGGAATCCACGACGATGGATGAAAATCGATTTTGTGGACTGAATACATAATGAATATGCTTTCTAGTAAGCATAATTATTTATGTACGAGTCTAAAAATAATTCGAGCTAAGAGCAGTGAACGTAAGCATCCTCAACACACAAGTTTGTTATGTGAAGGGCATTCAAATGAATGCTGTACATTTTGTATGTATTTTGTTCGTGTCCTTTATTACTTTGTAAATAAACGATTGTGTGAAACTAGTATTATGGGTTTTGTTGAATTGAGTAGTTTTCGTACAACTGTTTTGTTGTTTCGACTCATTCATTTTTATCATTTGGACTATTGTTGAAGGTACGTAGATATAAATATATACTTATACAGCCATTTAAATGATAAGAATCTTACAGCTGAAAAAGAAAAAAATAAATTTGAAGAAAAAACGATTTACCTACAATTGTTTCGTTCAAAGTAATTTAAACCCTTCATTTACTCAAGATTTGATTCTGATAGGACTGGCAGTGGCACGCTATTTTTTCAGAACATTAGGTTTCGGCTCAGTCTTGCTTTCCTTCCTTTCTAATTCTTCTTCCACTAGAAGTATTCCGTGAGTCTTGGTTGAACGTGGTTGATTCAAAACATTACAACAACTAATTATGTAAATTTATGAAGATCCGAACTTGAACGTAAAAGTTGAACGTACGAATTTGTCTGATAAAACTATGAGCATTATCTTTGGGCCCCTTGTCTAAAGACTGTGATATCTTATCAGAAGCGATAACAAGCATTCGCTTTTGGAAGGCACTTCACGAGGTCAACTGTTTGGTTGTTTTCATAACAATTTCGCCATTATGTATCATGTTGTGTTTGCGTAATCATTTGGTGGCATTCTGTTGTTTTTGGAAGCCTTAACCAGCCTTTTGTTATAATTCCTTTTGTCAATCTTTAAAATCGAGATGAATTCGTTTCCACTGATAAAGTATTTTGTATTTAGGGTTGGTTTTTCTTTGAAGGGTGGTCAAATACTTTCGGCTCTCCTTAGTACCAAGAGCAATCTCATAGCACTCCGACATATCAGGTAAGCTTGGCATTCATTCACCTTACTGTCAACCTTATCTAATAGCGGAGAAATTCACCATCTTAGACAGATAAAGTTATATAGGTACATTTCACCAATACTCGTTGTCTTAATTTTTTTAATTATATTAATAGAAGATGGCTATTTGTCCATGTAGGTAATCGTTATCGTTTATAACCAAAGATTATAGTCACCCACGTCATATAAGTTGGCATTGCAAAATCCTACCTTTCTTATATCGAACAATGGCCGCTGTCGACACTGGCTATCGATAAGAATTCTCTAATTTGAATATATTAGTTCCGTGCGTTATTTAGCGTCATGGTTATTTGAATCTTGAAAATGGACGGCCGGCGTCACTGCTGTAAGGTAAACTAGGCGATGGAAACAGAAACGTACATACTACATAAGTATTTAAATTTTAATGGGTAGGTGGCTCGGTATCTACATTGTATCCACTATCCACGTGCTGGTCCGCGTGATGTTGTTGACATGACTGGAATGCTGGTGGGACATTCAACAAGAACAATTTTAAAATTTAGTTTTCGCCGTCTGAAATCTTTACAGAAATATTTACGGCTGGACCCTAGACTAGACCAACATCATAGAAGAAGAACAACCTCAAGCAGCACAAGAACACACAAGGTAAGTAATGAGATCAGTTTTCCCTACCATTGTATAAGTAGAGTTCAATTTGAAAAATGTAAAGTAGGCCATTTATTTAAAAAAGCTAGATGAGTTGTTTGTTTTTGTCAAGTAAATTTAATTTAAATGCGCTAACATCGGTTTGAAGGGCACTGTTTCCAGCGTAATTACTGGGCATTATGAGACTTTAGAGCCGATGTCTCAGGGTGACGAGCGCAGTGCAGTGCAGTGCTTCGCAGGATTATGCAATGCAAAGTTCAGGGTGGCATTCGTACTGTTATAGGTAGGCGTAGCGCTTACCATCAGGTGAACAAGTTGCTCGACTCCATCACTCAGTCAAATAAAAAGAAATCAGAACTTTCAGAACAAATAAGAGTAGACACTAACATCGCAAGTAAATATATTTTTCACCAAATTTTTGTCATAGTAATGACATATTTAGAAACAAACTGATATTGTTCCGATGTTTTTAACTAATCCACGTACCTACTTACCCATAATTACATTTTATTAGCAACATAATGCGAAGCCATTCTGAAGGATCCATTCACAGGCTAACGAGATACCTGCTGTTTTGCCAAAATGAATTTTACATAAGAACATTAGCATTTTTTCTATATTATCTAGTCATAGAGGTATTGTACAACATTGTTGGTGTATTTTTGCTCGTCTCTGTTTGAGATTTGGCACCTTTTCAACAGATTTTCAATGACGATATACTATCTATTCCTGGATGACATTGCTCTTGGACCGTAACTCTCGACTGTGAAATGTCTACAAGGACGTATGGGCACGGCTTGGGCCTTATCTCTACTGAATCTGTCGCTCGACTAAAGCTGTTTTCCAACTGATAACCGAAGAATTTTTGATAGTGCATGTCTCTTTAAATCTAGAAATAAGAAATAGGTGTTAACACTTTCACTGCTGAGCCGATCTAGCCACGGGTGCGGCTCCGCACACTCCATAGTGTTTTCCCATACAACAAACACAACAGTTGTGTTTTCCCGTACTGAAAGTGTTAAGCGGCGTAAGGTAAGTATATTGACGGTCTCTGTGGTGTAAGTGGGTGATAAGCGGACTGCGAAGCGTGAGGTTGCGGGTTCGATTCCCGCACAGGACATAGATTTGTGTGAACCGCAAATTTTTGCTCTGAATATGAGTGTTTGTAAGACCATGGTCCTCGTAGTTCCTGATTCCTAATATACAAGGAATCCTAGTTATGGCTCAGGTTCTATGAAAGTGATCGTGACGCGTTATTGAAAAAACAAATATTGGAACAATTACAACTTAGTACCTTAAAACTTACATACTTAGAAGATCACTACAACTAGTATCTAACTAAGTTTTACATAATTAATAGCCTTTTGAAGCCAACATGACCCTGAAGCTGCAATTTCTAGTCTCATCTGTGATCTTAAAAAAGTCCCGTGACGAGAACAATTTTGAAATCTCTGCTCAGGTAGTACCGAGGTAGAAGTCTACCTAGATAAGTAGAGATAATTATTCCTCACTTATACTTGACCCTCTCACTTAATTTCAAGGCTTAAGTCTTAACGAACTTAAGGGTGGGCCTCGATTCATTAATTAATGCCGCTGCCTGCTTTTTGTCCACTTCTTTCTGATCGAAGCACTTAATTCAAGAAAGTTCCAATACTTAGCTCCCCTCAAGGCGGTCGCCAACCGCCCCCGTTAGCACCCTATAGCATATTTTTTCAAGACAAAGGTTTTCGCGCAGTTCTTAACACTTTGACAGTGGAGCCGATTTTCTTGTCTAGCCACGGTTATGGATCTGCACACACCGTTGTGTTTCCCGTACCGCTAACACAACGGTTGTGTTTTCCCGTACTCGCGGCAAGTTATGAAAAACACAATAGTTTGTTTTCAGCAGTGAACGTGTTAACGTGATTGTATTTTGTCTTTTTTGTTTGAATTATCTTATTTATTCCATTAGCGCCACTCACTTTCATGTCAAAGCCCCGTATTATGATTATGTATGACTGATGATCTACATACATATCTAGCTGGTAAGTTAATTACGTTGACTGCCACCATCTTCATTCTTAAAGAGTAACTGCCCATCATAGAAAATAGGCACGATTCAATCAAGTGGTTATTCTTCTTGATCTTTATCACTGTCGAGAATAACAAAAGACCTCAGTCAAATTAGCTCAGGCTCTTAGCGGAAATCACATAATAGCTAGATTATGCGGTCTAAGACTTTGCATGTAGGCAGTAACATAGTGACACGCTCGCCTAGAAGATATTTTATCTCGGTTTAAAAATGATTAAAGAAATGACGGTATAACATTAACCCTGGACAGATGGTTATCCGCTATTTACGAATTTTCAGCTCTGGGTTCTGTAGCTGGAACAATGCCGAGACATACTTCCGTAATAACAGATTTATGTGTAGGAAGCTCAGAACTATACGAACATATATTTAATGACACGCGTGTCTCTACACGACAACCCAGGTCTATATTTCATTATTAAGCTACCATCTGATAAGCAACGCGAGTGTGTACCATGCCAAAATATAAATTAGGCGACACGATGCTGGCAATGTGAAAGTGCCTTCTAATTGTTGCTACTCAGAAATACTGCTAGAGCCCAAAAATGGTATCGATCTAGCCACTGTCAAGGCTGTAAAGCGGCTTTTCCTCTTCAGACGTCTGACGAGAAAACAAAAGGCAATCAATCGCCCTTTGCGGCAGATGAGTGTTCGATAGTTTCGATACCCTGTTCTCTTTGGAACCGATCCAATATTTTTTGCATTTCCATTAATGTTACATTTAACGAGTATCGGGGCAGCGCAGACGACCATTTTGAACTAACACCGGATAGTCATTCATATCCCAAAACGATAACTCCAAGTCGGTAGAGATCTATGTCCGATTTCTTCAGATTCCGGGAACACGTTTTACAGCAGTCGACTAAACCGACCGTAAATGGACCGAGACATATTTTGCCTCCACACAAGTTTAGTTCTACTGCGTTTTAGGTAAGTACCTAAATAGATATAATTACTATTTGTATGTACCTACTGTTCCTACACTACTGGACTTGTAAGAGACTTTTGAGGTACTGGTTCTTATCCGTGGTTCGTAGTACTTACCTATGTCATAAAGGCTTTATTCTTATCCGACATGCGCCCCCGATAGTCCTGATTTTTGGCACTTTGGTGTACCGAAGCGCCTATTTCGTCCATGTTTTCGGTTGTCTTTGAAAGGTCTATAATTAGGTTTGTGTTTATTTTATTCGGGCAATGATGTTAGAGTGAATGTTTCGCAAAATATAATAAATCAAACATTTTGACTTTCACGATGCATATTACTTGCCATGTCAGTTGGAATTTTGTATTCAGGGCGATATATTTATTTCCTCCATTATTCTGGTTGATAACTTTAGGAATAGTCGGCATGCGTGTTTTAATACGGTTGACAATTATACTTACTTATATTAGATCCAGTGTAAGATATTATAATGATCTAAATCCAATATATACCGCATGTGATATACCTTATATAATTACCTGTGGCAACATGCTAGTAAACTTTAACTCGTGCGTCAGTCTCAGAGTTTAGTGATTTATCTAAAACTGACTTTGCGTTAACAACCTCTTGCACGATACGATATCAGTCAAACTAGCATCATTCTAGACAGGCTAGTTCATAGACTTGATCTATAAAAGCCAATTTCGATAAAGTCAGCTATTTTTAGACGTTCAGATGTTGAATTACCTGTTGCCATTGCTTTCATTAGTCGAAGCTGACATTTTGGATATCTATGAACCAGTCTTACTTAGTAATGGATGAAGTTACCAACCAGCGCAAAAATTTCGCAAAGGAATCTATTATATTTTGTAGATATTGTCTTGGAAGCCTGTTCTGGTTTTATATGGTACTTTTCAGCCTTGTCATCCACAGTTTATCATCCTATGATCCCCGTTAACTCAACGGGGGTAAAGCCACAGGGCGCAGCTTAGTGACAGCTAAAAGATGTGCTCAATCAGTCTCCATTCACTAAGGCATTTTGCAATAACAATCCTGAATTTTCGTGACCACGGTCAATGTAACTTGATCGAAAGGTCGAGGTTTGTCAAAATAATAATTTGATACTAATCTGTGCGCTAATAATACTCGTTTGTATCTAGTAAATAATAACAACCAATACTTAGAATAGAATAGAATAGAAATACTACATCGCACACCATTTTACTTACCTACCTACATCTGTTAAGGTGAGGGTTTAGAATAATATATAGTTATTTTAAGGGCAAGGTTAACCAATTTGGGTCCGTACTCCGTTCGTTATGCCCCCGGTGATTCGGCTAACTTGTCTTTGTTATTCTGCCTAATCTAGTATAGGTGGGCGAAAGTTTTCCTGTTTGTTCATTAACTCATCGGCTAGCAATTCTCGTTAACTCGTCCAATTGCGTGGGTTAGAGCCCACTCGAATAGTATACACACCTGATAGTGGCTAGCTACTATTACAGATTAATGCTTTTATCTTAATTTTAATGCACTTTATTAGATAGGATCTCTTGGCTTTTCCAACTTTCTTTATACAGCTCAGAAGCTTGGAACCTAAAGCTGCTGGCTGGCAAAGGAGAGACGCGTTTGAGAAGTGGTGCTGGTGACGTTTGCTGAGAATACCTCGGACAGAACACAATGTACTTGTAAAATAACATTGAAAACGTATTGCCTCTATCTGCCTGCACCGGCCGCTACAATACTTTGGTCATATCATCATCAACAACCCATATCGTCCCACTGCTGAGCACAGGTCTCCCCTTACTTTTGTGAGAAGGATTAGGTCATAATCCACCACGGGGGCCCGGTCTGGATTGATGGATAAGATACCTACCTCCGAAAAATTAGTCTCAAAATAGTCTTCCAAACAAGCAGATGTCTAACTTTCAATCAAGTAATTATATAATACAATAGTTTATAAGCGATGCCATTTTGACCTGTAAGTATTCTAAGTAATGAAAAATACTCCCACACGAGTTCATCGTGATAACAACCGGTGTGTTTCAGCCAACAGCCATCATCAAGTAACATTTGTTAGCTGTTCAGCACGCGATGCGAACAATTAACTTGATTGAACAACTATTGGAATGCGTTACTTAGATCGTACATTTCAGTGGATAAGAGACAACAAGTTTTTCCAATACTATTATAGATAGATAGATAAACTCTTTATTGAAACACCACAGAACAAAGAAAACTTAAAACTAGAACAAAACAAGTATTATACTATCCTACTAATATTCTAAATGTGAAGGTTTGGGAAAATAGATGGGTGGATCTTTGTTACTCTTGCAGGTAAAAACTGCTGAACGGATTTGGATGATATTTGGCACATAGATAGTTTATTACCTGGATTAACACATAAGATACATTTTATCCCATAAAATTGACGGTTCCCATGGGATAATACTTAACGCGGGTGAAAAGCGGGGCGCAGCTACTAGATATATAGGTAAGTTAACTAGCCATGCCCCGCTGTTTCTCTCGCGTAATTTCCGGGATGAAACATAGCCTATAGCACTCGGGGGTAATGTCGCTTCCTATCAGTGAAAGAATTTTCAGAATCAGATTAGTAGATCCGGAGATTACTTCCTACAAAGTGACGAAACTGAAAACCCCTTACTAGCAGTGCCCCGCGGTTTTACCCGCGTTATCTTCACGCCAAAATGACTGAACGGATTTTGACTAAGTTTAGTATTCAGATACTTTAGATCTTGGATACTTTTAATTACGTAAAAATAAAACTGAAACCTTAAGCAGTAGTGTGCTAACATTACTGTGATCCGGTTTGAAGGGCACTGTTTCCAGTGAAACTACTGGGCATATTGTTTTTATTTGACTGAGTAACGAGACGAGCAAGTCGTTCACCCGATGGTAAGCGCCACGTCTGCTCATAACAGTTACAGTGCCACCCAGAACATTGCATTGTATAATCTTGCGCGGGACTGCACTGCGTTCGTCACCCTGAGACATCGGCTCTAAAGTCTCATATTATGCCAAGTAATTTAGCTAGAAACTTGTTGGTGTGTTGTTATTGTTGTTAGGATACTGTTGTTGTTTCCTATGTTACTTAATCTTGTCAGACAACAATTAATGAAACTTACTACAAGAATATGCCATAAAAATTTGATAACCACTCAAGGCAAGACACGGGCTATAGGCTAGTTGGAAATAAAATGTTTGGAATTAGAGCGTCGTCGTCGTAAAGATATGGGTCGAGCTTTATTGTCTTAGCGTTTTGACGCTTAGAGTTTGTTATGAAATACTCGTAAAAACGAATTCGGGCGAAAGAGATGTTTTCATAAATGTGGAACTACCCACTTACTTAAACTAAACGTAGTCAAGTATGTGTTACATTATACTAAATAAACGTTTGGCTTGAATCCTAAGAGAATTGTACCTACTTGATTTCTATATCTTGGGTACCTCTACTTTATGCTCTATATAATTTTGTTTTTGCAATTTTAGGCTCGACGTCGAGAAAAACATCTCGATAGGCTTCAAAAATAAGTGGGTAGTTTATTTTATATTATTTTAAAGTATATTTTTATAATATGCGAAGAAAACTTGACTAAGTACTTATTTCAAATTTAATTGAACCCAAACCAACACGAGAGGTCTACTATTAGTAGAAACACCAAATTATTTTTCTACTATGTTAGTCTTTTACAGTTTATTTCTATAAGCTTTCCAATAACTATATGTATATAAGCCGCATAAAAGGCTAACTAGGTTTTCTAGATAATTTTTTCCAGCTAAATTTTTATTTTTACTTATGGGCCGGATTTCTTTATTTATTTACATTTTATGTTAAATATTAAGTGTTGATAATTGTAAGTATGTAAAGTACCCGCAAAAAACGAAGAGAAAGCTATTTAACCATAGAAAAAAATGGTTAAGGAAAACAGCAAAGTAAATGAATGTTAATTCTCACATATTTTAGTAAAATCTTGTTATATAAGGAAATTTATATTTTCCGTGATTGTCAGATGTTTAGAGGTTAAGCAAATGAACATGACTTTTCATTTCGAGTTGGCAAAAGTCTTTACTACCACTTATTAGTGATCTACGCTAGAGCCATCACTCATCCACGTGAGTGACATTTAGCTACAGTGAGCGGTGTAGGTACTAATAGGAAAGAGGTTGTGTATTTTGTGGAGATCTAATAGTAGATTATTTAACTAACGACTCATCATATAGGTACCTACCTACTGGATGTTTTGCCTTCCGAGCGACAGCGATGGAGACAATATAATCGAGTATATATAACATATATGATGATAACTCGTTTTAGTACTGCGTGAATAATTTTTCATTGCGATTTCGATAAAATAAAATTACTATGTCCACAAAAAAAACTGTAAGAATATTTTAATTAAAATTAAAAATAGTTACATTGAAAGAATAAAAAGTTTTCTAGGGGGAGGGTTTTAGGGTTTTTTTTACGAGGGTTTTTAGGTTGTTGATAATAATGAGTAAAATAAAGAAGAAAAAAACACTTTAATTCCTGGGATGTCACTAAAACTCTTTAGTCCCTCTACGCTGTGCTGTAATGACACTCTTTTCGACCATAAGAAGTGAATAAGAAGATTTTATCGGCGGGATCTCCTAAACATGTCACATATGATCTCAACTATGAAACGATGACTGCTCAGCTGGTTGTGTTCGATGGCCACGCTGCTGTGTTTTCGACACCAACTAACCAAACCAGGCCCACCACCCACAGACAATCGAACAATCACTCCATTGCATCTAGAAACCCGCATGGAATTTAGCATTTATCTAGTGCGGGGGCCTCAGAACGAAACACTACGATTATTATAGCGCACTCTCAAGCAAATACTTTCAGTTTGTGTTTGTGAAAATGCTCCGGAAAATCATTGTTTCCATCGCACTGTAACTCTTATAGCTAGCTGTCACTCTCAACCAGAAATACTGTCGCAAGCCCCTTTTGGCGTGCTCGGGAATGGTCCTTGAGAGACCTCACTACGCTTGTAATGAAACGCTAGCGTATCCATAATTAAAAAAGGGGCCAAATTGCTGCTCGCTACAAAATCAGCAAAATTATCCTTGCAAATGACCTTTGTCCTGTTACCAACGCCGCAAGTACCATACGCCCAGTTAGCTGCGTGTAACCACAGACTAAGTAATAGTACAAGGTATAACACAAACGGTGTCGATATCTAATTATTATAATGAGCCACGTTGCGACCTAGAGCCGAGTGTTGCTGGCAGGTGATGTGAGTGACTCGTAGATATGACATGGTCCATTCTGGTAGAGACTCGTGGCACAGCTCGTGGTCAGAAAAAGATTACCAAAACTTATACTAAAGATCCAACTTTTTAAATCCTACAATCTTCTTCCCACTAATTCTTAATTACTTTCCATTATCCTATCCCATAAATGGAAGATTTTAATGATTGTCGGTAACAACACGCAAAACGTATAAACGGATTTTAACGAAAGTTACCCACGAAATATCCGTAATAGGTTCAAATGGGGTGCAAAATTTTATATGAGAATCAAACATCGAAGCTATCGTCATTTATATAAAGGAGATTTTCAATTATATGTACAAGATCATAGAGTAATTGCATGGAATTGTACCCGCTTGACTGTAAGCTGGCATCACTAGTCAGACTACGTATAAACAGATTTGATCATACGTTATCGCACTACTATCGCATAATCTACGATTAGCCGACGGCGTAATGACCACGACACTAAAGTAATCTCTGTCGATACTAACATGCAGATAGGTAGGTACTAACGTAATAAACTCGGAAACACGACACGAGTAAATAAAACCACGGGTAGTTATTTACATTAAAAAAATAAACGAAATATGTGCTGAGACACTAGTAGAAGTAAAAATTCAACGAAAAAAATAATTGAAAATATTATAAATCAAAAAAAAATATACGTAAACCGTAACTATCTCTCTTTATATCTCACTAACTTATATGTCCCTCTCAACTTCCGTTCGCCTCGCCCGATCACACTTTTCGTAACGCATTCGCCAGCTTACTCCCCAAGTCAAGCGTGCGTAAAGTAGTTTTACTTCAAAAAAACATACAGTTAAACATAGAACCTCCTTCCACTTTGAAGCTGGCTTTAAACTAGTTAAAGCAGTATTCAGTCCTTTGGTGTGTAAGCAACTCAAAAGTGTCGGCTCATCTGGAAGTTCTCAGAATACAAATAAGTATCTAAGTATAGGTAAGTGTATGAATTTAGTGAATATATTCAGGAATTGTTTCAAAATAAAATTGAACCTGACGTGTAGGTGCAAACTTGAACTCTTTATTTGAAAAATATATACAGACAGACGCGTTTAGCGTCACCACGAGACATGCTTACTTCTCTACAGCTTTTGACTCTGTTCAGGCATTGAACTTTATAAACCTTTACAAATTGGCTAAGGTATTAATACCCTTTAAATTTATCCCCACATTATATTTGTCCAGATATTAATTTCAAAACATACGCTTTGGTCAAGTTGCATGGATTAGTCTAAAAATGGATACTAGAAAACGAAACACTACTAGGCAAGACCCACGTAGTTGCACTGTGCATCTAAACCTCTACACAGCAACGACTATACTAGAAGAAAATGTAGTTGCCCAAACCTACCTGTAATGGTAATTATGCACTGACTGTAGCCAAGCATCGAATGAAAACGCATTGCCGGTCGGAGAGTTCTGGTCCAATAGTTTGATAGGTTACCTGTAACTAAATATATCTTCGTTTTATGTGCGTGTGCAGATAGCTGTTATGTCTCATTGTATGTACATTGTTAATACCTACCAACCTGTTATGCGGTTGGTTCAACCAACCAACTTGATTGGTGTCGGATGAGTGTACAGGTTGATTGAAATGAGAAAGAGGAGTTAGGACGCATGTTTATTGTTAGGCGTCTACACGATGACTGCCTAAGTTACACTTCTCCATCGTTCCCTCATTGTTAAGGATCGTGAGTTCTTCAAACTACATCCATCAGTTGTCTTCGCCTGCTCCGGTCTCCGGTCTTTTTGTGGAGTGCTACGTTAACTGGCATTTCTAGGTATGACACCTGGTCAGACCAACGTATCAGGCTTTGGCCTCTTGGTCTTTTGCCTTCAATCTTTCCAGGTTGTCAGCGTTTCTGCGGGCTATATTGTGTTAACATCTCAAAAGAAACCAGGCTGCAAGGAAATTTGTCAATTCCAGGCTGCCACAGAATCTATTACAGATATTCCAAAGCCGCCGCTGCTACCGCATTGATCTGCTTGGGCGTTGTCTGATGTACTTTAAGTAATATAGGTACCGTATACGTAGGCACTCACTGTCGCCGTAACGTCTAAGTTAAAATTAGTTTCGGAAGTTTCCCAAACATCTGTTTCCGACCAGCCTACGTTCAAGAACTTATGGTGGTTTCGGAAAGCTGGGATGGTTGCTAACTTTTACTCCTAACTAAGTTGGTTGGTGTTCAACTGTTATGGCACTATACATTGTAAACAAATAATAACTAATAGGTGCGCAATACATTGACATAATCAAGAGTGCCCTGAATTGTAATATAAGGAATTATGAGCAATATATGCAATTATTCACCACTGCCCAGTGCGGTTTGATTGATATCCTAAATAGGATTAGTTCTATTTGCTGCGAGGGTAAAAAGACGTCCAATTAGGTACAAACAGATATGACCATTTAAAGCATTTTTAATTGAAAACTAGAGCGTTTTTTTAAGAAATTGTTATTGATAGCCTGTCTTAATGGCTTAATTAGGTACCTATATGCATTAGCGGTAAGCACATTACACTATAGTGGTGCGGCGCGTTGCGCTCGATGCATTTTTTCATACCAAAATGTATCGAAAGTGACAGTGCGGCGCTGTCAAAATGTATTGGAGTGACAGCGCCGCGCGGCGCGCCACATACCGCGCTGCTTTGATCTGTTTTTCGTCTTGTTTATTCTAGCATATTTAATATAGTAGGTATGTATAAGGAGGCGTACACATACCACAAATTGTACGGACAGATTCAGAGGAATCAGTTGAAACTTAAATTCGTATGTCTCGCTCCTATTCTGTGGCATGAGTGCAGACTTGAAGTCGTCATCATCATCACCACCAGGCCTGGAAGACTGGTAAATATATAACCGGTTTTTGAATGAGATAGTGATAGATAGTGCCGGTCTCTGTCAGAGTTTGCCAGGCCGCCCGTGGGTCTCTGACGTGGAAGCTGATATTAATCGATAACAACCGTTACCGGACCGAGGCGAAGGCTCTCCGAAGCACGCCCACCACTGCTGACGGTGTGGGCAAAACCAATGGAAGGAAAACCGAACGCAAACATGTATTGAATAACGGGTTTGATTATTCCGTCCAATAAGTTAGGTATTTAAAACTAGGCAAAGATTTTGCCTGTGAGAAAAACGATTCCCGCGTTCATAGCTCATTTATACACATTCTCCCAAAGATGACTAGGAGGAGGTGGCTATCAAAAATGATATAATTTATCGAGAATGTAACAAGCGGGATGTTTACCATGCACGTTTAATTGGGGCTCCAGATTCAATGATGTCATTATTGGACCAACTAATGAGTTGTGTCTGGACCGTTTTCCTACATACGTTAAATGTATGTTGCATAAACTTACTTCGTGTTCAGGTTTGATTGTATATACTTACTACAAATTAAATGTAACCTAAATATTTTGTAAAAGTATTTTGTTTTTCTCGTCTAATAAATCGCTGGACAAGAAGAAAATAAAATGTTGACAAATATTTTGATCATAGTGTAATTTGGTCACACCCGTATTATTATTTCCATTTAATTGCATAATGAGTGCAATTTGGTCATAGCTCTAACCTTGAATGTTAAATGGTACAGTCAGCGTCATAATACCAACAAAATTAGTATACAAAGCGGTAGATCTAATGCTATAATGTGAGGCAAATTTACGAGCAGTTTGCGGTATGGTAATTTTGTACTTTTGAACAGAAGTTCGTGCTTCATGTTTCAACCAAATATAGAGTTGACATCCAAAAATTAAGATCGTTTGAACGGAGCTAGTGACTAGGTAGGTACACGGCTAGATTTGCTAGTCAAATGTGAATAGTTATATCCTGCATGCCCATTTGTGCTGTCGTCTTTGTTGAAATTTATTATCTCGTGCATTCACACGTCAGCCGGTTCGAAGTGAACTTGCTTATTCTCACCTTGACTTCATTTATCGAATGCGGCGACTGCGCGATGTTTTGCAATAAGCGCCTCCATTGATCGTCTTGGGTGCTCCCGTCTTGCCAAATGCGACCGTAGTTTGTGCCTGTTCTTGGTTTATTGCGGATTATTAGCTTTGATACGCCTTTTAAAGTGCCATCGCCTTATTTTCCGGAGAATTGTCTCACGCGGTATTTTGGGGTGATTGTAAATTTATAAATGAAATGAAAATTGAGAAAAACAAATAATTTGTGGGTATATTATGCAGTTAAGTGGAGCGCTTCAGTATAGCGAAGACTCGAGGCCTTACACTTAAATTCAATAAAGCGATAATCGTTTATGTACATTATTAAAATCATAATTTATGATCCAAAAACATCCAATACACAATACGGTCCAACCACGGGGCTATACCTATGACAACGCACATTAAAAGTCTTATAAGTGGGTACCTACCTATCTAAAAATTGTCAGTTCAACGATCATATCATAACCAGGAGCAATTTTGACGTTAGAATCATTGTAAACTGCCCGAAGGCGCCAGTTTTCCCCACAATTCCTCACATAAACTAAAAAGGTCAGTGTGACCGTCAATAAACTTTACATTTACCTATAACACGCCTCATTACTGCAATAAACCTAGTGTTGGGCGACTCCAGACGATCAATGAAAGCTTTATTGCTTGCCGTTATGCCGGCAGAACGACAAATAGTTTTATAGTCAAGGAAGATTGTGGTTTTGTCATTTTAATTAATGGCTCTAGGCACTGGCAAAACCACTCACAACACTAAGGCACAGAGACGTAGCTAAGCGTGGATTAACGTATTCATTTCATGTGATAATTCAGTGCTGGCTGTCTACGCTTAGTTTCGTCCCTGTACTCCTGTGTAAGGTGATTAGAGAATGACATAAGTTTGTCTTTTGTTTCTTCAGCTATATCTGAGTTTGGGTCTTTTTAACTTAGGCATTACAGATTTTTGTGAAGTAATACATTTACTAGAGAAACGAACCTTGAAAGAGGCACAATAATAAAGTTTTAAAGTTAATAATTTCCTGAGAATGTAGCATGTGTTTCTTCTTCAAATGCAGTTCGAACCGGTAAAATTGAGTTCAAAGTTTCTTTTCATATTTGGAAGCTAAAGATTTTGGTGGCATGAAAGTATAATGTGTCTCCGCTCATTGTTAAGGAACATTTTACGGTTCAGACCATTATGTATGACTCGTGTGAGCATACCTATTTATTTAAAGGAGATAATCTAATCTTCACGAAGTATTTAGACTTTAAGATTAAATTTGGCAATTGGACAAAAGTGGGATATCATAGTGAAAAGGCTTTATTTACACACTTTATATATATTTTTTGTGTTATTGTACATTTTATATTTGTTTTAGTTCAAATATGAAATATGAAAAATACTTTCGGGGCATCGGGTGAAAGAGTAATAATCCATCTAAAGTCAATTAAGTAATTTTAAAGTTTATTTGTGTCACCAAAGGCATGAGCTGAAAATCAGCTTTGTGGTTTGACCACAGCGTTATGCTGAGCTCGAGCCTTTTCGGACATCACTGCGCGCCGGCTATCTGCGTACACTATTCTCTTCGTCGTGTGTCATTTTCTTGTCTTGTCTTTCGATGTCGCGTTCGTTGTTGTGTTTCTTTCTTTCATCTGCTACAAGTTGTATGTATTAAATGTGGAAAAATCGGTTCATCACGAGGTGTCACCTCGCGGCGAAATATCCCTGCACATTGAGGGAGGAGGCGGAGCTAAAAGCGTGCCTACTTACATATTATAAGGTAACTCATCCGATCGGAGAAACATATGCGGCCAAAGAGTAAATACTCCTTTTTTAAGACAACCTTGAAACTCGGCAAATCCAAGGAGGCTACACGCGTGTCCTGTAATCAGAACAACACATGGGGAACGCATGGCCAGTGACGCACGACCACAGCAAACATGATGGACGACTGTTACGATAATAGGAAAACGCGACAAAACAATAATGTCCAATAGATTTGGGAACAGCATGCTTCTGTTGTCTTCGGGCTGATTTTGACTTATTTTTTTACACGTTTTTTTTTAGTTTGACTGGTGGACATTGTGAGCAAAGCTCCCTTAGGTATACTAGCTTTTTGATCACTTCTTATTTATTGTGGGAACACCCTCAATAGGCAACAGGCTATCTATTTGATGGTGGATATTATGAAGGGCTTGTGTTGAATAAATAGACTGCAAACAGAACGTGTAGAACGTATACCTAAGCATGAGAATACAGTTTCAAGCACCCAGTTGAGCTCTGCTCTAGGCCATATGGTGTATGGATTTGTAATTGTTTATAAACAGCAAAAGAAACGTCGTGAGGAAACTGGCATGCCCATCAAGTACAACACACCAAATTCGAGCTGGACATTACATGCCCTCGAATTAACGGTTCTTGGACATGCCGGTTTTGTCACGATATTTTCCTTTTGGCCAGTTTACTTGATGAATATTTATCAGTCACTTTGGTAAAGAGGTTGGGAGGCTTCATTTCCAGCACTATAATTCACGATTATTTTTGCGAAAGTATATTCGAGTGATTGTGGTGTTTTCTTGGCAACCGCGCTCCATCTTCGATCGTTTCGTGGTCTGCCAATTTGGTTGCGTAATGTTCTGACAGTAAAAAGGGATCCTGCGGACAGAAAATAACCTTTTGTATCGCTTCGTAAAACACCAGCACATATTTTTTCGGATTAACCGAAAGCGTAATCGTAACGAATTCGAAATACTTTCACAGTCAGAAGTGAGATCCCCTTCTATTTGAACATGATATACCGTTAACCTGGTTTATTGTTTTACCAGCTTATTATTATTGTGATCAACCACATATTATTGTGAGTTCTGTCTATTAATTTTGTAAAGTACCGGGTTTTACGTGTCATGTGGTTGAGGATTTCAGAATAGGATGTTATGATGATCGGCGCTCAACCGGAAAGAGCAGTGGACCGGTGTGCGACATCTATACACCTGCCTGTACACATCTACTGCAGCATGAATGGGCACAGGTTGAAACGATCATGAATACAAATTGTTACAGTCACCGACAAAAATCACTCAATATATCTTACTGTCAACTTTACGCTAATTTTACGTGAATAAGTTGTATGAAAATGTTCAGCGATTTTTATTGCCGACTGTACAAAGGGACCAATGAGACATTGTTGTCAAATTCAAACTCAATAATCTTTGAAACACGCCCTCAAGAGAACGGACTCTACCACTGGATTCGAAGTAAGTACTTCCAATCGAGAAGAACAGCTAAGAAATAAGACGCCAAATTTTTTTTTAGGTATAATTACAGTTTAAACTCTTTACGTCTTTCAATATAACTTAAAATTCTTGTAACGTAGAAATTAGTTCAATTCAGTTGGCTTACCCGTGTCTGTTATGGGCAGGCGTAGCGCTTACCATGAGGTGAACGACTTGCTCGTCTCGTCACATGGTAAAGTAAAAAAAGCACAATCGGTCCCTTGAGTTTCGTTATAGAGAGTTTTCACTGTATTTACAATACATCGAATGTCACTAAAACTAAGTAATATAGACGTTTAATATAGATGCTATGGTAGGTAGTCATCAGGAGGCGGTTGAGCTGTTTACTTCCATGCACTTTGTCAAACCACATGCTTTTCCCTCTATAATTTCCTCCATCGATGATAATATGAAATCGATGTTACAACATATGAGATGAAAGTACTGGTAATCAGTACGCGTACGCTGGCGTTATCTATAATCTTAAATGACGTCGCTGATAACCCTGAACAGGTCGGTTACCACGGATCAAACCGCTACGTTTCGTAGGTACTATGACACTAGATATCTAATAGCTTTATCTACCCTCTATCTATCTGGACTAGCATGTGAGAAATCCTAACACGTGTCTATTACAAATTACAAACACATCTAACATTGACATTTGAATAATTTGAACTACTTCTGGGGGGTAACCACGTACTTATTCTTATTCCATGCAGTTCATTTTAGGGCCTTAGCTGAACGGCTTAGATTGGCACCACACACTCATAAATGACAAACGTGACGTGACGTCACTCAAAGATTGTCTGAAGAGAATAAGAGTGAAAGAGAATAAGATGGAGCTATATAAACCCCCATAAATGCAAACAAATTAGCACGATCTCTTTAGATAAATGTCTCTGGTCGACTTATGAACTCTTAGCGATATTGAAGGTGACAGTTAGCAGGGCAGTTCAGTGGATGGATTTAACCGTTCGTGGTGAGGTCCCTGTTCAGTGACTTTCAAGAGTCCAGTTATAAAAATCAATTTATTGTAGTCAGTCCTTGGTACAATACCCACAATCAAAGTCGCTTGAGTTTCAAAACATTTTCTTTATTTTTCAGCAATATTTTGTTGTTGAAAGTAATAAAATAAGCAATAAAAACTATAACAAATAACGCAGAGTGTCATTTGAAACATTAAAACAAAATAATGTTATAACACTTTGAAATGGATGAAATGAAACGACATGTCTGAGACATCTAAACACTGTTTTGTATGATAATGAAAAAGAATTGAAATAAAAATTTGCTCCATTTTACGAACACTTTTTAAATCGGTTATTTATAACGGTAGGCACGCTTGTGTGCTCCATGTGGATAAGTTTTAATATTTTTGCTGAGGTAAAGAAGAAAAAAACGCTCTCCTAGATGTGATTTTAGCGGTAAAGATCAAGACATCTCCCATTGATATTGGAGTGAGGCCAGTGGGAGGAAAATGTTGGCATAACATTTACATAATGGTGGAACTCGTCATAATATTCTCAAAGACTGATTCTATTTCAGCTATTTGGCAAAAATATTTTCTGAACTCCTTACCATATTGTTATATCACCATTCGCTTGTAAATTAAAAAAAAAAGACGCATGAGGTAAAAATAACAGTTCTAAATGTTAGGCAAAAACAAGGAAAATTGAAAAGGTGACATTGAGTTATGATTGCATGTTCACGAGAGTTTTATTAAAGTAAGGTACGAAACTGGTGCATAATCAATCTTTTTTCGGTACCGGGACATAGTTTTCTATTTTAATTTTGCGAATCATCATGATTTTCATCATCCTCATTGGGTCTATTTGCCTATCGCCAAGTTGACAAGAATGGGGATTAGATAAAGCGCTTAATAAACATTTTTGGATAAACATTAGATAGGCCTTTGTTCAAATAAATAAATGACAATAGTAATGTTTAAAATATTGTGGAATATTGGAGTTTAGAAGATTGGATTTAGTAAATCCAATCTTAAATCAAAATAAGCGTAAGCAACGCACCGGCAATGCCCCCTAGCGTTGCAGATGCCCAATGTCCATAGGCGGCGGTGACAACTTATCATCTGATGGACCGCATGCTTGTTTGTCACCTATTTTATAAATAAAAAAAGGCATTTGCTTTCATATTACACTAAAATAATGGATACAGAATATTTTTAATAAGTACTATTGCAATTGGTATCAGACATCCAGGAAGCTGACCGTCAGTCGGTAAACTTTAATGAACTTACCATAACATAAGTCTCATTTGTCATTCCACCGGTCATTATGTGTTGTCAAGCATCCTACCAGGCAACAATTAACACTCTCCGTGCTGAGAACACAACTGTTGTGTTTGTTATATGGGAAAACGCTATGGAGTGTGCAGTGCCGCACCCGTGGCTAGCCAAGCAAATCGGCTCAGCGGTGAAAGTGTTAAAAATCTATTGTGTCTAGAAATGAGACATATACGATCAGTTATTGTTGGCAGCAAGACTATATTTATACGAGCTATATTTATTCAAATATTTCTCTCTAGCTGATACAAATATTTGAATAAATATAGCTATTATTCCTTCAGCCTATAGATAATAACAATAATAATAACATTAGCCCTCTAATGTACTCGATAGAGTAAAGAAATGTTACAAGTACCTACTTTGGGAGCGCGCCAAGACATCTTCGAATCCTTGACTTTCGGTTATAGCAAAGCAATAAAGCTAGAGACCAGAATTATTATTTACTATCGTTGATAGAAAAATAAGCCATCTGCAGGGCTATAAAGCTTAGGATGATTGTGCACTATGAGTGTCTAAATTGGTCACTGGTGTCGATAATCAATAATGTTTTAAAAAATTGTGTGTGATGGTAATACAGTTTACTATAACTGAGACGTCACGTGCTATGTGTCTTTGGTCACGTTTTGGCGAATGACTTAAAAAAGTCATCATCATCATCATCATCATCCGCCTTTATTCGTCTACTGCTCGACGTAGGCCTTTCCTAGTGAACGCCAATGAGCCCGACCTTCGCCTCTCCTCAGTCAGAAAAAAAGGGTTTAAATTCGAAAACCAAATTTGTACAAAGAAAATGTTACTATGTTACCCATTTTGATCAGATTCATAATTAGCAAACCCCCGTTTAACACGCGGGCTAATTTGGCAGATTTTTTCTGTTTTTTTTTTTCCAACTAACACCAATTAATTTGACCAGTAATTTATAAAATGTTGGACATCAACCTTTTTCCAGTGTCCCACACTTTTTCTAAATTTCTATTACCTTCAACAGCCCTAGTTGCTTCTAATTCCAATAACACCGTTAGAGCCCTTATAGAGAAAGCAATTGCGAATAATATATTTTTGCAAGAGTAAGATTACCTATAGGATTTTGTGGCAAAAATTTGTGGTCGACACTCAAAGAGCCTCATAAAAAAGCCTGTCTGAGAGCTATTGCCATTATTGATGGAAAAATAGCATCGTAAAGCATTATATCGTATATTTTGTCGTTGGCAGCCGGAGATTAATACTAGTTTGTTCGGAAACTCCGACTCGATTTGTCACAGTATTTGCCATCGCTTCCATCATTGTCTATCCCTGGGTAAAGCGCTATTTTATACGATAGGTATACTTAGTATTGCTTGGAAGATGGAATTACTGCTTTAGATGTTAGAGTGGTAAAAGCAGTCTCAAATCAAGTTAGTATATCTAATTGGATAAAGTAAATAAAACTATAAACTCGTAGCTTCAAATACTTCATAAAGTTTTAATCATTGAATAGAAAAAAATATTACGATATGACTTGCGACGAACAGTTAAAAAATCAACAGATTTCGTCTCCTGATCGATGATGAGGCCTCTCCTAGTGAACGCCACCGCGCCCGATCTTCGGCTCTCTTCATCCATTGCCAGCCATTGGCCAACCATGCGTCCACACTACGTTTGCTAAATCGCGGTCTTCAGTTCAGAACTCAGAACCGATCAAACAATCTAAGAATATTCATCATCATTATCAACAACCCATGTCATCTCACTGCTGAGCACGGGTCTCCCCTCACTTTCGTGTGGAGGGTTAGGAAAGAATAAACGATACAACAAATTAAGAATCGGATTTTTTCAATACCTACTCTTGTGTTCACAAAAACATGTTTAAAATAGCTTGATGTCATATGATGGAATTATCCACCTTTGTTTTATACGTTACTATAGCTTGAAGTTTACGGTCATTAGGCATCTTTCTGATCTATGACATGTATTGAATCTAAGTCTGACGCATTTACGAGTAGTACCCATGGGATTATGTGACACTCCATGCATGGGTGAGTTTACGTTAGTGGTTTGTACCCAGTCACGTGCATATTCTGTTAAAGAGCTTACAACCGCAATATGCAAATCGCTAATTAATATATTATTAATAATTGACTTATCCTTGATATTTAGTAATATTTGTTATTCATTGCTGGGTGGGGGCACCGCGAAACCCGCAAGTGATGCACCTCTAATTTTATTTTATTTACATTTATTCTGCATTAAAATTTAAACGAGTGTATTTGTACAAAGTCTCGTATGTAGAGGTTAATGTATTCAAATGTCTATTTACTCTTTGGGAATTATGAGTTCCTACGAGGGAAATGATAGTTTGCGTTGCAGATAAGTTCTGTTGGGATTCATAAGGTGGACAGGTAGGTATTTGTGGTTATGTTTTTTTGCTCCACTGTTTCCTATAATTATGGCCATAGGCAATCTGGTGACGAGCGCGTGCCAACCTATATATATTTTTTTCACTATACTGAGTGATGAATTGATGATACCAGGAAGTAAGGGCCACGCCTGCTCACTTGTCATCCATTGCAGTAGGTACCACCCGGGATTCCTTTGATTGTATGTAAAGTGTTGCGAGGTGGGCAATATCTATAGGAACTGTGCCCTGTAATGTTTGCACTGGTTTAAAGTTACACGGGCTTAGATTCAACATCTGCCAAAAGAGGATTGATAATGAGCAATCAATCAGTCCTATCAACAACTATTGATTGAGTAAATTGAATGTGGAAATAAAATTTACATCCTCGCAGAGTTTCTTGGTGCTGTCTTTTCTGACGGGCGTATTTCCGAAGCAGTGGTTAGAGTTAATGGAGTTTCCGTTTCCTGTGCGAGATTCAGCATGAGGCATGAGTCAGCACTTGAAAGGGTAATGTCCTTTTTAAACCATGATCATTATTTTAGGAGATCGTGTTTTTTTTATATTTCTTACTTTTATGAGGCTTAAGTGTAAAAGTGCATTATTTTTGCCTACTTGCAATAAAATATTTGAGCAGACACTTGATATAATATAACTGTCTTGAATTCACTGCTCATTTTGGCGACAAAATTCAACAAGACTCTCATTTAAATATGAGTTTCATGACTATACAAAAGTAGGTCTGGAAGTCTGGGCTATTAAAAAACCGGTTCACGCCAAATAAAAGCGGTGCTGGTGACTGAACCGTTCCTTGCAAATGGTTTCCTTTCGCGCCTGTTAACTGTACCGGATACTCCGCTTGTTAAAATTTCATACGCGGCGTGTCTAACTGTTTAGTGCTGTTTATCAGTGAACGGCCTTGTGCCTTTGACAGTGGGACTGTATTTGTAACGAATTCGTCCTAATTCCTTTCAGCAGAAGTAAAGAATAACAGCTAACAGCTCATATCTTAATTGCAGCAGGTACGAAATTCTATTGCTAATCTTTACTTTAAACAAAAGAGGAGGAATCAATTCAATGGCTTCTGACGAGGTGTTCACACGAGTCCATGTTCATGTTTGCTCTCGTGGATACCACTTTACGATCATGTTTATGGAACGTGGAATGATATACCATTGGCCCATTTTGTTCCTATCTAACTCCTTTGTGATTTCTCCAGGGAGTATTTCCAAAGAGCCGTTTCAGAAATAGCGAGTCGATAACAGGGAATTGTAAGGCTGCAGTTCGATGCAAGGCGTACGTAATGTCACCTTTGCATTAACTTGTTTTTGTCACGTTTTTTTCTAACTGAACTATTTTTGAAATCATAAAAGCAATAACATTTCTGTTAAGGAAATACCCACGTCGTCGATTGAACTAGCTAGAGAAACCAAACACGAGCAGCCAATTATAGGTCCAGATTGCAGCATTACGGAATACATTGTTCTGTAACTTGATATAGTTGATTGAATATTTATAGTTGATACCTTACTTAGTCTTACAAACATGGTATGAAATGAAATAATATTTCACGATAACAGATACATACAACGAGTAAAAATGGTGCGACGCATTAGTACAGAAGATGCCCTTAACCCTAAACCTACTCCTTACATTGAGGGTGTGGATCTACAAGGACCATGGTCCTAGGAGCACACAGATTCAGAGCAAACGCCTGTGGTTCTTACGAATATTTTCCCAGTGGGGGAATAGTACCCAAAACACGCTTTGCAGTCGGTTCATCAGTGAATTCAGCGATGACTTGATGACTCTAATTAGGTAACAGGCTACTCTTTATAACCTATAAGCTTGCTGTATTACTTTATTATGTTAGTATAGTTACAATCTTGCATGTCAATTTAGATTTTTGACCCACTTTATATTGTTCAATTGAGTTGAAATTTGTCATCACTGCCAAGATCTAATGACAGTATAAAGTTATCTGGTAGAGACAGTAAGTGGACAACGGCCTCATTGAATTGGTGATCTTTGGGCTCATTTTGATCAGCTTGCAGTAACGACTACGCATTATAAAAGCTTGTCTGGAAAGAAATAGTTTTCAAACTTATATTATAAGCTTGATCTTATCAGTGAATTTTCAAGCTGAGAAGTTCATTTCTCATCCCCTAGCTAAAAAGGTGGCGGGATCAACAGCGAGACCTCTCAAGGACCTCACAGCTCACATCTCGCTGGTAACTTAATAAACCCGCTTTATCTTGCTTTATAAAGTGTCTGTATCGTCCATTTTTATAATAAAGACTTGGCTGAAGTACAGACGAGACGCAATCTGCTTAGAAATACGTGTTCTCTGAAGAGAGGCCGTGGAGTTTCCGAATAAGGTGTGATAGGGAAGAAAGTTTTTGTTTCTGCATCATGCCTGGCCATTTGAAGTTTCCAAAGAACTTGTATTGAGCGATAACACCGCTCTTTGTTACACTAATCTATCTATCTAGCTATCTATTACGACTTACGAGAACTAACCGCAGTTTATCAAATTTAAAAGTAATTGATACGCCCACTTTTTCAGCAAGTGTGTAATAAAACTAACATAGAGTTAACCTAGTTTTGTGATATAGGAATTGTTTGTTAGTATAGTAATTGATAGAGTAAGGGACATAATGATAGATTTGGTTAGTGTTGGCAGATGGCGCACCTATATGATCAAATATGGTGGCCCTGACCAACATTAGGTCGCAAAATGGTCGGCTGTTGACCCATCAGTGTTGGGAACCAAAAAGAGGATCCAACTTACCAATTATCCTCCGTTTGGATCCCTCTTCTTTCTATTATGGTTTGGAATTTGGATCGGACGAATAATTTTGTTCACTGTGGATTTAACTGTGGAGAAATATACAAAACACACGAATATCTCAAGATGTATGCCTAGGCTAGGACCCTGGTAAATACAAGAATAGATATAATTCAGTAATGAAACAGGACGCATTTGTAGATCAAGGAAGCCATACTTAGTTGTTTATTGTATCCATCGCATGCTTTTGTGCTCTAACTATATAAAAATGCATTTTCCAATCTGAAGTACCTTTAATAGAATTTCGGGTACCTCCTAAGCTATACCTTTGTTTACATTACTTCGAAGCATTATTTTATACTTATATGCTCTATTAAGCTTGACTATGATGCTGGAATAGTACCACACTAATATAATAAATGCAAATGATTGTTTGTTTGTTTGTTACACTATAAAGCAAAAACAGCTCAACGGATTTTAATGAAATTTGACACACAGATAGTTTATTAGCTGGATTACTTTGGAACAATACTCTACGCTGATGAAACCGGGAGGCGCAGCTAGTCATCAATAAATGCTATGTAGGTTTGGTTACGAGTATTATTGTAGACGGAGTATTTCCTTTTTTCTTTTTATTTTACTGAGAGACGAGACGAGCAAGTCGTTCACCTAATGGTAAGCGCTACGCCTGTTAATAACAGTCACAGCACCACCCAGAACCATGCATTGCATAATCCTGCGCGGCACTGCACTGCGCTCGTCACCCTGAGATATCGGCTCTAAAGTCTACATAGTCAGTCTTTTTCAGGGTACTATTGAGGTTCCAAGATTACTTTCCATCTAGAATTTTTGTTAAGACTTGTTATCTTTATCCAAGCTGTAGTTACATATTTCTTTCTCATCATGTTATTTTAATATTAAAATGAAACATGGGAATATGTTTTTTTTTGCCTGTGAACCCAGCGGATAAACGAGACTGTCTACCATATGTTATCAGCGCATTTTGAATTACTTTGGCCACGTTTCTCACAGAGATCCTGATAACTTATAGGAGCTAGGTGTTCGGTTTCGGTCGACGGTATAGGACCTCGCGGTCAATCATCCACGCGATGGACGGACCAAATAAAGACCCTCACTGGTCTACCAATACCTGACGCTATACGAGCAGCCGAGGACAGAACATCCTGGAAGAGTTTAATGCAGAATGTAATGCGTGAATCCACACCTTAGCCACGCTGGTAATGTTTGTTTGTCGTAGTAGTGTCGGCTTCTGGTGTCGGAGTTTGTCAACTCGCCCGAGGCAATGAGATGTCCATACCTGAATTCTTGATGATGATCATCATCATCATCATCTACCCATAACGTCCCACTGCTGGGCACTGGTCTCTCCTCACTTTCGGGAGGAGGGTTAGGCCATAATCCACCACGGGGGCCCAGTCCGGATTTTTGGATAACATACCTACCTCCGAAATAATTCTCGGGTTGGTATGTGGGTTTCCTCACGATGATGATGACGTGATGATGATGACAGAATGAATCATAAAGCTAATAGACATGTGCTGATAGTTTTTGCCTAAGTTTTATAGATGGCGCTGATCGACAAAAAAAAATCCATGGTAGATCACGCAATCAATATTTACCGTGAAATAAATATGAAGGTATACTTACCAACAATTGACTTTGGTGCAATAATACACTTGCGATTTATGGCGGGGGACTTCAATTTATAATTATAGTGTAATGATGAAGTGATAACGAATAAATATAGAATAAAAGACAAAGTCAATCTGGATTTCGTACCATTCCAATCTAAATGTTTTGGCAGAGACACAAGTTCGACCAGAATCTAAATATGACGAGAGTTAAAGTTGATAAATAAACATGAACTGTGGATCATTTACTAATTCTGGACATGATGACGAACTTGTTTATAACACGAATGTGTAGGTGCCCGCGTTTTTAATTAGAAGTGAAATAACGACTGCTGAATGTAGGTAGGCACTAAATATAATAAGTTCGTAAGCTCCAGACGAACACGAATACTACATAACTGTTACAAATGAAGGTACAAATGATAACATAATGTTTGTAATATAATATATCAATGGATATAAACGAAAAAGATTGAGAATGCATAATGAAAAAAGTCTATAAATAGCTATGAGTAGTTAGCTAAAGAAAATACAGATATTAACAAAAAAAACAAAATTAATTAATCGCTATTAACCTCCTCTAGAGCTCGTATAGTAGAGCTTTTTTCACACGAAACCAAAAACAATGAAATATAAATAAGGCGCAAGACAGGACCCTTGGCGAATGACATTAGTTTCAATCTCTACGATTAATTCTGCTAACACTACGATTCGATAAAGAATATTCAATTCCTTGCTTTTTTGCCTTGATTCACGTAAACCTTTATCAGAGTTCTAGATTGTAGACCAATATTGTAAAATTTATATTTACCTTCCAAAGCAATAAAAACTTAGGCATTGAGAGAGAAAAGTGTGGATAATACATAAAGACCAAAGGCTCAGTAAATATTCTCGTAAGTTATTGTTACAGTATATCTATACCCTAACCTACAACAATGTATGAACTACAATAACCCTGTATGAGAACGTCATTCTATATTCTATTCTTTAACAGCTGAGCAGGTATCTGGTGCGCATCCAAATCACACCTCTGGGCCGACGACCGCGTTTTGCAAATAAACATATAGATAACTATAAGTATTTAAAACTATCTTAGATAGAGCGGTACTTCATAAAAAGAAAAGCGTTTAAATCCACAGATAAGTCTGTATCCTGTAGTGATGTTACATTACTGCGATTGCGAATTCGAATGATGAATCGAATATTGTCTAGATCGATCATCGACAGGGGTTTTAAATGGACATGCATGGACAATGGATGTTGCATGGACCGTGCATTTCAGCGTTTTTAAATAAAAGTGGTCTTAAAATATATGTATTATGTACATTATTATAATAGGTAGAATCATATTATTATATCCAATTTTAAATGAAGTAACTAAAAATACTGAAGCACTTTGCATGAATATCTCCTTGTTCAAGAAAACAAATATAAAGTTGAATTCAGAACCGCCTCATTTTTTAAATCAGTTACACATGCGTTAAATCTCAATTCCCCGAATCTTATGAGTAGTCTTCTTCTAGTCAACAGAAAAATGATCGATTCTTCAATTCGATTTCCGAGAATCGATTATCTAAAACCTGTAGCCCCTGTAGCAACACTACTTGGCTTACTCGGCTTAGTTGTTCACAAGATTACAAACAATATTTTTAAACGGTCACGTAGCCTTTTGTCGTATTAAATGTATGCTAATACCATAGAATAAATAATAGTATAAGTATATACTTACGCTAATACATTTTGAACGTCCATGTTAATTGTTGCCGGCCATTTTGTGCTCAAATTGAGAATTTCATGCGACTCTTGCGCATGGTTAATTTAGTTTTCTATTTAGATGTACTTAAAAGTAGATATCAGCGAGAAAACAACATAGGTAGAGCTATGTTTGTTCATATTAGTAACATGGCAGCCAATGGAAAAATTACAGGACAAATCTATTATTGAAATTCGACCGCAGTTGAACTGACAATAACAATAAATAAAACATACCACCGGCAAGTCTAAAAAACTGTCGTAATATATTTTAAAAGTGTGTTTAAAGATAAACATTATGCAATGAATGCAGTAATACAAAGTTCTAGGTTGCGCTGTAACTGTGGTTACAGTTACATCGGATACTGTTACAGCGTTACAGATACAAACTTACCATCAAATGATCGAGTTGCGCATCTTGTTATTCAGTAACAATACAAACATAGCTAAGAACAATTTCCTTTCAAACAAAAAAAAAACAAAATCAAAATCGCACATACACACACACGACAGTGTGTGTGAGAGAGAGAGGGAGACACGTCAATCTTCACCCCGTAGTATTTGCATCGGAGGTTAATAAAAAAATGTTTATGATGAATATGGTATTCAAATAATTTTCATTAGATGATGATAAGGCGATGATGGGACCAAAGATACATTAAAAAAAAACCCACATTCTTAGAACCGCAAACGAAAAATTAAAAACCTTTGATTAATTTAAACGCAATAATGCATGATCGCATGTTTGAAGGTGAGGTATGATAACTAATCAATAAAAAATAACAGGTTACCATTGTCACTCGTATAATTCATAAAAGTGACGAGGTCGACTCCGTTATTAAGGTTAAAATTATAGTGTACAGTGTCTTATTAGAGATATAGTCACGAACAAAATAACAGCACACTGACCGTTGAACTGTCCCCCTAACTCGTCGTTCCGAACCGTAATGGCAAAGGTCTTCATTCTACATTTTACATATAAGCTGAATGTCAAATTGAACCGTTTCTATCGGCGGTCTAGGGGCCAGGCATGGCAAAACTACGTCTATATTATCAGATTAGTTCACTGTTATCTATTTGTATTGTCATCGGAATTTGACAATGCAAAATTTCAACTCAATTGAACAACAACACCACATAACGATAAGAACTCAAAAACTTCCCAGATTTGACCTCAAAGTCATCCCATCTTCATCATCAAACCATAACATACCTACCTCCGAAATAATTCTTGGGTAGTTATGTTGGTTCCCTCACGATGTTTTCCTTCACCGAAAAGCGAGTGATAATTCCGTACATATGCTTATTCATAAACACATTGGTACATGCCCGTATTAAAACACACGCAATGGCTGTACATAGACTAACTTTTATTCCATAGATAATTTAGACATAGATAACCACATAGATAATTTTGATATTAATTCTAACACCTCCACTTATCATAATAATCTAAACATTAATATTTTAGTTACACTAAATTTATGAAAGAATATTCTGAATACCTAGCTTCTTAACAAAATAGTTATGCTTTACACTACTCAACCCTTTAGTGAGTAAATCTGCAGGCATTTCAGATGTTGGCAGATAAACTATCTTTACAAGATTGTTAGCAACCGATTCTCTAACAAAATGGTGACGCACATCAATGTGCTTGGTCCTTTTATGGAACAGTGGGTTTTCTGTCAATTTTTGAGCACCTTGATTGTCATTATACAAAATGATTACAGAATCACAAGGGTCTTCAATTTCGGACAATAGGTTTTTTAAATATATAGCCTCTTTACTTGCTTCCGCTATCGCCATATACTCCGCTTCTGTGCTTGACAAAGCTACAGTCGGTTGCTTATTACATTCATACGAAACAACAGTTCCTGAGAATTTAAAGTAAAAACCTGTGTAAGATTTTCTATCTAAAGTATTTGATGCCCAGTCTGCATCAACAAAACCTTCTAAATAACAATTATCTTTAGTAAACATCAGCCCATAAGATTTGGTTTTACATAAATATCTTAGAATTCGTTTTGCATGCTTCCAATGGATTGAAGAATAACAATTATTAAACTGGCTCAAAAAACTTACACTATAAGAAATATCTGGGCGAGTTAAAACACTTAAATACATTAAGCTTCCTATCAATTGTTGATAAGGGTATGATTTACAAACATCTGTACTTTTCTCTAGTTTTAAATTATTTTCAATGGGCGTATCAACAACATTACAGTTTGTCATATTAAACATATTTAAAATTTGATCCACATATTTCCCTTGATCTAAGGAAATACAGCCATTTTCATACACTTTCACTCTCATGCCTAAACATTGCTTTATTTGACCTAAGTCCTTAATTTAAAAAAAAAAAAAAACCATAACCTATTAAAACACACGCAATGGCTGTACATAGACTAACTTTTATTCCATAGATAATTTAGACATAGATAACCACATAGATAATTTTGATATTAATTCTAACAGCCCGCACTGGGATTTGAACTCACGACCTTCTCCTTGGAAGGCAGACGTTCTTCTACTAGGCATCCATCCATACTAAAATATAAATAGCATTTGTCTTACTAACACACCGAGTTAAACATGTATCTAATAAAATATAGAGAAACACTTTGACAGCCTCATTTGAGAATGGGACATTTTGGGACACTGTGACAATTTGCAAAATGGACATTCCTTTAGAGTTTCCTGCGAAGTTTTTTTTTGCATAATATCGTGACAATATTCGAACGGGACATTCTATTCTATGCGTAAATCCTCGGGCCTCCTCCACGCCGAGCAAATTCATGGAAAAACTGACACCGTCGTGTCAAAGTGCCTTTTTTAATTGCATTATTACAATCCATGAATGCATTGTTGATTGTTGTGTCTACTGGGTTATTATTCTGTTCGTTATGTAAGCGTGACTTCGATTGTCGTGACGTGGCAATATCGTGTGCCGACTGTGTGATACTTGTAGGGAAGGAATGGTAGATTTTATGTATAAATAAGTTCGCGTTTGACCAATATCTTCATCTGATGTTAGGCCGAAATCTGGTCTACGATGGTGCACGCTTACCTAGAAGCAACCTATTCACTCGTGACTTGAAGACTCAGTTTGTAACTATCGGACAACAGACTCAGGCAATGGTTTATTTAGTACAATCAATATAAGCTACCTTCCATAATACTTCTCGTTATTCCTCTTCATACACGATTCATCATCAACCCATAACGCCCCACTGATGAGCACGGGTCTCCCCTTAATATCGTGAGGAGGGTTAGGCCATAATCCACCACGGGGGCCCGGTCCGGATTGGTGGATAACATACCTACCTCCGAAATTATTCTCGGGTAGGTATGTGGGTTTCTTCACGACGTTTTCCTTCATTGAAAAGCGAGTGATAATTCCGTAATTATATGTCTTACAGAAACACATTGGTACGTGCCTGCACTGGGATTTGAACTCACGACCTCCAGATTGGAAGGCGGACGTTCTCCCAGTAAGCTACCACCGCTTCATACGCGAATGTCATGAAGAAATCGCTCTGAGCAATAAGACCCGCGCATTGAGACACTAATTGGTTTTTAAATATTCTTTGTTCTGTAATGTTTCTAGTTTATCTATCTTTAACTAGAGTGTATCTATGTAATTGTTAACTTTTTATTAGAGACAGTAAATAATAGTGATTATAACGAGTACAGAAAATCTAATAGAATAAAAAACTTCTGTTCTCCCAGTTTCTATTAATTCCATTCTAGACTTACCCAGTTAATTGCTGCCTTGCACCACATCTAGTCATTTATTACCAGAAAATATACTGGTCAAACGTTAGCCAATAATGAAATACAAAAAATAATTCCTTAGTAATATTCATGGTAACGATAACACAAAAGCTTAGCAATTATTTTTAGCACGAGATAAAGTCGGCACAGGTGTTCAATTATTAAAGACAAAAGGACCGTTGCTTAAAATAACTTGTACAATCAACTCAGTACATATAATAGTAATCATGGGTGCGCAGATGGGAAGTTATCGAAATGGCATCTAATCAAAAATCAACCTACTTATGAACAGAAGTTATTCCTAAAGGTATAAGAATTTTTTTTTCTCAAGAATGGTTGGTATGAGTTAGTATATCCGTCGTTCGTTAATCTATTTTCTATATATATAAAAATGTTATGTTGGTTTGTGTACGCTTCAAAAACTCAAAAAGTTCTACACCGATCGAGCTGAAATTTTAGCATGATATATAATCCGCATCAAGGATTGTTTTTATCAATTTTTTTCATCAGTGACATATCAGCGAATGTGCGAATGTGCCACAGCGAAGCGTGGTAGGGTACAGCTAGTACCAAATAAATACTTGCTAACATTTACAAGTTTACTGTGGGCCGCAAACTAGGCAACACCTGTATCTTGGGACCCCATTACTCCATTATTTAGCTCAAAAAAGTTATGAATCCCATACATTCACTCTAAACCCTAGGACACCTGCAACACTCGGGGCGTTCTCGATGCATGCCTACTCTAGGACTCTTTTCACCGTTCTCTTGAAGAGCCCCATTATTTTACTTTTCCGGGAAAAGGTATGATGGTAGCACTATTACTTCTATTACTATAGACGTCGTACTATCATTTATTTTGTGCTTTTGCTAAGTACGTATCCTTTAAATTGGAAAGGAAATGCCAATCACCGCTATTCTGTGAGTATTTCTCACCGTAGCCGGATATGAACAGCCAAATTAATGCCCCCTAAACGTAGGGGCACTACGGGTTTGACGGCCAATTTTGCAATTGTGAGATCCATTGACTTTTTAACCTTACTACAATGTAGATGATTTTATCACGACAGAGCTGTGGAAGATACATTTATTGTGATGGCAGGAATGAGATTTGTGTCATGCTCAGAGCAATGGAGGCCAACTGAAGCGTGTGTGTTTCATAAACCCACGGCAAACCCCGATCCTGCGTTAAGGAATTTATATCCGTGAGCCCTGATTTTAGGGTTATATTGTTGTATATCAACCACAGTCCCATCTTTTTGTTGCTCTTCTCCATGCATGGTGGTCTGGAAGAGATTGCTCTCAGCAATAAGACCGCCCATGGTGACACTAATTGTTAAATTTGATTTATTTTAGTTTTCTTTGTACTGTGGTGTTTTAATAAAGAGTTTATCTATCTAAGTTGATATTTGCGTGGAAGAAGCGAAATCAAGAGTGTGTCAGGAACATAGCATGTGGAAAAATGTAGTCTCTGCCTACCCCAACGGGAAAAAAGGCGTGACTGTACTGTGTATGTTTCTTAAATACATTTTATTTTTATAAATAACATGTTTCGAATGCGTCGGATTCGGGAATGAATTCATCGGAATCAGGTTCGTAAACTTTCCGACATTTGTGGATAGGGATACTAGACATTTCCGCTCTTCCGTATGCAAGATAAGCGGAAGAACATAACACGAAAACCTCGCCTTATTAAGACCAACTCATACTCATTACTTTGCTTCCAATCACGTCATCATTACGCAAAATAATAACAACCATTATAGCATTACGTATTTTAATTGCGGACCCAACATCTAATTATACTTAACGCATACACGTAATTGTATTAATGTAACGTATGTCATCATTGTTTGTGGGTTACGTCAATTGTGGCACCGTCATGGAGCGAGGACCTATTTGACCCTGGCCCCTATTCCGTAACCCCCTCATATCTTTTAGTGATAATCGGCATAATACTATAACGGTATTATCAGAGTATAAACACGTTTATTAGGCATAAACACATTTGCCTGTCTTCAAGGAGAAGGCCGTGAGTTCAAATCCCACTGAGGGCACGTACCAATGTCTTTCTGTAAAGTATATGTACGTAATTATCACTCGCTTTTTGGTGAAGGAAACCATCGTGAGGAAACCCACATACCTACCCAAGAGTTATTTCAGAGGTAAATAAAAAATCAATCAATCAATCATCAATCCGGACCAGGCCCCCATGGTGGATTATAGCCTAACCCTCTACACGAAAGTGAGGAGAGATCGGTGCTCAGCAGTGGGACGATATGGGTTGATAATAATGTTGGTGGTTATTATATACTTAGGACAACCATTTGGCGAGCAAGTAAGTTTATGTAGCATTAGCTGCGCCCCGCGGTTTTACCCACGTAATTTGATATTTCCCAAGGAACTCTAACATTTCTTTGGATCAAATAGCCTGCCGCTCGGAAATAGTGTGACTTTGTGAATGTTTTTTTAGAATAGGATCAGTAGTTCAGGAGTATCTATTATTTAGTCTCTTAGCGGGAATCGTACGTCAGCCAGCCTGAGTTGAAGAGCCAACTTCCACAACCCATTTATCGTAAAGATTGTTAAAAATTTAAGTTGATAAATAGTTCAAAACGCTCTATAGATAGAGATTAGAATAGAATTGAGAATTCTCTGTTGCTCCCCAAAATAAATACAAAGGTAAAATAATGTACCTACATGTAATGATAAAAAATACCCTATGAATCATTCCAGGGGGTTAACTTTTGAATATCACGAAGTGACGAAATTACACCAATCAAAATAGCTGATTGCCTTCAGAAGTCGCCGAGATTCGGTCATTTTGTCACCCGGTAACATTTAAAAGTCGCCCCCGATCTGAAATATCTACAGGCATACCATCCGTTCGGCCGTAGCAGCGTGAAGAGAGAACAAAAAACGGCCCTTTGATACTTATTAGTTAAATTGATTTAATTCGAACCTTTTAGCTTAATCAGCTAGAGGTTAGAGAGGCGGAAGCCATAACACTAAACTGAATAATGATTGTACGCACTCACAGGGTCTAATAAGGTAACGCACGCAGGAATAGCGCCGATGTGACCACAGCTGTATGTGGGGCACGGCGCCCCTGAGGTGTGGTGTAGGCTACAGCGCAGCCGGGTAGCCATGCTTATTGGGAAAAGTGATACTGAAGGAAGAAAATTAGATTGTAACTTTAAAAAAGAATGAAAGAAGAACATTTATTGTGACATAACTGCACACAACAATAAACACACACACCACTTGTTAATCACAGGAAAGCAAAAGCGCAATTTCGGTAACTTGGACGACATATTTTTCCAGTTATTTTCGTTTAAAAAACCAAATTACTTAACCGATTTTGATGTTCTATTGGAGCAATCTTAAAGAATGGGTATAATCATCAAATAAAAAATAGCTAGATTGTTTGATAAAAGATAGAATTCTGAGGTTACAAACATAATAAAAAAAGTTTTGAGCACCTCCTTTTTACCTGACTGCGCGACGCAAAGGAAGTTATTTTGTTTTTCAGTCTATGACTATGTTTCTTAAAAATTGGCTTAAATTTTTTTTTGTTATAATTGCTCTATATCCTGTATTCTACCTATCTTCTTATATTTAAAAAGTACGACTTAACCCTTTGACTGCGGAGCTGATTTTCTTGTCTAGCCACGGGTGCAGCTCTGCACTCTCCATAGTGTTTTTCTATACAGCTAACACCACAGTTGTGTTTTCGCAGTGAACGTGTCAAACATTGTCCGCATTTGGAACCTCAGCAATGTCACCTTACGCGTCAAGTGGATGCAAAGCCTTTGTGTCCGACGCGTCTCGTCTCGTCTATGCCTACTACTACTGTTTTACTAAAAGTTTTCCGCTAAAAGTTCCACTAAAAGTTGTCTGATGTTTTCTATGAATGATAACAACCTTCTTCAGGTGCTGGTTTCTAATGACTTTTAAAATGCAATCATTCAATCTCACTAATCTCACTAATATTATAAATACAAACTTTTGCGTGTGTGTTTGTTCTCTTCACGCTGAAACAGCAGAACGCATTCCGATTAAATTTATTATACCTTAGGTTCTGGAATAAAACATGAAATACTTTTTATTTCGTAAAAAAATCACGGTTCCTGTAGAATAATAGTTAACACGAGTGAAACCAGGAAGCGCTGCTATTGAGAAATGAGGGCATAAAAAGGACCCTATGTGCTAAACCGGACAGTAGACTATCTGTGTGCCAAATTTCATATAAATCCATTCAGCCATTCCAAACACATACATACATACATACTTATTATTAGGATTGTACGCACAGTTTTCCATCTTACTTAACTCACCTATTACAATTACAATAGAGGTAGCAGCAGGCAATTGTGTTGAAATTAATTAGTTCGTTCAACATTTGTTGTACTCCTAAAATCGGCTACCCAAGGTTCCCCATGCCCCATTATTTGGTACAGCCTTGCCCATGAAGCGTTTCACTTAATAATTACTCAAGGCCATTTCTACTCCAAAACGCCCTTTAATAGCTTATGTACCTTTTACTGAAACCCTTCAGGTGTTATTGGGCTTTTGAACGTTGTTGTTGTTTGGTTTTTTGTGATGTCGGGCTGGCTGAAGAGTTCATTCAAAAGTGTTAGAAAGTTTTCGAATACGATTCCGACGAATTCATTCCCGATCCGACGCATTCGAAAAACGACTTGCATTTGTAATTTTGTGAATAATGTTTTTCGAATGCGTCGGATCGGGAATGAATTAGTCGGAACTGATTCGAAAACTTTCCGACACTTGTGAATAGGGGTCATGGTCCCAAACTTAGAGCACAGACTTAGAACTTAGAGACAAACACCCAGACTTAGAGCAAATAAATGTGATTCATATAAATATTTCCCTGCGCGGGAATCGAACCCACAACATCGCGCTTCGCAGTCGGCTCATCACCCACTTACGCCAGCAAGGATATAAAGTTCAACACTGCACTGCATCTTGAGATGTTAGTTAAGCCTCTCTCACACGCAGTGCTATGCAATACAGAACGTAGTCAGTGGCGTAATGTTTGCCCAGTACTGGTTGGTCCATTACCTGTCAACTACTTACTCGGTCCTTCTAGAAGAATTCTTACAAACAGGTCCAAAAACCATATTTTCAAAGTAGGCATGTAATAAGAGCCAAATTTTATGATAAAAATAAAGATTTCCAAACTATCATACTAGTACGCCACCCACCCTACTATCGAAAAATGTTTTTTACTGTCCATCCAAAGGTTGTCTGAAAGAAATCGCTTTCAGCGATAAGACCGCCCATTGTACTACCCTTGTTTACCTATTGTAATTCTTCTGTACTGTGTTTATTTTTGTTTCTGGTGTACAATAAAGAGTTTTTCTATTCTATTCTATTCTATTCTATCATTTGGATATGTTCACATCTTAAGAATACATGCCAAAGAGGTCTTTTTCATTATAATAGGTTTACATTGTGTCCAAAATGGAACATTTGCGCTTCAACAAATATTCTATATCCGGAATACCACTGACAAGGGCACGAGTCCCATATCCCCAAGAGAGAAGACGGTTGGTCAATCAATGTATACCCTTCGGTAACCGTAGGTATATCCACTAATATTATTATTCAGTAACATCCCGCGGTTTCACCCGCGTTAACTATAATCCCACAGGGACCGTAATTTTTATAGGATATAAGTATCCTATGTTATGTTATAGGACCGGAAGTATCTATTTACTAAATTTCATCAAAAACCGTTCAGCTGTTTCGGCGTGAAGAGAGGACAAACACACAAACATACAGGTGGGGCTCTGCTAGTTATCTATATTAATTGTGACCGGTATATGTTTGATCTATCGTAAGATATAATTAGGAGGGCTTCATCAATTCATCACATTTGGATAGGTTGTGATTGTCTGAACAGTAACGGTTTTTTTTATCTTAGGTTTTATGTTTATAGTTTTAGTTTTAACGTGAAAAATAATCTAGGATTGTCGCGAATTTTATTATTATTGAAAATAGCTACCCAGTCTAGCTCTGAAAGCGAAATAGCTGCAAAACGTTCCACCTTAATATCCAGCTAGTCTAGCTGCAGCTACTATTTACATTTAAAAAACAATTTAAACCAGTGTCACGGTAGATTCGTGAAACCCAGTATTTCTAGTTTAATTCAAGGAGCATTATTAGTCTTCTTAGTCGTGTTATCTCAAAAACATTCGCGTTAGAAGATATTTACGCCAGATATAAAGGTGCTATTCACATTATACTAATGAATTCAGGCGACCGACGTCACGGACACTGGACAATAGAAATGGTAATGTTAACTTGGGGCGTCCGTTTCGTCAAATGGATTATTATACGCACGCCTATCTTATCCTGTACGGTTCGATTCACTTAGTGTGAATGAGTCGGCTTCAACAGTAATATACCTAAGGTGTGGAAGTTTGTATGAGACGGTGTTGTTAAAGGAATCGTGAGATCAGATGTGAAAGAGGATCAAGAAGGTTACTTCTAGGATAAGTACATACGCAAGCCCGGCAATTTACATCCGATTGTCTGATCGGACGTATATTGAGTGTTTACACAAATGTATGTTATGGTAATGACCGCTTTCCGGTAGTCAGTTCAGACTATCGGATGGAATAACCGGACGTATATTGCCAGTCTAAGTTCAAAATTTAAGCGATGAAACTCTTTATTTTAGCTTTATAGCTTAATAGCTTTTATGGCTTTGGTCAACTAGATGGAGTAGAAACAGTAGGTGGATTGCCTTAGGTCCTAGTGAATACAGTACGCATCGTGAACTTCAAAAGAAAAGCGTCGGGTTTGCTCGAAACCTAGACCAAGAACTCAATTTGAGTAACCTAAAAATTGGGTCTGGCTTTCTAGGACTGCTGCTGTGACGCCTCGAAAGGGGTTTCTTGAGTGGCGACTGACTTTTCTCTCTCTGCTTATTTTATTTTTACTGGTCTGCTTATAGCAAGTAGTACCATAGTATATTTATTTCACGTCAAAGTAGTTAATTCCAAATATTACAGTATGTAGGAATGTAGGTGCCAATAATGATTGATACAACATTTACTATATTTTAGAGCAGTGTGGCGTGAAGCAGTTTACCTTGAATTGTGAATGAATATCTGTCATTCTACAGTTTATTACCAGTTACTAGCAACTTGAGAGTAGCTAAAAGGTCCCTTCGTTTTGTGTGAGTTAAATTTTTATTGCAGCTTTAATAGTTATATCTCAAGGATCAAAAACTTTAGCATTCATTTGTCCTTTCAAATCCTTAAACTTATAAAAGTGGGATCGATTTGATTGGGTCTGAAACATTCCGATTTTAAGAGTAAAAAGGTTCAAGATGACATTGTCATTTATTGAATCTGAAAATTGGTCTAGCTGTTCCATTATTTTGCTGCGGTTTGGATCCACCTGAAAACAAACTGCGTACCATAAAGACCAGCTCCCGATTCAAATGAGCAAGGCATTTTGGGTGTTAAACCTACAAGTTTGCACACATAGCAAAACGATCGTCCCACTACCGAAATAGCTTGGTTCGACGCTCATTAATATGCGCGTTGTCAGCCGAAACTTGCATTAGAAACCGACCTTTGGAGGTCGACCGCTCCACTGGGCCTTCCGACATTTCGATCTAGTGTTATTAAATCGGAGATTCGGGTCGTATGTAACCAGTGTTTGATATATTATGGAGTCAGAATTGAAAGGCATTGTTAGAGAATTGAAAGGCCTTATTCTATTTATAGACTGAAAGTTAATCGTCTCGATGTCGTTAGCAATTTTAGTGTTACTAAGTAACGAGACGAGTAAGTTGTTGAACTGATGATAAGCGCCACGCCTGCCCATAACAGCTGCAGTGCCACCCATACGAATTTATGGGAATCTGTGTCTCTGACGTCTCTGTTTTCGTTTTGGTTTTATTTCTAAATGATTTATGGAAATCGCTCCCGGAATATTTGAATTGCAGTGCTACCCAGAAATTTGAATTGCAAAGCACTGCACTGCGCTCGTTGCTCCTGATAAACTCCAAAATGAATGAGACATGATGGCCTTGATAGAGTAGACATTTTAAGAGTGCAATGTGCACTTAATTAAAATTTGAATTTATCAATGCAAACGTCTTCGTCTTAGTCATTCGTCGTGGAAGATTTATGTCAGTAACTTGGCACGGCAAAATTTAATCACCGCATTTTTGGCAACCATCTAAATGGAGATATGCTCCGATTACTCAACTAATAGCAAAATATGTAAGTGAAGAGATTCACAGTAGAGCACGTCCTTCTACAGATAGGTAGCTGTGACATCATCAAGAAAGAAGTGTTAATTTTATTTATCTGAAAGTGGCTTGTCCCCATAGATCCATAATTCCACACTGATTTTCAAACGGATCTGGAGGAGTATTGTAGAACCGGAGATGATTCTAGGGACTGAAGTAGAAATCGAACTCTTCGATCAAACAATGTTTTACCCATTGGTAAAACATTGTACGCACTGTACTGCACATTGTACGGTACTGAAAGCGCTCTTTTGCACTCTTTGCGTACCTATCTGCTATTACTTACGTATTGTAACTTTCACTGTATAACTTTTTTATTTACAGCCTGCTACAACACAAACCGAACATGCCTGAATATCAATTTACTTACCTTTTGATTAAATTAAATTAAATTAAATTGTACGTCAGGCCATGATCAGCGATTTTTGTTGCTTACTCTACCCCAGGACTTACTAAAAAAGAATTAAAATTCAAGTAGAAAAAGAAATGAACATGAACATAAGTTGCTCCAGTTAACAGTATCGCAGTTTAAACGTCGGTATTTAAAATTGGAGACGCGTATGGGTAATTTGAATTTTAATTTAGAATCGTTTGTATTCCAGCGGAACATCATTTTGGTTAATTTACGGCTGGAGGTCGTAAATAAATTCAGAGTTGGCTTTGTACTGGCGCCGAGGAAAAGGTGATTTCAAAAAGTTACTGGGTATGTAAAATTTATATTTTTGGATCACCACCGCTCCACATGCTAAGAGAATTGCTCAGTCCGAAATAGAAAACCTTCGAATGCAAGGGCGTGTGACATTTATCAACCCACACTAGGCATTATATGACCACAACCACCTACTGCGTACGTAGTCCATTATATTATTAACATTAACATAGAATATATACATAGAATTAAAGATAGATAAACTCTTTATTGAAACACCACAGAACAAAGAAAACTTAAAAACTAGAACAAAGCAAATAACATAGGTAGTTAAGAAGGAGTTGTAGGATAAATCACTCGGCAGTAGTAACTAGATAATTGCATGTAGTATTTACACGAGCTTTATTTGGAGCCTGAACTGAAACAATAGAAATCTTAGAAGCTGATAAGTCAATTTGGTCCCAAATTTGATTCACAATCATCGATACATAGTCAACCCGCCTTGCTGCTAGCCTTCACCCCAAAATGAATCACATAGAAGAAAAGAGCAATTTGAAAAAATCTATAACGAGCGAAGAAAACTGAAAAGCCTCTTATCCTAGCTGGAGCATCTCTTTCAGCTTGGTGATCATTAAGAACGTATTCCTTGCAAACCAAAGAAAACCATAAAAATAGTTAAAACAAGTACGTGAGTCCAATTAACTTTTTACAGTAAAAATAAAACAGATGTTCAAGTATCAGATACTCTTCTATCTTTACATTTGTCTATTAATATTAGAACAGACTAGATGACGACGTGGGAGTCCTGTCATCTCCTCTTAATTACACGGTATATGGATATCTTTATTGGACCACTACTCACTGCGTCCGATCTAATTTTCCAGCCATATCTAACCGTGTCATATAAATAATATTTGAATTCGTTGGAGTGCGTACCTTGAACATCATTTTTATGGTTTTAATGCCAGTTACGATCGCCGACAAAAAATTGCAAATAAAAAAGTGTTTTTTTTAATGGTTACCTACTGCTGTTGGTCTCTAGCCGACCTGACAGCGTCACCGGTCTGGGGGACGTGTTTTGTGCTAACGCAGAAGGCGCTATATAAATTTAAGGTACTAGCTCAACGTATTAAAAGATCTATTAAAACTTTTCTTACCTAATGGTAAAATTGCCCATTTCAATGATAAAACAATTAATTGCTCTACTAGAATTGGATAAGATCATAACTTTTTATACACCTGTGTGATATGGGACAGACACATCGTACACACACTCTTACAAAAACTGCAGTGCTTATAGAAACTGACCTCCTGGACTTAATAATTATTCGATACCACCTCGATCAAATTTGAATAGTTGGCCTCTACCAACGACAGTGGCCTCCTAGATCACATTGCGACCAAGATCGGACCCCGCACAGTGCGCTATCGTCCTTTACACGTAGGTAATATAGCTTCATCGTCAGGCTCTGTCCTCAAGTGCCTGCTTATCATAATGGCCTCCCGTTTACTCATCAAGAGCAGTACATTAAAACACCCCTTGGAGGGGTCCGTGTCACGTCAAGCAACATCTCAATTTACGCGATTTACACTTAAACAAAATTACGATTTCCTTCACTAACAGACTCTGTTACGCAATTTCAGACTTCAACTGCTAAGGGATAGATTCGTTTTGGTTTCCAACGGTTTGTAATGCAGATGGTCGTTTGCGCTCGTTCAATTAGAGCGTCACAACATGTAGACTTTTCTCACGTGACCTGCTTTTTTATAGGTTTGACGCAATGTGTGTTTTATAAAGTACACCGTCTGCTATTAGTTCCCAAATTGTTTGGTTAGTTGCAAAACTAAAAGATAACTAATAGTCCAGGGAAATTTGTCAAAAAGGGGCAAGAATCTGGAATGAGAGATAGTCGGCTGTAAACTTGAACGAACCTTTATTTAGGCACCCTAAAACTTTCCTCAAAACCTACTCATCGTAGGGTGTCCGCAACTTTAGATATTTCAAGGTCAAAAGTAATAAAAAATCGATTTTTTACGCATTTATTGCAAATATCTATAATATATATCTGAAACCCTAATTTGCCTGGACTAAAAACGGAATGTGTTGCTATCCGAAGCAACTTATACCGATACACTTTAGAGTGACACATAGCTTCCTTTTCATCTGCTGGCGAATTAAATATAAAACACGCAGACACACACATACACATTGTAAGCCTATAATTTTCCCACTGCTGGGACGCAGGCATGTCACTGTCAAACAAGAGATTGTACTTACACACTACAAAAAGATATAATCAACTAAGTAAAAACAATCTTAAGGACCTGCTTTTTACAATGTGTCTGATAATTCCCTTTTTAATCATAGTAAAATCATGATGTGGGATTAAGCTCTGATATCATATTTATCTGTCAGGCAGTGGGCAGATTATTACTACATCACAATCTTATCTAAGCATATAAGATTGTAATGTCTACGTAATCACACTGTAAGACATTATCAGCTTCCTGATAGTCTGACTGATGACTGTCTTAGTCGCATTTGAAGGATGCAAAAGAATGGGAAAACGTACCTATTATCAATGGTGATAAAGCAATAATTTCTTTGCATATTCGTAAATATTTTAACTAGTACATACAATTGAGTAAGAACGGGAAGACGAAAGGTGCACAAAGGGAATAACGGAGCGGTGGCCAAGAGGAATGCAACGATTTCGAGACTGACCACCAGCCCGATGGTCGCACGACATCGTCAAGCACGCCGGGACAGACTGGGAGAGACTGGCACAGGACCGGAACAAAGAGCGCAAAACAGAGAAGCCTATACCCAACAGTGGGTGGAAACGGGCTGAATATATTTATATATATATATAGAGTGTTGTTTTTCTATATATATATATATATATATATATATATATAGATAGAAAAACAACACTCTCTCTCTCTACTTTATCTCTAGATCCCTAGTCCCAACGAGGCTTCCGTTTTTAGCCGAAGCTAGAGGACACGAAACTCTTTAGCATACCTAGTATTTTTTTTGTAAGTATACCTTTTACATATTTTTCACGGGCTTCGGCAAGGATTACTAATAATCTGATAAATAATAAAACAATCACCCTATGAATGTGTGGGAATTCCCAAATGTGGATTCTAAATAGGTAACACTGCGGTCGCCGCTGTTTTTCCAAATTGTTTTTCTAAACAATAATTTGGTATTCCAAGGTGACTGGTGACTTTAATTTTCATAGCTAAGCTTGGTTTAAATAGATGCCATATTAAACATAAGACGTATGTAAGACATTAAATTTATAAGCATTAATATTTACGGCTCTGTAACTAATTGTCTGTAGGGATCGCCATAAATATTTTTCAAGTGACAGATGAATGTCATTGTCATTAAGAATAAATCTTACTCTCTCTTTTTTCTTTCTTCTTAATCTTTTCTTAATTCTAGAACAAAAAACATTATATACCTTATTTCAGAAAACGAGTAACATAGCCAGGAAGCCCTTTACAATGTTTTCATATTGCTAAATCCGATGATGTGACGTGCAGGGCACGCCACGTGACTAAACCGGTGGAACAGTGACTAAGCTCCGCTCCACTCAAGCGAGTGCAAGTTTTTTTTTTAGTGTGATTGTACGGCAAAGATGCTATCGGCATGCCTAATGGCAGATAATACAATAAAGCATGTTGTGCTACATACTGATGGTATACGGTCATCGTCACCTATGCAGATGTCTGCAATACCCGGGGTGTTGTCCATGCGTTGCTTACTCTTTCCACCCTTCTATTGAAAAGCCTCAAATAACGAGTACGATTCCACGAAAAACATCGACATCTCATGCCATTTTCTGGCTACCAAAATTTTAATCTTAGATCAAATTTAAGTTAGCTATAAATTGTCACCCATGTTTACACATGGTGTGTGTGTGTTTTTTTGTGTTTTTGAGTTACCTACCAGTGTGGTTTAACTGTTTTAAATGTAAACTCCAACCGTGTTGTGAACCATAATAATGTTTAATTGTTAGTTATTTTTAACAGAAATTGCTTAAAGACCGGGTTTATAGTCCAATCAATCAGCTATTAACTTGTGAGTTGGGTCATTATTTTAACTATATTGATTTTATGCAAAGTGCCTTATTGTAATTGGCCTCGATGTCTATCTATAGATATAAACTTTAATGGAATTGTAAATAATTTTATTATTTACCGAGTAAAATTATTTATTCAGTGGTCAAAGATCACAAATGTTACAAATTAGGACTATATTAATAAGACAAAAAATCAGGAGCCTCATTTTTGTATTTGTATCGATGTATAGAGGATAAAAAATAAGCCCAAGCAAGCTATGGTCATAGGCCTCAGTCTTCACCATACAAATAGAGGGAATCCTAGTTCAGATGAAGGATCTGTATATGTGACAGTGATGCGTTATTACATAAATTAAACTTTTTAAAGTGGCATTTAAAATACAATTTGAATTGGCAAAAGCAAATATTTTAGGATACATCATTATTTAGTCTAAAAACAATTGGTTACCAGAAAGTTCAGGCACTGTCTCCTCTTCGCTGCTGCGATCCACCTGCCCTGTCACTCCCATAAAATTATTATTTTCACGTAAGCAGCGATTTGTTTACACGCGTAAAGTGTTCTTTGTATAACGTGTGTTTAGCCCACGCAGCGACGGGAGCAACGGGTAGTTTATAGAACAATCAGTTGCCAGGTGGGCCTTGGATTAATTATGTTTGGGTACGGAAAGAAAATAATTGTGGCATTTCGTGTAAGCGGAAAAATAAATGAGCGCCTCGCCCGCCGCCCCAGCCTGGAAACGGATACATTTTCTATGAAGTTTATTGTGGGATGGTGTGACCTTCCGAAAGAAGGGGTCAAAACAACAACAAAGCTATAACAATGGTATGATTAGATGATAACAGGGACAACAATGAGTAGTTTATTTATGTGTAGTTTAAAGGTACGAACAGACAGAGAAGTAAAGCAAGCCGGGCTTTGTGAAAATCCGCGTCTAGTAAACCATTAGCATGTGTGAGCCATTAACAGACATTATTTGAGCTGCCTTCAAGCCTCATTTGGTACGCATACAAGACGATGTTATGTTGTTTTTATTTGTATGGTATGATACATACTTTTGACTTGACAACGTCTAATAAATCGATGAACGCCGGCTGCATGCACGAAAAAGTTGACACATTGTCCCGTTACACTCATTGTACGCTTGCGCCGCATCTATCTCTCTTCTCTTCTTGACAGGTTAATTATTCTTGCATTTTAAAAATCTGATTACTAGTATAATGACAAGTATTTATTCGTTTATTCATCATCATATGCAGCTCATCCAACCCACTGCAGGGCATAAGCCTCCTCCCTCTTACGCCATTCATCCCGGCTTTGGGCCGATCTGGTCCATGCATTACCCAACAACATTTTTATGTCGTCGACCCACCGTTGTATCGGTCTTCCGCGGCTGCGCTTGCCCACACGTGGCCACCATTCTGTCAGGGACTTACTCCACCTGCCATCGCCACATCTTGCCAAGTGTCCTTCCCATCGCCACTTGAGTTTAATTATACGGGATCCGATGTCGACCGACATCGGATTCGTTTATTATTTAAAAAAAAACAATTTTATTCATAAATGTATGCAATCGTTTCATAAATGTTTTGTTATGACGTTGTCACGTTAAAATATCGTCCGTAAACCAACTTTACAGACTACATTTTTTTTTCTATTTTCATTTCTTTCAATCATATTTTGATTAGCAGATTCGGTGACACCGGTTCCGATCTACATAATTCCAAAATTTGAAGGTATCCTACCTAGTCAACCTAATAATATATTGTTTAGTTAGGACTTACAGTGCTGATGACAGTTCAGCATATTGTACATTGTGTTTCTTTCAGCAAAGAGATATTATGTAACACCAGGATAATACAGAAATAAAATTTTCTCACGTTTTTACCTATTCTGAAGTATTTCCCAGTGGGACAACAGTGTGGCAGTTTCTCCACTGAAACATAATACATTTGTACTTTTCTTTATTTGTGTGAATATGTCCCTTATTTACGTAATATGACAAACAGTGGTTCATAATTGCACTTGATCTTTTTTCTGTTCTTTTTTGGTGTTGCTGTTGAAAACCCCAAAACACTTTTGGTATACAATTGCCTGGAATAATAGTTATAATTTTCAACCAAGAACTTATTTCAATTTTAGTTTAAACTATGACGCAATGCTTAATTAATAACACGTATTTATTCAAGAACTTCATTATATATACGTGTTATCAATGGAACATACTAAATAATAAAAATAAATAAATAAAAACCAAATATTTTGTAAGTAAAGAATAATCTAACAAGGCACTATCATCGGGTGACGTTCCCAAAATTCTAATTTATACATTTTTTACCCATTAGAATCTAAAAATAAAATGTTGTAACTGAAAAATATTAAGCAGAAATTTCAACAGCACTACAAAGAAAAGCCAGCTCGGGTGCTCCACAAAAAGTAGAGCACTGAAAAACAATTTATGAAGGAAGAAACACAAGCTTTACTTTAAAACTCTACTCTAGCGCAAGGGTTTAGAGACATTTTTTGTTTGCGGGTGAATTTTTATTTTCCACCCCGTCTTTTGATAGTGCTTTTTGTCATTAGACCGGTTTGTGGTGAGTTTTCAATAAAGCGCTTTAAAGTTCTGGACGGGCGGACTGAGGTTACGTCTGGAATCAAGAGCGTTAGACAATCCACGAAAAATAAATAAAGAAATATTATTTCGGTTTCGTAAAAGGCTTCCCATTCTGTTGACGCAAACATTTGATGACGGGTTCTTTTACGTAAAGTCTAAAAATATGTTTGAGTTTGAAGTTGAACGCAACAATTACTTATTGTTAATGAGCTTATTGTGTTGTTTTTGCTTATGGAGAGCGGTGGTATTTAAACAGTGAATAATTGTTTTTGCGCTTTACCTACTACCACCGATACAATCCGGTTAAAATCGGTTAAAATGAGGTATTTCGGCATGAAAATGGAAACAAAAGATTATCAGGGATTTTTTTTACCTAGTCCCTTTGAATGTGACATTATTAACCAATTCACTAGCCCCATACGAAAAATATTGCATCTTCAATGTAACAATGATGCTACATTTAGGTACGACTAGGAAATTTTTCAATAAAATTGATATTTTGTCTAGAGTATTTTATTACCTCGAAAAATCGGGTTACAACATAATGTCAGCAGAGCACCTCAAAAGAACTTTTAATCTTCTTTAAAACTTCACGCCCTTACCCTTTCAAATTCTCAAAAACTGACCCGTAAATTGAAGAGAGCCGGTAATCCGAATTCCAATTATTGGACTTTTGCAAACTCGCAACTGTTTTAATTGATTCTCGCGAAGAGTCTCAAATGAATTACATTTTGTAGATTAGAAAACTCTTGTGTGTTGTCGCAATGAAATGTTTTTTTTAAGGTTGGTATATGTTTGCAGTTGGTAGGTCATCATGGTTTTCGTAGTGGGAGGCCTCTTCTGCAAGTGACACCCTGGGGAAGTACCAAGTACTTACCTTTTCCAGGTATTCATCCGCCAAGCAGTAGTGTGCAATAGATGTCTTAGGGTGACGAGCGCAGTGTCGTGCCGCGCAGCATTATGCAATACAGCGTCCTGGGTGGTTCTGTGACTGTTATGGGCAGGCGTAGTGCTTAACATCAGGTGAACGACTTGCTCGTCTTGTCACTCAGTCAAATAAAAAAAAAAAGGTTAGACTAAAATGAAGCCTTAAGGTATCTTGCGAGCTTACCTAGTCTATGTCGACGCTAGAAAGCGTAAACGCTGTAACCCTTTGAACGACCCGAAAATACTTTTTTTACATATTTGGAAACACACGCTGTAACCCACATTTCAACGTCCCCTAGGAACTTTAGGATATAACCAAGGTAGCAGTATTGTAGCTTTGTATGAAACACACCAAATATCCAAAATTTACGTTTTTAGGTCGAGTAGATATTGAGTTATGATTTTTTTTCAACAAAAAAAAAAGTTATTTGGCTTTGGTGAACAATTTTGCGTTTCAAGGTTACAGCGTTTACGCTTTCTAGCGTCGATGTATAAATTGAAGTTTCAAACTAAAGCGACTTCTACTATCGAGCTATTGGAAATTTAATGTCTCAGAACGCTGCCGAAGTTTCCGAGGTCGAACTTTGTAGTTAGGAAGGTATGTGTGCTGTTTTGGCAGACATTATTATACCTACTCTTGCGGTTTAGGTCTAACTTAGTGCTTGGAGACCGATCGGTAACTTGTATGTTACTAATTGAAACGATATCCGGTTATACTCTCGTCTCGCCTTTGCATAATTTTGCAGATCTGTGGCTCTAACGATGACGGAAGTCAAGGGACTGTCATTTGTAGGTACGTATACTAGTTCTTTAGCTTTTAACTTTAAAATTGTTTTTGTATTTACCTTAGCTGGGATTTCGATTCATTTCAAAAAAAAGGTTCGGTTTTTTTTTATTTGACCGTATGACGAGACGAGCAAGTCGTTCACCTGATGGTAAGCGCCACGCCTACCCATAACAGTTACAGTGCCACCCAGAACCCTGCATCTTCAGATCGAAGTTAGTAATTATTCAGTCCATCACCTTTGTTCGTTTCCCAAAAACCTACCCTAGACGTGCTTAGTCTATACCTACAAAGTTAGTCTTTGCCTGTCCTAACAAGGGAGGTCTCCAAAGAATTGTTGACTGATCTACGAGTAAGTCTTTTTAACTGTCTCATAAATCAGCCCAGTCTGAATATATCCCAGGAATTATGGCTCGGCTCAGAATCTCCATTTTCATTATCCTAGCTTTAGCGAATCGCAGTCCCAGATCTGACGGAGTAACTGCTAGGTAGTCTAGACCTTGGAAACTGTTAATTCAACTGTGATTGGGAACGGAATTTGACAATCAGTGTTATATCCTAAGAGCCCACGATGACCAGACCTTCGTTATTATATAAAGGCTCAAAGTTTCTCTGTGTTTGGCACTTTAACAAATTTAAGGTACTGTGTTATACACCTTTACTACCTGTTATAAGCCCAAGTAACCACAACTCAAACTCCATAGTCGCTGGTCGGTCTTACCTGTATTGGGGACATACACAGAGAAACTTTGAGCCTTTATAAAATGACGAACGTCTGGCCATCGTGGGCTCTTGATCCATTATGTTATTTAGAGTTAGTTAACGCATCCTTCGTGTAGTCGGGAGTGGAAAATTGAATGGAGGTCTGCAAGGTGTGGTAGGTGGGTTAACTCCTCTACTGTCACGCATTTTTAAACAAATGAAAAACGACAGAATCTTAACAATAGAGACACGTAATGGGAGTCACCCAACTACTTTTATACTTTCCTGCTAATTAGATAGGCGTACCTACTGCACTGGGCCAGCGAGGGTGACTATAGCCCAATTCTCTGAGGGGTTACCCTCAGAGGGAGATGCCAGTACCACAGCATAATCATTGTGCCCCACTAAGTACCCCGTTCAAAAGGTAAAATCTGATGCAGATTTGAACGAAATGAAAATTGGTTCAACCGCAATATTTCCAGCGAACATTCATTTTCTCATAAGAAGGTAATAAATCCTGTAGGTTTCAATTTTAGTAATTCAGGTTAAAATATGGAGAGTTACGGGTTAGTGAACTTGGAAGGTCTCATTGGTCTCAAAGGTTAAAGTATAACTTCTATTCTAGTTATAGCCGCAATGTCTTGCAGTCTCTATTTTCTTCACAGTTCACATTGCGCCTAGCTATAGTTATGTGGCAAAGTTATTTTACTTAGATTGCCATTCCAAATGCACGTGGCACTTGGTTTCAGCACTTTTTGATAGTGCAGGCAGATATAAAGTGCAGGCGTTTTGTCTTCGAAAGACTTTATTGCTCGTTTTCATTAGGTTGGATTTCGATAAAATATATGATGTCTTGCACATAGACACACTCGTACAAATTGTCACATTTCTATTGATCAATTTTATATTATTGATATGAGCTCTTCTTTATCATCATCATCATCAGCCGATAAAAATCCCACTGCTGCGACACAAGCTTCTGAGGGAGAGGACGGGCAATGCTTCACGCTGGTCCAGTGTCGTTTGATGGTGTAAAGCTGAAAGTATCAAACAAAGGTATAAAATTTAGTGTTTGAACTAGTTTGAAGTACCAATGGAATGGTTTTACGAGGAACATTAAACGTCCATCAGCGGGCTTGCAACGCGCATACAAACAAACAGCGTTTCAGTTTGTAGCGAAACTGAGGTAACGCAGATGTTTCTTGTAATGTAGGTATGCAATATAGAATTTTCTGACGGTCTTTGAACCACTTTGAGGTATGAAAATAAGCTTTTTATTTGGTACTGCCAGCTGAACAAAATGAGTCCAAACACCGTCAGTCTACTGTTAGTCTGAGGAGTTCCGTTGTTTGGTTTCTTTACATTCCGTGTCTATCATTAGATCAGTTCGCTTCAACCATAATATTGTATTATCATCGAAACTTGACAGGCTTCAATATCGGATGTAAATGTGAAATGTTGCTAAATATTCTAAAGCGAGCTTAGAGCACCTTCTCCAATGAGATACACCTTTGCCAGATATTCATCCGCCAAGCAGTAATGTGCAAATATTACTGTGTTCCGGTTTGAAGGGCATTGTTTCCAGTGAAATTACTGGGCATTATGAGACTTTAGAGCCGATGTCTCAAGGTGACGAACGCAGTGCAGTGCCGCGCAGGATTATGTAATGCAGCGTTCTGGGTGGTGCTGTGGCTGTTATGGACTCATTTTAATCAATTTGCAGGACCTACTACATATTTCATAAAAGTTTGTCTGGAAAGAAAAGAAAAGTAAAAAAAACTTGTGAGAGTAGGCACTTAGGTCTTAGTGGTTTGTAGCTAATCCATTTTATGTTGGTTCGGAAGACAAACAACATCAAACAGTCGTATCGATGTACCGGTCAAGGAATAAATAACCAAATAATTTATTGGCTTCCAAACTATGTAATGGCCTATCTAGTAAATGAAATGTACAATTACATTTTCTGTATTTAGAATAAGAAGTACCGATAGCGTGCCGGTGAACTTTCGGCCTTGAAGCCAAGATTTTCGGCTAAAAACAGCTCTGAATCGACCTCTGTAATTTCACGTTATTTATTAACCTACAAACTGAATATCGATTCAGTATATTCTAAATATGGTGTACTGATACCAAAGTCACAGTTCAATACGAAAGTTCAAGAACTTTAAGCTACGTTGTACTTATTTATAACATAAAAAAGTTTAGGTACTACTGAGGCAAACAAAGATAATGTTTTTACCAAAAAAAATACCTACTAAAGAGTTATCTTTCTATCTATCTATCTATTTTTTATTATTTGACAGAGTGACGAGACGAGCAAGTCGTCCACCTGATGGTAAGCGCTAAGCCTGCTGATAACAGTCACAGCTCCACCTAGAACTCTGCATTGCATAATCCTGCGCGGCACTGCACTGCGCTCGTCACCCTGAGACAAGGCTCTAAAGTCGATCGAAAGTCGAGGCTATCGATATTTAGAAAGCAGTGCGTCTACCCACTGCCTTTTATAAATCAGCCCGTCTTCTTAATGAATGACCCACGCACTGTAATCCTCGGTCAATCTTTACCCGTTGAATATTCCCTGCGGATTCAACAAAGGCCCAGTACAAGATTGCGAGCGGGGGTGGCGTTTAAACGAAATAAAATTCCCTTTGGCCTATCTCTCTTTGAGCGGGGTTTTCCTCTCACATATCAAAGAAAATTCAATTTTCGTTCTTATTCCTTTGACTTACGGGCCGTGAAGCCAATGGTATTCTCGAAGGCTTCTTGGGTTCTAAATGTACGCTTTCACTACATGTAGTGAATGTAATTTACTTCTGCTTGTTGTGTGGTGTGATTTGTAATTTATACGAGAAGAAGCAAATAGTAGGTTATGTGTATATAGAATATTAGCTGCGCCCCGCGGTTTCACCCGCGTAGTTCCCGTATTATCCAACGGGAACATACAAGCGGGATAAAAAGTACCCTATCACTCAATCCTGGTTATAAACTATTTGGGTGCCCATCCAAATCCGTTGAGCAGTTTTTGCGTGATAGAGTAACGAACATATATCCATCCATTCTCACAAACTTTCACATTTATAATATTAGTAGGATCTATTGTTTGCCATAGTGTTGTAAGTAGGTATTTTGTTTGTCGTAAATAATAAAGATGTGATAAGAATGATAGTAAATGTATTTTTTTTTTAATCTAATTTTTGGTTAGGGACTTTAGTCGCTCAGCGACTATGCCAGTCCCGTGAAGGCTTACAAAATAATTTGTACTTACTGTCTACTTACTTAATTAAATCATATACTAATGTGTAAAGTGTCCTAGCTGCTCCACTCAGTGGATCAGCTAAGACACTTTGTATGACACCTAAATCTAATATGTTCAGTCCGTATTGACTGCACATTTGTGATCTCATCGACCGGCTCCGAACACATTCGACCAGAAGGTGATGAGCATCTTCAGTGATTAGTAAATGTAGTTACTGCACTAATCATTGTCACAATTCTTTTGACAATTTGTTACATCGCTCATTTACGACAAAAACGTGTTATCTCGCCAGGAGATAGCACTTTCTTGTCGCAAATTAGCGATTTATCAATAATGAGCTGGAGCCATAGTTGCTTACCATTAAACAAACGACATTGTTATCTCGCTTGAATTTTCATTTCATACCAGTATTACGTAAAACCTTTTCTCTTTCTCCCCACCTTTTAAAAAAATTTCTCATTCAAATTAAATATACTTTACTTACACAGCTACTGCGACTGGGCACTGGGACTTAAGCTAGGTTCACTAGACTTAAGTCGTCACAACACACTGTATCGGAGAAATGTGAACGCTACCATATTAAATGTATAAAACCGATACCCTTTCTGATGCATCACGACAGGACACGTCAGACAAATGTGTCGGCGGCTTTATTCCTGTATGTATTTATTATTCAAGCTCATAAAGGTACACATGAGCATAATTAATACGATAAACATATCAAGATTTTCAAGCATATGATTGCACCTATTTATAGACTTTCCTTTACTCAATCTAAAAGCGTTTCTCAGAGGTCGTTCCTAGTTGTTTGTAATGCGATTTCGAAGTACGGCCGTTGTCTGTGACGCTGTAAGATATCAGTAGATCTCCCTCGCGACTTGCGGAGGGGGGAAGTGGGGAACTCCTGGGGTTGGGGGAGTTCCACGCCTACTATTCGCATTACGTCACGTGGTTAAGGGCTAGGGATACTGGATGGTGCAGAGATACTACTACCGGTGGGTTTTCTGTTCAGGTAGAGGTGGAATTTGCAGACTTGCTGACTGGTACAAGGTTTTTTATTTGGTCGAATGAGGTCGTGACGGCCTCTAGTTTTAGTGAAGCATTACCAGGGTGTATAATATTTTCTTACAATTTACTTAAATACAGGCTACGGGACCGTCTTATGAAGCGCTTTTTCCTATTTCTGATTTTATGGATCTCGCGTCACAAATATGTAAATGTACAATTTGATGCGCGGGGTGTATGAAAGTGGAGGTATTAGTCCTCGGCTGCTCTACAACGAAAATGAATGGCCAGCTACCACCCAAGTCTGTCACTAAAGTTCCTTTCGGGATGCTCCGGCAGCGTTGTTACGAGCCAACAACATATCACTTACCTTGTTAACAGCATCAAGGAAGTTAGTGTCCCTGTTCTCAGCGTTGTTTATATCACTTCAAGAATCTCTATTTCTGAGTACAGGACGTCTTCTCAAGGTCAACTCGGTGAGTTTAGTAACTTGCTCACGGTTCACGGGCTCGCGAGCGGTTCGGTAACGTTATAAACTACAGAGCCACTTCACTTAGCCAAATGAAAACGGAATATGCTTAGAAGATTCCAGTTTGATAGTCGTGAGTGTTTTGTTTACCTCCATCTTCTTTGTAACTCGTCAAGTTCGTTCGGCACTGCAATGACACACAGTAACTACAACACACAACACGCACACACACACACACACACAAAAACTACACAGATCAACTAAACAACAAAGGTTTTTATTTTACATAGATTTAGGATTACCTGTATCTGATTCACACATATCTTGGTCATTATTGATCCTGTCAAACTCGAATGTTCACATTTTTTAGATGTTTCATCACCCACTTAGTCACGGAGGCTGCCTGCCTGGCCTAGATAAAGCCAGACCCTTTTTGAAGTTACACCCCCATCGCTACGCTGATTAAGAAAACAAATCACAAACGGATCCCTGTTTATGTACCGTAACCTTTCGCAAGGGCGACCTAAACGACGACGACGACTTGGTCGTCTCGTCAGTCAGTCAAATACAAAAATTAAAAATTGTTGAAACTAAGTTCAGTGCCCGGTTGCTCGACTGCCAAAAGGAGGGTTATATTTTGCGGACGACTTTTTTTTTATTTTCTGAGTGACCAGACGAGCAAGTCGTTCACCTGATGGTAAGTGCTACGCCTGCCTATAGCAATTACGGTGCCACCCAAAACTTTGCATAGAAAATTTTGCTCGGCACGGCACTGCGCTCACCTTGAGACATCGGCTCTAAAGTCTCATATGCCCAGTAATTTCGCTGGAAACAGTGCCCTTCAAACCGGAACACAGTAATGTTTGCACAGTAGTATGGCTTGGCGGATGAATATCTGGCAAAGGTGTGGCACTTCCCCTGGTGGTCTCTTGCAGAAGAAGCCTCCCTCTACAAAACATACGTTTGTATGTTTGATCCTCAGTCTCGACCTACAGCCAAAACGGCTTGATCAATTTTGATAAATGAGGTATCATTCGATTTGCCTCAAGCACGCAAGTGTTATAGGCATAATAAAGTTTCAAATAAATTAAAATGGAGGCTATAAGCAGCCATATTAGATGGAACTAAAAATTACAAAAGCCTATCGCGTGAGGTAACAATGTAACTACAGGTATATAAAAAAACCGTTCGAGAAATGTTTAGCACTTGTATCTAAACAGCCCTTGTGAAAGTAGTAGAAAACAAAAATATAATTTAAAAAAAAAAAACAAATTCAACTGCGAACAAAACTGAAAAGTGAAATGCAGTCGTAGGCATTGCTGTCGAAAGTTGAAATGAAATGGTTATGCCACCAACTGGCGGTGATGGTCAAGCCTGCAGCTTCGTGCCTATAGACGATAGGCAGCATGGTGTATAGCGCACAAGCGAAAATATGATCCATAGTCAAATGTCCCCATTTCATTTAGTTATAATTTTGGTGTGAGAGCGATGATGTCGCCGCGATGCAAACTCTCGCAGAGGAAACTTGCATAATACCTCATTTTGTGAGGCAAACCAGGCGGGACTGACCACGATATCTTGTGGATCATCAATAGATAAATCCCTACTACTAACTCCAACTAATTTTGTTCCTTACTCCATTGTTATAGAGCCTAGACTTGAAAACAATGCATTTATTATCCGTTAGTCTATTATTTTCAAAATAACTGACCTGAATACAGCCTGTGCGATCTTCCGGTCTAAACTCATTGACTCTCAAACAAACGAGTTGGTCATGCAAGCGTGTGTAACCACAAAATACCTAATAGGTTTAACTCCTCTCTTATAGATGTATACAAAGTACCTACTAGTATGTTATTGGGACATTGAGACTAAAAATTGTTTATAGAAGCGACAAAAAATTACAATGCGATGCAAACTAACAACGCTTTGCGATTTCGAGTTGTTTTATCGTTGGTTGATATAAAATTATAGATGGTAAGACCTTTATGGTCGTGAATATTTTCGAGTATTTATATTAACTAATAGGTAAAATTTGGTATTGGTGCTACGATGTGCTACGCGATTCGTAGAGGTTTTCGTATCATAGGTTTATAGGACTCGTGTAGACGTTTTGGTTTTCGAGATACGTACATAAAAGTCACAAAATCACGAGATAAAAACATACACAACATACACACATATTCACAAAACTTATAAACACAAAAACACACACTTAGTACATACAGTCATGCCTTTTTCCTGTTGGAGTACAGAGACTATATCTTTCGACATACTGCGATCCTGACACACCTCTTACGGTTCTTCCACTTTTGTGAGTCCCTTCATACATGTTTGCCAGTTATAGGTACTTTTGACATGGCCTTTCTTTAATACGTCCTCGTTTTGATCGAGGTACGTTCGCCTTCGTCGACCCCTACCGGCTGGCCCATTCATATTAAATCCATAAATCTGTTTCATCAATGTTCCTTCATCCATCCTCTGCAGATGTCCAAACCATCTAAGAGTCCCTGTCCTATTTTTGTCACTACGTCTTCTACCATTCCGCATCGTTCCCTTATCACGCTGTTTTCCACTTTGTCCACCAGAGTTACTCCAATCATTCTTCTATGACTTCTGATGTCCACAGCATTCAAATATAAAAATACATATACACACACACACACTAAAAGATACATAAAAGGACATCACAACTTGTATTTTAATTCAGTATAGATCTACGTTTGACTACCATTCACCTTTAAAAGATCCAAAACCACTAGTAACCCTCTTACGTGTATATCCGGCAATCACAGCTCTTCTTACGAATTGAACCACACACCACAATTATCCGTGAATTGTTTCGACCCTTGGACAGAGAAAATTGCGAACAAACCCTGTGACGTAACTCTTCCCAATATAACGCGATCTCACACAAATCGGATCAAGGGTTCGGCTTATAGAGGGACAAACACACAAATTGCATGTAGATAGAGAAATCTGTGTCTACACGCTGTCCCGATTCGTCCGGAGAAATTGGAGACCGTGATTCGTTTGTAAAAAAAAATGGGTGTCATGAGATAAAAAAAATGTTTATTTAAAGGCATGCAAAGCGGTGATACTAATATAACAGCTGAATTAGGCAATTAAACGGTCTTGGAAAAATGACTAAAATGGTAATGGTAATGGTTTGGTATGTGAGGAAACCCACATACCTACCCGAGAATTATTTCGGAGGTAGGTATGTGATCCACCAATCCGGATCTGGCCCCCGTGGTGGGTTATGGTCTAATCCTCCTCACGAAAGTGAGGAGAGACCCGTGCCCAGCAGTGGGGCGTTATGGGTTGATGATGGTGATGAATGGTTTTCTTTGTTCTGTGGTGTTTCAATAAAGAGTTCATCTACCTATCCATCTAAAGCTGTTTCCGAAACAAGACTTTGACTATTGTTCCGATGAAAGTCAAATTAGTAGCTCCAATTCCTATTTAACAAAATTTTCAAATATATATTTTGTACCTTCTCCTCTCCACGTATTTTAATTCGCCGATAGTACCAAAGAGTGGTCAATAATTTTTATTTAGGGCATAAAAACGGGAGTGAATCGCGGATGGAGAGGCGGGCTGACCTTGATCTTGGGCAGTGACGTCATTGGGGGGGCCGCCCTTCGGCACCTGCGCGCTATTGCGCCCTAAGCCTGGAAGACAAAGAGCTGAGGATCTGTTGGATTTGATGGGTAATTAGGGTGGTTATAAAATACTGCAGGATCGTGGATCGTCTATAAAAATGATATATCTCCCACATTAATTGAACCGTACCACGTGTATTGATCGATTAGTTAGTAACTCAAAAACTTTTTGACAGGCCTTAGAAACTTTTCCTTTGGAGTTTTGCCTTTGGGGCTAAGGCAGCCATTTTGAATTTTTCGAAAATCGTATAAATCGATACACTTCTACACACAATCCTTAAAAATTTTAATTTAAGATATAATTATAAATAGTAGATATATTATGTAGTAGTAGATAGCTTTTCCGTGAGGAAAAAAAATGAGGAAACCCATATACCTACCCGCGAATTATTTCGGAGGTAGGTATGCTATCCACCAATCCGGACCGGGCCCCGAGATGGATTATGGCCTAACCCGTACCCAGCAGTGGGACGATATGGGTTGATGATGACGCGTTAGACATATCATAAATATGTACTTTGAAACATTTAGCGAATTTTTGTACTAGTTTTCTTCGATAAGCGCGTGAATTTTCAAAATATTGTACAGTACGTAGTTAGCCCGGTCTTCATACAATTGTAAATTAACCAATTTTGCTGAAAAGATAAACACAGGACGCTGGGTACGTTAGGTACGTAGTAACTTTGTATGTGATTTTACCTCAGGGAAAAATACACTTCCCGCAGAAAAAACCTGAGTGGAGCCGGAGGCACAGCTAGTTATTATTATACCTAAACGAGTTCGTAATTTTATGAAAATGAATTCAATATCAACTTCGTGTTTGCGTAGGTTTAACGACAACAAGAACAGTGGCGCCGCCTGTCGGGCGCTGGTAACAAACTGTCGAATGTTGGCAGGAACTCTACAAGGGTAGATATTGTAATAAAACAAAACCAGTTTTATGTGCCAAAACTAAGTCTTTATAACTAAGCATCTATAAAATCTATAAAGAGGTAGTAGCCTAGTGGGAGAACGTCCGCCTTCCAATCAGAAGGTCGTGAGTTCAAATCCCAGTGCAGGCACGTACCAATGTGTCTCTGTAAAAACATATGAACGTAATTATCACTCGCTTTTAGGTGAAGGAAAACATCGTGAGGAAACCCACATATCTACCCGAGAATTATTTCGGAGGTAGGTATGTTATCCACCAATCCGGACTGGGCCCCCGTGGTGGATTATGGCCTAACCCTCTTAAGATTATTGGACCACGGCGTGCGGCGTGAAGCGCGGCGCTGTTATTTTGATACATTTTGTATGAAAAAGGCCATTGAGTGACATCATGCAGCGCACCGGATGCCGCACGCCGCGCCTTTTATAACTGGCTTGCTGCTAAAGTGGTGCAGGCTGAAGTTGCAGTCTGATTCTCAAGGTACAAAATAATTGTACGGCACATACCATCTATCGTTCATTTACAATCACTTGCTATATATTATATATCCACGCGTTCCAACACTTAAATATTTTTCATAACAATTTGAGAACCTGCACTTAACCTAAATTTATTTGTAACTAATACTTTAAGATAGTTAGCATGCTAGTGTTAAACTGTAAGCTTATTATTGTAAACTGGATAACTTAATAAATATACCTACTATTTAAGTGCATCCAAAGCTTCAGAATCTGCAACAATTAACCGATTTTCCGAGCAATCTCACTTTTATTCAAGTTAAATCGTTAAAACTTGAAGATATGAATTGAATAGTCGGTACAACAAACTACATTGAGGCGACCATTACAACATGACTCTTGGAGATAAGTTTCCATATTTCAACTGTACGAAAACCAGGGTTCTTTTCAAACTGGTCACTGAAATCTTTTGAACGTCTCGGCTCGAATATTTACGTTTCATCGTAGATTTCTTACTTTGTTCTTTTTATATCTAGACAGAATATTAAGCGATGTTCATTAGAATTGAAAGGTTAGATCAACTTTCGTCATTCGATAGAACTGATTTTCATTGAACATTATCTGAGATAATTACGTTTTTATTACGTATCTAGTAGTTTTTATATCTTAAACCCTTACCTTTACCCTTACCCTTCTTACCCTTGTTTACCTATTGTAATTCTTCTGTACTGTGTTTATTTTTGTTTCTGGTGTACAATAAAGAGTTTTTCTATTCTATTCTATTCTTAATGATTGGTTACGAAATAATCGTGTTAATTAATGTTAAGCTATTCACATTTGATTGATAAACAAGAATTAAAACTTTAAAAAGCCACGTCTACACTAATAAAATGAGTGCACCGTGTTGCGGAAACATTAGTTTAGAGTCGACACACTTTAACAGGTCCGCTGCTGAAAACACAACTGTTGTGTTAGCAGTACGGGAAAACACAACGGTGTGTGCAGATCCGTAACCGTGGCTAAAGAAGAAAATCGGCTCAGCGGAAGGTCCCACACAAAAAAGTTTGTGTATACGAAAAACTTTTTGTGTGGGACTCATCGTACACGTGCTCAAACGGCCGTCAGTTTTTTTTACGAACATCAAAGAATTTATAATGTGGTCGCCCTCGCACATTTTCCGGTCTCTTGACACTTTCAATTTCCCTTTCTCCTCATATTGGCGGGACAAGCTGGTGGGGAGGGAGGGAATGACCCTTCCGGTACATAACGAATGCGTACGTAGAGAAAAACAATGCAAAATTTTTAATGAAAATTTAAATGCGTTGTGCTTATATTTTCCTTAATTCCATTGGCTCATTCAGTGTGCTGCCTGTCCTACTGACCGTTCAACACAAAGAGGACGGAACCCCGATTTCGAAAATTTAAATTTATTTACCTTTTTTTCAACATCAAAAATTTACTTTAAAATATATTAAATCTTATACTGACATATACTAAATTACATAATTAGAGGAAGTACTTACTCTACGACGAAACGGTTCACAAAATCCACGTTTCGTAAAGCAATTTCTCCTACAATCACACGTCACAAAAGTATCTACATAATTTACCCTCACATACCCTAATACTGCGCGAAATCCGGCACCGTCGCTGTCGCTTCTAGTTTAATTTGGGGAACTAGGGCGTAGTCATGAATAATGTACTGGGCTGGAATAAGTCCTTGCTAACTTTCGATCTGCGCCGCGGAGTTTCCTTAAAGAATCAAGGAATTTTGTTTTAGGCATCCTTCTGAGTGTTTCGGATTAAATTTATTTAAAAATAATTACAGCGTATTTTTTTTTCTTCGTCCAGTAATGTTTACAAGTCGAGCAAATCGGAAAAAAAGAAATACAAGATTAATAATTATAATGTACTAGCTGTACCCTGCCACGCTTCGCTGTGGCACATTCGCACATTCGCTGATATGTCACTGATGGAAGAAATAGATAAAAACAATCCTTGATGCGGATTATATACGAGGGTGAATCAAAAAATTCTTGGAATCAATATTAAAAAATGCAAAGATTTAAATAATAATATTTTATTTTTCTACATAATCTCCCTCCAATGCAATGCATTTAGAATAACGCGTTTCTAACTTCCTTATTCCTTGTGAAAAAAAATTATTTTCTTGACTCTCGAAAAAGTCCTCTACGGCAGCTATAACCGCGTCATTATCGTGAAATTTTGTTCCACGAATTTCCTCTTTTAATTTTGGAAATAAGTGAAAATCACTTGGGGCTAAGTCCGGAGAATATGGTGGGTGGTCAAGGAGATTGAAGCCAGCACAGCGGATTGCGTTGAGCGCAACTTCCGATCGATGAGCAGGAGCGTTATCTTGAAGGAACAACACGCCCAACGACAGTTTTCCACGACGTTTTTCTTTAATCGCTTAACGCACTTTCGGGATTAAATTTGCATAATAGGGTCCAGTAATCGTCTGGCCTTTTGGCATGTAATCAATAAAAAGGATTCCTTCACTATCCCAGAACACAGAGGCCATAACTTTGCCAGCGGTAGGAGCAACTCGAAATTTCTTAATGGATGGAGAGGATGGTCGTTTCCAAGACATGCTTTGTCTTTTAGTTTCAGGATCAAAATGGTGGACCCACGTTTCATCCATGGTGACAAGACGACGGCAAAAATTATCCGAATCACGCTGGAACATTTCGAGATTACGCTTGGAAATTTCCAAACGTCGCTTTTTGTTTTCGTCGGTTAACATTCGTGGCACCCATCTTGCAGACACTTTTTTGAACCCCAGTGAATCAATTAAAATGGATTGAACGCTACCAAAAGATATCTTTAGGATCTCAGCTATATGTTTTATAGTCATTCTTCTGTCTTCCAAAACCAGATTCTCAACCTTTTTGACATTTTCTTCTGTAACGGAGGTTGAAGGCCGCCCAGAACGCGGGTCATCTTTACAGCTTGATCTACCTCTTTTAAATTCAGCCACCCAGTACGCAACCGTAGAATAGGGTACAGCATCACCCCCTAATGTCTGCTGAATGTCCAAAAAAATTTCCTTCGTAGACATTTTTTTCAAACTGAGATATTTTATCACCGCACGTAACTCACTTTTATCCATAATTTTGACTTTTTAGCAACTCGTTGCACAAAAAAAATTATTACATGCGAACGAACTGACAAAAACAAGTGACAGTCTGCATAAATATAGTGTGATAGACACTCTTTAATTTGAATATCGAACTTGATCCAAAAAGGTTTCATATATATGCACTTCTAAGAACTTTTTGATTCACCCTCGTATCATGCTAAAATTTCAGCTCGATCGGTGCAGAACTTTGTGAGTTTTTGAAGCGTACACAAACCAACATAACGTTTTTATATATATAGATATAGATAGATAGTATAGTCAAAAAGCGAATAGTCCCCCAAGAATCATAGTATGACTTCCGTTGCTATGCGATTGATGACACATATTATTTCCAGGGGAACATTTCGCATCTCATTATTAAAACATCTATTTTAGATTTTTTTAAGTTTTTTTTTAGTGACTATACAAGTGTCTGTCCAACAACAGAATCTGCATCGTCTGAAGCACCAATGAAGTCTTCAATTGTTCAAAAAGTACGAAATGTATTCGATACCAGATATTTTGCTTGAGATCAGAAGAAGATACACTAGTAATCATCCTGGTTTTTTAACGATACCGATTTCCTTTCACCATAAATGTGTGTGTGTTCTGTGTGTTTGTGTGCTGTGTGTGTATGTATGAAGTGTGTGTATGTGTACTGTGTGTGTGGCTGTGTAGGGTTCATTCGCGGTCCAACATTCATGGTAGCAAAGTGGCTATCTTCTTCTTTGTGGTTCGCTTTATTCATTGGGAGTACCTATACTGTATGCCGTCAATATGCAATTTATATTATAAAAGTTAAACTCTCCCAGCGGCAGTCAGGGAAAGTAATATAAACAATCCACAGGTGCAGTCATCTCTAGGAGTGTTCGCGAAATAATTAAAAAGTATTGGAGTGAAACGGCGACCTCGTATGACCTATTTCTCTTCCCACCTACCCAGGTCAACACGACATTCGCCTGCCACAGAAAACGGCATCTTACCATACTAGCATAGAGTTTGTTTCGGCAGATTTGTGTAATATCCCAAAATAGATTCGCGAGACATCCAGCTATGGGTATTGATTGTTTGAGGTCGTGGGTAGTAAAATTAATGGGGAGCGTAATAATTAATTGCTTCTTGATTTTATTAATGACTGATTTAAACAACTGTTAATTAAGCTGGAGGTATTTACGAGTACCCATAGTAATTAAGCTTGCAGGATCGTAAAACGTTAGTAGGTCAACCTATTTACCTAGAAATTTGTACAAAATGAAAATTGTTCTGATTATGAACACGAGTTTTAGAGACAAGATAGACATAATTATAAACATAAAGGGATTTTTGTTTGAAGTTAGTTCCATAGGAGGTTTAAGTTAGTTATATATAGTTATAATTAATTTTGATCTATGATAATTTTTTATGAGTCTTAAAATAAGCTACGGAATAAAAATGTAAAGTTTAAAAAATGGGGTCTGTTAATTTGTTTTCGAAATACGTAATTAGTGCTGTACCGATAGCAATGCGGTTTTTGCTGTTTTCAATTAAAATGATTTATAATACACAGGTACCTATATCCAAATCCAACTAGAAGAAATTTAGCTATAAATAGATTAGGACTATTTTTAGAAAGGGAGTGCCCGTATTACTATGCCTCTGAGATTTATTGTGCTTTGCAGGAAAATTGTCTTTTAATGTCGATATAAAAAAAACCCAGTATACGAAGTCGCAGGTAATAAATAATAATAGTCTCGTATATGAAATTGTACCATAATTTATTACCATGTTGATTTTATTATGTTCATTATTGTTTTGTTTTATTGCGGAGCAGATTGTTTAGAATCAGGTCAAAAGCAAAACATGTTTATTAAGGTTTTTGTATTATTCGTCTGAGGTTCACACATCGCCATAACGACCAATGAGAACCTTTCAGTTTTTCTTTTCTTTATTTGTGTGTCTTTTTCATGCAAAACTAGTCGAAAAATTTGACAGAGATCTCATCTGATGGTAAGTGAGGATGCGACCGAAGATGAAGCATGTTTACAAGTAGAAGTATACAGGGTGTCCCACGGATATGCCACATGGAGGGAAAGTACCTTAAATATTGTAGATGGAACATTTTACTGAAAGAAGTAATTATTTGAATTTAAAAAAACTATTTAAACTGCATTCATAGATATTTAAATAATTACATGGTTGAACCGGGAATCGAACCTGTTACACGAGAAAAATAATCACCCTGTAGCTTTATCATACCGATCGAAAGGCTTCAGTATAAGGATTATTTTTTGCTAAATAACATGGTGTCAGAAATAAAAGGAAGCCCATGAATTTAACATAACGCATTCGGTACTGCAAGCTGATCGAAATGAGCTGGAATTTCTTTACCTTCCTGCCGTCTCCATCATCAAATCTGATTCACTGCCGTTACAATATTATATTGCCATCGTAGCTTGAAAGGTTTCTAAAATTTCAACTCAATTGAAAAGCGGGAATTGGGTCAAAGTTTACTAGCAAGATTTGATCTAAACAAAAATTAATCTACGTATCTGTCACAGTGTGAAAAGCTTGTAATAAGTTATTTAAAGTAGATAGTGTGCTAATCATTTAATAATCCAAATATAACGGGTAAAAAAAAAAGTTCCATGCGTTATAATAATATGCCAGTCAATTTAAGTAATTGGGATTCCCCGCTCTCTGCCTACCCCAAAAAAGACTGCTCGTTGGTTATTCCGTTTCATGTACTCTCAAATAATGTACGCTTTCCTATTTACCGTTATATCGATAGCATAGTAGAAACATAAAAGTGAGGTACCTTCTTGTACGAAACGCGGCATGTATGTGTGCACGCCTAAAGGCACGCACACAGCACCCACGCAAGGGCAGTTTATTGTGACTGGTGTAGCCGCAGATGCCGCGTTCAGTACCGTTCTACTCGTATAAATATAACTTACTTTTCAGTTTCTACTATGACGGTGGGTACGCACGCACCGAAACATCAAAGCATCCTAAAATAGCAATAGTAAAATGTGTAGCAATGGAAAGGCTCCATTTGTTTGTTTGTACCATCAATCCGGTCCCTTTATAGCATCGTAAAGGCGAAGGGACGGTGTACACTGTCCCCGGCGTGCTATTGATTCGGCTTTACTTGTTTGAAAAATGTTTTGTATCTGCGCGTAAGAAATATGTACATTTTTTTGAGACCATGAAGCAAATCAAATTGATGTCATTAGTTAGATTTTCCTTTTCATCTTTCTGAGGCCTCTTTGTTCCTGATTTGCTTTAAAAATTCGACTACTCTAAAATGGTTAATGTCACATTTTAATCGATATTGAATTTCATCATCATCATCATCAACCCATAGCGGCCCACTGCTAAACACGGGTCTCCCCTCACTCACTATATATGCATATATGTATTATACAGGAGTCTGACTAATCCGGCACCCCTGGTCTTAAAATAGTCCCGGATTGGTGAGACTCTACTGTATTATATGTACCTATATATACAAATCTATTATTATAAACACATGCGATCTAGGATATATATAAGCTATAGCAAACAAGCATGCAATTAAGAAACCTAGAAAATAGGAATGTTGATAGAAACGATGATATGACAAAAAAATGTCAACTTGTCTTCTCACATTCTCTCAATAAGTGTGTCCAGCCCTTTACTATGTCGTAAAAACCGAAAGTTCTTTGTCAAGGCTGTTCCATGATTTACTTTCAATCACGTTAGAATTTTTCCGCTGAAGTATTTCTGAAGTTGGTTCTGATTTCGCTGAAATTTACAGGACGAACATTTTCGCAAGGTTGTCCTTTTGGACTTAAGATATTTTATGGTTGTTACTTCTTATTCATGTTCTTTGTCACGCTATTTCGTGTCGCTTAAAAGAAACGGCGTGATTTGATACATTTAATTTTTGATTTACCTGTACATTATACAATAGGGTGGTAGCCTAGTGGGAGAACGTCCGCCTTCCAATTAGAAGGTCGTGAGTTCAAATCCCAGTGCAGGCACGTACCAATTTGTTTCTTGTGAAACATATGTACGTTATTATCACTCGCTTTTCGGTGAAGGAAAACATCGTGAGGAAACTCACATACCTACCCGAGAATTATTTCAGAGGTAGGTTGGTGATCCACCAAACCGGACCGGGCCCCCATGGTGGATTATGGCCTAACCCTCCTCACGAAAGTGAGGGGAGACCCGTGCTCAGCAGTGGGACGTTATGGGTTGATGATGATATACATTATGTATTTTGTGACTAAATGTACCATACTAGCGGTGATAGCTTAGTGAATGAAGGTCTACCTTCGACGCAGTTGAGAGTTCAAATCCCAATTATGTTTCTTGCAAAACATGTAGTAACGTAATATTTCTGCTTTTTGGTTAAGGAAAACATTGTGCAGAAATCCACATGTTCGAGAATCATTTCGGAGGTATGTGATACACCAATCCGGACCGGGCCCCGCGTTGGATTATGGCCTAATGCTTATGACGAAAGTGAATTGAGATCCGTGCTCAGCAGTAGCTCTGCGATTCATCAAGCAGAATGCCAACATTACCACTTACTTAGTCATACATTTTACTTATCAGTTAAGTATTAGATGTACTTAGTAGGTTTTGTGTGCCAAGATCATTTTTAAACGGTAAGATTATGTAATTATTACCAATGTAACACTTGGGAATACCACAGCATTAATAATTGTAAATACGCATATACCGCTGAATACAATGCATCCGTTTCCACTGTATTCTAGTAGCTATTAATAAGAACTAATATTGTTATTATAAATTTTTCATTGCTTTGTACTGAATCCGCTAGGCATAAAAGTAAAACGATACAATGTATACAAAATAAAACTGAATGTGTTCAGTTCGGTTTTGTATACCAGTCTGTCAGAACTAAACGGTATAATCTGTGTTCCGGTTTGCAGGGCACTGTTTCCAGCCAAATTACTGGGCATAATTATGAGACTTTAGAGCCGATGTCTCAAGGTGACGAGCATAGTGCTGTGCTGCGCAGGATTATGCGATGCGGTTCTGGGTGGCACTGTAAGTGTTATGGGCAGGCGTAGCGCTTACCATCAGGTGAAAGACTTGCCAGTCTCTTCCAAGTCTCTCAGATTTGGAAAATTGGATTAAAGGCTTCCGACCATTGACTATATTATTAGGTAGTTCTGTATTTATTTGAACCTTATTAACATGCAACTTTTAAAATTACGTTCTCATATACACGAGAGGTAATTCATTAACAATTAAGTTGTAATAATCAATCATGAACTATGTTATTTAAACACCACGCAAGATTTTTGCAATAAACACATTTATTGTGGTTTCAACTATGAAGGCGTTGAGTACTATTTTAGTGGTTTTTATGTTAAGTCATATTGTTCTTAGCATAAAGTATTATAATGTTACGGTGGAGCCAGCGATGCGACAGCTATATGACTTTAAACTTGACCACCCAGTAAGTAAACTGAAGTAAACAAACTTTGTTGAAATTATCTGTAGAAAACTGCAGAGACGGGCCGGGTAGGTAACATGTTGGACATTGTTTAATTTAATAATGAAGCTAATTATTCTTTTCCAGTTTCAAATTTATTATACTCGTTTGGCAGTGTTGCCCGTTCTTTTTGTTTTTCAGGTAGATCTATTCATTTGCTGAAAATTCTCCTGGTCTACTGATTTTTCACATGAATTTACTTTTATTTCAAATCCTGTTTGTGTCCTGTCAGTGAAATGATTGCGTAACTTGCGTATCACATGTCAAAATAGATGAGACTAATTATATTTTAAGACCGTAATTGCATTACACACTCTATTTTCGTGAATAAATGATATTGTATTCTATTCTGTTTTTTCATATCCAATTTTTTATATGAATTTAACTACCAATTCGCCTAATGGTAGCTGATGTAGTCGAAAAATTTTACGTTATCAAATTTAGAAGAAGTATGTAGTTCGCTTATTAATTAAACCACCACCAGCCACCGGCTTGTTTGCCATTACATTTATAAAAAAAAAAACTCAAATGTCAATAATTTTCAGGAACCAATTGGGCTCATAACAACTTCTTCGGGTGAACCAGTCGAGATCAGAGATACAATCCAATTGAACTCTGATCAGTTTTCTAGTCAGCACCACCTGGATCTCCATACTAACTTCGATGCTGAGAGGATACCAGAAAGAGTGGTGCACGCAAAAGGCACAGGTGCATTTGGATATTTGGAGATTACAAACGATGTAACCAAATACACTAGTGCAAATCTTTTCAATAAAATTGGGAAGAAAACACCGCTTGTTGCTAGATTTTCAACAGCTCTAGAAGGTTTAGGCGGATCTGATCTTACAAGAGAATTAAAGGGCATGGGTGTAAAGTTCTACACTGAAGAAGGCAACTTGGATCTTTTATGTCTTCAAACGCCTGTCTACCTCTACAAGGACGCAATCAATTTTAATCCAATGGTACATGCCTTGAAAAAGAACCCTCGCACTGCATTAGGTGACCCCACAGCGTTATGGGATTTCCTAACTCTAAGGCCGGATACCCTTCATACCTTCTTTTGGACACGGTCAGACTATGGTTGTCCGAATGGCTACAGAAAGATGGATGCTTTTCCTATTCATACTTATGAACTTAGTAATAAAAATGGTGACAGACATTATGTGAGGTTTAACTTCAGAACGCAGCAAGGACTAGATAATCTTACAGCTTCTCAAGCGGCAACTATACAAGGAACAGATTTAGACTACTATGTGAGAGATTTATATAATGCCATCGCACGAAAAGAGTTTCCATCGTGGCGACTAGAGATGGATGTATTAACTTTAGAAGAAATAAAAGAGCTAGATTATGATCCATTCGACGTCACCAGACTTTGGAAAAACGGCACTTACAACACAGTGCAGATTGGTATTGTTACTCTAAATAAAAACCCGGATAACTTTTTTAGATCTATAGAACAAAGTGCACTAAATCCTGGAAATCTTGTTCCCGGAATACCAGGGCCTATTGATCACCTGTATAAGTCACGTAGAGTATTTTATAGAGACACTCTAAATTATCGTTTGGGACCAAATCATAATAATATTGAAGTCAATTTGCCGAAACACGCAAAGACATACGTTCGAGACGGGGTACCTCCTGTAAGAGATAATATGAAAGAAACTCCAAACTACTATCCGAATTCCTTCAGCGGTCCAATGCCGTATGTGGATGAAACAAGGCCTGATGAGAAATTGGTAGTGTTGGAAAGGCATGCTGTAGATTTTCAATCGCCCGCTGATTTCTACAACAATGTCCTTACGAATGATGCTCAGAGGCAGCGATTGGTTAACACTTTAGTTAGCACCTTGGTTCCTGTCACTCCTCCGGTTCAAGAGAGAGCCGTCAAGTTCATGTATCTAATTGACCAAGACCTGGGGAAACGAGTAGAGGTAGGAGTTAAGGCAGGTATCCTAAATGCAAGAGCAAGTCAATCTGGGTAGCTTTAAACGCTATGCAATCTTTGAAGAACTTTACTGAAATATATCTTAATGACTTATTGTTTTATTTTTTCATACGTAGTACTTTCTTGCAAAATGCAAACCTGTATTATGCTAAAAAATTAATTATGAAATAAAAAACATAACCCTTTTATATAATAATTTTATTGATGATAATATCACGATATTTGGGGCCAATAAGTTTCGATACCGTCAATAACATCAATATTTCATCAATATTGGATCACGATATCGAGTGTCGCCTGATAATATTGTAGGTGCAATAGGTCCTAGTGTTACAGCTTAACATATTATGTCCACAAATTTCAGGCAAAAATCATTCTTCAACTTTTGTAGGTTGCTAAATTTATTTTTAAATATTACTAAGTAACGAGACGAGCATGTCGTTTACCTGAACCTGCCCATAACAGCTACAGTGCCACCCAGAACTATCCATTGTGGAACTGCACTGCGCTCGTCACCCTGAGACATCGGGTGTAAAGTCTCATATGACTAGTAATTTCGCTGGAAGCAGTGCCCTTTAAAATGGAACACAGTAATGTTTACACACTACTGCTTGGCGGATGAATATCGGGCAAAGGTGTGGTACTTCCCCAGGCAGACCCCTACCACTGCTGAAACTAATATACGTTTCTAATATCCTGGCAAAACATATGTACGTAACAACAGATTATCCGGTACTGTATTAACATTCGTTAGTAATTACTGATAATATAAGGATGCAATAGCTCTTTTGCTTGTATTGTTTTCCAATCATGGATCGACTTGTAACGTGCATAGTTCTTTTATTGGTGGCTGTGAAATGCGTAACCAGTACTTACTATTTGAATTACACGGGGGACTCGAGTGCAAGGCAGCTGTGGGATTTCTCACGTGACCATCCGGTATGTATATTGTTCATTCATCATACATCGGGCTATAACGTCCTACTTTTAAAAGTCGGGCAGCTCAGGCTTGAACTCTATGTTCTAGAGAACATATGGTCAAGAGCAGATAGTTCCGCTTTTGATCTCAGTACAAATTTTCGTAGGAGCAATGTCTGATGGTCCGTATAGGCGCGGGATGTCTACCTGATGGTAAGCGGTTCTCGCGGTCTATATTATGGACATCAGGATCCCTTGTCGTCTTGATCACGTCTTGATATTCACAAAGACACACCTTAGTTGAGATTCATATTTTAGCATGGCAATTTTAACCAAGTAGGTAAGTACTTATATTTTTTCGAGCTTTGTTTTTTTTTGTTTTACATGTTTCAGGTACCCATAGGAGTACAGACCAGTAGTTCCGGGGAACCGGTGGAAGTTAGAGATAGTGTCACCATCAACAGCGATACATTCTTCAATCAATATCACATTGATCTAGGGACACACTTCGACGGAGAGAGGACCCCAGAGCGGTTTGTTCATGCTAAAGGAAACAGTGCTTTTGGATACTTCGAAGTTACCAATGATGTCTCGAAATATACCAGTGCTGAGGTGTTTAATGGGATCGGAAAAAAAACACGCGTTGCTGTACGATTTTCTAGAGCTATCCCTAGCCTTGGAGGAAGCGAGGTTGGCCATGATAACAGAGGTCTTGCAGTCAAACTTTATACAAAAGACGGAAACTTAGACTTACTTTCTTTACATGTGCCGGTTTATTTGTACAAAGATCCATTAGACTTTATATCCGTTGCCAACTCCCTAAGACGAAATCCCCGCACGAACTTATTAGATGCATCCGCGATTTGGGACTTCATCACTCTAAGGCCAGCTATGTTTAATGCGTTTCTATGGCTTCTCTCTGATTACGGTAGCCCTGACGGGTATAGAAAGATGGATGCATTCGCAATCCAAACATTTGAAATAAATAATAAAAACAGCGAGAAGTTTTATGTAAAATTCAACTTTAGAACCGAACAAGGACTGGCCAATCTCACTGCTGCTCAAATCATGGCTATAGGACCGAACGATCCTGATTATTTCACAAGGGATTTGTATAATGCTATAATTGATAAAAATTTCCCCGTCTGGAGATTAGAACTAGATATAATGACAGAAGAAGATATTAAAAAAATTGATTACAATCCATTCGATGTCACTGTTCTCTGGAAAACCGGGACGTATCAAACTGTGCCTGTTGGAAGACTAGTTCTAGATCAGGTAGTTAATAATCACTTTGCAGATTCTGAGCAAGCCGCATACTCTCCTGGTAATTTAGTTCCTGGAATACCGGGACCAGTAGATTTCATGTTTAAATGTCGTAGATTTTCTTACAAGGATGCCGCTAACTACCGCCTTGGAGTGAATCACAACAACATTGGGGTGAACATGCCTATATACGCTAAGACTTACAACCGTGATGGCAATCCTCCACTGAGGGAGAACATGAATGGCGTACCAAATTATTATCCAAACTCTTTCAATGGGCCTGCGCCATATGTGGACGAACGTAGACCAGAGCGGTCATTGTTGGTGATAGAGAGTAATGCGGTAGACTTTAACGAGCCTGCATACTTCTACAATCACATTATTAAAGATGAAGCTCATAGACAGCGCCTGGCAGATAATACCGCTACTTCATTGCAGTCAGCGTCCCCTAATGTAGTTAGAAAAGTTCTAAAAATGTTAAGATGGATTGATAAAGATTTAGGTAACCGCACTGCACATTCATTGCGTCAGCTGAAATTAATTGCAATGACAGTATCTAATGAAAAGAGATGGGAGCAAAACGCCCTGTGCTATGAAAGATCGCCACTGAAATCTCCGACAAAATATTGACTGGACCAATAGTTAGATCTTGTATTGACATAACTATTGATATGGTACATTTTAGATAAGAAAGATATTATGACTCTCTATCAATTTATTTATTTATTTATTTGAAAGTGTATAAAATACGACTATATACGATTTTTGGTTTCTTTGTCTTTTTTTATTCCCAACATGTAATAGAAACTTAATAAGTTAGTTTAATAACCACCCGGCCCTCACCCGGGTCTTGTGGTATGCGTAATGCATTCCCCAGGTAAAAAAAGGTTAGGCTGTTTTATTCAAATGCAAAGCAATGTTTTATTTTCCCCTTTACTTAGTAGGTAAGGAACGTGTATTGAGATTTATGTTACTTAACACTTCGACTGCTGAGCCGATTTTCTTGTTTGGTCACGTGTACGGATCTGCACACACCGTTGTGTTTTTCCTTACAGCTAACACCACATTTGTGTTTTCCCGTACTCGCAGCAAGTTATGAAATATCGCGTCAAGTTGTGTTTTCAGCAGTGAACGTGTTAAAATATGTTCTAAGGTAGAATTAGCAGATTAATCCATAGTCATGGTTCTCAGAGTTGATTTCAAAGGCTCTTTTACTGACTTAAAAGTTAATTTGACTTTATTATTACATCTGTGGTTCTCTAACCTCATCCAATCTGTATATTTGTACTAATAAGTCATACAAACCTGCTTCATCAGCTTATGTAAATAGCTCTGAGAGGAGCCGTTCCGCGCTCGTTGTTTCGGAAAACCGCCCTGCTCCCACCCCAGGCTCGACCGGCGTCCACTCTACTGGAAGCTGAGCCTGCTATTTATACCTGGACCACACCTCGGACACTCCATACAAATAAGTAAGTTTGATTACTTTGACGTATAATATAAGTACTAGTGAGAGTCCTCTTCTGCAAGAGACCGCCTGGGGCAGTACTACACCTTTGCCAGATATTCATCCGCGAAGCAGTAGTGTGCAAACATTACTGAGTTCCGGTTTGAAGGGCATTGCTTCCAGCGAAATTACTGGGCATATGAGACTGAAAGCCGATGTCTCAGGGTGCAGTGCCGCGCAGGATTATGCAATGCAGGGTTCTGGGCGGTGCTGTGACTTTTATGGGCAGGCGTAGCGCTTAACATCAGGTGAACAACTCGCTCGTCTCTTCACTCAGACAAATAAAAAAAAATACTTTTGTACACGCGCCAAATGCGTAAGTACCCAATCATAGTACGCGACCAAATCAAAAGACAACCCGCTAGTATGCAGGTTTATATAAACAGCATGTCTATTACATTTGTGCGTGTAGTAATGACTGTCCTCGCAATTGTTGGCGATTGCGGGTGCGCGGGGTGGAGAGTGTCCTTTCTGGATGTACTACTATATTTATTCTGGGCATGGAGCCTTTAAATGTTTTATGATTCATTTGTAGAACGAAGGTGACCCTTGCAGAGGTCGTATATTTACTTTAAGAGAAAGTTAGGTACATTTAACATCCTTTTATGAGAAATAACTTAAAGGATTTCACATAGGTGTTTATTAAATTTTGTGATGGATTTATGAACGCTTTCGTTTTAGATTGTTTATATTCGCGTTGTTATTTCATTTTAACTCTTGATTCAGAATTTTTTATCATTGTGTGAAATACACCTCATTTAGATTTAATATAAAATAACAGATTATAAGTAGGGTAAGAATAAACTTTACAAAAATGATCTGTGATTTGAAATAAGCAACGGCACCTTGCTGAAATCATAAGGTTTATTTAAAACCTTTATTGCTAAATTGCTAATTTAAATGGAAACATTTCATAAATAAGACACAATATTTTAATGATACATGTTTTCCATATTCCTCTGCAAACATTGAGCTATAGTATCATATGTCTCTCTGGTAGTTTGCTTCTGAGCTGCTGCTTTCAATTTCTTTAAAGTACTAGCGACTCTCCTGGCTAAGTCTGGTTCCGCCAGAGTAAGTAATTCCATAACCTTCAGAACAGTTTTTGGAATTACATTTTCAAGTGAAGCTGCTACGTTATCGGCAGTTCGTTGCCTATGGGCATCGTTTCCCAGAATATCGTTGTAAAATATGGATATTTGTTCAAAATCAACAGCATTATTCTCCAGAACTAATAATTTTTTCGGCTTCTTTTCATTAACATACGGAACAGGTCCGTTGAATGTATTTGGATAGTAGTTAGGATTATCTTCCATGTTTCCTCTCACTGGTGGAACTCCATCTCTATTATACGTTTGCCTGTACTTTGGCAAGTTCACTTCAATCCCGTGGTGATTGCTTCCAAGACGATAATTCTGAGTGTCTCTATAGAACAGCCTTCGTGCTTTGAAAATAAAATCTACCGGGCCTGGTATACCAGGAACTAAATTTCCAGGACAATAAGCGCTCAGTTCTGAATCTTTGAAGTGATTAATTTCATTTTTATTTACTACCAGACGACCGATAGTCACTGTACGATATGTACCGTTTTTCCAATATGCAGTAACGTCAAATGGATTATAGTCAACTTGTTTTACATCTTCGGCGCTCAAGAGGTCCATGTCAAGGCGCCAGGAAGGATAGTTGTTGGCAGCTATTGCATTGTACAAATCTCTAGAATGGTAATCAGGATCTTCAGCTCCCACTGCCAATGCTTCAGCTGTTGTAAAATTAGCAAGACCTTGTTCAGTTCTGAAATTAAATCTTGCGTAATACGTTTCGCCGTGTTTATTGCTCAATTCATACGTATGAATGGGAAACATGTCCGTATTTCTATATGTCTTTGGTATTCCGTAATCTGACATGAACCACAAGACCAGATGAATTCTATGGGGCCGCATGACATTGAAATTCCACATTGCGGTTGTGTCTCTGAGATTGCTGATCGGATTCCATCTAAATGTGTGAGCTGAATGGGGGAAATCTACAGGGTCCTTAAACAAAAAGACAGGTGTTTGCAAGTTTAATAAGTCTAAGTTTCCTTCCTTGGAATAAAATTTCACAGCCAGGCCCCTAAATTCCCTGTTAAGATCGGTTCCTCCCACATGCTGCGTAGATGAAGAAAACCTTGTTACAACTGGCGTTTTTTTGCCGACCCCATTGAAGACTTCAGCCTTGGTGTATTTAGATACATCATTGGTAACTTCAAAATAACCATACGCGGCTATTCCTTTTGCGTGGACCACTCGTTCTGGTATTCTCTTCCTATTAGCGTGCATGTTTAAATCCAAATAGAATTGGTTGTCGAAGAAGTCGCTATTTATCGCAATTGTGTCTTTGATTTCCACAGGTTCTCCCTCACTTGTAGTCAATAATTCAGGAATCTGTAAATTTAATCGAACAAAAAACTAAGAAGGATGTATTAGTCTAATACATCCTCCATTGTACACTGTAACGGGATACCATGTAAAAAAAAGACTCATAGAGTGAGTAACACAGAGAGATTAAAAGTTTCTTCCCTATAATAATAATAATTATTAATTTTGAAAGGTAACTGTTTGTCTTTTAATGTTGCAGTTCAATAGTATGAATTTATCGATTCGACTCCGTAAAATAAAAGTAATTCTACATAATTACATACCGGGTGCCGTATTTTGAAGTCTTGTAACTGCCGGCTAGTGGCATCCCTTGTGTCATTGTCATAACGTAGCCCCACTACTCTTCCAAGCACAAGCCCAAATATCAAATATACAGTTTTCATGATCAAATGCCGTTTTCACGTCGAGACACCACTTTATAGCCTTCGTGCGATCGATTAAAAATAATAAGATTCATTTACATGCTTTCAGGAAGGACGTAGGTAATGATTTCGTTTCTTAATTGTTAAAGGTGGTGATATCCACTACCGGTTCGCTGTTCGGATTGCCTCGATACTGTGGTAGCTAATGAAATTAGATTGATTCATCCAGATGAGGTGGGTCACTTCTGCAAGAGACCGCCTGGGGAAGTACCACCACCTTTGCCAGATAGTCGTTTGCCAAGTAGTAGTGTGAAAACAATACTAGGGTGCTGTAACTGTTCTGCTTACCGTCAGGTAAACGACTTGCTCGTCTTTACTTAGTCAGTGAGAAAGAGTCAGTGACGGTGTGGCGAACAGATCTAAATGAGGTCGGTAGAGTTTAGACACGAGTGGCGCAGGTGGACGCTTGAACTCATGAGTCGGTCCAGACAAGATATATGACGATAATAATTTTTACGATAGGAAAAATAAACAGTTCTCGACGTCAAGCAATAATATACTGAGATTTTGTTAAAAACTAACATGTAAAAATATAAATAGTTTACAGTTTACATCACATTGCTGTTGCCGTCGAAATTGGAGCAAAAAGGCTCGGTTCTGACGTAATGTCTATCCATCTAGAAGACCCACCTTCGACGTGTGAGTTAAGAGAATTACGCTGATTACACATTCACTACGCAGATTTATACAAGGTGTAACCCATATTACGACGACAAGGGTGGGGTGGGGTTTTAATAAACCATACTGTACCTAAGTGAAATGTATACGAATGTGTGTATGTGTGTGTCTGTTTATCTATCTATCGATGTACTTAGTAGATGTTATCGTTGGTTCCTACAAGTTTTTAATTAACTTTTTTGTTTTTTTTTTTTTATTTGTTTGAGTGACGAGAGCCACCAAGAACTTTGTATTGCATAATCCTGCGCGGCACTGCACTGCGCTCGTCACCCTCAAATATCGGCTCCAAAGTCTCACATGCCAAGTAATTTCGCTGGAAACAGTGCCCTTCAAACCGGAACACAGTAATGTTTGCACACTACTGCTTGGCGGATGAATATCTGGCAAAGGTGTGGTACTTCCCCAGGCGATCTCTCGCAGAAGAGCCTTCCTTCTACTAAACTTTATACTAGAATAAGTACGTTAGTGTAGGATGGATTTGTTGGAAGGTCGTGATGCTGTCCACTTATGATTGTCTATGATGCACTGCATTTGAATTTGAATTAAGTATGTTCTTTATCTTTTGATGTGCGGTGTCATTGAATTGTTTAATATATTTTCTCTTATACTAAAATAATGTTTTTTCAAGTATTATTGGTTCTAATTAATTACTATAGCCACTAGTCCACCCTATCAGTGGTAGCAGAGCGTGGTTACATGAATATCTAGTGGTAAAATGGAAGAAGCATATTTAAAATAGTAAGTAAATGAGAAAATAAAAATTTTAAGATGAGCTCGAGTATCAGAAGCATAGAACCGTTGACAAAATCAAATTACGATACCTGGTGCTTACAAGCACAGGCGATTCTCATAAGATACGATTTGTGGGAATACGCTAGTGGTGGAAAAACGTTAGCGGCAACTGCGACTGCCGAAGAAAAGAGTGCGTTCCTAAAGGAAGACTTAAAGGCAAGGTCAGAGCTACTTTTACTTATATCTCCACCAGAACTTAAACAAATTAAAGGATGTAATACATCCAAGGAGGTATGGGATAAACTAAAGTCTGTACATCAAAGTTCAGGGCCGGCAAGAAAGGCTACGCTATTAAAGCAACTAGTATTGAAGAAAATGACTCCACAAGAAGATGTGAGAGACCATCTCAGTAATTTTATGGATGTAGTAGGTAAATTAGAAGACATGGATGTCAAAATTCATCCAGAGTTATTAAGCATAATGATGTTGTACAGTTTACCTACAAATTTCGATAGCTTCCGAACGGCAATTGAGTCGAGAGATGCTCTGCCAAGTCCTGACATTTTAAAAATAAAAATCGTAGAAGAATACGAAGCAAGAAGGCAAACCGAAGCGAGTGAACCTCAGACTTCAGAAGCTTTCTACACAAAGACGAAGAAAAAGGTACAATTTTGCAAGGATTGCAATAAGAAAGGGCATTCCACAGAAGCTTGTTGGTCGAAGAAGAGAGCCAATAATCCCAATAAAACTAAAGGTCAAGAAAAGACATACAACATCTGTTTAACAACAGGAGTGTCGAAATGCAAAGGCAATTTATGGTGTCTTGACAGTGGCTGTACGTCACATATGACGGGTGATAAAAGTATACTCCATGATTTAATTCCCGCGACTGACACTCTAAAGCTAGCTTCAGAAAAGCATACGACCGAAGTTAAAGGGAAAGGAAAAGCCGAACTTTATACAAAGGATCGACGCTATAAAATTAGTCTTTCTGACACATTATATGTACCTGATTTGTCGAATAATCTAATTTCTACAAGCAAAATTACGGATCATGGCTATAAGGTTCTATTTGAAAAGGAACAAGCCAGTGTCACAAAAGGCGGGAAAACTGTATTAAAAGCTAACAGAAGAAATGGATTATACTATCTTGAATTTGATAAACCGGAAGAGACAGCAAACTTCACGCCTAGTGATGAAAGCGAAATTATGAAATGGCACAAGAAATTAGGTCACGTCAATGAAAGAGACCTAAAAGAAATGGTTAAAAATAAAATGATGCGAGGACTCAACTTTAAAGAAAAAACTTTGGGTACCTGTGAGACTTGTATCAAAGGAAAATTTTCCACTCTACCATTCCAAAGCCATTGACAAATAATCTCTACCGAAGTGCTCCAGATAATTCACAGTGATGTGTGTGGCCCATTTGAGAATGAATCAATGGCCGGATCAAAGTATTTCGTAACATTTATTGACGATTATACAAGATACTGCTGTGTATATTTCTTAAAAGAAAAGAGCGAAGTAATCGATAAATTCAAGGAATTTAAAAACTATGTTGAACTATTTCATAAGAAGAAAATTCAAAATCTACAATCTGATAATGGAGGCGAATACAGGTCTAAAGCGTTTGACAAATTCCTCAAAGATAATGGTATAAGCCGAAGACTATCTGCACCTTATACCCCACAGCAAAATGGTATGAGTGAAAGAAAAAATCGGTCGCTGTTGGATAAAGCCAGATGTCTAATGCTAGATGCCAATATTCCTGCAAAATTTTGGGCAGAAGCAGTAAACACTGCAAACTATTTGATAAATAGAAGCCCAGCAAGAGCTCTCAAAGGCAATTCCCCATATGAGAAATGGGTACAACGAACACCATCAGGAAATCACCTACACGTATTCGGAAATAGAGCGTTTGTGATGAACAAAAACCGAAGAGGAAAATTCACAGCCAAAGCCACAGAAGGAGTATTCTTGGGATATGCGGAATATACAAAAGGTTTTAGAATCTATATACCCGAAAGGAATGATGTTGTTATCAGCAGAGATGTGAAAGTAATCGAAAAGATGCATTATGGCGATACCCCTGCTGAGAAACGCGAAGATTTTACTCCAGAACCTGAAACAGAACAAATTGAAATTGAAATTCCAGAAAAAAGAAACAAAATTAATGAGAACTTACCTTCTCAGGAACCTAACCCCCTTTATTCCAGCTCTAGTCAAGATCCTGTTGATGAACCATCTCCCTCAAGTGGAAGACCACAAAGAGACGTGAGACCACCAGCGTGGACTAAAGATTATGAGTTAAGTCGCTGTGTGACCATGTTTACATCAGAAAATAATGACGACTATGACTGCTCTTTACTCACATACAAAGAAGCTGTGACTGGCACCGACAAACGAAATTGGGAGAAGGCGATACAATCAGAAATGGATTCATTACAGAAAAATATCACCTGGGTATTAGTTGACAAGTCAGAAGCCAAAGGACACAAAATACTGTCAAACAAATGGGTATTTCGGATTAAAGATGACGGTACGTACAAAGCTAGATTAGTCGTACGTGGATGCGAGCAGAAAGGAAACCTGGATTTCGAAGACATTTATAGCCCAGTAGTAAGTCAATCTGCATTAAAAACTTTATTAGCAATTGCCGCATCTAAATCTTACTGCTTCATGACATTTGACGTCAAGACAGCTTTCTTATACGGAGAGTTAACAGATGAAGTTTATATGAAATTACCTGTTGGCTATGAGACTGACTGCAAAACTACTGAAGTAGTTTGTCGATTAAAAAAATCGTTGTACGGATTAAAACAAGCTCCATTTACATGGAACAAAACTTTTAACCAAGCGATGTTTGATTTGGGATTCAAGACAATCAAAATGGATCGATGCGTTTTCATAAACGAAGATAAGTCAATAATAATCGGACTATTCGTTGATGACGGACTTGTCATAGGAAAAGACAAGAAAAAGATTGAAGTTATTTTGAAGAAACTTGAAACCAAATTTGAAATGAAAAAGAATGAAAATCCAAGTACTTATCTGGGTATGGAAATAAAAAACTCAAAAGAAGGAATAATTCTTACTCAGAGATCCTACATAAACGACATACTGGAAAAATACAATATGAAAAATGCCAAACCTTGTGACACGCCCGCAAGTAGCGATTCAAAGTCGATACAGGAAACTGTCCAGGAGAAGGAATATCCCTATAGGGAAGCAGTTGGAAGTTTACTGTATCTGTCTACCAGAACCAGACCAGATATCGCACAAGCGGTCAATCTAGTTAGCAGGAAGGTTGAAAACCCCACTAGAGAAGACGTCACAAAAATCAAGAAAATTTTCAAATATTTAGTGGGAACCAAAGAGAAAGGCATTTTGTTCAAACGAAATAAACCGATAGAGAAAATCGATGCTTACAGCGACTCGGATTATGCTGGAGACCCATTGACGCGAAGAAGCACTTCTGGCTCCGTGCTAATGATAGCCGATGGACCAATATCATGGGCATCCAAGAGGCAGCCTATAGTAGCGTTATCATCGACTGAAGCTGAGTATATAGCCGCAGCAGACTGTTGCAAAGAGGCATTGTATCTCAAATCTCTATTAGAAGAAATAACCGGTTTGGACATAAAAATAAATTTGCATGTTGATAATCAAAGTTCGATTCAGCTTGTGAAGTCTGGATCTTTCAACAAAAGGTCGAAGCACATAGACGTGCGGTACCATTTTATCCATGAACACTTCGTGCATGGATTAATAAATATTAGCTACTGTCCCACAGAAATCCAGTTAGCTGACGTAATGACAAAACCATTGTCAAAAGTAAAATTTGAAAGACACTGTGCAAGATTAATGCATTTAAAGTAACGTGTTTTGGCAACATGAGTGAACATCAGGAGAAGGTGTTGGAAGGTCGTGATGCTGTCCACTTATGATTGTCTATGATGCACTGCATTTGAATTTGAATTAAGTATGTTCTTTATCTTTTGATGTGCGGTGTCATTGAATTGTTTAATATATTTTCTCTTATACTAAAATAATGTTTTTTCAAGTATTATTGGTTCTAATTAATTACTATAGCCACTAGTCCACCCTATCAGGATTCATGTTTGTCGAGATCAAAATCTAGTGAGTAAATTTTGATGCAGTTTTCGCTGTATAGTAGACAATACAATTTTATGGAGACCGCAAACTGATCTGGTGATAGAGATGGAAGTTTATAACCTGGGAAATGCAAAGTTCTGACGAGTAACTGGAGTGAAACCGCGCGAACGCGGTGAAACCACGAGGGCAGCAAAGCAGAGGGGATAATCTACACTTTCAAAAGCTGATTAATGAAAGGAATCAAAAATCATACTGTATCAAGGAAAATTTCATAGTCGGTCAAAGTCATTGGTGATATCGTCGTTAAAGGATTTTTGCAACCATACTACCGTAGGCATAATTCTGAAGATGACGTTGTAGTAAAAAAAAAAACATTAAAAAGTATGTGGAGAAAAATTAGCGCACAAGCCCCATTAATCACGTGGTATGTTCAAACTTTGTGAGAAAGGTTTTAAGGGTAGTTTGTTTCGTCCCTTTCTTACATAACAAACTGAGCTACGCGTCTCTTTCTAACACACGCCGAGAAAAGTTTTACTGCGTGATTCTGAGCAAATAGATACTTAATTTTTATTTATTTTTGCTAACAAACACAGTTCATATATCATAGGTTAATAATATTAGTGGCAAAGTACGATAGATTTATATATTTGGCTTTATTGTATACGGTTTAAATACTATGAAAAAGAAACAATGGTTTTGAATTAAATTTAGCTGGCAGGCTATTTGAAGCATTAGCTTTTTGACACGCAATTGTGTGTGTGTAAGTGTGTGTGTACCTATTAGTATGGATCACAGGTTTGGATGGGTGTTTGTATGGATCGAATCTTCCGACTTATTATAAACCCGTTCCCGTACAATGGTTTTAAAGTGTGACTTGAGTTGAGTTAAGTTATGGATTTTTATCAAGTTCCGATGACAATAAGGTAATAGTGAGCTGATCTGATGATGGAGACTGAACTCCTCAGTAGATTGGTGGAGTCAACTGGAATTAAACGTATTTAAAAGACCATTCCATACAATTATGACGCTTATACATAAACAGCCCTCGTGTAAGCAGAAAAACATAATAATGAAGAAAATAAAAAAGTTAAACAAGAAACAAAAACCTAACTGCGAAAAATACTGAAACGTGAAATCCAATCGTTGCAGTCAGATCTTGACTGCATTTTATTTTTCAATATTTTCGCATTTGGGTTCTTTGTTTTTTTTTATTCTTTACGATATGATATTTACAATCTTTGGTATTTACAGTAAACTTTTAGCTGGAAATAATACAAATTTTACAATCAAAAAACATTAATTTGAAGAGCTAACAAGCTTAACTAGCTTTGAGCTTTGTACTGTGTTTAATTTTGTTTCTGGTGTACAATAAAGAGTTTTCTATTCTATTCTATTCTATTCTAAATATTATTCAGCGATACACTTCAAATAGACAATGAGAGCTATAACCTATCTCATTTTGCTTAATATTGCATAATGAAGATTAATAGATCTTATCGACCATCGATATTTTAAATTAGGAAATTTTTAACAATATAACATTTATTCATTCGAGAACATTTTATTGTCAGGGTAGATAATATTATATTATTATATTATAACACAAATTATATTAAAAACTAGCTGTACCCTGCCACGCTTCGCTGTGGCACATTCGCACATTCGCTGATATGTCACTGATGAAAAAAATAGAAAAAAACAATCCTTGATGCGGATTATATATCATGCTAAAATTTCAGCTCGATCGGTGCAGAACTTTTTGAGTTTTTGAAGCGTACACAAACCAACATAACATTTTTATATATATACATAGATAAGACTTACCCAATTTAAAAAATAAATCAGCAGCTTATTAATTAAACTTTACATCAGTACACACATCAATTCATCTAAAAACAACACAAAAGGCGATAAATAATTGGTTTAGTTTATTCTACACAACAGAAGCGCGTATTCGGTTTCTCCTTCTAATATATCGTTTCCAGTGTCTCCTTGATGTCTGGTTTAACAATAGAAATATTGCATGAGGCATAAGTCTGAATTCGAACACATATGTTATAAATGTTAAAATTAAGCGTTCTTCACTGCTTAGCATCGTATAGAGTTTAACAAAATAAAGAGTATATTTACAGAAGTAATACACAACATTTGAAATATCACAGAGCACGGCTACACCAACTAGTGTCGCGACATAGCTGAAATGTCTCTTAGACTTCCTCTTCATATAACACGAGTTTAAAGAGAACACAACCTTTAAATAGAATGATATTGAAATGGTACCAATAAGCAGCACACAGAAAACCTGTGATAATTGCCATTTTAAAAAACCCCTATTGTTTACACTGATTTCGCATGAAATCACGATCAGTGCTGCCATTATTAACGCAGAGATGGCCACTATCCTCTTTCCATAGCTTATTTTTCTATTGAAAAGGAAGGCCAGCTTCAGACTTCCATGGTAGAACAACAGCAGCTTGACATACACCAGTATCGTCGCGTTCACAGTCCAGCATAGAGACGCGACGAACAAGAAATAACTGATTGTATATTCATTTTGTGGAAACAATAACGAAAGTAAATGCAAAGTTCCGAAGATCACTTGATTTATGTTAATGTAATTATGTAAGGTTCTCCAACGTGGTACCAACCACCACGCTGTTAGCAATAAGACGCAACACAATATTGATAAAAGCAGTGCAACTGTATCCACTATACTGTAGAAGAACATTTTTATTTGAATTTATACCAGAGTCGTCTTTATTATTGGCGTTAGCAAATTGCACTGCAGATATGGAACCAAAACAAAGCTCATTAAAATGAGTGCAAAGCAAATCATTAATGTTAGATAAATTAAACAGTGTCCTTATCGTATGTTTCTGGTGTTCCGTGCACAAAATGCGTAAACAGAACAATCTACACTAATATTATAAAAAGGAAAAATGAATTATTCGTAGATTATTATTTTATAATTATTTTTGGTGTGTAAAGAAGTCTTTATGACCAATTTAAACGTTGATCCCTGATCATAAACAATTCTTTGTAAACCAAAATAATTCGAAAATAATAATCTATTAGCGAATACGTATTATTTTTGGTTTGTAAAGAAAGAAATAATAATAATAATGGTCATTAACACTTCTTTACAAACTGAAAATAATTCAAAAATTCTAATTATTAGCTATTAGATTATTATTTACTTCTTTAGACAGTATACATATGTTAATTACTGCAAGTACGCCACCCACCCTACTATCAAAAAATGTTTTTTTACTGTCCACCCAAAGGTTGTCTGGAAGAAATCGCTTTCAGCGAAAAGACCGCCCATGGTACTACCCTTGTTTACATATTGTAATTTTTCTGTACTGTGTTTATTTTTGTTTCTGGTGTACAATAAAGAGTTTTCTATTCTATTCTATTCTATTCTACATGACATATATTTAGCTCATGGGAAGCGTTCGGTGGCGATTTTATTTCAGAATAAGCAAGCATTTGTCCGCAGTCTCACCTGGTGGTAAGTGTCAACACGGTCGATGATGGAGCATCCTTGCCTAGAAGATACCTATTCACCCTTGACCTGAAGACTTTCAGATTATAGTTCCATGATTTTTTTCACCCAAAAAGTGCTCAACGCGACTAAAGAAGTATTAACTTCAAAAATGTTTGTGTACATATAATGCCTGTATGCCTGTTTGTAATGATTAAACTCAAAAAAATAATCTATTGTACTAAAATATAATAATTGTGGGGGGCGGACTCTGCAGTTGAATTCGGAAATAGCATTTTTAATCATAACGTAACAATCACACAAAAATGATTGTCACTGGCCTGATATTTTTAATGGACGTATAATAATTAGCTGGTTTAATTATACCTATACGGGTGTGTCGTACAAATGTTAATTTATACCTTTTGTTATAAATAACTTATAACTGTCGATAAAATGTGTAAACTCATATGCGTATACTTTTTATGTATTTTTTGGCAGACGCCAACGAAATAAATGCCTCAAAAATTAAAAATATGATGATTATGATACGTTTAACAAAACGTAATTAAAAATTAATATAAATTTTTTTACTGGGTATATCAGACTTTATAGCCGATATTTCAGGGTGACGAGCGCAGTGCAGTGCCGCGCAGGATTATGCAATTTAAAGTTCTGGGTGGCTCTATAACTGTTATGGGCCGGTGTCACACAGTCAAATAAAAAAAAAGCGGTGGTGGTACGAGATTGATGAAAAAATAAAACAGGCCACGGTGCAAGTCTTGCCTCGTCATCATCATCATCATCATCATCAACCCATAACATCCCACTGCTGGGCACGGGTCTCTCTTCACTTTCGTGAGGAGGTTTAGGCCATATTCCACCACGGGGGCCCAGTCCGGATTGGTGGATAACATACCTACCTCTGAAATAATTCTCGGGTAGGAATGTGGGTTTCCTCACGATGTTTTCCTTCACCGAAAAGCGAGTGATAATTACGTACATATGTTTTACAGAAACACATTGGTACGTGCCTGCACTGGGATTTGAACTAGCGGCCTTCTGATTGGAAGGCGGACGTTCTCCCACTAGGCTACCACCACTCGTCTTGCCTCGCATTACGATAAAATCCCACTTCGAAGACGACATTTTGATAATGAGAGTAGATTCGGAATGACTGTAGTTACTTAACACATTTTCTATAAAGATCATTTTCAGATGATAAAAATGGAATAGGTACCTTAGTCGAAACCAGTTTGGGACAGATTCGGTCGGAATATTAACGAGTTCGCCGAAACCAATACGTGTTTCAGCCTTCCATTTGTATTTTATCTCTATTTATTCTGTGAATTATTTATTACGTGAATATAAGAGTCAGCTTTATCTCCGTATGAGTGAATTTCGGTTTTAGTGGATCACTTTGGAATTGGGACAACTATCTATTACCTGTCTAGTATAATTTATACATAACTAAAACTCATTTAGAGTGAAAAGTTTCGCTTATTCCGGGAAATTAAAATTTCATAGCTTTTATTTTATTTTTGGCGTCAGACCAGGTCACTAATTTAAATGATAAATTACGATATTCTGTAGACACTGACTCTGTTTACACTAATGCAGCCGATTAATCTAATATGTCTATAAACACTTCAGTCGTCGGCTTAATTAGCTTATTTGGTGCTTTAGTATTAAATCTATATAGTTATGAAGGTTTATGAAGGTATCTACAGAATATCGTAAACAATGATCTACAAGAACAAAGAATCCCCACGGCAGCGGCAAGCTTGTCGTGTTTTTTTTTGTGGCCATTTTGGCTGTCCTAATTAGAAAACCAAAATCCCGATTATATATTATCCCGACCTTCTGGTCTGCGGGGCTATACAGCACGGCGCGGATCAGCTCAAGTTCATTTCATTTTGACGTTTGATTGCCACAAGACTCGTCATTCGTATTGAAATGACGAGTCCCGTGTCAATCAAACATCAAAATGAAACGAATTCAAGCTGATCCGCACCCTGCTGCATAGCCCCGCTGAAATTTGACACCCTGAACCTGGCAACCTTAGTTAAAACTAACTCACGATATTTGACCTACACAGATATCCATTCATGGTAACACAGTAGGGGTTGTAAAATAAAGCCCCCCATATGTTTCCCCGCCCTTAACTTGGTTCTGTGTGTGTCTTTAAGGCGCAGTATTGATCGGGGTCGTTGACACCTGCTGGGAGCCTTGCGAGAGAAATGTCTTGGTCCGTGACACGTTACCGTGTTAAGTTACGAATGCAAGCTTTACATAAGCTCTGGAGGCTATTATATGTAACTACTCTGCAAGTCTGCACCTTGCTGTCTTCAATTTTCAAGTAGGAATTGCAGAGTGAAGAGTAAGGCTAAGATTCAGAGGTGTTTAACAATGTGGTGCAATAATATTGAATACCAAGACTACTTAAGCAGTCTTCAAATAGTAATTTCTAAAAACTCTAAAAAACTATATAATAAGTGAATCATAAAAACAGTACCGAATTTATGACAAAAATTATTGTTATCGAATCATCGTATATATGAGGGTTTTTACTGAAATGTTGGTATTTACTTTAATATGGCAGATAGACACTTAAATTTTATAGATTATTAGATAGACCTGAAAGCGGTCTTCAAATTGGTTTTTAGTAGCCACAGAGAGAGGTTTTTTCCAACAGTTACCTACCTGCTCTAAAATTTCAAATAGATAGAGGATACTGAAATATAATAATATTATTTGAATGCATTCAACATAAGTAATGAATATACCATCCAATAGCATGCTACATATAAAGTACATGACCTCACATAGATAAACCCAAAACGTGAAATAAAATCACGTACTTTAGAACACTAGAACCGGCCATGTTGAAAACCGTGAGGGCATTCAAGCGAAAGTATTTATATCCACCTACCTTCCGATATAACTTGGCCTTCACCTCCCCGCGGGATGTTTATAAAAATAGAATTTCTAGAGGACAAGGTGTAGAGTAGCGGAGATCTAGCTTAATTGGACGGTTGGTATATTTACTTTTGGCACCTTTATTGACACAGCTGTTTAGGTGGAGTATTGTAACGTTGCAGGTAGATAGCCCTTTTAACTTACCCTTGTTAAAGTGAGCCGGTGTAGGCATCGGAATTAGGAATTTTGGTAGTAGGTATCTCCTAATCTTTGGAAGCTAGTTTTCAGTAGATGGTTACTGTGAGTCATTTTGAGTCTGCGATGTATTATGCATAACAAGTATGTACCGATCGACATATTCGTCTAAGCGAATCTTTAAATAAAGATTTAAAAAAGTATGTATATTTATTTTTCAAAATTCTGGTTCATATAATTGGCAGGCCCATGAAGTTTGCGTGCAAAATATTAAAACTTCTGCAAAAAGGTACTTCCCGTACCGGGAATCGAACCCGAGCCTCCTGGGTGAAAGCCAGGTATCCTAGCCACTAGACCATACGGGATTGTGTTTATAAGGTTGAAATTGCTGAATATTTTTAGTAACGCATACTTTTTAAACAACACAATTTTCAATTTGATTTACTTTATATCAATTTTAATTTAAAACAAATTATAAATTATGCATTAATTTGGATTAAAAAATTTAAAGATTTGAAACTGCTCCATATTATTAATCCTAGTACTAAAACTAAAGTAGTTTGGAAAACAAGTCAGTTCTATTTAAATTATAGTTAAAATTATACAATAAATAAAAAATATAACCAATAATATAAGAAACAAAGTATACATGTAGGTCTGTATTAATAATTATAATTATTTTCTTTATTACTGACGATTTTATCAGTTTGAACATTTTACCGCCATCTAATGAGGTTACTTGAAACTAAGTTCAGTTAAAGTTTCTAGTATACTGATTTACATAGAGGTTCATGGCAGAAAATGTAGATGTCGCTAGTTACGTTGAAAATATATAATGTGTTTTTTTAAACTTAAGTTTGACTTTCGCTGTGTTGAACTGATTGTAGAGTTCTACCCAAAATATAGGTGGCGCTTATAGCAAACCTTGAAATGTGTAATTTTTTGCCGAAACCACAGCGATTGGATGTAATTCGCCATTTTAAACAAACGTTGGGTTTGCACCTGTATGATGACATAAATAATTCTAAATGCATAGGTAGTTGACCTTTAGGCGTAAGACGGATCAATGCAGCGCAGCACGCGGCGCTGTCTCTTTAAATATATTTTGTATGAAAAAAGGCATCGAGAGACGTTATGCGTGGCGCCGCATGACGTCATGCAGTGCGCCGGACCTCTTCAGTGGGACTGGCTGCTTAGAGGTCGTTCACTTAGTAAGCGGTACGGCTGCCCGTGCAGTGTAACTGCAACTGTGAGATAAAAATATCACCTAGCCACCCATTTGAACACCACAGCCAGGTTCTTTTCAAAACTTACTTTTATTTTACGTTTTATCTCTATCATATTTTTGTACCAAGTTATCGTTTTTTCATTTTTAGAATCTTTGCTGGAAAGGAATTAGTGACACTCGGAACGTGAAGACGATTCGATTGGCGTAAGAATTTATCAAAATCGTCCCACGCGTTTGGACTCTTGAACGCCAGATTAAACAAACACACACATCCCTACTTTCCCTACTTTTTTTTTATATTATAAATGCGAAAGTAACTTTGTCTGTCTGTCTGTCTGTTGCTCTTTCACGCCTAAACTACTGAACCGATGTCCAAACTATGTTCCATGTCAAAACTATGTCATAGTGTACTTTTTAATGCGAAAAAAGCATTGTAAGGGTTTGAAATAGGGGATGAAAGTTTGTATGGAAGTTTCGTCATTTTTGAAGCTAGAGCTTGAAACTTATTTTTTAGGCACTTGATTAGATATAAATAAATTTGGCATTCAAAGTTTGTAAGAATTTACCCTTGAGGGGGTAAAATAAATATAGGGGATGAAAGTATGTATGGAAATATGTAAGGTTTCGGCTAAACCATTGCACCGATTTAAAAAAATATTTCACTAATGAAAAGCTACATTGACAGCGAGTAACATAGGCTATATTTTATCCCCATATTCCCGCGGGAACAGGAACGGGTGAAACCGCGGGGCGCAGCTAGTATACTCATAGACACAATACCTTCCTTTGCGTCGCGCACTCAAGTACAAAAAGACACCCTTCTTTAGGACTTCGTTGTCACTGTCTGTCTGTTTTTAAAATATTAATCTATTTTCTACTTTTTTCCTTGATTTGTTGTGTACATTTACCTCTATTTTCATGGCTAGGTACAATCACCGACAAAAGTTGCAATAGTTAACAAAATATACTTACCCTAACTTGAAGTTAAGTTTTCTGTAGTAGCGAGCATTTCTCAAGACTTATCTATAAAGTTTTTGTGTAAACATACTGAAAGTTTGGCTATGCCCTGCAACCTTTGTCGCTGACTATACATGTCATTATCATCATCATCAACCCATAACGTCCCACTGCTGAGCACGGGTCTCCCCTCACTTTCGTGAGGAGGGTTAGGCACTAATCCACCACGGGGGCCCGGTCCGGATTGGTAGATAACATACCTAACTCCGAAATAATTCTCAGGTAGGTATGCGGGTTTCCTCAAGGCGTTTTCCTTCTCCGAAAAGCGAGTGATAATTACGTACATATGTTTTTACAGAAACACATTGGTACGTGCCTGCACTGCCTTTGAACTCACGACCTTATAGGAAGGCGGACGTTCTCCCACTAGGCTACCACCGCTTTTACTACACATGTACTAGACTAAAATAAAAACGACGGTATATAAATATGAATATCTCTTTATTTAACAATAAACTATAGACAGGAGGTACCATTTACACTTAATAATAAACTATTTGCCACATAAGTATATAGTTACGGTAGGAATAGTAATATTAATTCTCTAGGTAGATATAACATTCATTTATCTAAGTATAGTGACACAAAAGTACTAAAAACGATTTCTAATTCACAGTTAGAAGCGTAAAGGAATATATTTAAGATCGGATTTGTATTAATAGTGCTTAATTACTGGGAAGAGGATATAAAATGGAATGACAGACATCAAAGTCAGATAAGGTATAACTAAAAAACAGTAACGAGATTATCATTGAATCATCGATGATTTCTAAGGACTGATTGTTTCATCAATTGTTAAATACTTTACTACTACACAATTGTATGGATAAAAACAAAATATAGTTACTTTATTCTCTCCATACAAAACTGTTCATCAACTAGTTAGAAATCAAAAAGGACAATAAATATATATTTCTAGATTGATAATGTAAATACTAGAAAACAAGGAGCCAATAAGGTATTGTAGACACTTTAAAATTGGTAACATGGACAAAGATGAATAGAATGATTAAATATTAGAAGATAACTCTACAGATATCAGGGATAGTGAAATTTGCCAAAATGGAACTTGCTTGGACAGAAGAGAAAAACTTGTATGTTAACGCTCTTCTAATAAATTTAGCCTTTAGATAATGAGCTATCATGATTTTTACTAATCAACTGATGAAATTGATGTAAGACTGCATAAACGTCTTTATCCCATTGACATAAAAGTGTATCTAAAGCACAAGCAAATTCCAAGAAGAGATTATTTGGGAAAGGCTGCTAATGCTTTTGTGAATGATGTCTCTTAAATATTAGTTAGGTACTAGATGTTGACTAGAATAATTGTAGATGAGAATTAAGTTTTATCTACACGCTTAAGAAAAACTTTTAGAAGTACATCGATCTTAATTATTGCACATGAACGAACAGTAGTGTCGATTAATTTACTATTAAATAGGTTAAAATTGGATATTCATTAAGAGTTCGTATTGAAAATTTAGTTTTGCTTCGAAGCGTTGATTAGAAGAGATGCTATGTAAGCCGTTCTGTATGAGATATTGGATTGACTAACATTGTTAGACTAACATATTGAGACGAATTTTCATATTTGCATCAATATGGTTTTGTACATTCAGAATTTTGTTTTAATATACTATGATCCGTTTTGTTCCTATTATATTGCAATAGACAATTTTGTGGCTGACACTGCAATTGTATCTGGTTAATGCATTTTATTTCAGATCCTTGTAGATTTACTTTAAATATTTTATTTGTGGCTTTTTATTTCATTCTTGTCTCTACGTTCTTCTTGCCTAGGATTTACATAGTCCACTTTTGGTATTGTAATTAAAGTGCGAAATCCAACCTTTTTCGCATTAAATTTAATTTAATTTTTAAATCAACATCATCCATATCATCGTCACTAGTGTCAACCACTTTAACTTTTGAAATTTAATTATGACTGATCACTGATTGCTCTATTCTACTAATTTGACATTTAATTTTTTCCTCGTCTTCACTTCATAAAATAAGCACTAACGGCATTAAAGTTTTATTAGAAATATTAACAACTTTGAATTGATGTTTTGTCATAGAATATTCGTCTCAATACGGCAATCTGAGGGTATAATATTGTGTGTTTATTGAGGAGAGTCTCGTCGCCTCCTTCCAGGTCCACCAGCGTAGTTGGCTGCGGCCAGGCCCATCAGGTGCTTGGCTTGGAGAGCTCCGGAGTAGCCGCGGCTCAGGCCGAGGTCGAGGGCTCGCTTCTCGCTGGAAACAGACATTATAAAGTCAGCATATTGGCAGTAGGAAATCAGGTGGTTAAGGTCGTATTTAATCTTATCCTGACGGTCAGCACCGACGTCGGTCATCCGTTCCTATCGCTATGAAAACCGTTGTAATGCACACACGCTTTCGTTGCGATAGCTACGGATGACCAACGTCAGTAAATGACTAAATACGACCTAGTGTATAGAGAGCGTAACGTAGATATACACCTAGGTGTATATGTAAATAAGGAGTTCCATATATACACTTAGGTATATGTATTATTGTGTGGTGTTGCAAAGAATACGGAACAAAAACTTAGATGACCTATACTTATACAAAATATTTTGCAATAAAATAAAAAAAGGGAATGTGAATAAAATACAGGAAACAACATAATAAAATGAGGGAAATAAAATGTTGGATTAAAAATTGGATAAATTATTTTGAATTGTCTTTTGAGCTAGCAAAATAACTTCCAACGTACAACTATTCTACAAAATAATTGTGGGATGGTTATAAAATGAAGCCCTATTTATACAAAGGCACGAAAACATTCCAAACAACAAACTTGCGTAAAAACGAATGTTCTGGGTTTCAGGCTTCATGTAAGTATGCATGACAAAGCTAAATGTAAATGTCTCCTCGGTACTGAAGAGTTTAGAATATTTTAACGCATTCCAGTTTCAGACGTTCGTACACAAGCTAAGCATAATTAACAAACTAAAGAACCAACATAACAAGATATAGTATTCGTAATTACGTAAACATTGATTGTTTTGCATCAATGATTTTTATTATTTAGCTAAAGAAATCACAATACACGCAGAATGGTGGAATACAAATGAGGTACTCAAAATGGAAATCTAGGGAAAGCGCGAGCAAAGTTTTTCTCACTTTTCCACCCGAGCCACGGCATAAATCTAAAATTAGCAACTAACAAATGTATATGCTGAAAACCAGCCCTGTGTAGACTAGTCTGCACAGTACAGTGCTGAGCTTACCCCAGTTGCCAAGCAATGCTATAACTAGATAAGTACTGGGTGCTGCGCGATCACATGGCAGGTTGTTTCGGGCTGTCTGACCAGTTTGTCGTGTTATCGTGAAGCCTCTAGTTTTGTTTTTTTTTTTTTTGTGATTTTTATTGTAAAAGCATTTAATGGCAATAAACAATTTATTATCATTATTATTATTATTATTATTATATTACTATAAATATGCCGATTACTGTATTGGTACCAAGAGAATCAAGCCAATACGTTCATCTAATTAATAAAGACGTCAAAACAAATCAAGTGGTAGGTATATATAGGAGACTTATAGAAATAAGCTATAGAACAATTAGATAACATTTTGGAAAATAGTATCTGAACAGATTCTAATGCGATTTTCAGTAATACTTCGATGAACAAATTAAGTGACATGAAAGGATTTGGCTATGATAAAATGTATGGAATAAAAATAATGGTTCAAATTCAGTTCCAAAAACGTTAATAAACCAACTTTTCACATATTTGAGTGAGGCAATGTATGAATGAGGCGACTCTAAGGCGAGAAGGGTTATATAAAACGATATTGACTTTTAAGGGTTAAACAAAAGGAAACAGTTACTTTGAACGCACGATTCAAGAGATATAACATTACGAAGGATTAAATTTACGTCACTTACTGAAATTAAGTCAGTATAATAAAAGCACGTACTAAAGAAGAATTCGGGGCTCAAGTGAATACAAGGAAAGCCGGCGGATTATCCAGTATTATGGATAATTTCTATGCGTAATCTCAAGCTAAAAATTTAACTTCACGCATGAAACATAAGATTACGTAAGGCTACGTTTATTTTAATAAAGTATAATTTATAAATGCAATAGTATGCCACTGCTAACATACCTAGTAATGTCATCTTTGTAGCTGTAAACAAAAAGACAGGTTAGAATTAAATCATTTAAATTAACAACTGTGAAAAATGGGACATAATAATAATATATTTTTTTAACAAAAGAGTTAAGTAAACTTAAATATTACACATGGAAAGTAGGTTAACAATGAGGCGAAACCAGGAAATCAGCGATAATCCAAACTAAGCCGAGGCATGTGTGTCGCAATTTTGAATAGGTGCAATAATGACCAAAAATACAAAGGAAAAGTGCATAAACAAATTTGGAATGTATAGAAAGTTTTTCGGAAGCTAAGTGAGATGTTGAATGGGTTACATGAGTAAGTATTTCTATTCTATTCAATAAAAAACTGATTCGAACTTCATTGTAAGGGGTCAAGACTTCAAGACAAGAATATCACAGTGTAAAAGTCGTTTATTTGTTTGCATACGCGTGGTATCTGAATTGGTGCATTTGAAATAATATGTGAACAACAAACAAAACACCCAAATGTACACCTTGTAAATTTACACCCAGAAGTTGGCCAATTTCAAAACTCTAGCATTTAATATTCAAGAACAATCAAAGAACGGGAACATTCAAGAACACCGAAAATTTCAAGCGTTAAACAACTGGTTTTAGGAACATTACCAAAGTTTTGACCAAAATTGTATTTAGAGTGACTAAAATAGGGCTCATAGAGCTTGCCACGACGGGCCCATTTATACTTCTGATAGTGGTGCTATTCGCCCTATTGAAAAAATATATTTTAGGGGAAAGGTCCAAATATAGAATTGTGTGATAGTATAAAGATAGAAGATTTACTTTTCCATTTTGCGTTCAATTTGGATGAGATTTCCGAGACGGTTCAGCATGTCCATGATTTCTTCTGGCTCATAGGGTCCGTCATCACGGTAGTAGTTGCTGGGACTGAAAAGGTAAATAAAACGTTCAAATTGATCAAACAACAGCAACGCAGCGTTGCAGCGTTGATCAAACCTTGAGATTGATCTTTAAAATGACATTTATGTAATACTTAATAAGGCTGATATTTGAGGCGGTAATATCTCAGTTCCGTCTTCAGATCACACGTTACAGGGAGTACGTTTGAAACCAGCTGATCGCAAGCGTGAGCATGAGTTTCCAATGAAGGAAAAATCTTTTTGAGTAGCCCAATAGCACAGGCTAATAAATCCTCTTTGTCTATAGTGTCCGTCTGGCTACCTACCAAGGTAAAAACTCTGTCGCCAATCGGAGTATTCTCTTACCCTGGCTAAGAAAGTTTATGACCACTGACTTAATTACCACTTGACACAAAAGAATGCACTATTAATTAATTGGATTTACTAATTACAGCAACAGTCGCGTCATTGACGGTGTATTGGTTGTCGATCGACAAAATTGTTCCCCACTGCTCTGAATTATGTTGAAGGTTAGTCTAGGTTTGATCTGGCTTTAGTTTTAGTGCCCAAGGACATTGTACCACTACCTGGGGTAAGCCGAGGAGGGCACGGCTAGAAGCAGGGCGATGAGCACGCAGCTCGCGAGCACGCAGCTAACTCGGACCATTCTGGAACAAAAACACAAGGCTTTATCATAACTGTTTCATATGGCGACTTCAAACTACGACGCGATTGGTAACTTTCTTCTTTAGGTATCTTCTAGGCAGGCATGTTTCACCTTCGGCCACATCGTCGCTTCCCATCAGGTGAGATTGTGGTCAATCGTTTGCTTAGTAATTAATAAAAAAATAAGGAGAGGGTTATATATAAAAGAAAGAAAGTCGAAAAGAAAACTGTTACTATTATTAAGAACATTTATTTATAGAGAACATAAACTCAACTGCCAATATAGCTCACTTCACTCTTGTGATTATGACGAATCCATCAAACCGTTTAAGGGATAGGATGAGCTAAAAGAGCACACATACATAGATATCGAAATATATAAACCCATTTGGTCACTCTGCTAAAAAAAAAAGAAAACGGAATAAGAACGAAGGGAGTAAACTAGGAAAATTTATTGGGAGGAGATGCTTAACAAAAAATAAAGTATCTAAAGTAGATTCACGGCCCTGAAAATATCTGATGCCCGAATATAACCGAGAAACCAAGGAGGAACATCAAACAAATTCTCCAAAACCGACTGCTTTATCACAATTTGCATGTAATACCGATGCTTTTCTATGCAGTTCGTGATAAACTACCCAGAAAAGGTGGTTAGACGCAAATCGTAATAAATCGCTCGACATTATTTCTACTTAGTCACTGTCTGAAGGTTTATTTTGTAAGTTATGGCAGTAAGTATATAAATTTCTTTATGTTAACAAAATTTTTGATTCAAATTATTATTATTTATCGTAGGGGAAAATTATGAAATATATAATAAATGATGTAAGTACGCCACCCACCCTACTATCGGAAAATGTTTTTCACTGTCCATCCAAAGGTTGTCTGGAAGAAATCGCTTTCAGCGATGAGACCACCCATTGTACTACCCTTGTTTACCTATTGTATTTATTTCTGTACTGTTTATTTTTTGGTGTACAACAATGAGTTTTCTATTCTATTCTATTCTAGGGGCATATGGTGTAAGTGATTACAGATTCGCTAACTAATCAACGAAAGCAAACCATAGTCACGTAGTCTACAATACATACAACTGAAACAAAACATGACGTGCAATCACAGAATAATAAAAAAGACCGAAAAGATAGGAGAAACAATTGAAATTAATGAACTGTCAAAAAGCGATATGTGTCAGAAAAACCTTCGGAACGCCTCCGATAAGTGAAAATGGTCCAAATTCCAATTCGCTCGATCACAATGAACGGGAAAAGACAAGCCGCATAAAAAATGACGAGTCGCGAACCCGAATCAATGACAAAAGTGACCTTATTGTTACTGAACACTTTCCTTAGACAAGCTTTTAAGGAAGTTGCAATGTTTTTATTTCCGATGATATTCCCGAATACATTAATAACCATAAGCGGACATAGTTTATTAATAGAGCGTTCAGAAGTGAGATTCTACGAGTGGACAGTTTTGATTATTTCTTTCATTTACTGTAAAAAGTTCCAGGCATCTTTCTCGGAATATTAAAATATAAATATACCATGACGATATCGCGAACCATCTTCTTTAACTCTATCTCTGGTTTTACTAACTTTCCGATTAAAAATGCACGCTCTAAGTCTAGCTTAGAAAATACTTTGGTTAAGTACCAACGATAGGCTTAGAAAAGCCTCCAGCAAACCTAGACTTGGTTCAGAATAGCTATACTTAGCAGTTCCGACAGGCTTACAATCGGATCAGTGCACTAGACCTGTGTTGGAAGACCGACCGACCACGATGGGGCGTTCAGACGTAGAATAGTTACAGAAGCTTGCGACAGTTGGATTGAAAATGCTATTTTATTTTGGATAATTAACTATTGCTAGATTAAAACAATTGAGTATATTTTAATACGTTGCATATTATTCTGTTTCTGAAAGTTACAATGAAAACGGATTAAAACTCTTAACAAAAAACAAACATTTTAATTTGTACGGAAGACTTTAGAAGATTAATTGAATCCAGAAAATAATTTAAAAGAATTTAGTGGCTTAAAGTGAGTGGATAGAGTAAGTTGACAGATTATCACTATGTCACGAAATTGGGGCTAGTCATAAATTGAATTAAATGGATTGTTTTGGAGTCATTTTTGTTTACAATAGAAGAAAGCCACGTACACAGTCGTACACCCAACCATCATAATATCAATAGCACTTTTTTCTTTCTTTCTTAATTCTGACTGTCCTGCTTACTGGAGAAAATACTATGCCCGTTCAAACAAACCTCGGTTGCATGCACTTCGGTGGCGTCAACGACATAAATGACTTAAGCCTTTGAATACACCACACAATACAAATACCTATCGTAGGACACTATTGTGACGATCACTATTGAACACCTGGTGCTTATATAAGCTAAGTGGGCTAATAACAGCACTAGACTCAAGATTTGAGTACTTACATTTAATTGGGTATTGTTATTAATAGTCTAAGATCCGGCTGCAGGATTAGTGCGTTCATCGGTTTTTTGCTGAAAACCGAATTTTTATGTATATTTATAAATAGGAGAATATATATTTATCAAGTTGCCTAGCAAAATTTGGCCGCCAGTATTTTTAATTAAATTATTTTTAATTGATTTTTGGGAAAAAATGTCGTTGACTTGTTTTTTAAATAAAATAACGTCTACATCACGGCAATTTAAATGAAGATTCAAAAAAATCACGGTTGCCGTTGCGCACTTGGCCGAACCTCTTCGCAGCCAGGTGTAAACAGGTATGATTTCGATACACTTTATCTTTTATTGAAGTGATTTTTTATTTATCGACGTACGCGTGAAATTTTATAGCAATCGTCACACTTTTCTAATAATGATTTTTTGAATAAATCAATCTTCAAATTTTCATAATATTGAATCTTTAAAGAAGTATTTAACTAGCAGTTTTAAAAGGTCCGTATCAAATTAATAGCCGTAAAAGTTTTGCGTAAAGTTTTAACCAAGGTTTCACTGCTTTTCATAGACGAACTTCGCCGACCAGACTTTGCCAGACTTAACCGCAATTAGGTTTACAAAAAATTAAAAAGTTCGCTAGGAGTATCCGAGTACATATTTAAATAATTCTGCTAGAAGAGTTTTCATTGGTCGACTATACTAAAGGCTTGCCTAGAAATCTATATATATAAAAATGTTATGTTGGTTTGTGTACGCTTCAAAAACTCAAAAAGTTCTGCACCGATCGAGCTGAAATTTTAGCATGACATATAATCCGCATCAAGGATTGTTTTTGTCTATTTTTTTCATCAGCGAATGTGCCACAGCGAAGCGTGGCAGGGTACAGCTAGTAAAGAAATATTTTTTGAAGTAAAACTTCTTTACGCACGCTTTACTTGGGGAGAAAGCTGGTGAATGCGTTACGGAAAGTGTGATCGGGCGAGGCGAACGGAAGTTGAGAGGGAGATATAAGTTAGTGAAGATAGAATGAGAGAGAGTTACGTTTCGTATATTACTGTAGGGGCAAGAGAGAGAGAGGTGCGAGCACACATTTTCTTTCTCTCTTTCTCTCATAGCGAAGTTTTACTTCAGTCGTATGGTTTAAAACACACTCTTTTCGCCGGTCTTCGGTCGGTTTGTACTACCCTTGTTTACCTATTGTAATTCTTCTGTACTGTGTTTATTTTTGTTTCTGGTGTATAATAAAGAGTTTTTCTATTCTATTCTATTCTTTTTTTTTCGGTGGTAGCGATAAATTCCATTTCAAGAGCTTTTTAATTTCTCATCAATAACTTAATTTTTTTTTTCAGTTACCGCTGTAATTTATTAAGTTTTTCTGTGACGTCACATCATTAGTTACAATTTCCGGTGACCCTACGAGTACGCGCTCAGAAATTACCCATTGGCATCGAAGATAGCAAACGGTGTGATTTTATCGCATCCGACCTATCAGCGCCAATCAAGCATGATGTTGACAAAGCCCTCTTTACGTCTAATTACGAACAGATTCCGTTACGATAATAGAGGCATCATAGATTAGAGATAAAGGCCGTGATTCGATCGGCCAGCTCGTGTATTGAATGTCGATTTCTAAATGTCATGTTGCACTGTCTGTTGTTATCTTCGTTGTGTGTCATTTTCTTGTGTTGTTTTATTGTTGTGTGTGTGTTCATGTTTATTGTAGTGTGCAGTTGCGTCCGAATAAATGTTTTTTTTATTTCTTTCTTTCACTTCATTGCAATGGGAGGCCTCTTCTGAAAGAGACCGCCTGGGGAAGTACCACACCTTTGCCAGATATTCATCCGCCTAGCAATAATGTGCAGACATTTCTGTGTTCCGGTTTGAAGGGCACTGTTTCCAGTGAAATTACTGGGCATATGAGACTTTGAAGCCGATGTCTCACGGTGACGAGCGCATTACAGTGCCGCGTAGGATTATGCAATGTAAAGTACTAGGTGGCACTGTAAGTGTTACGGGCAGGTGTAGCGCTTACCATTAGGTGAACGACTAGCTCGTCTTGTCACTCATTCAAATAAAAAAAAGTTTACAAAATAATTAAAAGCTGGATTGTAGTAGTAGTATTACCAAACTTCCTCACATTTTGTTTATTATTAAATTCTTCATTATATTCTAAAAATTTGCCAAAAACTGTATATTAAAAATATATATCATCATCATCATCTTTAACCCATATCGTCCTACTTCTGAACACGGGTCTCCCCTCACTTTCGTGAAGAGGGTTAGGCCATAATCCACTACGGGGGCCCGGTTCGGATTGGTGACTTATGGTGCATTATTTTAAAATATTATACGGAATGAAAAGACTAACGAATCATTACATTTCGAATTTAAGGACGTTTTAACTATTGAATGCTCTCTTTGATGTCTCATGAGACAAGTTTAAGTTAAAGTTTATCGTGAAAATTAGTAGTGCTTTTGAGCTATCCGAAAACTTTAGGGTCAAGAATACGTGGGGTCTGTCCAAACTTTATAAGCGTCACATACATTAGTGACCCCTCATGTCCGATGATTAAAACTCACTAACGAATAGTGTTTTAATGCCATTGAAAAGTGTCACTATATTTGCTAAAAACCATCAAAAGTGTAATTTTTCACTCACTATTATAGTTAAGCTGTGCTTTAGGTGAAAAACAGATCAGTTAAATACATTTTGACAACGCCTTTATGTATTATTAGGCATTGAGTGACGCCGCACCTCTTTAGTGTGTCTTGCCGCTTAGAATATTCAATTTGTCAAAATGTATGTTATATAGCTACATTTTTAAAATAACAACCAAATAGTTAAACCATATACGTTACAATGATTTCACTAATGCAAACCCATTTCCCCGATATGTTTTCGTGATAAAGTTTTCTTTTGTGTACAAAATACGTCTTTGTGCAATATTCCAATTAAAATTGGTTCACGTTCAAACCCCTTTAAAAAGAAAAATAGAACTACCCTACATTCTTCCACATTAGCGGTAACGTGAAACACCGAGCAAACAAACGAAGCAAACTACCGCTGCAAACAATTCCCTCGTTAAGACTCGTAGCAGCACTCATGCCGCTACGCTTTACGTAGGCAGTGCTCGTAGATACGTCTACACTTCTACAGTGGTCTACGTATCGTAGACCTAATCAATCGCGAGCTCCAAATAGAATTTTCGCCGCCGTAAATTTTGAATTAATATACTAAATACGTTTGTAAAAGGTATGTGTGAAGACTATATTTCTGATGAATCATTATATATGATGATACATTACACAATGGAGGACCTATTTTTATATCCATCTGTGGGGCTCTAATATAGTCTCCATCTTCGGATTTATCATGCGTTTGCATTCGCGTATACGCTTTTATTTTAATTATATTTATTTCTAATTTAATTATAATATAAAAACTAGATAATATAAAATAATTATGTAATGTAATTTACGTACATAACATTCGCTTTTGGGTAAAAGAAAACATCATGAGGGAACCTGAGAATTATTTCTGAGGTAGGCATGTTATCCACCATTCTAGACTGGGCTCCCGTGGTGGATTATGGCCTAATCCTCTTCAAGAAAGTTAGAGGGGATCCGTGCTCAGCAATGGCCGGTATGGGTTGATGATTAAGGTAATCTTTTACCGGTTTATTGGCGGGATGGAATTTCTTAAAATTAAAGGGGCTTGAAGTGTGGACTTCTTGCCTAGGCAACCAGTATCCTAGGTTTTTTTTTTATTCCAATGTCCTTTATCTAACCCCACATACAGTAGTATATGCCTTTTCCTCTTGTGGGATTGGCAGAGATTATATATTTCCACAGGCTACGATCCAAGCGGAAAGCAGTAGGATCAACTCCCTGACAAACTCTACTGGTTTCTGGAACTCAAGATCAAGGCTGTGTAGGATCCATTCGTAACCCTAGCTAAAATATGAATCATAGACTTTTTAATATTTTGACAAGATTGTATGTATCTGTAAAACTCTACACAGTACAGATGGTATACGATTATACATCTATATACATAAAAATGTTATGTTGGTTTGTGTACGCTTCAAAAACTCAAAAAGCACTGCACCGATCGAGCTGAAATTTTAGCATGATATATAATCCGTATCAAGGATTGTTTTTATTTATTTTTTCATCAGTGACATATCAGCGAATGTGAATGTGCCACAGCGAAGCGTGGCAGGGCACAGCTAGTTGCATATAAATCTGGTGTCATTTCCAAGCTAGATCCCCCAGTATTGTTTACAATTGGGAAGCATTCGGGGAATACAATCGCAATTCCCCTCGCCTACAGTTGGCTTGAATTTGTAACAAAGGCAGACTTGTTTGTGGATCTGCTGTGAATTTATTAGAATTAGTTATTCAGTGACGGAAGTTATGATGCATTTGCCTTTGAATATGACAGCGAAGTTGGTTCTAAATTTATGCCGAATGCCAAGTATTGAAACGTGTAGCTGTACCTGTGGTGGTTTGATGGTATAAAATATATTATACTGCAGTGTATGTGTGTGTCCGAGTGTGTGAGTGTTTGTGTGGACGTTATTTACAACCTTGGATTGAGGAGTTCCGGAACAAACGCCGATAAATCAAATGTAAAACCAAATTAATTTTTTGATAGTCATATTTCTCCCTGCAGCAAATTACGTTAAAAACACACTAAAGAAGGCTCCAAAGATGGGCAGTCGGAACTAAACGCAATTTTTAATTTCACTTTTATTTTGCATTTGGTTTATTTTGATCAGCTTGCTCTGCTGAATACGTGTTTGATAAAAGCTTATCTCGAAAAATATATCTATATTTATCAACATAAACTTACATTCTATTTTATGAAAGCGTAAGATAGTTATGCTTCCGGCTACCGTCGCCGAGCTTAAAAGGATATCGTCATAAAGTGTCAGTTTTCAAAGTGCTGTTATAAAGGTTTCTCTGCCACCATTTTCTTTGTCTCCAACTAAATAAACAATGAAAAGTACGAGCCTAACAACTACAGTGTTTCAGGAGATTTCAGTTTCTATCTCTATTTACGAGTAGATTGTTTTCAATTAGAGAAGGCTTTTAAGCTAATTTTTAACTTTTGAATAATGTCTTAGATTTTCTTATCTATTTTTAGATTAAAGATAGATGAGTGATATTTAAAATATGTAAAGATATTCTTTGTGTGTTTGTTCACAGCTTGGTATCGGCTGGACGGATTTTGATTAATTTTGGTATTAGTATACTTTTCATCACTACTAACGCAGGAGGAAACTCAAATTTATATTTCTTTTTGTACCTCACAAAGTTTGGTCTCCGAAAAGCATCTAATAATGCTAACTATAACCACAAGCTTATGATTCATTTTGGTTTTAATACATACTTTACATGATAACTAATTCGAGTACTCTGACATAAAATACCGCAAGCACCGCAAGTAAAGCTATGTAACATAATTATCGTTAACCCATATCACCCCACTGCTGAACACACACACACACTTTTTTTTAAATCTAATTAAAAAAAAAAAACACAATTTCGTGAGAAGGATCAGGCCATAATCCACCACAATGGCCCGGTCCGGATTGGTGGATCACACACAGCTGAAATAATTTTCAATAGTATAACATGTGGGGTTTCTCAAGAGGTATACAATTTTTTTCTATTTTCATTACTTCTCAGAGCACCTAAAAATTCTCTCTCACCCGCGTCTTACTATCTAAGCTGAAGTGCTTTTCAAATATTTTCTCAGCGGATGTGGGACCCCGCGGCTCTTCTCAAACTATGCAAAGTCACGAGATAACCTAAGAGTTCCATAGTCCAAGATAAAACTACCTATCTATGTCCTAAGGGAGAACATGTTGAGACAAAAAGACCCTTATTCCGTCAGAGATGGATCGCGGAGTACAGGCGGACCCTAACGTTTATCTTGATGACCTTTGATTGAAACACTAATCATGCTTTGTGTTGAAGTCTAATTGATTGGAGTACTCTGTTGAGTAAATAGAGATATCTATAGAAATACATTGAGTGGAAGCTGTATCCAATAAGATTAATTGTAGTCTTTTTACGTAGGTTTAGGTCTTAATATCATTAAATACTGTAAGTCATGTCAATACAGTAATATGTGTTTTAAAATCTAACAAGAAATCTATTAAAAGTTATATTAAACAATATCCACATAAAAGTCATGTCAAGTCATATCAAGATTTATTAAAAAAAATTGAAATGATATTAATAATCTATATATATATATAAATGTTATGTTGGTTTGTGTCCGCTTCAAAAACTCAAAAAGTACTGCACGGATCGAGCTGAAATTTTAGGATGATATATAATCCGCATCAAGGATTATTTTTATAATTTTTTTTCATCAGTGACATATCAGCGAATGTGCGAATGTGCCACAGCGAAGCGTGGCAGGGCACAGCTAGTGATTTATAATATTATTATTATTATTTCTAATAAATATAGTCAGGTCTACTCGTAAACATTGACACGAAAAATGAAATTGAAGAAGGCAATTGTTATAGCATCCATTCCCAAACCATCTTAACTTTTGTTAATTTGAAAGTAATAAGTAAAAATACGAATATGTGGTTTACCATGCAAGTAGGTATATTAGACATGCAATATTATGACATTAGTGTAGGTATACGCAAATCTGTCGAGATAAGGTAAACTGCTATGTCATGAGGATAATCACGGTAGATCATACATATCGCTTGTTCTGAGTATTTATTGACACAGATATGTTGAATGGATAGATATGAGTAAATGTCAGAACAAAACATTACCATTACGATGAAAATTATGGTAAAAATAACTCTATATCAAGCCTTTACATTAACATTATGACTGTATTTATGAAAATATGTAAAATGATTCGTTCATGACATAATTACCGGCCTCTCTGGCATTCATTCTAATATTCTGTTATTGAAGATCGAACGTGTAAGGTCGTCCAAAAAATATATCGTTAAGGTAGGGATAGTTTTGAAGCCCACGTCTCTGTTAGATAGGATCGGCTCTGCGGTTTCAAACGCGTTGACGATTATCGTACAAAAAGCATGTTAATGGGATAAAATTATTCTATGTTCTATACCGGACCTAAAGCTATTTACTTTTATCAAAATCCATTGAGCCGAGGACAATGAAAATGACACAAACTTTCGCATTTATAATATTAGTGGGATGGACTCATATTTGTCATTGATTGCAATATAACTCGAAAGATTCACTCACTCTTGGTATATATATAATAAGGTTCCTTCTTATATTAGGATATGAAGAAAAGGTGTAAATTGCGTTGCTCTGCAAAACGAGAGATTTATTTAGTTATCACATTACAACGTTAAACAATATCAGCATCTATTTATAATCTATTCAACTTACCTGCAAAACGAGAGAAACAACATTCAATGCCTTTAATTCAGGACTTTTTTATAATAAAAAATAATTATTAAACCGAAAATTCAAATGGTGGAAGTATATTCCTCACGTGACAAATTCTACGACCCTTCATATTTTACTAAATGTCACAACTGTCAGTGTCAGCTGTTGTGACACCTAGCAGGCTTTGCCAAAAAAGCAGCAAAGCCAAACTTAAAGAAAAACTCATATTATGAGTGAAATGGTTTTCTTTACATATATCTCTCTGTTTCTCTCTCTTACTCTATATATTGCTAAGAAACCAAACGACACCTGGGAGTTAGGTAGCGAACGAACACACCGCACAAATAAATAAGAAAGGAAACGAGCGAGAAACATTTGATGACTGAACGTTACTCTCGAGACCTATTTATATAAAAGAATAGGATTTCCTTCTTAATACCTTATGTGCTTAATTTTACGTAAGAAAATGAGTTTTCTTATAGTTTACCTAAATACAGGTTTTTTTTATGATTATCGCTAACAAAAAGCACAATACAAAAAGTTGTTCAAAAATAATTATTCCCAAAAGTTAGTTCGGAAAAACTCTGACCAACACGGTCCAAAATACGTTTGTTAATAAGTCAAAATTAACGTTTTCTATGGCAAAGTTAACAGTCTATAAATTCAATTCAAAATATTATATATATATATATATATATATATATATATATATATATATATATAAATATATATGTATATATAATTACTATATTAACGTCCTGAAGCGCTCGCGAAAGTTATCTCCATACTAAAGTTGTATGTTACACGTAGATGTATGATCTAACTACTCAAATGTATAATTTCCTATACAATTCACGAGTCTCTAATCTGAACCTTGACGTACCATAGGGTGTAAATTGTCGAATTACTTGTTTTATTTCCCCCGTTACGGTTTAACCCGTAATGAATCCGTAATATTGCTGTTTATAGCCCTCAAAGTTTATGCTGCTCACTAAAAATGTGGAATTACGCATATTTGTGTACCGACCTTCTGACTTTTAGAGATCGAGCAAACAGCATGACAATGAGGAGTTAAAATTTTGCGTGTTGTTAAATCACTAACGTCCAACACGGGTTGAAAAGTAACAACAAAACGCGAGGTCATTTTTTTGAGAAGTATTTATGTTTCCATTTTGCAATAGTTGGTACTTCCAAGGACACAAAGTCGTGCGTAACCTATCGCTTTTCTATTTTATCTCTGCTAAATTTTCCTACAATATCCTTAACCTACATTTATATAAGAATTCCCATTTTGAAGACTTCAGTATGGATGAAAGTGTCAAAATGTTGAACATATAAATAACTTTCTAATCAGTAAATAAATCTCATTTGTAAGGTAAATATCCCCTATCTACGTATCAAGACTAATTGGGACATAGAATGTATGAAAATAACTTATGAAGCTCGTTCCAATCTACCCTTTTTGCTCAATTATCACCTGGAGAAATTACAAAAAAGCCAATCGGAAACGTTGACTTATCGCACAATCTGAAATGCGAATGAGCAGGTAATAATTTTCCCTGAAATTCAGTTACAGTTAAATTCACGATGGGCAAGATGAAAAAAGTTCATATCCCTAATTTTGTTTGTAACTGATTATTTCGGTGCCTTTTTCAGTCCGTCATTGTACGATATCCATTCGGTATCCCGAAAATGTCCGTAGAATTGATATTTATACATGTGTCTGTTGCCCGAAGCGTAATTGAGGATATAACGTTAGTATTAGGGTCACCTTAAGGTACCTATTATCGTTTTTCGTTATTAGTATACGGATGAAATGGGATAATAAAGTTTATTAATGTGTATTGAGACAGATTTCGATCTCGTGATGCTTTGTGATTTAGTAATGGGATTTTTATTAATCATACTGTTACAAGTGGAAAGATTTCTATTTTTAGGAGACGTATTAAAGTTTCTTCATTGTAGAACTATAATAGCATATCAAACCCAGTTAATCCTGCTGCCGATGCCAGCGTGTATGCCCAGCGGCAGTTCTTAGTTCGTTACTAGGGGAAGTAAAATCTGGCAACCTTGTCCCGTACGTCCCCATGTGTAGACCTTCATAAAGAGAGGAGGGGCGAAAATGTATAGTTGAAAATGTACTCTAAGCAATGCAAATAAAAGTAACAAAATCGACACGCAATTAAGCACAGTGTCACATCTTCCTCAGTCACAACTTTTAGTAGGACATTTACCTCAGCAAACGACCTAAAACAGTCATGTAAAAAATTCAATAGAGGTAGGTACACGTGGACGTCAACAAAGTGACATAGTGAAACACAAAAGATAATCGAGCTAGAACTAATACGACGTGGAGAAAGATGGCGGCGTAGATAAAGCACGTCGCACACAATAAAGAACGTTGTGATGCAATGTGCAGCCGCTTTAAGTGACATGTCGGTGAGCAAATCGGTTATGAGAAATGTAGGCTCATGGAAATGTGTTGAATTTTCAACTGAAGAAGAGGAAATATTTGATGACTGGTCTATTTTAGTAATAGATTAGGGGAAGGGGGAGACGCCAATATAGTCGAATTGGATGATCAGATTGATTAGATATTCATCCGCCAAGCAGTAGCGTGCAAACATTTCTGTGTTCCAGTTTGAAGGGCATTGTATCCAGCAAAATTACTGGGCATATGAGACTCTAGAACCAATATGTCTCAGGGTGAGGAGCGCAGTGCAGTAGCGCGCAATTGTGCAATGCAAAGTTCTGGGTGGCGCTGTAACTGTAATGGGAAAACGTAGCGGTTATCATCAGGTGAACGACACGCTCATCTCATTATTCCGCCAAATAAAAATAAAAAAGATTAGTTAATAATTCTTATTCAAAAGATTTATTTAATACAATATGATATATAGCATCTTCTATGCTTTAGGAGCCGTTGGCGTGAGATTTGAGGGTAGACAGACAAACCTTTTTTTTCGTCGAGAATCGTTCTGCAGCAATACATCTCAATTTGTGGATCATCAAAACTGTAGAGATTGCTTTGTATTATATCGCAAGGTTTCGATTGTTTCGGATTTGGGATTACCGAACAACAAGCTGTCAAAGCGTGATGTATGATTCGGTAACTGAAATAGCTGGGGAACTTGTCGAATTGAAGACAAACTTTACTTTGGGTGAACTTGTTTTGTTGTACTGCTATGTGTTGGTTGGAGGATTGTGGTTTGTACTGGCGGCCTTTTACCACATGTTATATTCTCAGGGTGTATAACTAGATAGATAGATAGATAGATAAACTCTTTATTGAAACACCACAGAACAAAGAAAACTTAAAAACTAGAACAAAACAAATTTTACAATTAGTGTCACAATGGGCGGTCTTGTCGTTCAGAGCGATCTCTTCCAGACAACCATGCACGGAGAGGAGTAATTATGACATCGGACGGTGGCTTTTCTTATATACAATATATATAACTAATGGGATCATAAAGACTTGTGTTTTTTATCAATCAAGGAGACTTTTTTGATGAGGTTTTTGTCATTTACTTTAATAAATCTTTAAAAAAAAACTTATCCTTCAAACATGATAAGATAGGTTAGAAAAGTAGGATAGGTGCGATATTGTAGCGTTGGAAATTGTAGCATTAAAAATTTCAAACTTTTAAACACGTTTTATGGTTAAATTCTAGTAAAAAATATTAAAAAAAAAACATAAAAATTCTAAATAACTTTCATTTTTTAATTATTATACTGCCGGTATTTATTCACCACCATGGCTGAATCATAAAACGTAAGCTCTTTACCCGAATTTGTTTTTAATTAATCAGCTTTACCAACGGGAGTAGGATAATATTAAGTTAATTTTTTAATCGCGCGGTACAATTTGTTTTCTCGCGGCACCCTGACAGATAGATAAAACAGGACAGCGATAATTACTTTAACTGGTGTTAAAACGAAACGTGCTAATGACTTTGGAATAAGTAAACGTTATTGTTTTGTTCGTTTTCAAATTTGTCTCACAGAAAAATATGCTATTTCGTTCAAAAACCATGACTTCTTACAAATTGTAGCCATTTTAATGATTTACTTGTTAATGAAGTAAGTTATAATTGTTTAAATAAAAAGTTGTTAAGTTTTTTTTTGGGTCGGTTATGTTTTTTTTTTTGTTCTGTTACAGTGCAGTGCCAACTTGCGTTCACTAGGAGAGACTTACATCGATCAGTGGACGAATATAGGCTTATGAAGATTGTGTTCCGAACTAGCCAGTGTTAACCTCAAGCTGAAAGCTGAGTTCGATTTACTTCTATCATATCTTTAATTGGAATCTAACACTTCTTATGTAGAATGAAGGTAAGGAATGTAATTCTTGTTAATTATTTTTTTTAGTTGTTACTATTTCAGCTTCTGTTCGATGTTTAATCAAATACCGAAAAACATTAAAAATTATGCGATACGTCAGCTCATTCAGAATTGAACATTTTGTTCCGATTTTGAATTTAGTTAATGAAATAAACCAATGTAGAAACCGGTAGGGAAATTAATTTGGCGCAGAAATGTTTTATTTTTACAAAAAAAGTTAAATTTAAAGGTTTTCTGTACAGCGTCAAGTATTTTAAGCACCTATAAATTGTACTTGCTTCGCTGAGTTCGCTTTAATCGCTCGAATGTTATAAGAAAATCACTTAGGCGGCTTTTCCATTTGTAAACGTTTTACTTTGGGGCAATTGTTTGCAGAAAATTAGCGTAATCTTGAAAGAATTGAGTGATTATTTGAGGCAAATTGTTTATTAAAGTTTGAAAAGTAGTATAAGTTGCTTATGAATTCTTATAAATCATTAATCTTTAGTGTTGTGGTGTTCTCTCATATAAATATTATTACAAAGTCTGTGCATATTTTGGATTGCTTTTGTCTAAATTGGCAGTTTTCTGCGAATATATGGATTAAAATATGTAGACAAAGTGAAATTTTAGTAGTAATTATCCTACCATGGTTCAACTACTTATTCCTTGCTGGAAGAATAAGAGAAGATTACCAAACGAGACAGGAAGCTCCGTTCCTTTTGTTCACAGAAACTTCTGATAAGATAACAAGGTTGACAACTGACATTTCTTTTGTTTATTTGTTTATACCTTGAGCTGAGGGACTTTTTGTAGGGGCTTTCTAAGATTTTTAATGCTTACTGCAAAATTTTAGTAAATATTCAGCAGTGCTAGAACGAATTTAATCGATCTTTTCTATTGCCTCTGGAGATGAGCTGTTTTATTTATGACGGTTTGTGCATTTTGCCAGTGTCGATTAAAACATCGTGGTTGAAACATGTAAATGTAACGAATTTTAATGTCATGTTTGATATGAAATGGCTTTGATTTAATTACATATCTCTGATAAGACTTTTCAGTGTGGAGCACCAAATACTGTGTGCTATTATTTCAATTTCGTACTCCAGTTTTAAAATAGTTTTGAGGTATTAATAAAAAATGTTATATAGATTTTTAAAATAATTTTCTATAGACCTAGTTTAAAGATAAAATTATAACTAGTTAACTATACTTAAAACAAAATATAATCGGATTTCATTATAAGCTGCTAGTAATGGTTATTTATTAAAATACTCGCTTTCTATTCTTAAGACCTTGCCTTTAGTATCTCCTACACACTGAAAGATCACTAAAATTCAGTCAAATTTGAACGAAGAAGTAAAACATTTCATGTTTCTGCCAATATAATGTAGTAGGTATCCTTTTACCCTGAGGCCAAGGTATGATGTATATCGTCTATTCCTTACGGGCTCTAATATAAAGAAGCCGTGGCTTGTGTGATCGTGAGCAAATAACTGCGGGGTTTTAGATCCAAACATGTTGAAAATAGTTCACTCTACAGGACATAAGAAATATAATATACAGAACTAGCTGTACCCTGGCACGCTTCGCTGTGGCACATTCGCACATTCGCTGATATGTCACTGATGAAAAAAATAGATAAAAACAATCCTTGATGCGGATCATGCTAAAATTTCAGCTCGATCGGTGCAGAACTTTTTGATTTTTTGAAGCGTACACAAACCAACATAACATTTTTATATATATGGATGGACACTCAATATTATTCACCTAAATGACACATGATAATAGACAAACCGAACCTTCTTACTAGTGGGTATATTTTGTTTTCTCTTGCACTTCAGCCGGTTTTAGTGCTCGACCGACAGTCAGTGCGTATGTCGGTCGCGCTTGTCATTTCCAGTCCAGCCGTTCCACGCGTGATGCCGTGACCAAGGGAAATAAAGATTTATTTTTATATAAATATAATATAGATTTAGCTATAAGTCGCAGTATTATCTGCACTTAACAAACGAGTGGTTTTGGTGAAAATATGGATTATTGCGTAACTTTATTCAATCAAACAAGTGGAGCGCCTTAAACTTTAAACTTAAAAAAAAATTACTTTATGTAGTGCCCTGAGTTGGATTTGGTAGGTTTTATGGTGGTTTTTAGAGCCCTTAAACCAGTGATAGTCGTAAAAATAAATGTTTCCTCCTGTCTATTACGTAACACATCAATCTTTTCCGTAGGACAGCGTAACGACCAGCATTACGCGACAAACTGTTTTTTTTTACGCAAAGATACGGTTTACGCCATTTTCTTAAGCGTTAGTTAGGCGTAGAGTTACAGAAGCTATCTTAAAGACCCATAGCGTAGAATAATTACGCGTTAACTTAGTTACGCTAACTTCCTACACGTGTCTGTAGTCGGCACCGTAACTTGTATAAATGTCATTCATTACACACATTTATGTATAATCTTCAAAGTTATAACTTTTTTCGTAGGCGTAATGCGGCTTATTGGCGATATTAACTTTCGATATAATAGATATTATGGTGAAATAATAATTAATCCAGCAAGTAAACTAATATAAGTTTTCGGCCAATTACAGGAATATGATTTTCCGGGTTAATTGTGAAATTTTTACAAGTAGTGTTTGAACAGGCAAAGGAATAAATCAGATTGATAAGTTCAATTACCTAATGTTATGTGTGTGTGTGTGTGTGCTGTAATAGAAAACAACCTGATAACAATATCAAGTTGTTTTCTATTAATGAGTAATTTATGTGCCAGGTTGTCTTGACACATAAATGACAACCTGATTTCCGTTAACGAAAGTAGTAATGCATAGATCTGTTTTTAAAAGCAACAGTAAATAATTATCATTTCAGGTAAGTACTTACATTATAAGTCATCACCCACCGTGCCGTAAACAAATCAAATTGATATTGCATTCAATCGAAAAGTTAATAGAAATGCAGGACTTTCATAAAATAAAATCGATTACCTGCCCGTCGAGGTTCCCACGGATATCTGTACTTCCCCATTGGCCTATAAAAGGATTTCGTACAAGAGCAAATTCAATATATTTTGTCAACGATAGCTTTTTCCACGAAACGCGTCGATGATAGTTTTGTACCAGGAATATTGACGCGAGTATTGGTAAGAGAGAAATATTGAGGAATATTTAAATATTGAAGGGTCAGGAGGTGAGTGAAAATGAAAAATAGGATACGGCACCGTTACAAGACGGACATTCCATCTTTATGTTATTTTATCATTAAGTTCATTATACATAATTGCGTATTGCAAAGGAGTGTAACTCTTTGCCTGAGTCTTTGTTCCCCGATAGATACAACCAGTGGGGTAACCACGTACTTATTCTTATTCCATGTAGTTCATTTTAAGGCCTTAAACTGAACGCCCTAGATTGGCACCGCTCACTCATAAATGACAAACGTGACGTGACGTCACTCAAAAATAGACTGAAGAGAATGAGAGAGAAAGAGAATGAGATGGAGCTATATAAATTCCCATAAATGCAAACAAATTATTACGATCTCTTTAGATAAATGTATCTGGTCGACTTATAAACGCTTAGCGATATTGGTGGTGACAGTTAGCAGGGCAGTTCAGTTTAAGGCCTTAAACTGGATGGATTTAATTGTTCGTGGTGAGGTTCCAGGGCACTTATTTGCTATGTCACATGATATTCCTTGCTGATAATGCGTTGTTGTCATAATGCGCTTTAAACCTTAAAACATCTTGAATCGCGCTAGCTTCCCGCACGTTTTTTTGACAGTGCAATTGACAGTTCAAAATGAGCGCGTTACGAGTTTAGGTGGTCATAGTGAAAGATCGCTTTGGGAGTCTTCAAGTCACGATTAACGTAACTTCTAGATAAGCGTGTACCAACGCACTTGCCTTAATCAGGTGAGATAGTCGTCAAACGCGAACTTCTTTTTTAATTAAAAAAAAAAGATTTATAAAGATATAGATAGGCAGCAATAACGACTCGTATATTGTGCGGCATAAAAACGTGTCTAGTACCAGCTAAAGTGCCTGTAAAAAGCCTTGTTACTATTAAATAGATAGATAGATAGGTAACTCGTTATTGACACCAAAATGAATAAAACACAGAGAGGAAACAAACATAACTTAATAATAGGTACAATGGGCAGTCTTATCGCGTGTAGGTCTTAAAACATTGGCTTGAACGATGTAGTTTGAGTTTACAGAGATCCTAAGGGTTTATGTTAAATGAATTCCCAATACCCCAAGCCAATAAGGGATTTGCCTGTCCAAAGGATTTCCAAAACGCTACTAACGATAGTTCCCTTAAAGATTCGTAAAGGCAATTTACGGTTGGCTTTGAGGATATAATCAAGTTCTCTTAAATTTTCCTTTGAAAGCTTCTCAATGTCTCTTAAAAAAACTAACCCGCTGTTTCTGAATAATAATTTAAGTGCTAATAGCATTAAAACTTTAACCATATAACACAACCTTTACGTGATGAATTGCGATGCCCTTTTTCTGAAGAAGTATAAAAATGACCCTTGATATCTATACTTTTGTCATTCCCAAGCCTCCAAACGGCATAACGAAAGCCATGCCACCATTATCAGTAAATAGAAAACGGGACAAAAAGACTGTCCACTTTTGTACGATGGAACGATGGATTTAACACATGACGAAATTCAATTTGCTCGTGGCTAATAGCTTATTTCGCGGCGTGGACTAAGCTGGATTTTTATAGGAAATAGCTTAACACGGTCCACGTAAAGTTAAATTAAGAGCGGCTTACTGTACATAATATGTGGAGGGAGTAAGTATAGTAAGTAATATGAACTTTACTGTTTTCAAAATAAACATTCTATTTGGTTAAAATAAAAGTTATAGTTGTTAAAGATAGTGTTCATATTTTAAGTTTGGGGATCTTTGGAATAAAATGTGGCTGGTTGTTATTTTTTATTGCTAATAGAAATTATTTCGTTTATACTGAATTTGCGAAATTTAATATGCACCCTTTTCAAAACTGTACCAGGAGCTGAAAATTTAAAATAAATTTGGTGTTTGTTATGTTTAGGGTAATGCGTATACCTACTGTGTTGTAAATGTATTTATTTATGAAGATATTCTAGCATGTACTATTTGTACAATATAATACTAAATAGGCCTGTACGTGTGTTGGTGATTTTATAAGCGTATATTTTTTCTGCGGTAAGTAACCCTATAAACCATTTGTGTATATCACACTTTTGAAACCCAACCTTATACTCGTAACGTATAGGGTCGAGAACTAAATTAAAGTTTCCTAACATTACCATTACTCTTGTCTCCTGCCCTCAGCCTTGTCTCGTACGTTTTCATTGTGGTGAAAAGGTATCCAGGTGCAAAATAATATTTTAAACAATGCTCAAAGGACTTTAACACGAAAAGTTTCAGGAAAAAAGTTTTAATTTGAATTGCTTACCCGTCGTTTTATTTTGAGCCTCGCTTGAGTTTGTCTTACTTTGTTTCCAGCACAGTCATATGGACAAGTCCGTTCATTTCTTAATTTCTTATGTATAGTCCATATTATCCTGTCCCTGAGGTAAAGTCTGGGATTTCAAATATCTTAGTAAGTGCAAGAAAATAGCGATAATCTGTAAATATTCATAAATATTACAAAATTTATTATATTGTAATACGCATTTATAAATATTTTTACTAACAATCTTTCTTTTCCGAAATAATATCAATAAAAATATCAGAAACAGGAACGCTTTCAGTGCTTTGTAGTGGCAGGCCTCTGCATGAGAAACCGCCTGGGTAAGTACTTTGCCAGATATTCATACGCCAAGCAATGCAAAGTTTCGAGTGGCACTGTAACTGTTATGAGCAAACGTAGCGCTTACCACCAGGCGAACGACTGACTCATCTCTTACTCAACAAATAAAAAAAAAGTAATTTCGTAAATTTTAAAATAGTAATACATTTTTTAAATATTCAGCTTCGCACGGTTCTTGCATCAGCCAGTCTCAAGCATTGATTCGATTTCAAGTTCGCAGTTTAAATATGAAACTCGTCTCCTTGTACCAGCAGCTTAACTTCTAAAGTTAATTCAAACGAGGCACCATAAAAGTTTACCCAAGTAAGGTGCTCGCTTCACACTGGGAAAATTATACAGCATTTGTAACTTCAACCACTTGTATAATGGTTTTAGATTTGTTTCAGAATTTCCCAAGAGTCGAAACAAGATTATTTTCTGGGCTATTTCATCGTTGAGGAACAATTTGCATGAATAAGAGCTATCTTGTCAGTTCAGTCTTATATCCGTAGGAGTGTAGGCACCCATATTATAATGGTGCCATTTCTGTAATTATCATAATTAGCAGTAGCTCAATTAATAGGTTAACATATTTTTTGTTGAAAAATATATTCCTCATTTAAAATACTAGCCGCACCTCACCGTTTCAACCGCAACGAGTATTATCCTACAGGAATTGCAAATTTTAACGGGATAAAAACTATCCAATGTAGAATAAAATAGAATACAAAACTCTTTATTGTATACCAGAAACAAAAATAAACACAGTACAGAAAAATTACAATAGGTAAACAAGGGTAGTACAATGGGCGGTCTTATCGCTGAAAGCGATAATAGGCGATGTAACTAGGTAATAAACTATCTGCGCGCCAAAATAATATTAGTAGGATAGGTAGGATTTATTATGTACTCCAAGCTGATCAAAATGAGCCTAAACACCATCGATCTTCTATTAGTCGCTGAGCAGTTCCGTTGTCTACTTAAAGACACAACCATTACGTTAGCTCTTGTATTATCACATGGGAATTGACAGGTATGCAAAATTTCAACTCAATTGGACAACGGAACAATATTTCCAATTTGTTTTGAAACAGAGGAGCAAGCCTTTAATATTTCCAGCAATTGAATTTCAAAGTTTGGTGATTATCTCTGGTAATGTATTCATTTCAATAACACCTTTACTTTAATCTGTCGTGATCATGTTACGTTATGTTACGGACAAGGGTTCGAGCCAACAGCTCACCGAATAAGGGTATATAACAAATTGTGACGTTTCATATAAATCCAACTAGATTATTCGAATGGACAGTTTTCGTTGATTTATTGAAATCTGAAGATTTATATGGAACTACTATTATTATATGGAATTGAAATGTCAATTCGCTTTAGAAACTTATTGAGAATAACTAATAACACATATACGTCGAATAAAGTTTATTTTTCCATCATCATTATCTTAGATATATAGATAAACTCTTTATTGAAACACCACAGGACAATGAAAACTAAAAAAACTGGAACAAAACAAGTTTATCAATTAGTATCACAATGATGTCACAATCATCATCATCATCGCCCCATATCGACCCACTGTTAAGCACGGGTCTCCTCTCCCCTTCGTGAGGAGGATTAGGCTATAATCCACCGCGGGGCCCGAGTTTTGTTTTTGTTATTTAGAAGGTAGGACATGTTCAGCGACTTTTGTTGATAATTGTACCAACATACAATGTGAACTGTTATGGGTAGATTTTTCCAACATAATAGTACCTGGATGACCGGTATTTTTTTTTATGACATTTTCTAAAAATTATTCCTAGCTAGATCGATTTATCGCCCTCGAAACCCCCTATATACTAAATTTCATGAAAATCGTTGGAGCCGATTCCGATTTTTCCAATTATATATACATATGTATACAAGAATTGCTCATTTAAAGATATAAGATATACTATACGACCAAACTCCAATAAATTAAATTAACTAACACACGGAACATATAGAGCTTGATTGATATGCCACAATACAAATATATCCATAATATCATAACCAAGCAGGAAACCTCAAATTTGCACAAATCCATTATGGAAATTCGGCGTCGACTGAAATTAATTGCCGTTTGTATCCGATAGCGATTCGATAAGTCATTTCAATTATCTGACTACGGGGACGTATCATTACGATCGATAATTAATATACTCATCTGCAAAGGCTAATGAGCTAGTTTTATTGGTACATCGGGTCCGATCCTCCGCAGCCCGGTACTAATGACAAATGTTCGTAAGGGCGGAATTCCATTGCTCAGTGGCTTGATAGTCGGTCTCGATTCAGTGCTATTGATCGATATCGGCGCGTTAGAGGCTCAATACGATATTGTCTGACGGCTCGCGTGGTGTAGGTGGCTGATGAGCTGATTGCGACGCGTGAGGTTGCGAGTTCCATCCCCGCACAGGGCAAAGATTTGTGTGATCCACGGGTACTTGATCTGAGGCTGATTGTGGAAACGTTCTCCTCGTTGTTTCTGATTTTCTAGATACAGGAAATTTTAGTTTGAGGTCAGAAGGAACGTATTGAGTGCGTGTTAAAAACAAATTGTTAAAATTGTGTATCGTCAAAATTAATTAGGTGCCTACGTTGACAAAAGTTCACGCTTATCAAAGTCAGAAATACACTTTACTTATGAAACTTTTAACAATTCTTATCGAATATCCATTATACTAATGTGTGCATTAACTCAAAAAGTAAGTTTTTTGATTACACGATTAGACCCATATTGCGTTACATGTTGCGCAGATTGAATCCCTTTATTGGGCGAAAGCTTTACACTTTTACATAGAAGCTTCGAACTGATATAGGATCGGATATTACAGCGTAATCTCTCAGCATACCCTGCTAATTAAAACACCTTTTCATTTGTAAAAGGGTAAATTTAAATTAATTTTCTGAGAAACGTACCGAAGAATGGAAGTAAAATAATGATATTTCTTTTGTAAGAGTCGGTTTTGCCGATAAGTGTTAAAAATGTTGATATTATCATTGCTTAATTGAATATATCACTGAATGTTTTTTGTATGCCAAGAGAGTATCGGTAGCTCCAGAATTTAATAACATTATTTCAGTATTGTAGTATCTTCAATAAAACGTTGGAAATTAATTAAATCCTTTATTTACGGTTTCTTGCTACATCATACCACTGACGCTTAACCAAAAGAGAGAGAGAGAAAACGTGAGGCCACAGACCACATACGAAGAGCCACAGACCCAAAACCTGTCCACAGAGTTCAAGTCTCACAAGTATGAAAAACTACGTTAAGATTTTGAAACATTTAACCGACTTCAAAATTTGGCTTTTACTAGTTTATCCAATTGAAGTCGTTATTTTTAAATTTTTTTTTCATCCATGACAATAAATGAGAATTCGTACATGAGTAATTCTCGTATACTCTACGATGTTCGATCGATACGGATTGGTTTTGTTTGATACTCTAGTTAAATAAAGCTATTTATTGACTTAAAATCTAATATAGAAATGCCACTATCGTCACGTCTTTAATTAATGCCTTTAATAAGCCCTCTGGTATACGAGAAAGTTTTGCAGAAGGTGTTAAACTGTTTATAGCCTAGACTAAAGCTTTGAAATAAGCCTGTGGTGGGAACGATGGTGATAAAAGAGGATGTAGCATTTCACCGCGCTGAAACCTTAGATATAACATTACGGGGACTTTTATAAATAACATTCTGTTCAGGATTACTGGAACACAAAGTACTCCCCTAGTGATAGACGAATGAGCTTCAAATCTATCTAGGGAGAGCTAGCTCACTACTTTATAAGGGCTTATGATGTTGCCTTTAGTTATATAGGATGCTGTGTACGCACTAGCCTGTTTCTTACACCGTTTTACTTCCACTATGGAGCTTTAGCTATGGATATCTGATTTAGTTTTTTTTTATGTTACAAACTAACGAAACGAGCAAGTCGTTTGCCTGATGGTAAACCCAGTACTTTCCATTACAAATCTTGTGCATAGCGCTTGTCGCCCTGAGTCGTTGGTTCTAAAGTCTCATATGCTAGTACCTTTGAAACTGGAACATAGTAATGTGTGCCCACTACTGCTTGGCGGATGAATATCTGGTAAAGGCGTGATACTTCTTCACGGGGACTCTTGCAGAAGAGACCTACTACCACTAGTTAGTGCATGATCATAAACCAAACAGGATGAGCAAAGTATTTTCGACTTTAAGTCTTTTACTACCTTATACTAATATACTCGTATAACCTATCCGAGGCATTAGCACATAGAAAGATTCGTAAGATCATTGTTGAACTACTCTCCAACTTTCTCCAGCTCACCACAAAGCTGTTTTTAACGAAGGAACATTCTACGATATCTTTTTTTGTAATTTTCATACAACTGCGTGGAGTGGTTCATGTAAATTAATACTTCGAGCTCCAACTTTATTTCATTTAAACGCGAAGTTGGTGCAGCGAGACACGAGGTATGTTTCTTTTCATTCTCTAAGATAGGTAATAAAAATCCTTTGTTTGTTTTCGTTTATTTTTGTTCAAGATTGGATACAAGCAGATCTTGTCTAGATGTGCTCAATACAGTTTAAACTCATTACAAACTCTTAACACACGTTTGGGGCAAAATCGTTTTAGTTTTGTAAAATGAAAATACTGCCTCTAGAATACAAAACACAAAGTAAAAATAAACCAAAGTAAAGTCTTAAAGTTCTTTCAACTCGGAAAATTTATTTGTGGTTGTATTGTTTTACTTTTCTAAAGATAATTTTAGAACAGAACTTAATGGAGAATTGAAATATTTGTCATAATATGGTACGGTTAATTATGCTTACAGAACATTAAAAAAACAATAATAAGATAAAATTAAATATAACACTAAAACACAATCAACTGGCTCTTTCATTATTAAATTTTGATAAAAAATAATGTAGAAAACTACAGCTATACTGTTTGGTTATGGAAACAAATGCACGTATCACAAAAACCTTTCATGTTTCACAGCTCTTCTGCTGTAGGCTACAGAATACATGTTTGATATATCTTTTCACGCGTCGCTACCTACCCTTTGTGCTATAAACGTCACCCCCGCATTGACAGTTCCCCACAATTGACTAGGGCTGCTTTGAGTTGTGTGTGAGATTGAGTTGATTTACATTTATGCGAAATACACAATTGGATTGAAATCCCTGTGTCGATGAGAATGATGCTTGTTACGGAACTTTTCGTTAATGGTTGCAGTTTTTATTTTGTTTTGTTGATGATGGGTTACGTTATTATTATTAAATATCGATGACAAATTTACATTCTTTATTTCATATTATATCACAACTGGTATTTTGATTTCCAGTTGACATGTTTTTTTAAAGTTATTATATATTTTATTCGTTAATATATACTTTAGCACACAAATATCATGTACAAGGACTTAATGCTAAGTAGCATTCTTTACCAGTCATCCTGGATGTGCAGTTCAAATGGTGACTTCAATAGTAGGTCATATTGGAGGTTCAATAAAATATAAAAGTCTTTATTAGACTCCAAAAAGTAAAAACATATACTCAGCATAGCAACAAAAGATCGGTAAGTGATAAAGCTTTAAATTAGTAAAAAAATTGCATAATGTGTAATATTTAAATCATTATAACAAATATGAAAACTCTGAGTGAAAGTTTGAATTGAAATAAAAACGTATTGAAGAACTCCAAAGCAAATTATGACCTACATTTTCTGAATCAATTTAACGTAAAGTAGCGCTAACATCAAAGCGGAAAAGGCTATTTAATAATTAAAAATTATCACTTTCTCAGGTCCTAAGAGTGTTTAATAACCGGTGACGTCACGACCTAATTTCTATAATAATGTCACTTAAAGAACCCTCTGCCGGCGCAATTACGGGCGCGAATGATCCTATTAGTTATGAAATTTTGTAGAATTTATTTACGGAAAATCCAATTTGTTCTTACAGTGTAAAAGGGCAAAATACATACCGTTTTATTTTCTAAACATCATTATTTCTATCACACGAAATATTGTCAAGATTTTGAAAGTGCCTTCCTTCGGACACTCCATACAAATAAGCCAATGTACTCACAATGACGTCACTACACGAGCCAAATGTGTGTACAAAATATACCGCATGACCAAAATAAAAAACCCACTAATATGAAGGTTCATAGAAACCGTTTGTCTATTACATTTGGGTGTGTAATATTGAGTGTCTCCGTGATTGCGGGTTGCGGGGACGTTGAGGGTGTCCTATCTATACGTAGGAGGTAATGTTTATTCTGTGACAGAGCGACAATGAAATCATGACAGAGTGAGATCGTACGTGGCGGATGAGCCGAGCATCAAAACTGGTCTTGAATTTAGCAGTATAGGTGCGTATGCCATTGTTATTTTTCTATACTTTTCTGTCCCTAAAATAGCCTGCAGCGGTGCATGCCTCCCCGCCCTTGTCACTCCCCTCTGACACCTACACGGTAAGGGGGCAAGCAGTTAACGAGCGAAGGTTTCCAGTTCAGCTTCTGTTTAAAAATAGTGTGAAGTCTGCTATTGCTGACTAGATAAAATTTTAATACCAAGAATTTTCTTTATATTTTTTCTAGCCTCGGTAGAAACAGGCCATTTGCTTTCATAAAGTAACCAAATGCATAAGGCATAGGTAGAAGATGAAAATAAGATTTTGAAAATAGTGATGAAGATTAACACGTTGGCTGCTGAAGCGGTTTTTACATTTGGGCACCGTTACGGACCGTGTGTGTTTTCCAGTAATGGCGTGCGGTCTGTGTGAGCCGCACTGTAGAAGCGCCGAGTTATGCTCACACTTCTGTGTTTCGCCACAGAGCCGGCACGCAAGCTACGCTAACACAACGGGTGTGTTTCACTCATAATAAATTACTTCTTAGCATTAGGCGGATACAAATGTAGCGCGATTCCGCTTGGAAAAATCACGCCGTGGTCCCAGTGAAATATGGTCCTGATTATGGGGAACCGAAACATTTTGCGAAGAAATTTTGCTTGATTTCAGTTAAAACCTTGACATGCTGAAGAAATTTATACAATTTGAATTTAACATCACATTCGCATGTAACGCGCATATTGAAATTCAAATTTTTTATATTCAGTCAGCATAATAATATATCGTTATTTCCTGCAATCAACTTGGGTCTTGAACATGGTGATCTGTCGCGTGATCAGTCCCTTCAAGCTTTCGCTATCAAAGAATAGCGTGGTTTTTCAGAAGAAACAAAAAATAAAATGAAATAAATATTCGTTTATTTCAGGCGACTTGACAGAAAAGAAAAACGAGCCAATGTTAACGTCGAACCAAACAAATTCAATGTAGCTGTCATTTGTTTTTGTTGACTTCGTTTTATCATTACCGGTTCCACTGTTTTCGCGGTCACGCCGAACCTAAATGGCTAGCTAAGTTGTATGAGAAACACTTAAAAACATGTTTCTAAGTGGAACACAATTTTACGACGTAGCTTTTCGGACTCAATTTAAACTTTAAACCAAGCTACAAAGTCTCCGTTTTCATATTCGGCAATAAAATAGAAGAATGGATGCATTAGCACATTTCCTTTTGCAGTAAGTACACTCAATTTTCGAGAATATCTGGAGTACCTTCACAAACAATAAAGGTATTTTTCCTACTGAATTTTCCGTTTGGAAACTTTTCAATTGAGTTGAACAGTAGAGCTCTTTTCGTTTTTGTTGCTGCTTTGCTTGAAAATGTGTTTTCTTATCTCAGTAGTAAGTTTTACACTAATCATTTACGATCTTTTTTGACAATACTCAGATTCAGAAACATTAGTACCTGGAGCGCAAGTTGTTACCGTTATCAAGTTTTAACTTGTTTTTCAAAATGACAATTATGTCCCTATTCGAAGTTGTGAAGTAGGTACTGAATTTAAACTTAAAATTGTTATTGAATCCCCTCCGTGTATGGCACTTTTAGAATATTACACTTTTCCAGGCCCGGATTGCATAATTGTTGTCTGATAAACCTTAGGTCAAAATAAAATGTGTGACCACCCGGACACCCCCTACAAAAGGTGATTTGATAAAACGTGATAAAACGGAACCGTAATACTAAAACTCCGCTATCTGTCTGTCTGTCCGTCTGTCCCCAGGCTGTATCTCATGAACCGTGTCAGTTAGACAGTTGAAATTTTCACAGATGATGTATTTCTGTTGCCGCTATAACAATAAATACTAAGAAACAGTATAAAATAAATGTTTAAAGGGGGCTCCCATATAACAAAGTACGGAACCCTTCGTGCGCGAGTCCGACTCGCACTTGTTTTATGTTACTAAGTCACTAATAGTTAGTAAGTAAGTATTTATAGGTGATCTTACTGTCTTCTCCGCCATTGCGCAGAACCTCTCCTTTGCATCCGAAAACTAACAAAATAAGCGACATTGACAGCTATAAACCGGTTCAATAACTAACAAACATGAGGCCCTAGTTATCTAAGCTAGATGCCCCGAGATCTTTGTTTTTGCACGACTACACACAAACAAATTTACGTCTTGTTTCCTCACCTAAAGGGTTTATGGTATACCAATCCATCACATTTGATTGATCAACTCAGTTTTTTGTTCTACACACCTTTCGTCCTTTGGGATAACTGAATAAGTTAGGGGAAAATGGAAGAACGGCGGAAATCACGTTTGTTTACAAGGGATCGTCGCTTTTGCACTCACACACACACACAGTGCTATGCGCTAGTAAAATGTTTATAGAGTTATCTGGTTCATAAATTGGAGTAAGAATATCGGAACACAGCATATTCTAAATCAAAAGTCTTTATTCACGTAAGCCCAAATATGGTCTCGTGAAAGTTAACTAACTCTGCCCCCTCAGTGGTAGAGGGAGGCCTCTTCTGGAAGAGACCGCCTGGGGAAGTACCACACCTTTGCTAGATATTCTGTTATGGACACTGTTATGGGCAGGCGTGGCGCTTACCGTCTTATATCTCAGTCAAATAAAAAAAAAAACCTCATTCGGAATATATCCATCTGCCACGTCCACAAACGAATTACCAATGTACTGTCAATAAAAAATAGTTGAGACTATTTTTCGACTGCTATTTTCAATTTTCCTCTGACGTTAAAGGTGTTCCCCTACTTAAGGATGTTCACAACACCCTACTCTAAAAATACAGTTCCTAAATTGCAATTTAAAAACGGTTCTCATTCGCCGCTTAATTTCCATCTAAATTAACGCCGCATTTCTTATCGGGGACGTGTTAAACGAAAGCTAAAAAGTCACCTACTCCCTCAACCCACGTGATGGTATGTTCAAACACACATCAAAGGAAATCCCCGACACGCACATATCCATGCGGTCAGGGCTCACATATAAACGTTATTTATCCCGCACCTTGTCCCATCGGTATTTGCGAATGCTGGCCGAAATTACAGACGAACAAAGGTGAAATGCTAAAGATATTTGTCGGAAGAAGTATTTGCTTTATTCCAGACCTTCTTGGACCATTGTTTTCATAATTGGGACAGGTCCGATTGAAATAGATAACAATGAGAGCTTAGTTTTGCTTTCTGTTTATTTTGGATCTAGTAGTGGAACTTTGAAGATATCACTATTTTTAATGTATGAATAATAATATAAAATATCACTGATCCAATAGATGATACTGGCACGTTTCTTTTTCATATTTAACTATTATTTTATTTGTATTTGTAAACATGTTCCCATATACAAAAGGGATGAGGTAACAAACATAAAAGAAATTTAAAAAAATACAGACGAATTGATAACCTCCTCCTTTTTTGAAGTCGTTTAAAAATAGGTATGATACTTTAGTTCTATCAAAATGTGGTACATACATACAATATTTCCCGAAAATTAAAATTTATTGTATGCATGCATATTCTATATTATATTATTGTAGGCATATTGAATATTGTACCGTATAACGTAGTTCTACCGTAAGAGCTATTAGGTGAGCAATGTTTGGTTCTACATACTTTCATTTAAATGTGTATAATTTCTTAATTAAATTCAGGGATACCTAACCCAACAAACCTACCTTTTTGAGGGTTAAGGAGTACTGACAACTCGAGAACCATAATTCATTCAGACGAAAGCCTCTCCATCCTGATTAAAATTTAAATTAAATAATGCGAGTATATACCGCGTGAAATGAAATATCCACGCCCTAAATTTAATTTACTTTTGCGTGTATTGCAGAAAAAAAAAAAACATTTCAACACTGAGTTCTTAATTTAAAAATTAGTTTTGCACTTGTAACTCTTTCTCGTTGTACATCTTTCTTTCTCTTCTTTCTCTTTCTTTTCTCTCTTGTAACTTTTTCAATATTAAAATTGTTGTCTGAAGCAATGGCACCTACCGTGTAAAGTTACATGAAAGTAGACTGCTAAAAAGTTGTATTACTCTTAACTTCATGAAACTGAGGTATAGTTTTATATTGGACTGGAAAAATAATACAATAATTAGCTATGTTCACTTTAAAAACAATTCCATAAAGTAACAAAAATCCAGGTGGAATAAAACTATTGTAATCTTCATAAATTAATTATTGAATTCTTGAAAATAACGCTACTGTTTTCGAGTCTTAACCTTTGAAAGTCCATTAAAATGTAACGCTCAGACGTTTTAAAACTTTTATATCTTACTGGACCTTGTAATAAAAACGTTCGTCGTAAAAATACGTCACGCGACCAGTCGTCAGCACATTTGAGGACGTACTCAGGGTTTACCTAAAGGGGCAAGTCACCTGAATGAAACCAGAGAGAAAAATATTTTTTTATTTTACTTTCTTCCTAATTACTAATAAGAACCAAATAGTTTTACCCTTAAAATATTGGGTCTGTGTTTTCCTATAATAAATTTTGATTTGAGTAGGTTGTAGGCATCTTAAAAGAAAAAATTCAACTATATTTTGGTTATTTTGGTTTGTTTTTTGGTTTGTTCTGATTTACTATACTGCGTGAAGTTAAAACCCAAGGCAAGCTTCAACCAATATTAACTTAAATACATTTTAAGAATAATATTGTTACGTGCGTGAATTTGAAGTTTATTAAAATTCTCGTATTTTTTTAATTATATTTACTGCATAATAGACAGCAAATTTATGTTTACGTGTCAACAAGGGGCAATTACCCCTAGACAAATCGTGACTACATCCATTAGCACATTACTTGTCGGCGTCACGTATTCCTGATTTTCGGCTGTTGGGCTTTAACCCTTAGATTACGCCATAAATCATGTACAAAATGGCGCCATTAAATGTAAACGAGGCCGATGATAGTGGCGTGTGTAAATATGGTGTCACCTAAAATATTTCTATGGAATTTTCGGTAATTTGGCTTATGAGATATTTTTATTAGGCTTCGGGATTATAATTATGCAAAATTAGTTATCACAATTTGTTTATCAATTTTAATACTGCTAGTTGTTAGTGGAATTAATTACGTAGGTATATTTAAAGTTTTTATAGCATATATTATCCTTGAAATTACTTTCATTAATTTATTTATCCTACTAATATTATAAAAGGAGGAGAAGAGAGGAGAGGAGAGAAGAGACCCGTGCCCAGCAGTGGGACGTTATGGGTTGATGATGATGATGAATATTATGAGAATGGATGGATGTTTGCTCCTCTTTCACGCAAAAACTACTGAACGGATTCGAATGAAATTTGAACACAGGTAGTTTATAACCAGGATTGAGTAGTAGGGTACTTTTTATCCCGATAGTATGTTCCCGTGGGACAAAACGGAATCTACGCGGGTGAAACCGCGGGGCGCAGCTAGTATAGTTCTAAAACCTAGATTCTCTAATGCATTTCTATTGACCCATTATTGGAAAGTCCCTTGTGACTGAATTTACGATTAAATGCCATATTTAGTGATGTTAATCAATATTTAGAATCACTCTAAACTCTAAATAAAAAGCGATGTAATGCTTGACTTCTTGCTTGACGCTTCTAAGCGCGTAAATTACCAAGGCTAATGTTTTATTATATTGTCCCATATTTTACATTAAAAACACATAAATTTTCCAACTGTCTAAAAACTTCAAAACTAGAGTAATTTCGTTTTAAACTAAAGGATCCCTAAAAGGCCGTTGAAATGGTTTGTTTACTCGGGGAAGTGGCGCGGCGTGTTAACCTATCCATTACTGAATTTGCTGAAACCGTATCTTCGTAGGCACGTGACATAGTCAATGTGGTCAGTTTATTAAATAATTAATCTCGGGTTCTTTAAAGAGAATAGAGCCTGTATGTTTGTATCAAGGTAAAGTACAAATTTCATTAAAGATATTGCTGATATTTAGTCATTCGATGATATTTAAAAATCGCATCCCTAAACTGTGCCGTAAACGAATCATATTTTTTATTTGTCTGAGTGACGAGACTAGCAAGTCGTTTACTTGATGCTAAGCGCTACGCCTACCCAAAACAGCTACAGTGCCACCCAGAACTTTGCATTACATAATCCTGCGCGGCGCTGCACTGCGCTCGTCACCCTCAGACATCGGCTCCAAAGTCTCATATGCCCAGTAATTTCGCTGGAAGCAGTGCCCTTCGAACCGAAACATATTCGTCTTCTGCAACAAGACTGGTCTTAGGACTTGTTCCTGCATATATTACAGGAGTCTGGAAGAGTTCTCTCTGAGCGATAATTCGCACCTGTATTTTTGAAATTGGTTTTACATAATCATATCTGACGAAGATTGTTTATTATTAATATATAGTGGGTACTAAGTCCCTGGAGGGTCGTCCTCAGTAAGAGGCAGGTAAATTATTCTAATTGTATGTTATAATACCTATCTACGTAAGAGTCGCTTAGCCGAAAGGGTTGCCATTTGTCACCAAACGTGCAGAGATTAATGATTATAAATTAAAATTATTTACGTTAATCAGGATTAGCGACTCAAAATTGCCTTCTAAATCGCGATTGTTTAGAATTTATGGGTCGTTGGGATTTTAATCATCATAAATTTCCATGCGGGCAATTTTTTATGGTTATGTGTGGCAACATTACACATGTGGGTGCTTTTTTCAACGATAATTTGTATCTCTTTTAAGCTCATGTTAATAAAGCAAAAATATGAGTTATCATGTCACCAAGGTCTATTTTGAGCCTGTATTAGGTACATTTTAAACTAAGCTGATTTAATTACGTTGGTATAACATTATATTTCAAATGAAAAACTTATAATACTATCGATATTGATTTGAAAATCCAGCCCACAAATAGTAAACATGATATTATTACTAAAACACTTTAATTTTGAAGATTTTACTGAAAAAAAAGAAAGTTTTTAAGTAAAGGCGAGCTTGAACACGATGTATGGAAAGAAACAATATATATATATATATATATATATATTGTTTATTGTTAAGTGTTTCTTTTTAAATTAATATGTAAATTTAGTTAAGAATTTATTTTATTTAAATAAATATATAAGAAAAATAAATAAGAAACAAAAAATAATTTTAGCCGCTAGTGTGATTTTTTATTTAATTTTTAAATTTAGATGCTATATGAATATGGAAGAAACTAAAAATCTCGTTCCCTAAAAGAGAACGGGCAAATTCAAAGCTGTGTCTATGTCGCACGTCACCCTCTTGCTTACAAATTTTTAATCTTCGCGAGCATCTTTCTGGAGTTAATTGCCTTGGAAAGCTGTTAGGAACGTAATTTCAGAAGCCACCGCGCTTCATTTAAAAAACATATTTTTACTTTAATCTGTTTGTGATTCGATGTGTTTACTTTCAATATCGTTAGATTATTTTATTTTTCATTTTATTACGTAATTTATTGGTGTAAATAATTATAAATATAGGTATTTATAGATACTAAACTCTAACTAAAATTCTCAATAGCTAAATAATTAAGAACTATCTAACGATGGTGCCAACCAAAACCAAAGTCAATGCCGCTCGTGACAAGAGGGCTGGCTCATTTCTTGCACAGAGAATAGCTATTGCTATTCAAAGTGGAAATGCAGCCAGTGTTCTTGGCACCATGCCTCATGAACACCCCTCTTTTGTTAGATTTTTAAGTTTTAGTTAGTTTTCTAGTTAATTATTGTTATTGAAGTTGTGACAATAAGTATTTCTAGAATAAAAAAACAGCAAAGTAAAAATATTTTAAAAATTAATTTCTAATGCAGACAGTCTGGCCTGTAATATTTTTCCTTAAAAACACACAGTTTTCAAATCTCTAGAAAAAATATTAGAATGAGAAAACACACCCCGCCTACACGAAATCTATTTATACAAGATTAGATAGACACATACTTATTTTAAGACTACGCGTGTGCAATCTCTTTTTATACAAATCAAAGCCTGCTAAATTCAAAGCCATGAATTTCAAAACCTCATTTGAATGGCTTAACGACCTACAGACACCATTCACTCCTTACAATCCCCGACGTATCTTCCGGTCGTGTGGAAATGTCATTTATATCTTTATGGTAAGTGGAAATAGTAAAGAATTGAATACTATAAATAGAATTAGTTTTTGGTAATAATATATTTTTCTAGACAAGCTTTTATCAAATACGAATTCGGTACTGCAAGCTGATCAACACGAGTCTTATCAACTCCAATCCATGTTAATTATTGAGGAGTTCCGTTGTATACCTCGTCAGATAAGCTCGCTGTCAGCATAATATTGTATTGTCAGCGGAACTTCGTTACATAAATACAGTGTGATCTTGCTTATCTTGTAAAGCTAGATGTATCAGTTATATAAGAAGTATAGAAACATGATCTTAGTAAAAGAGCTTTACCCAATGCGATTTGCGGAAACACTGCTAGATAATGTGATATAGGTATCACATCATCTGGATCCTCGTCTACAAAGACAAGTTACCTGTCGTGGATTTTTGACAGGAAATGGAAAATATGACCTTGATTATGTCCTTTTTCTCATATTTTCGTTTCTTGTGTTTTATTATAACTCGTTGAATATTAACGAGTACACAAGTGAGGAGTATTGGAAGGCCTCTTCTGCGAGAGAACAACTGGGTAAGTACCATACCTTTGCCAGATATTCATCCGCCAAGCAGTATTGTGCAAATACTACTGTGTTCCGGTTTGATGGGCACTGTTTCCAGCGAAATTACTGGGCATATGAGAGTTTAGAGTCGATGTCTCTGGGTGACGAGCGCAGTACAGTGCCGCGCAAGATTATGCAATGCAAAGTTCTGGGTAGCACTGTAATCGTTATGGGAAGGCGTAGCGCTTACCAAATGAAAAAAAAAGTGAAGGCAAAATTAAAGAAACCCATAAAAGTGTAATTCCGTGTGATCTCCGAAACTACCAAGGTAGTGCACCGAGGTCAAACGTAAATAATGCGTCACATATTTTTCCTATGTATACTAAATGTGAAGGAAACGTAAGCTTCAAGCAAACGAATGGAAATTCTTTGTTTTCACAGCGGCATAAAAAACCAGGAGTATGAAAATAAAAATATGGGGGACATCATTTTTTTCATTTGAATGAATAACTACACGAGCAAGTCATTCATGATGATAAGCACTACGCCTGCCCATAACAGTTACAGTGCCACCCAGAACTTTGCATTGCATAATCGGGCGCGGCACTGCACTGCGCTCGTCACCTTGAGACATTGGCGCTTTCAATATGTAATTTTAAAATAATCCGTTTAATGAAAACTAGTTCTAGGCTAGGCATAACAATAGACATATCGAAAAACTTCTGCAAGTTACAATTAGGGACCTCGCACATTTTTAGTCGGAGTTCAAGACTATTGGCCGCCTTAAACCAGATGTTCTATGTAAGTGTTCAACTGGGCTAAGCGACCAAGTACACGATAGCATGAATAGTTGAGGTCCCTTGGGGAAGATTTGCCTCAAAATGAGTTAGAACTTAGTGTACACTTTTCTCCCACTTTACCGCTGGATACAGAAATTGAACTCTTGCTTTTATAACGTGAAGCATTTTCTTGTCTTCACAATGTTGACCCAATAAGCGAAATTGGACGCCTAACGATACACCGCCACCGCCACCGCGACCTCTCCGCCGACAATTTTGTGAAGTAGAAATTTCTATCAACATTTCTATGTACGGCTTTTGGTTGGATCATAGATTTTGTCCCTTTATGTGTCTCTATGTTGGATATAGAGTCACTCGCTTAACTGGCATTGAATGAAATAGATTGATAGATAAATGGAAAATACTTAAAATAGAAACGTAAATGAAAAAAATATGACCATGTAAAAATTATATTATGTTCCGAAATTCGGTTTGTTACTGAGAGTGTTGCCTCTTTTCTTTAATTTTTTTAATGATCGTTTATATCAATGAATGCAGCTTATTTTGAATCGACTTCAAAGAAAGAGGAGGTTCTCAATTCGACTCTGTTTTTTTTAAATGTTTGTTTTTTTTCCTCTACATATCGACACTAGAAAGCGTAAACACTGTAACTCTTTGACCGACCCGAAAATACTTTTTTTTACATATTTGGAAACAAACGCTGTAACCCACATTTCAACGTCCCCTAGGAACTTTAGGATATAACCAAGGTAGCAGTATTGTAGCTTTGTATGAAACACACCAAATATCCAAAATTTACGTTTTTAGGTCGAGTAGATATTGAGTTATAATTTTTTTTCAACAAAAAAAAAGTTTTTTGGCTCTGGTGAACAATTTTGCGTTTCAAGGTTACAGCGTTTACGCTTTCTAGCGTCGATATGCAGTTTTTTTTTTTTTATTTTGTTAAATGATTACGTAAAGTTAGTTGGTTTCAAACACACATTCATTAATGTGGCGATATACCACTCAGCAATTGTAGGCTCAAAACATAAATATTCTAAAGAGGAATCATATAGGTACCTATGATGTAAACATTGTTAACTAGTGAAAACTCGACATAATAGTAAGGTGTTTCCACCATCGTAACATTGAATATGAATGAACGTTGTCGGCTTGATATTTGTCAATGGAGACTTAATGACGCAAAAGCAATTAAGGAAATGTGTATGAATCGTAATAAAATGTGATATCATAGTCAGATAATGGACGGAAGATTGTTTGTCCGTTAAAGCCCGAATCAATCTATTGGAAATGCTAAGGCGACATACACTGCTTGGGGTAAGGAAGTTGTATTAAACTGTGGAAGACTGTTTAGCTTACATTAATTGAGCCTCAGACCTGTCATTGACTTTAAAAAAGAAGCAAAAACTGATGCTATAATCTTAGATTGACTATTAACTGCGTCCAACAACATAACCCACGTTAACAACGATGATAAACTTTCAATGATAATGATGAAAACTGTCCTATGTGTTACTCCAGAATCTAATTAACATATAAACTAAATTTCATTTAAACCTGTTTGGCCGCTTCAGCGTTTATTGGTAACAAACATACACACACAAAGTTTCGCTTTTGTGAATGTTAGTAACATTAGAAAAAGATTATCGTCGATCGTCGAGCGCAAAAAGCTTATAGAACAGAATAGAATAAAAAACTCTTTCTCTTTCTCTCTCGATTTTCTGCTTTAATGCTGAAATCTCGAAAGATATTTATTTTACCAAATTCGTTTACTTAAAGTGACGTAAATTTTCCATCACTTCGCACAAATTGTATAATATTTTCATTTGCGATACATTAGAGTAACGATGGAAGCGCGAAAACAATGATGTTAAATGTCTAAAATAAATAGGAGAGAAAAAATATTATTATGTTCATTGTGGCCGGCCATAGTACTTTATATTATTAAGTTACTAGCTGCGTCCAACGGTTTCACCCGCGTTGACTTCACAGGAACCGTAACATTTTCTAGAATTAAAGCGGCTTTATGTCACTTTCCAGTCTTTCTTATATTTTTATGCAAAAAAAAAACTTGTTAATGCGTTGCTTGATGTGTAAAAAAGGACAAATCCAGAAACAAATGGGCATTTATAATATTATGTAGGATATGTATTTTGTGTTCTTGTCAATAGGGGTTTATAACTTATCCAGTTACTACAAGTAGTACCAAGCAACTTAATAACAATTACTTGCAATAACTTTATTGCACAGATTAAATGGCTCGTACGAATAGCGGACTAAATGCCAAGAGCAAGAATATAATAGGTATTGTGTGCCTAACTGCAAGAGTTAAAATACTTCATATATTCATCTTTAACAATATAATGCGTCACCCACAATCTCACCATACAATTAAGTCTTCCTAATTACACGTTACTGAAGCTGTAAGACAAACGCCAGCCGCTCCTAAACAGCCACTTAGGGTTAAGGGAAGGTACTTAAGGTGTACCTCAACAAATCTCCAGTTTATGTGCACAGAGGGAAAATTACTGGCATTCCTGTATTTATTTACAACATCAGCTCTCTCTGAGGAATGCTTGGTGAAACTATTCGGAGATAATGCGGGTAATATCTCTGGTTCCAACACGCTTACTATGAAGGAGGTCGGAACCAGTATTTTCTCTGAACGATTTGGCATGTGTTACCAATGGTTGTCTCTAGAATTGAGAATGAAGTGTAACCATGAACTTTTTGCATCGTAGAAATAGTCCCATGTAGAAGAGAAAGAGAGAGAGAGACATAGATAGAAAAAGGTACAGTGAAAATAGGGCAGCGGCTTTAAGTTGGGACGATTTTATCACAGTGTAAAAAAACTGTTGAAATTAGTTAGGCTGTGGTTATATTTTGGTGGAAATTCTAAATGCATGAAGATATTTCTCGAACTGAAAGTCATTTGAAGTCCATTCCCACAATTATTAATATTGTTATTTAAAATCGTAAACGAGTATAATCGAACTCGATTACAGTTTGAGCAGAATAATCGATTTGAAACCGCGCCGTCACCGACGAAGCAGAAATTCGGAATTCCATGCACGTTTGTACAAATGGCTTTAAACCGCACAATTGCTTGCTGCTAGACATTTGTTAGCTATTTGTATTAGGAACTAAATTTAGGTAAGCGCTCTATAATATATCTAACAAATTCAACAGTAACGATCGAAAAATACTTTATAAAATTTTCAAGAAATTTCGCCAGAAATAAAAATTCTAGTAATTCTATACAATATGGGGCCGATAACGTAAAAAGCAGGTAACCTATAAAGTATATTTAACTTGCTAAGACCCGCTGCTTAACCGCGTTTACAATTACCCCGCGGGAACTGTTAATATGTTTGGGATATAAAGTTTACCATGCATTCATTCATTAATTAATTATCGGTGTACCACATTTTATCAAAATCCGTTTAGTCGTTTATGCGTGATTGAGTAACAAACATCAAACATTCAAAGTCATATTTATAATATTAGTAGGTTTATAATGCGTTCGTAGAGACGGTCTTTCCACAAATATACAATAGTCACGAAAAGTTTTCACCGTTATTTTTCCACCCGTAAACCACTGCCACCGGTCTCGCAAATGTTATTGCGTTGCATATTTAGAATGTTTACGTTGATGACTCTGAATTATAAAGTTGTTTTAATTTTTACTTCGCTTTCTCTCTACTGTTTTGTTAGGAAACCTGTTTGGACCAAATATTAAAATTAATGCTTTTCCCTTTGACAAAATGTAAAATAAATAAGGTTAGGTTATATTTAACTTCAAAGTACTCGTAGAGAAAGTTATTCCAGTTGGACTGTTTTTTTTTTCTGGAGACACGATTAACATTAATGGAGGTACTGAACGAATCAAACAATTTTTCATTTGACTGGTGAATGGGAACATTTATAAGCGCATAATATTGGAGGAACTCATTCAAATTTAAAAACCCATCATGGCCCAACTTCCTTGAGAATCGAACAGTAGTTCTAAGGAATCTGTGGCGACACTGCCCAGTGACCAATAAGAAACCAATATAGTTACGATCCCGTTTTCCTTAAAAGTTACGCAATTATCCTAGTAGCTTGTATCTTTAGGTATCCTATAGATGTGGACATTTATTTATTTATTTATTTAATACTTTATTGCACAGATTAACTAACTAGTACAAATGGCGGACTTAACGCTAAGAGCATTTTCTACCAGTCACAGCGAAGGAGAGACGTCGTTGTCGTTGTCGTTATCATAGTCGTTTATAATTATTACTTAAGTAAAAGATTAATAAATCAATTAATCTTTACTATGCCGTAAGTCCTAATAATAAATTGCACCTTGACGACATAATAATTATATAATAAAACTTGCAATTTTCTGTTTGTTTTCACATTATGTTAAAATGCGTACACATATATATTGTCGCCAACGTTAAAATTCCTGACGCGTGTGATTTTGTATTGATTGCAATCCGGCATTCATTGTTGGGTGACCTTTCACAACCACGCGAAGGAAACTGCGGGTATCAGCTAAACTTCATCATGTATGGTGAATTTATTTATTTATTTATTTAATTAATTAATACGGCATAAAAAATTATATTAACTAATAGCACACAATAATAATCGTGTCAAAACAATTATAACATTCAAAATTAACATAGAAACAAGAAACAAGAATATAAACATCAGAATAAAAACAATTTTAAATTGAACAGCTCTAAACACATTCATACATCGCTCTCACAAAACTTCAGACAAACAGACAATATTTCCGACCATCCATCCACGAACAGATCTGTCTTAGGACTGGAACCCAAGAGAGCGTTGAGTGCAGAAAGGGTGCGCGGAAGAGGCGAGTAGGCGCGCGCGATAGTGCGGCAGCTGGGCACGGCAAACAACTTATGTCGCCTGATCCTACAGTAATTATTTGGGGTGTAGAGCCGACACAGCTCATCACTCAGCGCTGGGGAATCGACTTTACACCAAAGAATCTTACAGGCTGTTACCATTTGCTCAGTTTTCCTTCGGACCTCAAGCGAATTGTACCCCAGGCAGCCCAGAAGGGACTTTTCTTTTCTTCGCCATTTACATTACAAATGGATGAATCAGATTGAGCAAAAATCCACGGGTAATCCATCGCGTAAACTTACGCGTGCATACCTATAAAATATAGATATAAACAATCCGTGTGACGAGCTCCGCTTCCGCGATGATGGATTAAAAAAAGATTAGCGTGAAAACCAGGGAAAGTTTTGTTTTGCTTTTATACCAGTGAGTAATGAGACGAGCAGGTCTTTTACCTGGTAGTAAGCGCTATCCTTGCTTACAACTATACTCGAAGATGCAGTTAGTATGGATGGATGGATGCTTAGGTCAAATCATGTTAATTCTCGTTGTTCCATTAACATATGTTTAATTTGTTCGTGCAAGTCTGTAAGACAATTCTATATTATGGTATAAGGAATCTAGTCTGTCAGTAAGTATACGACGGGAATCCTAATTTTATAGTAGACTAAGTATGCCCCGCGGTTTCACCCGCATTGAGTATTATCCCATAGGATCTGTTAACTTTTACGAGATAAAAAGTATGCTATGTGTAAATCCATGTAAAAATACGATATATGTGCCTGTTACGGGGAGATATTATGGCCTACGAACTTACTTGGGAAATCCGTCGATGGCCTCTCGGATGTGTAATCAGCGCTGTCTTCGGGTTAGATGGGGGATGATGGTGCACAGAGATATATCCATAGGACGCCGATGGGGCGGTTTCTTCTGATCCCGTATCACCTTCCTCCGGGATAGAGGTGTGATCAGGCAATCCACACTACACTTAATCCTGGAGCTCGTCTCCGAGGATGGGAATGGCGTCCACGAAATGGAGCTACCGGTGAAAGCTCAAAACACCGCGACGCGACAAGTGCTCGCACGCGCATTTGAAGGACGACTGACTTCCGGTTGGCCACCCAAAGTCGTGGGCCATAATAATCTCGTACCAACACAAAATATTAAGCGGAATAGTCTTTGTGTAGTTACGTTCGAAAACACTCAAAATAAAAAGAAAAGAAATCTGTTTCAGTACGAAACATGCCGCTCACCTTAAAAGACTGTAAGTTCTTTTAACACGAAAACTCAATGAATAGAAAGTTATTCAATCTATAAACTTAAACTTGATCTAAGGTTGTTGTAAACAACTAGTATAGGTAATTAAAACTTAGGAACTAATTTTACGAATTCGTAAACAATAATCATTCTAAAGGCAGTTTACAAATTTTTACGATCGCTCGTTTGAATAGACTCTTGCCCGTTTGCAAAGTCACAACTCGCACCTTATTATCGGAGCCCGGATGGAGTGTATGAACACGAGCAAGTTTCCATTGGAGTGGTGGAAGATTATCGTCGCATACCACAACAATGTCGCCTACACAGATAGGAGCACCGCGGTCCTTATACCATTTGCCCTGTTTCAAGGTTTGATAATTCAAAGCACATTGAACAGAGTCATTTTTTTAAAACTCGTACGAATCTCTCAAATAGTTATGACAACCCTGGAAGTTCTTTCCGCAATCAGAGTAAATGTCGCTGCACAAACCTCTGCGCGATGTAAATCGGCGCAGGGCTGCTAAGAACGCCTCAGTAGATAGCTCCGATACGAGCTCCAAGTGTATAGCCTTCACACTCATACACACGAACACGGCGACATAACATTTGATGATTTTAGCATTACGAACCCTATTAGCTCGCATGTAAAACGGGCCCGCGTAATCAACAGCTGTTTTCATGAATGGGCGCTCGGGTCGCAGCCGGACCGCTGGGAGCGGCGCCATCGCAGGCTGTAGACGTACCGGACGCACACGGAAGCGGCGCACACAACGAAAGATTTGTTTACGTATTATATCTCGGCTAGATAAAATCGCATATTTTTGTAAAGGTAAATATTGAACGGCTTGAGTGCCCGCATGAAGATGCGTAATATGGGCATCGTCAATTATTAAAATCGTAAGAGGGTGTTTTTTGGGTAAAATTAATTGATGTTTTGACTCGTACGACAAAAGGGATTTATGTAGACGTCCGGAGACTCGCAAAAAACTCGAATCATCGATAAACGGATTAAGACGTCTCAATTGGTTTGAGGGCGGTTTACCCTGTGAAATGTTTTCAAAATCTTTATGAAACACTTGGTGTTGCACTAAATAAATGAAACGATTAAGCGTGAGTTTATACTCGTGGACTGTGATGTAACTAGGATAGGAACTCTTTTCCTTGTTGACGCGCGATTTAAGAATATAGTAAAAGCGAAAAATATAAGAAGTAATTCTCAATAGTTTACTCAAGGTGGAAAAATGGTTTATGACCTCAACATCGTCGATCAGCGTAGCTGATGCAGACGCGACCGGTGGATTACGTTTCTCCTCACCAGTGCTAGGGATACTTTTAAATACTGGCCACGCAGTAGGATCCTCACGGAGCCATGCTGGGCCGTGAAACCACATGTCGTTCTGTAAGAATGTGGAGGGTAAAAGTCCCCTTGAGTCCCTTATTTTGGTTTGATGGTCATGTTCCATGGGAGCAAAGGGCACCTCTTCCCGCCGCTCACCATGAACCTCTGGCGCCTGAACCGCGGCGAGTATCGCCGGCGAGTTACTGTGCCATTTACGTAGTTCAAACCCAAGTGATTTGCAAATACCTAACAATTGCTGTTGTAATACCAGAGCGTGTGATTCATCGCTCGCGCCCGCGACCACATCGTCGACGAACACTTGGTCGGTTAAAACCTTTGTCGCTAGGGGAAAATTAGATGCTTCGTCACAAGCCAATTGCTTAATGGTACGAAGAGCTAAGTAAGGGGAAGTGCTCACACCAAACGTTACCGTCCGCAGACGATAATCACGGAGGGGTTCATCGGGCGACGTACGCCACAGAATGCGTTGCAAGTCCCTATCAGATTCTTGTACTAGTATATTTCTATACATTTGTTTAATATAGTCCTGCAAGCACGCGTGAGACTCAATTTTAAGACTCGGGTTCCGTTGTAAACGTTGCTCTAATTTATGGAACCGAGCGAGGACAATATCTCGTGATTCACCTAGGGGCGTAGCATCAGGTTTACGTGGTAAAGCTACTGTGTATCGTCCCGTGACGTCACGATAGTGTGAGCGTTCAAATATGGATTCACATAGACGTTCCTCGGGGGTGAGTGCCTTCACCTCAGGCACTGACTCCAGTTCCCAGAATCGTTTCAAGTCGCCGTCATCGGATAATGAGCTAAAACAAGCTTGAACTGAGGATGGAGTCGGAGAGTTGAACGCTATTTTTCCCAACAACAAATAACCGAAAACGCTGTTCATAGCGATCGGCGAACCGGGCGAACCCGTTATTACGTTTCCTAAAATTATGTGAGATAGTACATCTGCACCTAACAACATCTCCACCGGCTGTGGAGTGTGAAACAAAGGATCGGCTAAATTTAAATTTTGAATGTGTGCCCACCCCTTATGAGGCAGTGGTACACTAGGCATTTTAGGAATAAGTTTCGGCAATACTAAAACTTCAATCGGTATAGAAGGTTGAAGTTCATTTCTCGGGGTTATGCAACACGAAATCTTTCCCTTTGGTCGTACCGGTTTGGTGTCACCTATCCCGTAAACAGGTACATTCGCATAACAACGCTTTATACCTAGCCGCTGTGCGCACGATTCCGTCATGAACGAAGCCTGGCTTCCCGTATCGATAAGACACCGGACAGTCGAACGCTTTTCATTACCTACACATACATCGATGAGTGCGGTCGAAAGCAGCACAGTATTTGTTGTGCCAAAAGGAGCATTGAACGACGCGCAATTAATTTGTGTCGCTTGACTCGCGGACATAGCGTGCTGAGTACAGGTGCTCGGAATGTTCTCTTCCCGTTCCTCCGTGAGCGGTAAAGAAACACTTCTCTCACTCGCACGGCTAGTATCACCTTCAGAAGTAAAGTGAATCAATGTATGATGACGTTTTTCACACGAACGACAAACAAAACTCGACTTGCATTGAGAAACGTTATGACCTTTGCCTAAACAATTGAAGCAAACATCTTTATTTTTGATAAATGCATACCTATTGCTTGGTGACAAATTCAAAAACTTATTACATTTTCTTAATGGATGCTGAGCATCGCAACATACACAATTCTGATTCTTGCGCGTATTGACAGAAGGCTGAGAATCGCTCGCACCCTGAGTCGAAGTGTGGCTGGCCACGCCGGCAGCCAACGCTCGACGGAACGTTGGAGCGACGTACTCTTTCCTCTGACTACCTACATTTTGAATATTTCTACTGCCAGATTCAACTATTTCGCTGGCGGTTAATTCTCGTTCTAAAAACTCGATTAACAAGTCGACGTTGGGTACATCGGATGGTTTATGCAATGTTAACTCGAATCGCATCCGAATGGAAGTAGGTATTTTACGTAGTAAAATATTCAACAACAAAAAACTCCACTGATTTGTAGGAAAATGCATTACTTGTAACGCTTTTATATTCTCATGGTAAATATTCAACAAATTACGCACACTTTGATTTGATTTCTCGGCACAGGATTGAATATCCAGAATACGATCAATATGTTGAGAAGCTATGACTCGTTTGTTCTCATATCTTGAAATTAAAATATCTAACGCGACGGTATAATTTTCGTCCGTGATAGGTATCGATTTTATTAAGTTATAGGGCTCGTTTTTCAAGGTAAGAAGGAGATACCTAAACTTCTCGTTATCTGTGTAGGCGTCATTATTATCAACCATGGAGCGAAATAGGTCATAAAATGGTGGCCAATCGGTCAATTCTCCCCCGAATGACGGCAACGGAAGATTCGGTAACCTACTACTACAACCCCCGTGAGTCGGTTGTATTGTATTGTTAAAGGAAACTCGACTCATGCGCCTACACTCCTCATCGTTTTTCTTCAGAACTTCGACATGGCTGACAATTGCGTAATAAATATCATTGAATTGAGTTCGAATACGTAACTGTTCCTCTCGGTCAAATGTCGACAATTTCATTTGTGACTTCTCAATTTTAGTTTGCAATTTAAGGAATTTTCTCTGAATAGAAAGAATATCTTTTGCTCGCGCTTTAAATTGCTGTTCATTGAGTTCGTAAAACTCTAAAGTACGTTTGACTTCGTCAAGTATAACTTCTCTTTCGAAAATATCTTGTTCCGCCATTTTTAATGGACACGTAATGTCGCACACAAAAAATCAAAATCGGCAAAATCAAGATGAAAAATGGGAAATATTGTCGGGACGCGTAACGCCGCTACGACAAACACTAAAATATACTCGGATGGTTTCCAAAAATGGGAAAATATGCACTAATAACGGGATTTGGACAACGTGACTACAGCAAAGAAAATCCGCAGATCCGGCTCGAACGGATCAAAAATGTTACGGGGAGATATTATGGCCTACGAACTTACTTGGGAAATCCGTCGATGGCCTCTCGGATGTGTAATCAGCGCTGTCTTCGGGTTAGATGGGGGATGATGGTGCACAGAGATATATCCATAGGACGCCGATGGGGCGGTTTCTTCTGATCCCGTATCACCTTCCTCCGGGATAGAGGTGTGATCAGGCAATCCACACTACACTTAATCCTGGAGCTCGTCTCCGAGGATGGGAATGGCGTCCACGAAATGGAGCTACCGGTGAAAGCTCAAAACACCGCGACGCGACAAGTGCTCGCACGCGCATTTGAAGGACGACTGACTTCCGGTTGGCCACCCAAAGTCGTGGGCCATAATAATCTCGTACCAACACAAAATATTAAGCGGAATAGTCTTTGTGTAGTTACGTTCGAAAACACTCAAAATAAAAAGAAAAGAAATCTGTTTCAGTACGAAACAGTGCCAAATTTCATCCAAATCCGTCCAGCTGTATTTACCCGATTGAGTAACAAACATCCAAAGATTCATATATTATAATAATACTAGCTTCCCCGGCGAACTTCGTTCCGCCTAAGTGTCAATGAATGGGCATGTTTAGGATTTTAAAATTAATTATTATTATTATAAGCCTAAATCGTCACGTATCCCCAAGGCATCCCTTCTCTCCCAGGTTTTCTTATTTATTGGCGTTCGTTCGGCCCATTTTAGTCAGCATGTTTTACACAGTACCGAATAAGTATTTTATAAAAGCTTGTCTGGAAAAATAAATTTTTACCCAAAATCTTATATTCATTTTGTTTTGAAATTCTTTTACAAACTCTTTTATTGCTTTCTCCCAAGTAAAGACTATTTAATCAGACACGTTCGTATTTCCAAGACTGAAGTTTGAAATGTTAATGAAGGTAAGCAATAAGTCTCACTGCAATCAAGGCTTTTTGCAGCCTCCACACGGTCCACAGCATCCGAATGAAAATTGTAAAGGAGAGGCCTCACCACAAAAATGAAAAAAGAAATTGTTGGGTCAACACACGACAATGAATTATTAAGGTTGAAGCCTTGAAGAAGTATCAAATGGAATATTGAGCATACATACGAGTATGTAGATAAAATATCTTAATTTTAATTTTAAATCCATTCAAAGTGGCATTCATTATTCATTTGCAATCTGTCCCATTTGTTTCTAAGTAGTTTTTCGTGTGATAGAATCCAAATTACATTTTCCGTTTTTGGCTGGCAACATTGATTAGCAAGTGAGGGTACTTATATCATATAGGGCAGTGAACAACCAAGCAAGGAACCTATAAAAATAGCTATAATTCTATACGTCTTATCAAAGTTTACGTAAAAGCAAGACTTTAGTACTTTTTTACTTATATAATCTTAAGACAGATCAATCCAGCGCACCGCGTGTATAATACTGGGCATGTGAGACTTTAGAACCGATGTCTGTTGGTAACGAGCGCATTGCAGTGCCGCGCATATAATATGTAATGCAATATTATGTAATGCAAACTGGAACAAGATTATGCAATGCCAATTATGGGGTGGCACTGTAACTGTTATGATCAGGTGTTACGAAGTACGTCGTTCACCTATTGTTGTACGACGCGCTTGATAGATTATTTGAATTTTACCATGGTAATTGTTGTCAATATTCAAATACTGATGATGCTAAACTTACCTTGTGTCAAGATAAGTATCTTTTATAATTAAACCACGTAGGTACATGACTAAATAATACGTTTTGAGTATCTGATGATAATGTATGTATTTAGTAAAGATTCAAATGGCAACATTTGTTTGAGGACTTAACTTGATGAATTTGGCAACATTCACTGGTTTCCAATAAACAGGAAATTACGTTAATGTTTATAATTAATATTGTACGTATTTTAGAAAAAGTTTGACTGATAATTATCAAATAATTATGATTTCTGCGGCTAGATTTAATCCATGTATTTTCGTCCATATTTCATTTAATGATATGATAATTGACTTGTGTTAATTCTTCAATATTCATACTAATATGAATATTCTTAAGTATTAATGTATCGAATCATTTACGATAATTCATCTCTGTATTTGTAAGATAATTGGTAATTGAAAATAAACGATGAAACAGCTTTATTACTGTTAGAAAACCATTTAATATAATAATTGGAATTATTCACGTTTAAACAAACTTTAGTGTACATATCTGTGGATATGTATTGATTTAGAAGGTTTTAACATGTATTGTAATAAAAATCAAGCGGTAAAAACGTTTAGTTTCAATTTAAGGAAACACGTGGTTTACTGAGCTTGTTTATTCGCCGCACGGCGGCCGGTATAAATAGCCTTGCATTTGAAAGGCAGATTCACTTCTCAATGTACCTCGGAACAGGGCGGACACGCCGCCCAACTAAATAAGTTAAGTACTATTATTATATCTATTAACTAGAAAGCTATTATTATTGTGTATGTGTATTAATCTTCAGTTTAAAACTTACTATGTGTATTGCAATAGTTATCAATATTGTGTATCAGTGTGAACATTACAATCGCTAAATTATATCGTGTTATATATAGATACAACTAATGTGAGCATTTCATTATCTTCCTACTTATTTCCAAATGAAGCTTATATTTTAAATTAATTATTGAGAGTTACAATAGCTATTCCTGTCGTGTAGTAATATGTAGATTACATTAACTTCCTACTTATTTGAAAGTAAAGTAAATGGCTTATATACTATTTATTCTTGTGTATTATTACAATAGCTATTCCTGTTGTGTATTAATAACGTGTAGATAAACCTATCCATGAGACTTAGATTAACTTCCTACTTATTGCAAAATAAAAGAATATCAATATTAATGTTTATTCTCTTATATTCCTTTATATATAGATGTCTTTACCTAATTTAGTTATTATCAGAAGTGGGATTCGACCTGACTAATCTTAACGTATTATGTAATATTTCAGATATTGTGGGTGTGGTTTCTGAAATGGACTCGGCAGTCGTAGAAGGTCTGCTCAAGGCGATCCGAGATGCAGTTGCGGGGACACCTCGTGGAGACGATGTGGTTCTTCCGCCGTTCGATCCTGATAAGAACGACAACGGTGCCAGCAGCTGGTGCACCAATATCGATGCAATCGCAGCGGATCTTGGATGGAGCAACATCACAACCGTTGCAAAAGCAGGTAAAGCCTTGAAAGGCTCTGCATTACTGTGGTATGAAACTTGGGAGCCCGATGAAGGTAGAACGTGGGAACAATTTAAAATCACTGTTAAAGATTTATATCCTGAAAAGAGGAACTTGTCAGACAAATTAACAAAGGCAGTGTTATTAACATCTGAAGCTGCAGAATCGTATTGTGATTATGCTAGGGAAAAACTTAGATTGTTTAAGAATACTAGGATAGTTTTCACCGAAAAACAGTTAGTTGAGCTTGTTTGCGGAGGTATACATGATGTGCATGTAAAAATGGCATCACAAAATAGTCGTGTGGAGACCACTGCAGAATTGATATCACTGTTTACGACTTATGTGAAGATTCCTAAGAAACGTCCATTTGATTCTACAAGTAAATTTACTGACAACCCTACTAGTTCTCCTAGCAAACGACCAAAAATTGATGAAAAACGTTGTTACACTTGTAACAAGCTAGGTCATTTTTCAGCCCAATGTTTTCAGAACAGAAACTATAATGCCCCTAGGACAAGTTTTTCGACAAACTTAGCTCGTCCCCCCATAAACAAAGTCCAATGCTCCCATTGCAAAAGATTCGGACACACTGAATCAGTTTGTTATTTTAAACAGCTTTCTACCACAAGTACCACAGTAACAAAAAGAGATGACGCTAATTGTATAACCAAGGCTTAACTAAAGTTGTGATAAAGGATATGACAGTCGAAGCTCTTATTGATACTGGTGCTAGTTGCAGTATCATGAAGGATTCTATTGCACGGCGAATAGGTTGCAATTTAACTCCATGTTCAAAAATGCTCGATGGTATAGGCAATGGTAAATTACATATCTTTGCAAAAGTAACTGTCCCTGTAAAATTTGAGGAAATCTGTCTAGAAATAGAATTTAATGTAGCCAGGGATAAAGATTTTAGCTATGATTGTTTGATCGGTAGAGATGCAGTTAGTCATTCGGACGTTGCTGTTATAGTAGACTCTTCTGGGTGTAGACTGACACGTACTCACTTGCTTGAACCAACTGGAGTAGTTAATCAAATAACCAGTTGTAATAGCGAACTCGATCAACTAAACGAAAAAAATGGGTTTCATCAAATTCCAGTAGCACAGGACTCCGTAAAATACACAGCTTTCGTAACCCCAGATGGGCATTACGAATTTCTGAAAATGCCATTTGGAATTTGTAACGGACCATCAGTCTTCCAGAGAGCTATAAGTAGAGCCATTAAACACTTGAAATTTTTATTAGTGTATATAGATGACTTATTAATTCCATTTAAAACTGAAAATGAGGGTCTGCAATACCTAGAACAAACTCTCAAAGTTCTCAGTCATGCCGGATTTACCATAAACTTGAAAAAAATGCAAGTTTTTTGTGACAGAGATAGAATATTTAGGAAGACACATTTCTGAAGATGGTATCAGGCCAAGTGATAATAAAGTCTCGGCTCTCATCAACTCTCCTGTCCCTGATACTATCAAAGAAGTGCGTCAATTTATGGGTTTAGCTAGTTATTTCCGTAAATTTATACCAGAATTTGCCTCACGTACTGCCAGTATAACTAAACTCACAAAAAATAACCAGAAATGGGAGTGGGGTCAAGATCAGAATGAAGCTAGGAATTATGTTATTAAGCACTTGGTGACGAAACCACTATTGACTGTATTTGATCCAAACTTACCTACTGAACTGCACACTGATGCTAGCTCAATTGGTTATGGTGGAATTGTAATGCAAAAAGTTGATAATCAGAATAAAGTTGTAGCATACTATAGCAAACGTACTTCCCCTGCCGAATCAAGATATTGCTCTTACGACTTAGAAACATTGGCAATTTATAACGCCCTTAAACATTTTAGGGTGTATTTATTAGGTATCCCATTCACTATAGTAACAGACTGTAATGCCATTAAGCCTACCATGACCAAAAAAGATCTTTCACCGCGTGTAGCTAGATGGTGGACCTTTATGCAAGATTTTAACTTCAAAATTCTCTACAAAAAGGGTAAATATGTGGGTCATGTTGACTACCTAAGTCGTAATCCAATCAACCCTAAAACTGTCCACACAAACAAAAATATCCCTTCTGTAATTAACGTGGTTAATGACGATGCAAGTCGTCCGCCATCGTGGTTAGAATCTGCTCAACGAGATGATACTGAGACTCAGACTATAATTGACAAAGTTCGGTCAGGTGAATTGGATACCAATCAATACTTAATCATAAAATACATTGCTCTATTATAAAAACGACGCTAATGCTATGCCGAAATTATATATTCCAAGAGGCTATAGACTTAGCTTACTTAGACTATTTCATAATGATAACTGTCATGATGGATATGATAAAATCATTGACAAAATCCGCCAACATTTTTGGTTTCCTGGCATTGCAGCGTTTGTTAAAAAATACATCTCTCATTGTCTCATATGTACCTCACGAAAAAATCACTCTGGACCTAAACAAGGTATATTATATCCTATAGAGAAATCTATTCCTTTCCATACTTTGCATATGGATTGCACTGGGCCTTTTAGACAATCAGCCGATGGTTTTAAATTTGTATTGCTAGTCATAGATGGATTTACAAAATATTGCATCCTCAAACCCCTTAAGAGTCTGAGCGGACAGGAATTGTTGTTTGCCATACGTGAAACTATTGCATTATTCGACACACCTCATCTTGTAATTACGGACAGAAGCACAAACTTTACATCTAATCAAGTTCAAACCTTATTTAGGGAAATGCAAATTGAACACCACATGATATCCACTGGTACTCCTCGTAGTAATGGCCAAGTTGAAAGGTATGTAGCTACAGTAACAAACATGTTAGCTACCACGATTAATGATTTGTCAGAATGGCCAAACGTTCTTTGGAAAGTACAACAATCTCTTAATACGACTGTTCAGAAAACCACAGGCTTTTCCCCAATGAGACTTTTACTAGGAAGGGAAGGAAATATACCTTCCATACAAGCTCGGCTAACTGATGTTGTAGATGAACCAATACAACCAAGTATTGACTTAGAAGCTGATCGTGAATTAGCACGACAACGGCTCAAAGATGTTGCTGATAGGTTTAAGAAACGTTTTGATACTACCAGACGAACCAATAAAATATATAATATTGGAGACCTAGTTTACATCAGTCAAGACCATAGACGTCATGATAAACTCAGTCCAAAATTCAAAGGCCCATATGAAATAATACAAATATTACCACATGACAGATTTTCTTTGAGGGGACAAAATAATTTGAGAAATATTATTGTTGCCAAAGAAAAACTGCGTGTTTGGCCTGGTGAATGGGTAGAACAAAACATTTCCTTTGAAGAATCACTGTAAACAAATATAACTTATTAAACAATATCATTGTCAAAAGAGAACCGTGATAGATTATTATATAGCTAACAAATTTAAGATTATTCAAAATAATATCCATGTAGATCACATAATTATTAAGATCAAACTATGAATGTGTTTAATTTTGAATTATCATTATTATGTAACATTGCTAATTTACTTAGGACAGGTACTTTTTTTGACACACTTAAAATATTAAATTCTGAGATTGTCACATCGGTCACATCATACCAGTATTTGTGTCGCTGGGCGATCTTAAACCTGATTAGTCTAGATTTTACTGGCAGCGAGTAAAAGGACTAATATGCTATATGCCTGGTCATAGATCACAATGAAACGATGAAAATGAGAAAAAAAAAAAAAAAAAAAAAAAAGTATGAGAAATGAAAAAAAAAAAAAAAAATGTGTCGCTGGGCGATCTTAAACCTGATTAGTCTAGATTTTACTGGCAGCGAGTAAAAGGACTAATGTGCTATATGCCTGGTCATAGATCATGAGAATGAAAAAAAAAAAAAAAATGTGAATGATATGAAAAAAAAAAAAAGAAAAGAGAATGGTTTCATTGGTAAAAAAAAAAAAAAAAAAGAAAGTTATACTGGTGATGATGATGATAATGATAAAAATATAAAATGATTTGGACTTGTGAAATGTGATTAAGTAGGTACTTCGAGAACGAAGTACATATCAGTATGGCCGTGATAGATTATTTGAATTTTACCATGGTAATTGTTGTCAATATTCAAATACTGATGATGCTAAACTTACCTTGTGTCAAGATAAGTATCTTTTATAATTAAACCACGTAGGTACATGACTAAATAATACGTTTTGAGTATCTGATGATAATGTATGTATTTAGTAAAGATTCAAATGGCAACATTTGTTTGAGGACTTAACTTGATGAATTTGGCAACATTCACTGGTTTCCAATAAACAGGAAATTACGTTAATGTTTATAATTAATATTGTACGTATTTTAGAAAAAGTTTGACTGATAATTATCAAATAATTATGATTTCTGCGGCTAGATTTAATCCATGTATTTTCGTCCATATTTCATTTAATGATATGATAATTGACTTGTGTTAATTCTTCAATATTCATACTAATATGAATATTCTTAAGTATTAATGTATCGAATCATTTACGATAATTCATCTCTGTATTTGTAAGATAATTGGTAATTGAAAATAAACGATGAAACAGCTTTATTACTGTTAGAAAACCATTTAATATAATAATTGGAATTATTCACGTTTAAACAAACTTTAGTGTACATATCTGTGGATATGTATTGATTTAGAAGGTTTTAACATGTATTGTAATAAAAATCAAGCGGTAAAAACGTTTAGTTTCAATTTAAGGAAACACGTGGTTTACTGAGCTTGTTTATTCGCCGCACGGCGGCCGGTATAAATAGCCTTGCATTTGAAAGGCAGATTCACTTCTCAATGTACCTCGGAACAGGGCGGACACGCCGCCCAACTAAATAAGTTAAGTACTATTATTATATCTATTAACTAGAAAGCTATTATTATTGTGTATGTGTATTAATCTTCAGTTTAAAACTTACTATGTGTATTGCAATAGTTATCAATATTGTGTATCAGTGTGAACATTACAATCGCTAAATTATATCGTGTTATATATAGATACAACTAATGTGAGCATTTCATTATCTTCCTACTTATTTCCAAATGAAGCTTATATTTTAAATTAATTATTGAGAGTTACAATAGCTATTCCTGTCGTGTAGTAATATGTAGATTACATTAACTTCCTACTTATTTGAAAGTAAAGTAAATGGCTTATATACTATTTATTCTTGTGTATTATTACAATAGCTATTCCTGTTGTGTATTAATAACGTGTAGATAAACCTATCCATGAGACTTAGATTAACTTCCTACTTATTGCAAAATAAAAGAATATCAATATTAATGTTTATTCTCTTATATTCCTTTATATATAGATGTCTTTACCTAATTTAGTTATTACGCTCGTCTCGTTCCTTCGTCAAATAATATAAAAAATAAGCGCCACATGCAGCACGCCGCGCTTTTCCGTCTACCGCTAACTATGACTGAACACATGTAATCATACTTTTGCATCACACCCAGCGCTGAAAGCGTAGTTTTGGCATGTAACCTAAAGTGTGACGTTTTTGCTGATGTGACTTTTTCCATAACTTCTGTCTTCGTGGAATATTGAACATGATGTGTTCGTTAACGTTCACGAGTGTGGAAAAATGATACACCAACAAAAAAATTGTCTTCACGTAAATAGCAGGACCCAGGAAGTTCAGTTCAGGCATCCAATTTACAGCACCGTGACGTTGACTGCCACTGAATTAAGAGCTATCTGACTGACTTGGACTAGATATTTTAACAGGTATTCTAAAAACTACAACCACTTAACACGGGCTGAATTAAAAAATCTACGTAGCCAAAAAAATAAACAAAATGAATACAAAAGAAGAAAAAGAACAGACGAATAAAAAGAAATGAGGCGAATCATTCGAATCGTGTCATTTGTCAAAAGTATCATACATACACACGTACATCCGAAATAGACAACCCTCCTCTTGGCAGTCGGGTAAAAAGAAAACCCTTTAAACAGAAAGTGTGTATGAAAAATGGTAATATCGTTGACAAGTGACGCTTTCGAAGCCCTCTAGCGATGGAGTTGACTTGCAAACATTATTATTTATATGCTGTCACCTCCAGGTGTTTGATAAGTGATACTTTTCACCTTAAGGTTTGCGAAAATAGACTGGAATTGTCAACTTACTTGTTGGGTATGGAAATATTTCTGGTTTTTTTTTCCAAAAATTTTCTCATTTGCTGAAATAGTTTTCCTTTTTCATTTCATTCCGTTTTCATTCTTAGGGGACGTCTATTAATTATGTGGGGTGTTTAGGTCACGTTGTATATGACGTAATTTTTTTTCGGCCTCGAACAGTGTAAAATTGCGAGTGAAATAAATCCACGCAATCAAGCCCTGATTAAAGTATTTACATTAAAAATACTCATTTTTGAAATCTAAGTGAGATTAGGAGAGGGGCGGCGACGACGACGACACGGGGGGGTGAGATTTAACTCCACAATCACCTCGCGTAATTAATGTATATTTTGTGCCCAAGATCGCTAGATATAGGTCTTATTCATAACTTTATATCTGAGTTGTACTGTAAATCGATAAAAAAAATTATGGCGTCTTCCAGATAATTTGCTAAGACAGTAACTATTCCAGAACGAACTAGTATAACAGTGCCAACCCCGAAATTCCGGTACTTTGACAACCCCAAGCGGCATGTCGCTAAAATCCCTTTGTAAATTAAAATTGCCCGTTTATACCCATATTTAGTATTGTCAAAATAATCCGTGGTATTCCAGAATGTTTACAGGTAATTTTGGAAGTAAAATAGAGCGGATACAGAGCTTAGCAGTAAATTTACCGTAAGTGGTAGTATTTACCCCAATCTATCTCTTTTAGTTTAGAGTAGGATTTGTGATGTGAGGAACTTTATCTAAAGAAACTGCCTGGCAGTCAATTTTAAGCAATGGAGATAAATAGGTGCGAGCATGTTTAGATTCGTTAAGTCTTAACATAAAGTAGGACTATAGATGCTTGAAAGCATAAGAAACCAAACCTATGTTATTTTTAAAAGAATTCGCATCTTTATTATCATCAAAACTCAAATCATTCATTGCAAGTAGGCAAAAATAATGCACATTTACAAGCCAAACACTTGAGTCTCGTATAAATAGAGAAAAAAAAAAACAAAAATAAGTCAAATATGATCCACTAAACTAATGATTGACTGATTATGGTTTGAGTTTTAAAAAGGACATTTCCCTTTGAAGTGGTGACTTATGCTTGAATTTTGCACAGGAAAAGGAAACTCCATTAACACGTTCACCGCTGAAAACACTAACTTGCCACGAGTACGGCAAAACACAACTGTTGTGTTTGTTGTATGGGAAAACACTATGGCGCGTGCCCAGCAGTCAAAGTGTTAACTCTACCAGTGCTTCGGAAATACGCCCGTCAGAGAAGAAACGAATGATAGAAGAAAGCACCAAGACACTCTACGAGGATGTATTTTTTTATATTTTCATCATCACAACCTATGTCTGTCCGCTGAGTGCGGGTCACATCTCTGACCTCACTTTCGTGATGAGGAAAAAGTCATAATCAACCACGGGGGCCTGCAGCTGTTTTATATAACACTAATGAAAATGAACATTGAATTCATTTAACATTTTTTGATCATTAAGATAATATAGAAATATATAGTTTTAATTCTGCCTAAGTTGTCTGATGAATGTATGATAGGACTTTGTTGGATGACGTGTAACCCCTATGACAAATCTATCCGTTTAAAAAATCTAAATCCCTACGCAACCCTTAATTTATCTGAAGACCGAAACAACCTTGACTTGTCACCCCGTACTTAAATTGACCTAACGCATTTTGATAATACTAAAAACGTTAAGTGAATTTGTTTTTCAATTTAATTTGTGTTATATAATACGGCAGCGGGTCCAGATTGGTTAATCGTAGACCTCCAAAGTAATCTTTCTAATATATAAAAGGTGAAAATTGTGTTTGTGTGTTTGACCTCTCTTCACGCCGAAACAGCCGAACGAATCTTGATGAAATTTAGTGTACAGATACTTAAGATCCTGGGATAGAACACAGGATACTTTTTATCCCGTAAACCCTGACGGTTCCTGTGGGATAATAGTTGTCACGGAAGAAACCGCGGGGCGCTGCTAGTAATGAATTATTCTTATCAAAAAATAAGTTATTCTGTGACAATAAAAAACGACGCCAATTGGATTGGCTAACAAATTAAGAATCTAAAAAATAACTGGAAACTCAAAAACTAAACCAAAACTAATCTTAAACTATCAAAGTAATCTTTATAAAATTCACATGGAAACATGTCAACTTTCTTAAATAAACAAAATCCAAAACACTTCAGTAATCCCGAAAAAGAGATAACATTACGAACTGAGAACCTCTTCCTTTTGGAGTCAATTATAACATAAATAATGACAATTGCAATACTCTAACCTCATTAAATGCAATTGACGTTTAATTACGTGACTACGTATTTGCAATACGAATTGGCTAATGTAGGGGACGTGAAATTGACACGTGTGCTGTGATTACATTTGTACTTAAATACGTCAGACAAATGCACAATACACATATTTACCGATGATTTAATGTGAACTGCTGAAAACACCTTTATAATAAAGCAATAAGTGATAAGATCTTCTTACCAGTGATAGCATACAGGGAGACCGTCCGCCTGCCAAGAAGTAGGTCGCGAGAGTTCAAATGCCAGTTCGAACAACCAATGTAATGTATTTCTTATAAAACATACGAACGTAATTTGTACTCGGTTTTCGTTGAAGGAAAACTTCGTGAAGAAACCCACCCGAGAATAATTCCAGAGGTATGGATCAGCAAACTGGACGAGTTCTCGTGGTGGATTATGACCTAATCCTCCTCACAAAAGGTACTGAAAACATATTTTTTTATGTTTCGTGTCTCGCTGCGCCAACTACGCGTTGAAGTGAAATAAAGTTGGAGCATGAAATATTAATCTAAATGAACTATTCCACGCAGTTGTATGAAAATTACAAAAGAAGATATCGTAGAATGTTCCTTCGTTAAAAACAGCTTTGTGGTGAGCTGTAGAAAGTTGGAGAGTTGTTCAACAATGATCTTACGTGTCTGCCTGTGTTCTAGTGCCTAGGATAGGATATACGAGTATATTTGAATTCTGTGGTAAAAGACTTAAAGTCGGAAATACTTTGATTATCCTGTAGTGGTGATAGGCCTCTTCTGCAAGAGTTTCCCTGGGGAAGTACCACCTCACCTTTGCCAGATATTCATCCGCCTAGCAGTAATGTGAAAACAATACTTTATTCCGGTTTGAAGGGAAATTACTGGGCGTATGAGACTTTAGAACCGATGTCTTAGGTTGACGAGCGCAGAGCAGTGCCATACAAAATTATGCAATGCAAATTTTCTGTGTGGCACTGCCACTGTTATCGGCAGGCGTAGTGCTTACCATCAGGTGAACGACTTGCTTGTCTCATTACTCAGTCAAATAAAAAAAGACTGTAGAAGTGTATTATTTTTCCCTACTTTCAACAAATTATTTGTTTTGTTTCTTCGTAAAGACAACGCGCAAAATAAAAGTTTTGAAATACGGAGGCGGTAAAGTTGCCAGGTATTTTATTATTGACATGTGATCGAGCGGGCAGTTTTTCGCTCGTTAGACCAACCCAAACCTACGAGCGGATTCGTTTTTTAGCAAACTTTTCTGTAACAACCGTAATAATTCAGTGATGTAACAGTGGATATCGTCATGACCCGTAAAACAATAGAGCTTAGAGAAACCTCGTAAATCTGGAAAACCGTTAAAAGGTGTTAGAAATATTAATATTTTTTCTACTGAATAACTTTTATAGTCTTGTAACGTTACTTTTCGTTCTTATTATACCTTCGTTTATTTTTTTTTTGTTAACAAAAATGTATAGGTTTAGAACATTAAAAAAACTAAAGACACGACAAACTATTCTTAAACTCGATATCTTCTTTTTTTTATTTCTTTATAGCAGCCAGTGTTCTTGGCAAATGCCTCATGAACACCCTCTTTTGTTAGATTTTAAAGTTTTAGTTATTTAATTATTGTTATTTAAGTTGTGTCAATAAAGAGGCTTTTCCAACAAAACAGCTTACTAAATCTAAGAAAGATCCGTCTATCAGAGATGGAAATTATCGCAAAGATTTTAATGCTTCATAAACGTTACTTGACGCTTCTCTGAGTAAGGCGCTATGCTTATACTTTTACTTAAGAACATGAGCTTGTAACATTGACAGAAGAATTAATGACAATGCACTCCAGTGGAGGTAGTCTATCTTATCTTGGAAGCTCCACTAGCTATCAATCCAACCGGAACATTGTACAAAAAGACTAAGTTTTGTCTTAGTTCTGTACTATTTTGATAGCAAGTAATTTCAATCACAACTTGAAATAATTTGCTATTGATCATATAGAGTTACCATGTACTATATACCTACTGGCATTTGACGATTGGAATTTATTGATAATCGCTCCTCTCTTTTTTGTTACAGAGTGACGGAAATAAGGATTGTCACTTGTTAGGAAAACCAATTTTTTTTTTTAAATATTTTTTTAATGGGCAAGTGTCGTTACTATTAGATAATAATGATATACAATTTCTCTTAATATACAATAATAAAAAGATGAATGACTGGATAAAACAAATAAAGAAATAAAATAGTAAAAAAATAAAGGAAGAATCTAAGTCTGTTTTATATTTAAAACTTTTAAAAAATTTTAAATCGCGTGGGTGGGCAAATCGCACCGCTGTGTAAACCGCTTGTGGTGCGAACAGCCCCAGTACCCCAATAAACAGATTTCGTGTGACAAAGAATCCTTGAGTCTTTTAAACCAATCTTCTTATTCAAACATACTCACGAGTGCTCGATGCGATTGTCGTAGTAAACCCTTTAGTTTGGCGAAACAAATAGACAAATAGAACTAAAAGGGCAAAACCAACCATTTACTTTCAGTAAGACTTCGCTATAGAGTTTCTTGCTGTTCTTCTATTCTGAATCCAGTGGTAGAGTCGGTTAACTTTCATGAGTGCCTTCACGGGGTTCATGTATATATAATACATTATATTTATTATTTATATTTTATTACAGCTGATGGCGACAAAAGTTGTACATTTTGTCTTTTTTTTTTAATAAATAGAGGTATAGGTAAGCAGTTTTTCATCCAATATACTATATACTATTCAACCAACGGCCATTCTAAACGAATAAAAGTAACTGAAAGGTACTTATGTTATCTTGAACAGTACCTTGAAATTACCTTTACATTTTTGAGCAAAAATATTTTGATACAGCTGTCGGTCGTATTGTTTTAAAACCGACGAATTCCACGAAGAAAAAGGAAATATTGGAGCCCCGAAATTGTTTCTTGGACTGTGCTAATTAAGATATATTTTGTAAAAGAATTTAGGTACTTTTTTATTAGGCGAATACGACTTTATAAGATTGGAAAAGAATCAATAAGTGGAAATCGATTAATCTTATTTTAGGGAAAAACGATTCAAGGTTCTAGAGCTTAGTTTAAGCTTGCGTCGGTACTAGCTGAGCCCCGGCTTTACTTGCGAGGAAACGAAAAAGTGCTCGGAGTTAGATGCCACCGCACCGGTTTGCTTTGTTTGTCTGTTTTGCACCACAAAAAAACTGTGGATCCTATTTCAATGCGGTTTTTACTGTTTAATACTTAAGAACTCGACTTGAAAGCTGATAAACGTGGCATCTAAATCCGATGGATATAAAAAGCTCTTGATATAAAAATGTATGTGGCGCTTATTTTATTCTTCTTGATAATTTTTTTTCCCTTTTAGAACACGGGTTCATTACTTTTCTTACTCATATTACAATAAACTAATAGCATCACTCAATTCACCGCTGTTACCATAAACCTTCACTACCTTTTGTTACAAACTTTCAGAACTCTAGCCAATAATTCCTCTTTCCCATTATTTTTAGTTTCCTGTAGTTTTATGCTTTATACATGAGTAACTTTATTCATTTCTAGAGTGAAGTCATTAAAAGCACTCGCAGTCGTTAATGAGACTCAAAAGCTGTCGTAAAAAATTATGCTCGTAACCAACTGATCCAATTATTTTAGTAGTGAAAGATAAGGGCCTTTTCGTATTTTTCCAAAAGTGAAAGCTTAATTTCCAGGTGGTAAGAGTCCTGCAAAGGTTTGTGCTGATCAGCGCAACCGTTATGCCAGATATGGCCAGCTAGAAACGAGTAGGATAAATTGTGATGTTCCGTTTCAATTTTAGGGATGTTACAAATTGTAATTGAACAGAAGAATATATTGCAATGTACGTAATACAAACCACACAATAATTATACTGCAGTGTACACTTTTGAAGTTCAATTTCGTTTCTGCAATTTGAAAAAAAGATACTGCTACATGAAACAAATTCATAAAAAGAGTGACGCCATTTTGTGCTTAATTTAAAAAAACAAGTACTAAATGCTTAAGATATTCATTTATAATTACATTTAATGATCATTTAAGGTCATTGGCTTCTAAACTTATGCCTACTTTCTAAGCGACAGGTATAATTCCTAAAAAGACGTAAAAATATCAGACGTGACATTTCGGTTTACTCTCCTTATATCGAAAATGCAACATCGATGGCAAGGAAATAGCACTCCAGCTTTCAGGAAATACGTACTTAATCGAAGACCTAGTTCAAGCTAATCTAAAATCGACCTAGATAATCTAGGCCGAATCCGTTGCCTCTGTATTACTAAAATCTATGAAAGTAGAATGTTTGTCAGACAAATAACGTAATGTAAACATGAATTTAATTTGTGAAAGTTTCGGAAAGAGTCTGCAAAGAGTGAATCACTTATTTTTATTTGTGAAAAAGAGGTTTTATTCTTTACCCAAAATAATATATTATTTAACAGATTTATGTTTTGTTTGAAACCGTGCACATTTTATGCGCCAATTTTTTTTTTTTCGTTTTGTTTTGCGTATGTCCACTATCTCACCTGATGTTAGGCGATGATGCGGTCTTCGACGATAGTATATAATGTGGTGACATTTTGTTTTTGTCGCCATGTTTTATATTTGACGAAGATTTAAAAAATGGGACTAGTTTAGTAATGTAATTACCCAACGGTCGCAAGTACGAGTACTAGTTGACTAGAAGCGATCGCTTCTCAATGATAAAGTTGATACTATTTTAGGTAAAATTATCCACCAATCTGAACCAGCCACCGGTGGTGGATAAGGCCTAATCCTCCTCACGAGAGTAAGGGGAGACCCGTGCTCAGCAGCGGGCCGATACGAGCTGACAATATTGATGATGGTGAAAATTACATTGTTTTATATACCTTTGTACAAAGAGTTATAGATATCTAATTATATCTTTTATTTTCTGTTATGTATTGAAATTCTAATCACTGACTAGCATTCCGGAATCCTAGTCAGTTAATAAGGGAATAAAGGAATCCGGAATAGCAAGGACTATGGTCCCACAACGGAAAAATACTTCCGCTAATTAATTAGCCAGCATTTCCTGTTGAACTTTTGAACTCGTACCTCTTTGAAAGGTTTCCTGCATCATTATTTTGTAAAAGCTCTTTTCTCCAGCTTATTATGAATTACATGTTATAATTTCCTTGCCTCGAAGAGCATCTTATTTATTAATAACAGAAGATCCCTGTTAATTTATTAATTTTGATGCCACTATTGTAACGGGGGTATAAACACGTGAAGACCCTTCAAACATGTTAATTTGAAGGCATAATACTTGCTTTAATATCCCCAACTATACCGACAGCGAACAAGTTTGACATGGTTAACTAATTTCGCCACAAATAGACAGATTTCCGAGTCGAAGTTTCGATGTGCTATCCCATCACTAGCTATCCCTAATAAATGATACAATTATTATGATATCACCATTAAGTTTATTCTCATCGAAAGTAATTCAAGTTAGGTTAACGTTTATCGTTGAAATTTTGAACTTTGGAACTGTTTTCAGCGTAAAAGCTTTGAAGTGACATTATATTTGGGTAATAGCGTTCAGTGTTTGAGGGACAAGCGTATCTATTCGGGGTTATGTCACTTGTGAAATTTCAGAGATGTGGGTATCACTTTTGTGTGATATGATACAAAAGACTGGATTTGCGTAATAGAAAACTTGATGAGAGTACTGCGTCACTTTTTAAAGTCTACAAAGTTTTAGCTAAGCGTTCACAAGCAAATAGCTTAACAACTTATTTATCTTAGAATCGAAATAGGATCGTTAATCGAAAATCGTCGATGTTTAAAAATAAACGAATAGTTTTTAAACTTAACCAATTTTTCGGGTACTTAATCAAACAGCTTTTCGATTAGTTAAAATAAAGGTCGACGAAAGAATAAAATCATAGTTAATTTGAAATGTGGCTAAAATTTTAATTGCTTGCCTTTGCTCGCTGTACCGAAAAATATATCTTAAGTTTTTTATACGCTTTAGTTAAGTAATGAGCAGGTTCTTTGTCTGATAGTAAGGGTCACGCCCGCCTATTACAATTACTATGCCACGGATAACTTAGAATTAGAACATTCTGCGCGTGGCTTTGCATTGCTCTTACTCCCTGGTCACTTGAGTGAGAAATAGGTTTTTAAATTACTGAAAGAACTTTACCAATTGTTCTCATTTGTGGCATATTTTAAAGGTTCATTTGTTTTTTATGTGTAAATTGTTCTACATAAGGAAAAATCTTCGAGTATCTGCCGTTATCTTATAACCTCACAATTTTCCACACGCGTTTTTATAACAAAAGTAGCTTTTTCTGAACCCATTATGCATTGTAAGCACTCTATTTAGAATTACGTGCCCTAAGCACATTCTTTAACCCTTTTATATGCAAAAGAAGCGTTTATTCCTGCCATTGTGTCGGCGGAGGCAATTATTTTCAACACCTTTGTGAGTGTTCCGCCATTATTATTGTTAATAGAGTACTTGTCCCCATGATGACCTTTTTGGGAGAAGAATTAAGGTGTGATCACGGTGATCACGGGTCGTTCCGTTCGAGTGGGGCGTATCAAGTTAATAGTGACAGTAATCTATCAGGAAGAAGATATTTCTGTTTGGTTAAAACGCGGTTTTGTTCTGCCTTTAGTTTCTTGTTAAAGCATGGCTCTTAGATAATTTCAATTACAAAATACGACCACAAGTTATTAAATTTTTATATGGGATTTATTTTGTCATATGTGTGTTTATATTTGATCATGCGTTTGCCACACGTCCGGTCTGACCCAAGGGTTAATAAAGTTACAAGTTAACAAACATTACCAATATTTAATCTTTAAATTTTTAAATTAATATCTTACCAGCAGCAAAATTTTAAACTTATCAAAATTACTCATGTAAACGTGGTATTGTTGAAAAGACGAACCATAAAAAGAAAGCAAAATCACACAAAAACGAGAATAACAAATTATCGTTAAGGCATTGTGCCAAACCACTTTCGATAAATTTTCACCTTTGTAAAAACCTCATTTGCTGTAAAACAACGAAACGAATACGCCATTTAGGTTAGTCTTATGAGGTAGGTGTTTTCGAATACATGCAACCAATATAAATTATACCGTGAAATTACCCATAAATCAAAATAACTATTACCTACATTAGATTGCAGTTTTTCTAATACCATATAGTAGAAAAAAATGTTGCTTCGTTACAGTTGATATTAGCAGAATTTATTCCGCAATTTAATTAACTAAATGCGAACAAAAATCTTAAGGCTTTCAGTGTTTAAACAACAGATGAAAAATTAAGAGGATTCTAAGCTACTTAACTTTTGAAAGGAGTAATTTGTCCCTTTGAGTCCGAAAGTGCCTTAAGAGGGTTTTTCTAATTTTTTCATTTTGTTGTGACTTTTCTGCTATTATTGTACGTTTGTAATTTTAATGATAAATTAGTAAACCTTTCTACGGTTTAATATGTTTTTATTTGAATTTGTGTGATATCTTAGGCTCTAAGCTTTAACGGATAAGTATCCAATAAGTATTGAGAAGAGGACATTCTCTTCTCACGAATTCTGTGAGCTTTACTGATTTTCAAAAGCAAAATTGCAACAAAATCATGAGATTTATTTACTTAAATTTATCTTAACACTGTATTTTTTACTCGTGAAATGCACATCAATTTTTTCGTAACAAATACATAGCTATTATTAAAAATCACAAAATTGTTTAGTAACAAAAAGAAAAGATATTTTTGGAAAATCGGATAAAATCCGCAAAAATCATCATCTACTTACAGGGAGACAACGCGATAGTTTCGTATCACTTGGCACCTTATCGGATAGCACTCACCTGATCGTGCGGATGTGTCACCACTGACGACCGACAGGCAGCACTGACCGCAACAAGTGTTGTGACTGCCGCCCGCCCAAGCGTTCGCTTATATACCGCAAGCACGGCGCCGCCCAACGCCGCCCACCGCCTAATCATCGCCGGAATGCGAATAACATAGTTTGCATTTCAATTTCGCGAATCAAAATCTCACGACGTCACGTTTTTTGTAACACGCCACAGCCTGGGGTCGTGGGATTGCGTAGATGATTTTAGGACTTCAAGTTTTAATGTTATTATTCCGATGTTTTTTCTATTATGATATTTTTTGTGTAATGTTATCTCATATCTCCGGGATTTCTGAGAGAAGAGGGAAATTGTAGATAATCACTTTTAATTTTAAAAGATAAAGCTCTGTGGTAGTCCTTTTTATTTTTTTTGGTTAATGTAATTATTTAACTAATAATATCATAGTTATATGTAATTAATGACATCGTATATATTTTATGAGACAATGCTAAATCGGATAATTGTTTTCAATTTCCTTGAAAAATAAGTTGAAACATTTCATTTAAAAAAATTGTATATGTGAGCATTTTCAAGGCTTGAATTTCAGTCTATACACTTCTGGACCTTCACAATTTAGTACACCTAAAAGACCATATTGGGCTCTAGAGTTATATTAACATAATTATTATCTGTGGGGTTCTGGCAGGCCTTTGATCCTTCTATAAAAAAAAAACTTAAATTAAAGCCGTAGATTAGGTAGTACAGATATACTGTATGTTGAAGGTACATCTTATCAAATAACATGGCGATTATAGGTGAATGACTCGCATCAAAGTATTGAAAAAAAACAATCGATTTCCAAAACTAAAATTATTTTTTGTTTTAGACATTTTTTCACAGACTGCTTTAGACGATAATGATTACAACCAATTTGTATTTGATTGATCGATCACACACGTCCAATCCAACAACGTGTTACGAAGTGTGATATATTGCTTACAGCAGCTAAAATATTGGAACGCTATTATCAATATTATAATACATTTTAGAATATTATTTACTTACATTAGGAAATAAAACTCTTGTTTAACATTTTGTTCGCTGAGCCGTTTTGCTTGTCTAGCCACGGGTGCGGCTCCGCACGCTCCATAGTGTTTTCCCATACAACAAACACCACAGTTGTGTCTTGCCGCACTCGCGGCAAGTTGTGAAAAACACGACAGTTGTGTTCTCAGCAGCCAAAGTGTTAAAGTACCGTTACTTTAATGTGCCCTGTAACTTCGTTCTTTGTTTTATTTTCTGTTTTTGTGAATGTACGGTATTTATTTTTTCAATTTACTGAGTTATGAGACGAGCAAGCCTTTCACCTGATGATCAACGCTACACCTGCTCATAGCAGTTACAGTGCTACCCAGAACTTTGCCTTGCATAATCTTGTGCGGCCTGTAGTTGTCATTTACAATAATGAAACCTATTAAATTAAGAGTTTTATCCTAATTAAATAGATGTTTCTAAAGTTAAACTGTACCTATTTAACACCTAATGCCCTGATCCTATTTTAAATCCGATCAAACTCCCCTTGAAAAAATTGCAATTTGCCGAAGAAAGCAACACAATCAGAAAATCAACACCGTTCAAATACAGCCACAAATACATTTGAACTGATTTGTCCCGTTTCGTCCTATCTCGGAAATAACGGGCTGAAATCCAAAAGAGGCAGAAAACGATACTTCTCTGGCCGAAAGAGATTGCTTCGGTGCTTGATCACTTTTATTGTTTTAGGGTTTGGAATCAAACGTATCAAGCGTCGTTTACTTTACTTTTATTGGTGATTGTGGGATGGAAGTTATCCTTTGTATTTATTGTTGGTGTAAAAGTAGATCATAGTTTTTTCTATCAATAGTCCTTAATATGGGACATTCTCCCCATAGTGCGTGAATGTCGTTCACTAATTGTGATGTCACATGAAGTGTCTGGGTATAGCGGAAAGATCCCCTACTACAAGTTTTAATCAACAAAAAGTTTTTGTAAAACCAAGTTCAGGTAAGCTCAGACTCAGCTAGAAAACATTCTAAATATTTTGTAACTAACAATTCAGCTTATGCACGCTCAACACTCAAGTTCAAGGGACCATTGGTTTTTTTCATAAGAATTAGCTTAGCTACATTTGAGTAAGTCAGCACTAGCCAGTGTGTGTGTATGTATGGTCTTGGTATTATTAATAATTATTGAGATTTTTTTTTGTTAAAATTAAAAAATATATATCAAATTATCAATAACAACTGAACTCAACTCTAGCTCAACTCTAGTTGTGATGTACTGAAACATACGAGTACAACACCTCTCTGAAAACAAAGAAAATATCAAGAAAATGTCAGAGAAAATATTGGTCGAGAAATACTCGTATAAGACATCCCACCGACTGACGCTTTGTAAGCGAACTTCGCCAATATGCGACTCAGGTTGGAACTAAACTATTTACGCTGAAATTGAGGACATTTGGATGGAGTAATATTTTGTAAGCACACACATTATAACTGAGGTAATTATAATGTGTGTGCCTATAAACTATGACTTTTTGACAATATTTTTTTTCGAATTAGAAATCAAGCATCGGAATATGACTTAATCATTCCTATTAATCATAATCAGCACATACTTAACTTATAAAAATTAGCCAGTGGTAACCGTGTGATCGAAGGTAGTAAACTTGTTATGCTTAGAATGGGAGTGAATCTAATTTTCTTAAACTTTTTTTTAACAAATTCGCCTAATTATATTTTCCATGCGAGTCCGAACTCATAGTAAGGGATTCTTTGTTGGACAATGGTGTCGCCAGGCTTGCAGGAGACTGTCAGCAAACAAAGAGATATGATTGAGGCGGGCGGCGCCCACGTTGTGGGCTGATAGTGCTAATACAAAGCTAAGAGCATCGAGATCAGGTGTGACCAGATTTTTGTTTTTTTTTTAATAATTGGTACAAATATGTTTTCATACTCATTAATCCATATCCGACCGCTGCTGAGCACGGGTCTAACCTCACTTTCCTGAGGAGGATTACGCCTCAATCCAACACTGGGTAAATATAAATATAATTCAAATGTATGGTCACCCTAAATATGTAGGGCATCGGATAACTCCGGTCTTTAGGTCGTTGTCTTCGTGGATCGATTATATAATACTATCTTCCTAACAATTGCTAATGACGTAAACTTCATTCTAAAGAAAACAAAATTCATTTTTTTGGAAAAAATATTATACTGTGTAATTATTTATTATTGCCACCTTTATAAAGTAAAACTTCTGTAAAAGTAACACGAAACACCTACAGAAACTGTCCAGTCAATTTGCAGAGTATTTCCCTGTTTTGAATAATTAAATTCCTTATTTTGCTACATACCCTTGTGTATAAGTTATAAAGTTATAATTATAATGGTGGGTGACGTATTCAGGTCACAATTATCTGTTTTTACTGTGCAATTATTTCCTTGGTTGGTCGGCGTTGCTGGTAACACGAAGGCTGGCTCATATCTCGCATTAAGTATATAATTATTATTCTACGCTATAATGCAGTCAGTGTTTTTGGGACCTTTTCTCATGGTGGAAACCATCTTTTGTTAGATTTTAAAAGTGTGTCTTTCATTTCTTTGAAATTGTTTTGAATTTATTGAAAATTGCTTTCAAAAGGTTAACTTGAAATGTTTATAATTGTTTACATAGTCAAGGAACGGGAGCGGGTGATGTTGTTTTAAAATAAAAAGAGTTATTTAAGGTGATACGTCCGAACAGAAGCGGATGTTCGAGTGTATTGTCAAATTATTCTATCTTACTCAATATATTAACACTTGGATCGTAAGAAGGTATGCTTAGTACTTAATAATTAACGAAGACACTTTAATGTTTAAAGTAATGGGATTGTGCGAAGTCATGCGACCAGAGAGGCCTGGGACTCCTGGTGGCAGGATCTTGTAACGCATTTAATCGTTTCAAATGAATTGGCGGTGGTCTTCCGAGTTAGGTACCTTAGCTACATACGGTATACATACGTGGGGTAAGGCTGGGTACATAAGTACATCCTATTGTTTACAACATTTCACTAATTAATTAGTTACGAACGTAAATACAGAAAAGGTCACATAGAAATGGGCTCTTCTCCCGAAACGTAGTAATCATTTTATTATTTATACTTTGTTCTCAGCCTTGTTACCGTTTATTCTTTATTGGTGTGCTTAGGCGCTGCCATATTCTGCTTTATTGATATCAAAACTAGCTTTGCAAGTCTAACATCTATCTGTTAGCTATGTCTTCATGCAATGGCAAGACATGACACTACTGCAGCGCTTAACAGCAGATGTTTTAATCATTTGTTGTTACATAAAAAAAATGTAATTGGGCATTTGGTGGTGGTGGCCATCTTGTATTTGAAATTTATCACAGTATTTTATCAGTCAAACGCTTTCATTTAATACCATATTGAGGGAGTTCTGAAAAAAATATGTAATCCGCCATTTTGTGGTGACCTCCATTTTGGACCGATTTTCATCAAACATAGCTAAGAACACTCTCGACTAATTCACCTTTCAAACAAAAACCAAAATCAAAATCATCCGTTCGAGAGCTACAATGCCACAGACAGACACACACACACATACTTATAACAAAAAACTTATACAAACTTATAACACCCCGTCGTTTTTGCGTCGGCAGATAAAAATGAAAAATCCGAACTCAAAAGCGCAGAAAAATTGTTACAAAAGAAAAAAGGTTCAGACTTCTACGAAAAAGAACTTTAGAACAATTTAATAACAATCTCCGCCTGTGTTTCTTGTAAGAGCGAATTTTGTAGACCTTATGATAACGAGCTCATGTTTGCTGCTGAAATTAGTTTAACGATGAGGCTGGGGCAACAAAGAGGTATTGTGGATGGTACCCTTTTTTAACAAGCGTTGCGGACGCGGTGCCTCTTTCCTACTTACTTGGAATTTTTTGCGATATTCTGGATATAAAAATCTTGGATCTTAGAAAAGTCTTGGATAAAAAATTTGCGGGAAGTATTCATAAATAAGGTTAATAAAGGTGGTTAAAGGAAAGATGAAGCGGTGATAGCCTAGTGGGAGAACGTCCGCCTTCCAAGGAGAAGGACGTGACTTCAAATCCCAGTGCGGGCACGTACCAATGTGTTTCTGTAAAAAAGCATGTGTACGTAATTAACACTCGCTTTTCGGTTAAGGAAAGCATCGTGTGGAAATCCTCACATCTACCCGAGAATTATTTCAGAGGTAGGTATGTTATCCACCAATCCGGACCGGGACCCGGGTGGATTATGGCCTAACCCTCCTCACGAAAGTGAGGGGAGACCCGTGCCCAGCAGTGGGACGTTATTGATTGATGATGATGATAATAAGATGCACTAATTTAGAAAAGACCTTGACGGACTCTGGTCTAACTTCGATTTTTAAAACTTTTCATATTAATTATGTTGTAAATTTTAAACCTGTCGTTATATCGTCTTATCTTATTGATACCAGAGGTGAATTCAACCAATGACGTGGAGGTGTCATTTGGCGTCTATACCTATCAAGTAATGCTCAACATTACAAAGTTATTATCAGTTCTTACGGACCTACATTATCTTATTATGCGGTACTAAAAAACCCCTTACATTTTCAATCTACGTACTCACAAATTGTCGCCACGTAGGCTCGGTCTGAATGACTGTTTTATTGGCTGTTAACTCGTGTAGGGCCGACATTGTAGTGAATAGCGACCTTACGGGTGAACGCGCACTTCACATTGTCCATTTCCAAGTACTTTGGTCGATGTCGTCGAGCCAATATTAAAAGTCAATCTTGCATCAGCTACTATAGAATAGAATAGAATAGAAAAACTCTTTATTGTACACCAGAAACAAAAATAAACACAGTACAGAAGAATATGCAATAGTGCAATAGTACTATAGTGCAATGTTAAAGGTACCTACGCCATTCAAATGCAATTTCACTAATCGTTGTTAGTCCAGGTAGTTTATTTCACCTTATACTTCTGTCAGCAGACTCAATTCGTATTCAAAATTCAATCCAAGGTCTAGGTTGCCTAAATTTTATTGGGTTAGGTTTACATTACCTATTTTCAGTAAAATTTTATCGCTGATATAGTAACAAATAGCTTGAGTCACATATAATTGCATCGCTCATAACAATCACTTCATTCGTACACGTGTGACAAACCGACCAATGATCTTGGATATGAATTGCATAGTGCGCGTCCACCCTAATGAATTTATTCTTATTTATTAGCTTTACTTTACAGCCAATAAATCTGCATCTCACTTGCATTAGGAACATTTGCGGATGCAAATGTGGAATTTTGTTGCTGTATCGATGCGTACGGCTACGTACTGATTTAAGTGGATTTACAATGAGACTGATTTTAATAGTGGTATCAAACTGATTTTAGTATTGCATAATTATACTAGACCGATCTCAGTGAAGTTTGCTTGTGTATGTGCTATTTAAAGGACTCGAAGAATGCGAGCTGCCGACAGTTTAATCGTTGTCATAGTGCAATTAAAAACATTAATAAAAAATAAAATTAAAAAATACCTTTCAAAAAAATGCATATGCAACTTGCTTTACGTTTTAATAATAAAGAATAATCGGATAAATGTAGCGAAGGAGATACATTTAGCTTGTACTGTGCTTATATTTTTACTAGGAGTAAGATTAATTACTAAAAAAAAGGTACTTATAGAAACACATTAAAATAAAAAATAAAAATATTTAAATGAAAACATAGAAAATAGTAAATTGGAATAGTCCTAAGGGGGTCACGCCTTTAATCTGAGACACCAAAGAAAATATTTGCATACTATCTCTGACCTAACGGAAGGGTGTGGAAGGGCTGATTTTCCCTTTGGCGTCTCGTTACATGCTTTGAATTCGTGGAGATCGAAAAGAATAATGTTAAAAAGTCAGATTGTGAGAAAAGGGTTTTTTCCTCGTCCAGTATGTAAATTGGTGACCTAGATATACTTGTAACATATTAATGTGTTTTTTCCAAATTTAAATTTGACGTTTTTGATCGTATCGTAATCAGAGGCGTGTTTTTGAAGTAAAACATCTTTACGCACGCTTGACTTGGGAAGGAAGCTGAACGTTACGAAAAATGTGATCCGGCGAGGCGAACGGAATCTGAGAAGGAGATATAAGTTGGTAAAGATAGAAAGAGAAAGAGTTACGTTTCGTAATGGTATTACGATACGTGTGACTTAATTAGTCGATTATTACACGGCGTGCAATTAATATATTTATATGCGCTTATATTCGCATTTAAGCTAATGTAAAGACATAAATTATAGACCGTGAAACCTAGGAAAATGTGAAATTATTAAGTATTTTATAAATAAATATCTGATTGCCCTATGCTTTATCAAAAAAGGGGGTAGGGTTCCGTACCTCCTTTAGAGGTACGGAACCCTAAAAATGGAACTACCCAATCAACTTCTTGAGTACATTCGTAAGCGATATTTGCCAAGGCATGCGTCACCGCGTAACCACATAATTGTCGAGACCATTCTCCTCTAAGGTCGTCTTTACGACGCATAAAGTGTGTGAGCTCACGCCAAGTGATCACCCCTATGTTCACACCCTTAAGAGTGGGGATGGACGTAAAAAGCTGTGGAAATTGCGATTGGGTAGTGGGCTGAGTGAGATGATTCAAACGATGATAGAATTTTGTACTTGACTTGACTTGACTTGTTGGAATAGTTCCACTGGGGTGCGGGCCAGGTAACCTCCACGAGTGCCCGGCTGTTGTTCGTCCCTCTTGATGCGTTGCATCCGGAGGGAAGGGCAGCAGCTGGGACGGTGCACCCTGGGGTTCGGTCAGCAATTCTCCTAGGGGAATTGGTGGCCGTAGCAAATAACCTGGCGAGAAGAGGTCCTTCGCGTGTCCCTCTGATCAGCAGAGGGCACAGCGAGGGACCAATAACGGGGACTTTTGGGCCGCGGATCGGGGGTCCAACGCCCAAGTTAGAAGTCCGAGCTGAGGTGCGGCCCGTGTGTTCCGGGACGCACCCAGCGGAGAAAGAGGCCCAAGCCTCACGTGGCGAGCCCGGGAGGGCGCCCGCAGAGGTGGTTGCGGAAGCACCGTGCGAACCCGTGACCACCTCCATAATGCGGAGAGGAGAACACCCCGGGGTTTTAGTGGGTAAACCCCGCCAGACCAGCTGGCGGGGGAGTCCCACATAACCACCCCCCCGCCCCCAGGGGCCGGGTGGTATGCCTAATGCATTTCCCCGGGAAAAAAAAAAAAAAAAAAAAAAAAAAAAAAAAAAATAGTTCCACTGAATGATCTGAAGGATTAACACTGAGTGCTGAGCCGACTGAACTCAAAAAACAACTCACTAGTTAAAGAGTATTGCTAAAGATTCGAGCAGGGATGGGTAACTTGGATGGGTGACCAACCATTTAGTGACGTCATCTCAGCGCTTTCGTGCTTTGAAGTACGCATTCAACTGTCGGTCTCGTTTGTTATAAATTCATAACAGCCGTTAAAAAACTTCGTAGGTTTTTTAAAGACAGTCATAGTTAAGGGGAGCTCGATCCTATAGTTACACTTGCTCCTTTTACTTCCCTACATTGGTTTCGGGTTCTGGACAGGAGAGGTCTGTATGAAAGAGATAGTGTTGAATTTCTTAGGATAGTTAACGTTTTGATTTTAAATATATATAGATAGATAGATAAACTCTTTATTAAAACATCACAGAAAATGTGTGTGTGTGTGATATGTTTACTGTGAGAAATTACTGTGAGAGATAAGAAAAACTTTGTATCAAAACTGCTATGTGGTACCTAGCCGTATCCTACTGCGAAAGATTGTGAGAATGGATGGATGGATGTTTGTTCCTCTTTCACGCAAAAACTACAGAACGGATTCGAATGAAATTTGAAACACACATAGTTTATAAGCAGGATTGAGGGATAGGGTATTTTTTATCCCGATAGTAAGTTCCCGTGAGACAAAACAGGAACTACGCGAGTGAAACCGCGGGGCGCAGCTAGCATAATACATAGATTGGATCTGCACAGCTCATAGCGTAAAATGGTTTCCACATCAATGACACGATAGAACGAAAACATCATTTTGAATCACAATTGATAAGATAACCCACCCTGCCAATCACTGAGTTCTAAAGAAACCTTTTGTTATCAGCCGCTAAAGCGTTCCCGAATGCAGTATCGCGCCCGCTTGAGTACTACAGGCGCAGCCTAATTAGCAATTAGACTTATCTACAGGCATGTAACTTAGGTCCAATCGCTGTGACCTAAAATACTAATTTATAGAACATGGAATAGGTCCATTCCTCTGCTACTTAGGGCTTTAACGTTTTGAACCATTTTTGAGGAAAATACTAGCTGCGCCCCACTATCGACCGCGTAGGAAACGATCCTATAAAAGCTGTACAATTTTCTGCGATAGAAAATGTTCTATTTATTAATCCAGGTTATGTAGATATGTTAGATATACTTCCGCCAAGCAGTAGTGTGCGAACATTACTGTGTTCCGCTTTGTAGGGCACTGTTTCTAGTGATATAACTGGGCATTATGGTACTTTAGAACCGATGTCTCAGGGTGATGAGAGCAGTGTAGTGCCGCGCAAAATTTTGTATCTAATGAAGTTTCTAAGGGCAGGCGTGGCGCTTACCATCGGGTGACATTTGGTCGTCTCGTTATTTAGTAACAAAAAAGGCCCTCTGTAAGAAAGTATCCGCAAGTAATAATATTTTAACACACACACCCTCACACAAATATAATTTACATATAAAACCTTGTTGTTTTGTCACACCCTTGTTGTTTTGTTATGTCACATATCAAACCTTGTTGATCGATAGGTTAATTTTGTATAATTCAATAAAGGAGACTGGTATCTTGTGGTTTTCAGGACAAAGGTATATCTTGATGCCATAATTAATTAATATTATTCGCTACGTTTGATTTCAACGTCGATCTATCCTAAATAATTAAATGACGTCTTTTATGTATACCTACCTACCCTATTTCTGTTAATTATCTAATAAGGGTCGACGACCACATCTATCCGTTAAAATGGGTCATTGGTTTATTTTATTTAATTACTCTAATATTGTGATATATTAAAATTGAGACGATAGAATAGAATAGAAACTATTTATTGTAACCAAAAATGAACACAAAAAAACAAACAACAAATAAACACAATAAATTATTATTATTGAATAAAAAGGAATGTTTAATTACGGCAGGTGTTTCTTATTGTTAAACCTGATTTAGTAGTCCTCTGGGAAATTGGTAGACGGTAGAGCCGCGGAATTTCAACTTACAATGAGAATTAACTTAGGTCACTACATTACACCGTCCGATGTCCTAATTACTCCTCTCCGTGCATGGTTGTCTGGAAGAAATCGCTCTGAGCGATAAGACCGCCCATTTGGGACACTAATTGTAAAATTTATTTTGTTCTAGTTTTAAGTTTTCTTTGTTCTGTGGTGTTTCAATAAATAGTTTATCTATCTATCTTTCTACATTAGTACTTTTATGTTAAGTTGTTAAGTAAGTCCAATAGCATACATTAAAATAATATTATAAAACCATTTGCATGTGTTCGCTCATTAAAGAATACAAAACCAAACCTATAAAATGTTCTATACACTGACTTTAAACGTGTTTCCAATTTTTTTATGAAGAAGTTAACGTGATCTGAAGATGCAACTAAATTCCTGTATAAAAACTTATTGCATGACTTTTTTTACTGAGTGACGAGACGAGCAAGCCGTCCACTTGATGGTAAGCGCCACGCCTGCCCATAACAGCTACATTGCCACCCAGAATCTGTTGGGGCACTGCGCTCGTCATCCTGATCAATCATCATCATCAACCCATAACGTCCCACTGCTGTGCACGGGTCTCTCCTCACTTTCGTGAGGAGGGCTCGTCATCCTGAATTATTGAAATCCTGAATTAATTCTATTATTGTTGTTGTTTTTAATATGACCTAAGCCTCTATACAGCTAAATATGAAATAGAAATAATTAAATATACTGACGAAATGAATTATACAAAATTTTTAATACAACTAGACACTGCATCTCTGCCATAGTGGTTATTAAGAACATAGTTGTTGTTATAGCTTATAAATGTATGTTTTTGACGAGTCATAATTATTTGTACCCATTGTTAATATTTTGTATAAAAATATAATTAATGATATTATGTACAAATTATGATAATAAATGTTTCTATTCTATTCTATTCTATTCTGATACATCAGCTCTATTCAATTATTATAATATATGTTTTCTATTTTGTTCTGTATTTGCCATCTCCTGCTGCCATCTATCTTGGTAAGCATGAACCAGTAGAGCATCCAGCGACAGTCCTTTGTGAAATCCACATTCACAAGCTTCATGAGTTCAAAAAATACCAATACGTGGAGCCTTTTTCAGTTAACTACCTATATTTATTTAGAGTTTTCAATTCTATTCTATTTGCAAACTTCACAGCTTTATTTATTTATTTATTTATTCTTTAGCACACAAATGGAATAGAATAGAATAGAATAGAAAAACTCTTTATGGTACACCAGAAACAAAAATAAACACAGTTCAGAAGAATTACAATAGGTAAACAAGGGTAGTACAATGGGCGGTCTTATCGCTGAAAGTTATTTCTTCCAGACAACCTTTGTATGGACAGTAAAAAACAGTAGTAGGGTGGGTGGCGTACTAACAGTATTTAACAGACACAATACATTTAATAGTAATCAATACAGTAGGTCGTGAGTTCAAATCCCAGTGCAGGCACGTACCAATGTGTTTCTGTAAAACATATGTACGTAATTATCACTCGCTTTTCGGTGAAGGAAAAACATCGTGAGGAAACCTACATACCAACCCGAGAATAATTTCGGAGGTAGGTATGTTATCCACCAATCCGGACTGGGCCCCCGTGGTGGATTATGGCCTAACCCTCCTCACGAAAGCGAGGAGAGACCCGTGCCCAGCAGTGGGACGTTATGGGTTGATGATGATGATGATGAATACATTTAATACTAAATGGAGTACAAGGAGTACTTAATGCTAAGTAGCATTTTCTACCAGTCATCCTTTATTATACTAGCTGTTTTTAAAATTACTTATATTCTAGTTACGTGATGAGAAATTATATTTAGGCAATTATGGATATCTTAATAATACTTGTAACGGAAATCTGTTTTGTTTATTTCTGCTTAAAATGTTTCGAATCTTTATATTTCTAGTAATTGTTGTTTACTAAGTATTTATCGTTCTTCGAAAAGATAATTCAATGAGTAACTAAGAATAATACAGTTATACTTAAATAAAAAAAAATATGCTTACTTATACCTACTATTAGATTTCCTGGAACCAAAACACGACCTTAAAATTATAAAGCTATTTTTTTAATCTAATAAGTGCATTTTTTTTTATAAAATCTATGATCACTGAAGGTTTACAAATAAAAATATCCACCCCAAATGAATAAACCCATTAGTACTTACATAACCTAAGTGATTTAAGTGAAAATAAAGTTTAATTTAGACCTTCTCGTTTTTAGAGTCGGTTAAAAACAAGTCACGTGCAGATGTTCGATGTGTTTGTTTTATAAACAATATCAAGACTAAGAATTAATTTATACTCAGAAGTGCCCTTTGACATTTTTGATAAAAATAATACCTATTTATAAGCTCAATAAAGAAATAATGTCAGTTTACCTCACATTCTCGAGTCGTCGGTTATTCTCACAAAACGGTCCCTTATCAGTGCAAAATGAAATTGTTTTTGTGTTTTGTTTTATTTACATCAGTAAGTTATTATTTTTTGTCACCTTTTTTGCAGCCGTTTTCGTTCACATTGTTTTTTTTAAATTGTGTTAATAAATCATCTAAAAAGCGAACATTCAATTTATTTTTTATTATAATTATTTTTTCATTTTGCATTATACCCTAATCCGGCAAACAAAACGGCATTGAAATCGGTGCTGTAGTTTTAAATATATATAGTTATTATTTTTAAGCATAAATAAAATATATAGAATGGAATAGAATAGAAAAACTTTTTCTTGTACACCACAAACAAAAATAAACACAATACAGAAGAATACGATAAACGTACTTAAATTATGTTTTCACTGTACAGGTCTACGCTGATCTTCTAACTCAAACCAGGAGCAGAGGAGTTACTTTGGTGAGTTTTAATTAACATAAAGTATGGTAATAGTTAACTTACTAGTTAACAATTTAACATAACTCTGGTCAAATGCGAAGGGGCCACTTTCCAAAAAGTCACTAACGCTGTGTCTTTTTCTCATATCAAAGAATGACTACTTTTAATCGTAGTTTTGCAAAATAAACGATTTTCAAGTTTTTTATTTATGGCCCCTTCGCATTTAACCAGCGACATTACTAATATGATATCAGGAAGATATTCTCATCATCAACCCATAACGTCCCACTGCTGGGCACGGGTCTCTCCTCACTTTCGTGAGGAGGGTAAGGCCATAATCCACCACGGGGGCCCAGTCCGGATTGGTGGATAACATACCTACCTCTGAAATAATTCTCGGGTAGGAATGTGGGTTTCCTCACGATGTTTTCCTTCACCGAAAAGCGACTGATAATTACGTACATATGTTTTACAGAAACACATTGGTACGTGCCTGCAGTGGGATTTGAACTCACGACCTTCTGATTGGAAGGCGGACATATTCTAGTAACTCAAAATAACTCAAATTATCCCGTTTATATCAGTTAAAAAATATGAGCCCACACCCTATCAATCTACTGTTACTCACTGAGGAGTTCCATTGTCTACCTTCCGTCTTTATCACCAGCTCAGCGTGCTGTCACCATTTTAATATAACATTATATTGTCATAAGAACTTGTCAGGCAACAACGAAGAGGTCAAAATTTACTTACACGATTTGATCTAAACAAAGTCCCGTACTAACAGCTTATAATATAAAAGTACGAATATGTAACATTTGATGTATGCATTTCCATTAAAATTTTAAAATGGTTCTGGTTGCAGAAACCCATTTCAGCATGCTGTGACATACCAGAACTTGGCGACAGGCAACCTTTGAATGAATGTACGAGCCTCAATTATCCAAGACCGGTAAGTAATCATTATTCTTTATTCTTTGCTAACGATCACGCATTATTTATACCTATAAATTCTTATGCAACAAAAAATGAATTCAACTACACTGCTGTAGAACAAAACTATTCAATCAGAGACAATTTTTTTATACCCCAGTAGGCACCTCAATTGAGATTGGAAAAATATCACAGTTGACGTTTTGAAACAGACATGTATGATCAGCGTGGCTATGCAGCACGGTGAGAATCAGCTCGAGTTCGTTTCATATTGACGTTTGATTGCCACGGGACTCGTCATTTCAATACGAATGACGAGTCCCGTGGCAATCAACGAACTCGAGCTGATCCGCACCGTGCTGCATAACCCCGCAGATTGTTATGTAGTGTAATATGTCTTCCATGACTATGGCCAACGTTAGAAACGTTGACTTAATTTTGTTTTTTGATCATGGTATATGCAAAGGCGTTGAAATATCGACAACTCAAACTCTATCCTACAATAAATAGTTTTAGGCCTAACTAAAAGTAAGCAAGAATTTCTATGATTGCAAAAACCACATCACGTAGATCATTGCCAGTGCAATACTGTCCTGTGGTGCACTTATAATGCGCCACAGTTGTAGCCCAATAGGGACATGTATTAGAATATCAATATAAGCAACTCCTATAAATATTCATTGAAACTGTTGAGAAATATCCATTAGTAGTAACATTTTAACTTGGTATCTGGCTGTCGAGCTACACCCCTCGAGCAGAAACTCTGTTTCTTACCGGTGTTCCGACAGCAGTCCAGCCGCTCCAGTCTATTCTAGGCTTAGGCCTTAGTTATTCACCGCCTTTGACCACATTTTCAATTGCTAGCATATACAAAGCTTAATTTTTTTTTAATTGTCATCAGTCTTTATGCTGTTTAAAATGTCGTTTCTAATAAGTACGTTCAAGCCGTATCTTTTGTAAAAACTGTTTTATTTTTCGGCTTTCTACGCGATCTCACTGGATTTAGTGTTTCCGTGTAACGATTTTAGTTCATGATGAAATCTAGACGTAGGCTTGAAGCGGTGCTTAACACGTTCACTGCTGAAAACACAGCTGTTGTGTTACCGCAGCTCACGTGCCGGCTCTGTGGCGAAACACAGACGTGTGTGTGTGTACCGCGGCGTTACTATAGTACGGCTCACAGAGACGGCACGCCATTGTTGGAAAACACACACGGTCCGTACCGGTGCCTGATTGTAAAAACCGGTTCAGCAGTCTTTACTTGTTTCAGTGCAACGATGTCCAATGTGTCTTCGAGAAGTCAGGATTCCTTGCAGAAAATAACACGCTCAGTAAAGAGGCGTACAAGAACCACCTGCGACAGTGGTCTGAGAGCCACAAAGGGTGGTCAGAGGCTGTAGAGAAGGCTATAAGCGATTGCGTCGATAAGGACATAAGGCAGTATCTAGACGTCCCCTGTATAGCGTATGATGTGTTCACTTGCACTGGAATTGCAATGCTAAAGGTAAATGTTCTAAATTGTACGTTAAGGGTTTACCGTTGCTCATCGTTGCGTGTAATGTAATGTTTGAACATTATGAGACCATGCCCGGTTGGAATTCCTTATGCCTACACTACACATCGGATACATCCGCAGATGCAATATACGGATGTGTTCGCCGATGTGAAGTCGAGGGTATTTGGTTATCTGTGATAGGTATTTAACGTCAGCCGAGCCTTCTGCCGCTAATCCGTTTGTTGTCGGTATATATACCCCTGGAGGCATACCATGACTTCTTATAGCGATTCAATTGAAGACCTAAACTAAACCGCGTCGCATAATCGTACCGTGACGTCTTATTTTTTATGTAGTTGCCATTTTCAACCTAAACTGGATCCAGTTAAGGTTGAAAATGGCAGCAACCCAAATTGAGTCGCTAATAAGCCATTTTCAACCTAAACTATATCCAGTTTTGGTTGAAAATGGCAGCAACATAAAAAATATGACGTCATGGTACGATTATGCGACGCGGCTCAGTGTAGGTCCTCAACTGAATCGCTATAAGACATCATGGTAGGCCTCCTGTCTTAACATCGTCGAACGCATCCTCGGATTGCATCTACGGATGCATCTGTTGACGTGCAGTGCATGCATTAGTAAGCAGCAGTTTGAAAACTGTATTCCGGTTTGAAAGACACTGTTTTGTAGACATAAAGTGGCATGCAAGTAATTTTTAAGGAAGGTGGGTGGCGAATTAAATTAAAAAGAATAAAAGATGAGCTGGACATACCTAGATAATGAAATAGGAATAAAAATATTTACAATTCTGTCCCTCTTAGCAAAAGTAATATAGAGTTCTAATTTATTACCCTTTCCACCTACGGAGAACGTGTTGAGAGTAATCTGACGTCATCAATTGCCATGTCAAATGGGGCACGTAGGTATTTATTTATTGCATTGTCCCGAAGAGGCGTTTTATTCTTTGTGTATCTTCGAACAGAGAGGGGTGGCTGCTTACAAATGGCATCTTATCTAGAATAAATGGCGATACTGTGATATAACTGTGAGCTTAGTCTGGAACAAAAAAATTCATCGTCAACCAAAAAAAATATTCCTTTCATTTGGAATGTTTTGTTATTTTTACAATGTATATAATAACTTAATAACGCAGTCTCATGAAGTCTCATGCAGTGGGTGACGTAGAATGCTTGAAGATACTTTCTTTTGTATAATTTAGTTTCTCTGTTAGTAAAGAAGGATAGAAGGAATAAATATTTTTATCCACATCTGTATAGTGATCGGTTATACTTTGTAAAAAACATTCTTAAAATTTATTGTTTAATTTCTTTTTTTCAGAAATGTCCAGAGTCATCTTGGAAGTGTTAAACCAGTTTTCCATCCACAAAGATCTTCCACCTCAGATTATAAGAAATGAATACTGTATTATTTCATTTATTTTAAAATATTTCTTAATTGATCCTATTTTTTCATTTTCCTGAAATCACTGAATCGGGCCCCAGAAGTATGTTAAGCGTTCCGGTATATTGAACTCCAATCATCCCTATTACATATTGTATTTATTGATTGCCAGCTCTTTAAGTAAACAAGACAGGACCTTGCACTGTTCTTATTAAATTATCTTTATGATTCTCATTGCGAATAACAAAACACAAATAAATAAATAACTCACTGGACAGTTCATTGTTCTAGAATCTAGACCTTCTTGCATTGAAGACGATGCATATTATTTTTATGTAGACACTAGGTTTACTAGAACAAACAGGAAAAACAGGGAAACAGGGAACAGGATCTATGTATGTGATTTTGACGCGTTTTTTTAATTATAAAACAATAAAGAATCTGCAATAATGAAGCTAGGTAGAACGTAAGACAGCATGACAGCACACACACATACGTAAAGATCACATGTGTGGTGATGTAGTTTGTGTCTGTGTTTGTTATGTGTCTACATTGATATAAATTAATCTAGAGAAAATTGAAGATTGCTATTCAACGCGGAAATGCATTGTTTTTGGCCTCATGGTTTTTTTTTTCCATATTTTTTTTTTGGTGTTTGATTTTTATCTTTCACATATTTCATTTATTTTCTGTCTGAAATAAATGATCAAAGCAAACTTAACTGAACGTGGTTTTTCTGTGTTTCGCGTTTATTGATAACTAAAATCTGGGAGTCTTCAATTCAAAAGCGATATCTAAATAAGTATCTCGATAAGGGTGTCCGACCCTAGACCCATTTAATTTGTTTCCTTTCATTTTCCGTCGTTCAGCTCGCCGTACTAAATACATATTTGACAAAACTTAACTTTTTCTTTTATTTGACTGAGTTATGAGACGAGCGAGTCGTTCACCTGATGGTAAGCGCTACGCCTGCCCATAACAGTTACAGAACTTTGCATAATCTTGCGCGGTACTGCACTGCGCTCGACACCCTGAGACATCGCCTGTAAAGTCTCATATGCCCAGTAATTCCATTCTCATTGCCCAGTAACAGCAAATTATTAGAATTCTATGTAAGCAATAATTAGATTTTGAATAGGACTAACAGACACACGACAATAAAAACACCTCTAATCGCATCGCGTGATTTCAGTACCATACTGAACATGAGTCAACTACAGATAACTATGTTTAGGCTCTACAGTAGCAGCACTCGAGGTCGCATAGCACTTGACACTGATCAAGCACCGTGATGACTCCTTGAGGACATCCGACACACTTCCACGACCACTATCATTGTCACCATATCCGTTTGTTCGGTAATTACCATCTGTATTGCAATTAGATGGTCAATTACATTATAATTACCTCATTAGTGCTTGTTATTGCTGATTAATATTTAATAAGGCCGGTTTTAGTACTCGACCGACCGTCGGTGCGTACGTCGTCGTTTGTCATTTGTACGAAAATTAAGCAATATCGCGAGTACGGTCGGTCAAGCACTGTCACGACTTGTGAATTTTCAAACAAATGACAAGCGCAACCGACGTACGCACCGACGGTCGGCCGAGCACTAAAACCGGCCTTATTTTGTCCTGAAATGTGACTTTTAAGATATTACGTAGGCACTTACGAATGCTTATCATGATTTAGAGATACATAACACATAAAACAGTATACAAAGGAGTTATTTGCAGCCTCGCTCTACAATAATTGCGCATCTCCAATTATAGAATAGAATAGAAATAGAAAAACTCTTTATTGTACACCAGTAACAAAAATAAACACAGTACAGAAGAATTACAATAGGTAAACAAGGGTAGTACAATGGGCGGTCTTATCGCTGGAAGCGATAAGCCAGATAGATCTGAGATTTTAAAACGAACATTGTTTACTTACGTTGGCGTAGCGACCCAGAGCGAGTTTCGACCTCAGATACTAGAAAATTCACTTCTCCTTTTTTTGAACCTTTTTTTCAAGAAAAAGCTGGAACGATGCACAGTTTGTCTAAACTTCATCTCTGGAGCGGTACCTATTCTTGAATTGATGTCGTATATTACATAGATCCGGCCTGACTGACCTTTAACTAGTTTTTCTTGTAAGTATTAGGTAATCTGGAGCTACAAGAACCATTGTTCTAAAAAGTCTTTAATTCACAGCAATTAGGTACCTACCTAGAGTTTTTGTCCATATTTATTTATCCTGGGCAGGAATATAACTCGTTACCTTTTGATTTCACTCCCATGTGGGAACAGTCGAGCAACCCCGACCTTCTGTCATCCAGCCGTCTCAAGTAGGTATGCGTGCGGTAACGACCCTTCCATAGTTTGTTTCCAGTTGTGTGTTTCCAGTTCCAGTTGTGTGTTTGTTTCCAGGTAGAGTCTCTTCCGCAAAGGTCAAATATGATGACACTTTAATAGGTTAGTGGTAATGATTGTTCTAAAAATACATTATAAACAAGTTAAAACAAACAATAAGCAAATAAACAATTCTTTTCCTCTAACTTTATGTCGCAAAAAACTTAATTCATTGTCTTTATCACACCGGAATTCCATAGCGAATCTAATGTAAGCAAATCCATTATTAAGAGACCATGAACTCATTGCATACGTCACAAACAATTAGTAAGTAGTTTCATTGTGATCTTTTTTTGGGTCATTAAAAATTAGAAGATACCTTTTTTCCTGGGTAGTTATGGCTTTACTGCTATCCCGGATACCTACCGCTATCGAGTATTAAATCATTTTTTTTAATGCAGAATAGGCAAGCATTTGACCGCAGTCTCGCCTGGTCTGGTCTGGTCTGGTAAGTGTCCAAGATCATTATTTTCAGAGATATATGACCGTAGTAGCTGAACATCTAACAGTTCTTGAACACAGTTCTTGAATAAAATAGCATAGGTATTCTTATCACGCATTGTGGAGGCAATTAGGCTCTAGAAATGCGATGTTAGGTGCTAATGGTAATCTAATTGCAATTTGATAACTGGGAAGAGAAGTTCACTTAGTGGGGTTATATCTAAAACGACGGACAAAAAAATAGGAAAAATAGGTCACCTTTCTTACCCTGATGGTAAGCTCCACTAGATAGATATATCGATACGTAACGTGTCATGATCATGTACCTACATTAGATTCTGACCAATAACCACGATTTTAAATAGGTATCTAGAGAATCTGGACCTGTAGCCATATTATTTTACACAAATGAAAATGAAAATCGGAATCATTTGACGTTTTAAGTATGAGCAAAATGTCAAAGGATCCGATCTTGACCCAATCCTCCTCACAAAAAGGGTGACCAGTCCTCAGCAGTAGGCTGATGGTGATGATTCAGGGAATTAAGAACTATAAGGATCATGGTACTATGCGGTGGTAGCCTAGTGGAAGAACGTCCGCCTTCCAATCAGAAGGTCGTGAGTTCAAATCCCAATGCAGGCACGTATTAATGTGTTTCTGTTAAACATAATATATGTACGTCATTATCACTTGCTTTTCGGTGAAGGAAAACATCGTGAGGAAACCCACATACCTACCCGAGACTTATTTCGGAGGTAGGTAAGTTATCCACCAATCCGGACCGGGCCCCCGTGGTGGATTATGGCTTAACCTTCCCCATGAAAGTGAGGGGAGACCCGTGCTCAGCAGTGGGACGTTATGGTCGATGATGAAGGATCATGGTACCACAAACACCAATATCAAATAGCTGTGGTCACTTATATATAAACACTTATATGTTTAAATAAAAAACTTATTAAATTATGTTTTTCTTTTTAATTTATTGACACAACTTAAATAACAATATAAATAAAAGAAAAACTGACTAAAACTAAAACTTAAAAATCTAACAGAAGAAAGTGTCCATGAGGAATGGTGCCAAGAACACTGGTTGCATTTCCACGTTCCATCTTTCAATTATTTTTTTTTTCATTTTCCATTTCTTATTAAATTAATCATGTCTATCTAGACACATAGAATGGAGTAATGGTATCTACCATTACTCCATTCTATGTGTATTTTTATTGCAACACAAGTAATTACATCCCACTGGTACTATTTGTGCATGCAGTTTCCTCGTACAGATAATAATCTAAAAACACTTTATTTACGTTATTTTAATAGAAGATAAAATACGGAAATAAACCTTGTATTCGCGTGTAATGTCAATAATTGAATTCCATGGGATTCCCCAAATCAACTGATCTCACAAAGTATATATTCATGTCCTTCTTAATAATTATAAATGCGTAATTATGTTTTGTTAAATCCTTTTGGAACAATACAAATCCGTAAATGATTATTTATTACTTTAGAATCTGGGATAGGATTTAAAGCCGTAGGGCGCACTTAAAATGGTATATAAACTGAGATATTGTATTCCATATCACTTGGCCATACAAGGCAGATAATTCTTACATATCCAAAAAATGGCGTGCACCGGGCCTTTTGTTGGATACCCTTTTTTTTGTATTAACTGTATAAAGATCCTTCGACCTATTGATATCTAAAACTACAATAAAAATAGGCGCGTTACTATGTAAACTGGGCAGACAGTCTACCTACCATTTCCCAACGATCTCCGCTAACAATTGTTCCCGCCACAATGGTCACGGCTGGTGGCGACTATATAACCAATGGTGGTGACGTTACGCCATCAGTGTGACTGCACCATGATGGGGTTAGATTGCCTGTTGGTTTTAGCTGCTGTTTTTCAGGTGAGTAGCATTTTGTTTGTATTGAGTTAACATAGAAGTGAGGAAATTATATGGTTGAATTGAACAAAAAATCTCAAAAAATGTGTGTTGAAATGTTGTATGCTCAGAAACAGTAATGGGCCTTTTCTTATATTCTTTACTAGGTGAGCCGCGCGACGTGGTTCAGCCACGTGGTTCCCGTTCGTAGTCCGTTTAATACGGAGATAAAATATAGCCTATAGCCTTCCTCGATAAATGGACTATTCAAGACAAAAATATTTGTTCAATTCGAACCAGTAGTTCCTGAGATCAATCAAACAAACAAACTCTTCAGCTTTATATATTAGTATAGATTGTACATACCTTATCTTACTAGTATAATATTATATGCGAATGTTTGTGTGTTTGTCCTCTCTTCACGCCGAAACGGTTGAACGGATTTTGAAGAAATTTAGAATACAGATAGTTTAGGTCATGCAATAGAACATAAATTTTTTTTTATCCCGTAAAAATTAACGGTTCCCGTGGGAAATTAGCCTACGCGGGTGATACCGCGGGGCGCTGCTAGTAGGGAATATATGAACGCGGGTGAACTGCGGGGGGTAGCTAGTATAATATAAAATTTGTAATGACGCACTAAAGTTGAGTTAAAATAATTAGGCACCTGTATAACTGAAACTAACATACATACGAATGGATTAAATAAAACTAAAACGTTGTTTCTGATTGTTAATGTTTTTTATTTGACTAAGTAACGAGATAAGCCAGTTGTTCCCCTGATGGTAAGCGCAACGCCTGCCCATAACAATAACAGCGCCACACACAATTTTGCACTGCATAATCTTGCGCGGCACTGCACTGCACTCGTCACCTTGAAACATTGGTTCTAAAGTCTCGCATACCCGGTGATTTCGCTGGGAACAGTACCCTAGTGCTGAACAGTGTGCAATGGATAACAGCAATGCTAACTTGTAATTTTCATCTTTAGGTTATAGCATCCCAAGAATTTCCACAAGGTCCACCTGAAGGTCCACCGCCAGGTTTCCCTGACCACAAATGCGCTCGTCCACCTAAGGGTGTGGTAAGTTTATTCCAATACACCCGTTATTTGAAGCAACGCTGAAAACTAGATAATACATTAAAGTTAGAATTGATAAATCCCCGGTATTCAGATTGCGAAAATAATCGTTAAATTTCGCTTCGTTCTAATAAATCGATAATATTCACTTTGATATTGGGTTTGTAATAAAAGTCAGTTTTTAAAAACATTTGTGTGAATTAATACTTATGGGTTCTTAAAATTGCATCCATCTTTTTCAATAGAAATAATAATAACGCTACTTTCCCAATTGATCTAATATACTTGATGAATTTCTCAATGAAACCCATGAAACCCCTTTCCCTGTTTAACACGTTCACTGCTGAAAACACAGACGTTGTGTTTTTTTATAACTTTACGCGGGTGCGAGAAAACACACTTGTTGTGTTAGCGCAGCTTACGTACAGGCTGTGCGCCGAAACTACTACAGTGCGGCTCACACAGACGGCACGCCATTGCTGGAAAACATACACGGTCCGTAAGTGTCCAAATGTAAAAACCGGTTCAGCAGTCAACGTGTAATTTAGCAAAGGTTATTCCTAAACGTTGTTTTAATAATTTTAGAAAAATCCCCAAGAATGCTGTCAAATAACGCCGATGTATACTGATGAAGAACTGGCTGAATGTGGTATTGAGAAAGGAGCGGAAGAGCATAAACAACGGCGTGGACCACCTGATGTAAGTGCCTTCAGTGTCCATCATTATAATCATTAGTTTATTATGTTCCCACTGGTTGGATACAGGTATTTGCTTAGAAAGAGAGGGGATAGGTCATAATCGAATGCAGAGTAAAGGTTCTCCTACTATTTTTGTCGATCTCGAGCTAAAAGTAGTGATATCAATTAACTTGTTTCTTACATTTCAGTGCAGCAAACAAGAATGCCTCCTCAAGAAGAAGAATCTGCTCAATGAAGACAACTCTGTAAATTATGGTAAAGTAAGGGATTACATGACCACGTGGGTGGGTTCTAACCCTGAGTTCGAGGCTGCGGTGGACACTGCCAAGGCCGTCTGCATGGGGGATGGAGGGCCACCTGGACCCCCTCAGATCTGCGAAGCTAATAGACTAATGTTTTGCACTGGGGGTGTTATGTTTTCTGTAAGTATATTTAATTTTCTATTCAATGGCGAATTTTAAATTTTAGAAGTATGTATGATTCGAAGAAATATTTCAGTTTTGTTTTAATCGCTTATTATTTTGATGTTTTCAGGAATGTCCAACGTGGCAAGACACGGACGACTGCAAGCGACTGAAAGAGCACATAGACGAGTGCAGGGGGCCCAACTTCCCTCCAAAATAATTTGAAAAACTATTTTTAATGCTGTTGTATAAAATGTTTCATTGTTGTTCCAATTTTACTGAGGTATATCTTCTTCCAAAGTATTGTAGGTGCTGTAAATAAAGCTACATTTTGCGTATTTTTTTCTTTGAATATTAGGGTATTTCTCATTATTTTTATTATTCTGCCAATGTCCTCCCGCTGCTCCTACCCTCCACCATCAGCCACCACAAAAATGTCCTTAAACCACCACTACAAATACCTGGTCCATATTTCACACTCTGGTTCCAATTCGTCTTCAAAGCAGGAAGATTTTTAACTCTGAAATAGGGTTTCAGGAAGGTCGTGGCTAACTGGAAGGAGACAGACATTGCCTTCATTGAAGCAAAGTTAATAAACCTCTACTTAGCTGATGATATAATATTTTATCCATCTTTGGCTGTAGAGTGTAAGATAATCTCCGCAATCCCAAAGAATTTAAAAATGTACTCAGGGCACTTTCCGCTAGCTGAGCAATGTCACCACGATGTTTCAACTGAAACACTTTATCTTCAAGACACCACGGCTTAAACATCAACAGTAGACAAGGAGACAGATTCTGATCTTCTACAGTGGACCTCAATAAGGCGCAAGTGAGACTTGCACTCGACCAGGTTTTCGTATGGCAAACCGCCACCTAGCAATTTTCCAGTACCCACGCATTAGTCATTTCATTACACGTTCAATCTACTGTCAACCATTAATTACTGCCGGGATGTTATGTACCGGTTTTTAATTTTATACTAATACCAAACGAATTATAAGAACACATTTCGATTCTTTTTACGTTCAGTTTCGGATCTTCTCATATTTAACTAACGGCGACACCAATGCTTGAACTGATGGAAGATTAGCCATGTCTATTGTGAATTGTATTCATAACATTAGAATTAGCTTACAAAATTTTGTCTAACTGAATGCACTATAAGTAATCGTTCTCACTTTACTTTATTATTTAAACAATCGAAGGTATTGCAATAAGTATTCTATAACTTCTTTCTATTCCGCATTAGCTAAGGCTGGTGAATAAACGTTGTGTATTCTGTTAATGTTGAGTTAACTTTAAACAATCGATGGAGGTAATAGTGATTCTTCTAATACTAATTTGTGTGAGTACCCAAGGCTTTTGTTTTCATTCATTGACGCTTCGGTGACTATCGCCTTTTGGGGTTCCGTACCTCAAAAAGAAAAAAGAACCCTTATGGGATCACTTTGCTATCCATCTGTCTGTCTGTCTGTCAAGACCCTGCAAAGTTAGATGCTTTCAGACCTACAAGTTTGTACGGAACCCTCGGTGTGCGAGTCCAACTCGCACTTGGGCGGTTTTTTTTTATTTCCAATGCTAAGCAAAGATAGAAATAAAGTTTATAAGTGTAAAGTGCCGCAAAAGCCTCCTGAGCCTTCAAGGGACAACAAAGACTTAACAACGATCCCAATTAGTTTTAATTTGTTTACTCGTAAGTAAAGACTTAGAATATTTTAATTTAAAGGTCAATGGACAAGATCCGCACCTTCCATCTAAACCAGACAGATGCAACAGGCCAGCTGAATTTATGGTGAGTTACACACACAAGGCTTAAAAACTATTTCGTGTAACATTTCGATACATACTAGGTCTACTGGAGACTTCATATACTAGCTGAAGATTTATTATTGGACTTTACTAGTACGCTGCAATCTCCAACCACGTTTTTTTTTTTTTATTTGGGTGAGTGATGAGACGAGCAAGTCATTCACCTGATGGTAAGCGCTACGCCTGCCCATGACAGACACAGCACCGCCCAGAACCCTGCATTGCATAATCCAGCGCGGCACTGCACTGCGCTCGTCACCCTGAGATATCGGATCTAAAGTTTCATAAGCCCGGTAATTTCGCTGGAAAAAATTCCCTTCAAACCGGAACACTATTATAAACCGGAACAATGTTTGCACACTACTGCTTGGCGGATGAAAATCTCGCCCTTCCATCTGTACGAATGAAGCAGTTTGCCTCCACATTTATTATGTGTACCGCTAAGGAGTGGAACTCCTTGCCGGAGTCTGTGTTTCCCGATAGTTACAACCTGGAAATCTTTAAGTCACGAGTGAATAGGTTACTTCTACGTAAGCGTGCACCATCGTAGCTCGCATTGTCACTTAACATCAGATGAAATAGTGGTCAAACGCGAACCTATTAGTTAATAAAAAAAATTTAAGCGCCTCCTAGCGAAAGTTTTCGGCAACTTATTGACGGTACGTGGCTCTCGCTGTATGGTTGATAGCCATACCGGGTGATTGCTAGGGTTTATTTTTTTTGGTTTCAATGACTCCCTGTCACACATTGCGGCGCACGGCCACGGCCTGTATGAGGATGGTTTTTAAACTGACGTCAAACATACATCTGACATCTTTAATTTTTGTATGTAATGTATAATGTAGCCGTGACCGTGCGCCGCTATGTCGGTTAGGCTTAAGACCTGTACTATACACCTGTAGCTGAAGAGTCTACAGGTGAAACTATCTTACAGAGTCAAAACGGTAGGACTCGATTATTAGTTACACTCTTGGTGACACTGCTAATATCCGTCAACCAATCCAACCTTCTGCCATAATAGATATACAATATGATAAGCACAGTTATTATAGCTATTAGATAATAAGATACTCTAATGGTTACTATACTAATATTGCAGCAATATAGTACGCTCGAAATGGGAAAACTCTTGATACCTAATTGAAATTACTTATAAGACCTTTGTACACAGTTATTACCATAAAATATATTATATTATATTCTATTCTATTCATTAGTAAGACATAATTTCCCTTTCTCTTCCCTTTTTCTTAGTATCAACACTGCTGCGTATTTCCGCCTTTCTTTACTCGCATCGTAGCCAAAGCTTGCGGAGTGAAGGTTGTCTTGACCCGCAGAGTCGGCAATAGCACTGGATTTCGAAGACTGCCGTTGACTCTTGTAAGTAAAAATTATTTTTAGTACCAGGCTTTATCTGCCACTTCATTCAAAGTAAGATCATGTAGTGCTGTAAGATAATTAAGAAAAAATCTACTTAAAACTCAACATTTATGTTTATTCGTAGTGTGACCATTGGAGATGCGTCCTTCTTAAATACGGTCTTCTTAATGCTGACGATACCTTAGACGAAGAGAAATACTATTCTCACCTGGACAGATGGGTGGAGTTTAACAATCAATTCACAGATGTGCTAATGAAGGCAAAGCTCCATTGCAAGAACGAATATCGTATGTTCATGCCATTAAAAGCCTGCGAATTCTACAACTTACATGGATGTATTAGAAACTTCGTCAATGTGGTAAGTTAACTTGACTTCTGCCTTTACTCGGGTCCAGTTAATTATGAACATTGCTTATGGCATTCTTTTTGGAATGAAAGCCTCAAGTAATGCTTATCCAATAATTCCTAAAGATTGGTTAGGGGTATCCTTACCAATTATGTTTTGGCTAAGAAAAGACTTAATATCTTAGCCTCAACAGAGATGTGATATGTTAACTTAGTTATACACAATCCAATGAACTAAGCGGCTCATTTTGTTACAGAATTGTCCTGTATTGTTTCCTGTTCCCGAATGTACTGAAATGAAGGCATTTTTTGATGAGTGTAAAGAATTTTACCTATGATGCATTTCTTGTTTTACAAGCAATAATGAATAACCTATGAACATGGTGTAAGCAGTTTATCATTACCTAGTTGTTTTAGTTCTTATTTACATTTTAGTATTAGGTCCCATCGAAGGTTTTATTTATCTGGTCTACTCAGTTCAGTTAATCACGTCAATGTCATGTCTGATTTTTATCATAGCATTGTCGGACTGCACGGCTTTTTACTACCATCACACCACCAAGTTTTATTGTTACCTACGTAAATTAATGAAAACAGATTTATATTATATTTAAATTTATTCTAAAATCATCAAAATCCTAAAGATGATGCAACGACAAGCATCATCATTTAATTACTACATTATTTACTAATACTAAGTATTACATCTTACTAAGACATTCAAATTCATTTGCATTCATTTATACACACTTGATATGGAACCAGGATACTGCCCGGCGATAGAAATCGCATTGTTTGGCAAGCCACCTGTGATACACTTATTAATACTGTCACGTAAATGCTCATTGAACCACTTTTATCACACGCACCAGTATCTCCTTATCACTTTCCTTTTAGGAATGTATTTAACTAAACTAACAGTCTTTTGATCCTTCAAGGCAGAAGCCTCGGGTTGTACCGACCGACGTAAAGTATCATTCCGGATGGGTTGTGCCTTACGAAGAATAGGAACGGTCGGTCGAACTTTAATCGAGCTGACTGCACGCTCCTAGTCGGAACTCGGGCCTGCCTGGGTCGGAGGTGCAACGGCAGGTGCATCGCTTCACCGACATCGTGAGGATCGTGGAAGGCTCTCTGATAGTCTCTTGGCTCATCCCAATCGGCCCATCTGGACGTCCTACGGCGCGAAACTGATAAAGTCTCGGGATACTCCTCAATGTGGTGTTGCTCATCAACCATTCCTTCACCACAGGTCACGAAAGAGGTCAACTGGATCATGTCAGAGAGATACAAATCCTTCGATGGTCCATTGAGACCGCCCAAATCAGCGTGATTGGCGTCAAACAAATCTTTCAAACCCATCTCCCTCAATGTCGAGGAAACGTTGAACACAGACTTGTGTGAGAATCTAGGGATTTGGAGTTCCAGGCCAACTCTTGGCAGCAAAGTTCTTAGAACGCGATTCCAAATAGGTGTAGATGGGTTAGCTTCTAGTAGTCTTTGTTCTAGCCTTTCTAAATCATCGGCATGGACAATGTTCCCTTGCTGTCCGGGCATAAGGAAGATGGTGCTAACGATGGACTTGGTGTTTCCTAAAGCAGCAGCTGTAGCGTCGAGGACAGGGTCGTAGCCAGCAAGGAAGCCGCTCTTGTAGACTACTGCAGGGACAGGAACAAGCCGCCTTTGGCGCACGTTAGGTGACACCACAAAGTACATTTCACCGTCTCTGCCGTCAACTGATGTTCCCGTGCAATCGGTCTGAAATGTTAGAAAAGGTTTGAATAAAAATCTAATATAATTATATACGTTGGTACGAGTATGGTATGCCACACGGCTAAATGAACGTTGTTCAAATGATTCGTGACCGTCTTTAATTATTGTAAAGCCAAAGGGATCAATCTAGAAATGTGAAGCTTATACCATTATTTTTAGGATTGTGGATTCACAGAAGCAGTCATAATTTTTGGTTTATGGACTGTATCTATCAACCGATACAAACGAAACTCACCTGGAATATATTCGTCGAAAAAGCAGCCAATGGTGGCTTCATTACAATACTATTTGTCTTCATAAACTCAGGAATCTTTCCCCATGTATGCTTTTTCACCAGCAAGTTTGTTCTTCTCCTTATTATGTCACTAATCAATTTGAAATTTATTTCTTCCACATGCCCACTGTAAAAGTGCTGCGCTCTTTCTTTGTAGAAAGTTAAAATCTTTCCCTTATTTCTGTCACTAAATAGTTCTCTTACAAATGCAGAGACAGTAATGCCCGAGTTGGTGGCTGATTCGATAGAATCAGAAATGTTCTTCAAAGTAAAATGCGGATTGAAAGTGACCATATCATCTAATTTCAGAATTTCGTTCATTTCTCCTGAAGTAGCGCCTCTTGCTCCCATAAACATCATCGCCAACATCGATGTTATGGAATAGGGGGATAAGACAAAGCTTCGTTTTTTATCCACATTTTCAATCATAGTATTCCAATATCTAAAAGCCAATTCATTACACAGTTCTGTAAACTGAGCTATGTCTTCTCCCAAATCTTTTGTAGTTACTTCTAAACCTTGATTCTCTTTTGAAAACTCTAGAATTACGTTTTTTTCATCGCTACTTGGGTTGAATGGAGCATCTGGCTTAATTTTATCCTTTGAAATATCATTTCCTTTTGATGGAGTGACAGTAGGAATAAGTTTCCACGGATCATTTCTGTCGTTGGCCAATTCTTCGTCATTTACTTTTTGGATTTTCTTTTTGAACTCGTCTACTTTTGGCGAAAGTTCAGGGATTTTGTCTTTCTTGTTGTTATAATTTGATTTATCATCTGTGAAGAGTTTATTTACATTTGTCTGAGACACAGACGCTGTTTTATTTTTTACATCACCAAACTTAACTGGTTTTGTGGTTATTTCTTCTTTAGATGAAGTCGTGGTTGCTTCCATTTCAGGTATCTTTTGTTCTGTGATAATACCCGTTTTATTTGGATTTTCATCTTGTTTCGTCTGCTCAGTAATTTTATTTGAATTACCATCTTTTTCATTTAGTTTTACCACTTCATCTTTTGGACTACTAGATACAATATTTGAAGTGTTTCCAGAGACAGATATCTTTACGAAATCTTTGGAATCATCATCTTTTTCATTATGCTTATGTACTGCATTTACCTTATTATTGGCAGGTGAAGTAAGCTTTATCATCTCTGCTTGTGAAGATAAAACGCTCTCAGTAGTTATTTTAGTCGGCGCTGGTTTTTCAGTAGTTATTTTGACAAGTGCATTTTTGTCCGTACTTTCAGTAACTGGTGTTTCTTTTTCAGTACTAATTTTTATATGTGTCTCTGTTTCAGTAGTTACTTTGACAGGCGTCTCATTTTCCGGCACTGTTTTAATAGGTATAACTTTTTCAGTAGTTACTTTAACAGGTTTAGCTTTTTCAGTTGTTATTTTAACAGTTGTCGCTTCTTCGGTTGTTACTTTAACTGGTGTCGCTTTTTCAGTAGTTACTTTAACAAGTGTCGCTTTTTCAGTTGTTTCTTTAACAAGTGTCTCTTTTTCAGTGGTTTCGTTGAGAGATACTTTTTTTTCTGATTCCAGTAAGTTTTGCGTGGTAGAAACTATATCTTTCATGATAGATATTTCAGAAAGAACTTCAGTTGGTAGGTTGGTTGTAGCATCTAAGATGTTCTCAGTAGTATCGGCCTTATCGACAATATTATCTGAGTTTAAAATTGACTGTGGGGCTTCATGCACAACTTGTGAGAGTAAATCACCCATAGACTCAGTCAAAATTGGGTCGATTGTTGTGCCCTCTGATAAAATGGTTGCAGCTGTTGTAAATGCTACATTTTCTGTTGTTGTAATTATTTCAGTGGTTACTTTTGTTTGATCCTTCTTATCAGTTTCTTTAACCTTTTTTGGCGGATGAGGATCTATTGTAGATATTTTAACAAAATTTTCCTCTTTTGTATTTTTGTTTTGGTCGTCATTTGGAATGTCCATGTCTAAATCCTCTTTACTTTCCATATCAACAACATTGACTTTAGTAGTGTCAAGTAAGTTACTGCTTGTAGGTATGGGTTGATAGTTATTACCTAGATCTGATGCAATTTGACTTATACTTTGAGCAACATCAAATAAAGGTATGACTGGATCATCATCTTTCATACCATGATCTGTAAAATCAGGTTGTGAATGTTCTATTAAAAGAAATTCTGTAGATGAAACTGTTGTTGAAGGAGACACAGATTGAGTGGTTAATGTGGTCAAATTAATTTTATCTAGTTCAGGATCTTTGGCCGCATTAGTGACAAAAACTGTATTGGTTAAAGGTGCAGGTGTGGTAGTAATTTGTAATTTTGGAGCTTCGGTTGATGAAAGTGGCTGCGGTGACTTGGTTGTGGTTGAAGGAGATCGTTTGGTTGTAATAGCATAAACAAACGGTGCTTTAGTAAATTCCACTGGTTTTCGTGTGGTTTTTTCTGTTACATATCTCACCGTGGTAATAGGAATAAAAGTACTAATTTTCTCAAATTCTGTTATGGGTTTGGCTGTAGGAATATCATTGGAAATATATTCTTTTGTTGTTGAAGTTGTGGTAGTGCGCTTCTTTGTTGTAGTAGTAGGTTTTGTTGTAGTTGTTTTTGGCGATGACGTAGTAGTAATAGGTTTTGTAGTAGTCGTTTTTGGCGTAGGCGTAGTAGTTGTGGGCTTAACTGTAGTTGTAGTAGTGGTGGGTTTAGTAGTTGGTGGTATTTTTGTTGTTGTGGTACGAGGTCTAACAGTAGTAAGTAACTTATTTCTTGTTGTAGTACTTAAAGGTTTTGCTGTCGTAGTAATCTTTTTAGTAGTCGTAGGTTTGGACGTTGTAGTTGAACTTGCGATACTCATTTGGATTGGTTCAGCTGGTGTAGTTTCGATATCCTCATCGTTTCCTTCTACAGTTGGAGAAATGGAAATTTGAGTACCACCTTCTTTACTCAGAGAATTTTCATCACCGTCGTCTATGTTGAAACTTTCTTCTATAGTTTCAGTTTCAGGGGTGAAACTGCTTGCTATTTTATCAGGCACAATATCTACGCCAGAATTTCCAAATATCGAGGGCAAAATTAGGCTCCACGAGTCTGAAACATCAGGAGTGTCCAGAGTGGGCTGTACGAGAGGTTTATTTTTATGAGCTTCCATTTGAGCTTTTAAAACATTTTGAACATTTGTCACTACGCTGTGCACTTTAGTGTAAGGAGGCTGACTGAAGTTGAATGCGATAGTCGGCTGATTGTCATTGGCGAAGGTTACTAAGCCATCCGAATCTTCTCCAGCCGCAACAATAGCCTGTATTTCTTCTAATGTCATCAGTCTTTTGACCAGTTCTCCAGATTCGTCGAAAGTATAGAATTCATATCTATCGGGTGTGAGAAGACTGATCGGACTGCCAACGGTTGCTGGTACGTTTGATGGAGGAGGCAACGTGTTGCCAACTGCGTCGGCAATGAAAGGCTTCGTGCGTCTGAAACGTAATGAAATGGTATTTAATACAAATTTCCTACATTTTAAGATAATTTGAAAGACTTTCACAGAACTAAACAATATGTTGATTTATTACAAAATGCAATTTGCAAAATCAAGTGTTGTATTTTTCAGTAAGAAAGAAAGGTGTATTAACCCGTTGCGGGTCTCAATGATGTAAAATCTTTTGTGTATGCATGACATTGTATATTAAATACAAATCTTTCTTTCTGTTTTGTATTTTGATGACAAATATTACCTATTATTATTTCCATTTTTGTCTGCCAGTACGCAGACCGCAGAGAGCAGTAACCATAGTGACACCCTCATCTTGATCGTCCATACAACACCATGCGCCTGAAACTGAAAACATTATAACGTTAATATCTCTATACAATATTAAAATTATATCAAAATATTTTAACACTTTGTTGTCTGACATAATATAAATGGTCGATCCCATTGACACAAAATTTCGTAACAAAGATCTAGCAAAATTAACATCTGAAAACTTTTCAATGTTTTTTAATGCTATAAAATTAGAAGACGAGCAGGTTTTCCACCTGGTGGTAAGCGTCACGCCTACCCGTAACAGTTGCAGTGCCACCTTTACATGGCTACATATTGCGCGGCACTGCACTGTACTCGTCACCCTGAGATATTAAGTCAGATTCCCAGTTATTTTGTTGGAAACAGTTCCCATCTAACCTAAACACAGTAAATGTTTGCACGCTACTACTTAGCGGAAGAGTATCTGATAAAGACGCAGTACATCCCTAGGCGCATTCCTGCAAAAGAGACCCATCACTACATAAAGTCATTTACAAAAAAAAAAAACTGCCTATTTATCAATTCAGTCAGTTGTATACTTTGCCTGCCAATCAAACGAGTTTAAATCAAACCCATGCGTGCATAAAACAACTGCTATCGGCTCTCTTATTACCTATACCGATCATCAAGTTACAAAACGAACTGTAAAAATTGTGAATAAACCTGTTAAACAAGGTAAAACCACGGTCATTGTCGCGTAAACTAGAACTAGTTTTACATCGAGGCTGTCATGTCACGGCTTCTTTTTGTTCCGCTACCAACGATGCTTTTCCATTGACAACTCTATAGCCTGCCTAGCTGTCAATGTGATGTATGTTGTGCTACCAGAAATTGACGCGGTTTTTAGGGTTCGTTTCTTCGAACTCTCGGATGCCGTTGTGTTTTGACAAGCTGTTTGCTCACAAAATGTGGGACACCTGAGCTGCTCTGTTGGAGGTCAATAAACCTTGTGATGCATGAATTGCATTATGTAAGGTGAGATTGATAATTTAAGAATCAATCAAAATGTATTGACGGTATATGTTATGTCAGTAATATCGGCAATCAAAACCATTCTATATTTATGTTACGTTTTTGATCCCTTGAGATTAAATGCTTACAACGCATACGAGAAAATCGCATCTACTCGAGAATTATTTCGGCGGTAGGTGTGTTGTCCACCAATCTGGACTGGGTCCCCGTGGTGGATTATAGCCTATCCTTCCTCGCGAAAGTGAGGGGAGACCCATGCTCAACAATGGGACGATATGGGTTGATGATGATAATGATGGTGATGAGAATGTTAAACATTTTGTCTTCAACAATCCCTGGACGCCTGCTCTGCTATACTTACTTTGTTTTAGCTACTCGCTCATTTTCGACAGTAACTGGCTATCTCCTCAACGTATAGAACGTGAGATAACACGATCTTGCTGCAAATGATCATACTATTATCGCTGACTGGACGCAACACTAAAAGATCCCACCGGGCTTCCAGTTTCAACAGATGCTGCTACAGTTGGTACCGTAACACCACGGTCGGCTGAGCACCGACAATCGCACGCAACCCGTTAGAGATGCGCCGGCGCTTGAGAACCCGTCATAATAAGCAACCGTCATAATAATGTTGCACAGATACTGCAGGTTGCGGTATTATAGCTTTTAATAAGAGACACATTCTGATAGAACTTCGGAACTGCAAATAATTGTTCTCTTGTCTCTAGGCTTGTCTCTAGATATTCACACCACAGCCCACATGCCATAAGGCTTTTTTATTGGTAAATATTAAGCCACTTTATAAATAAGTAATGAATACTGAAAATTGATTCTTTTTTAAGTTTCTCATCCGTGTTCGCTGTAGATGACGTCGTTAATTATGCCTATTATTTAATTCAAAATTAGAATTATAACAGTCAATGACAAAAAAAGAAAGAATTCCATTTATTTATGGATACTTCAGTTTAGTGGACTTTGTTTAATTCAATTTCAGTTCATTATCGTTCAAACTCATTCTTGACCACATTTCCAAGAGGTCATAGATAGTCAAAGTAATGTATTAGACAGGTACGTTCGAATTCGGAAACTTCAATCTACCTACATACTCTTAAAAAAACGTTGCAAGTTCTACAACTGACTGTATATCTGTAAATAATTTTTCGACCGACCGTAAAATAATGACAGGCTGATCTGTCATAATGACTGACATTGACACGCTGACGTAACGGTTATGTGGGTCGCTCGTAAGAACAATGACTTGTTGTTTTTTGTTACTAAACCGTTCATATAGTGTTCTAGACTAATTAATTAAATAAGCGTGTGAATGAAATCGATTACTTCCAAATACATTTATCATTATTTAGTGATGTGATCTTAGTATAAACTTTTGTCAGATGTGTACCAATACCTTTTGAAGTAAAACTTCTTTACGCACGCTTGACGTGGGGAGTAAGCTGGTGAATGCGTTACGAAAAATGTGATCGGGCGAGGCGAATGGAAGTTGAGTGGTAAATAATAAAAAATAATAAGCAATAAATAAAGATAGATTAAATGATGTATCGATGAATAAAAAAAAAAGAAAGAGCTAAAGAAGTTTAACTCAGTCGTGCGGTTTAAAGCACACTGGTTTTTTTTCGAGGACTACGACCCTCTTATTTCATAAGCATTTCGTTCCTACACGTATAGTCTTATAATCTAAGAATGGAGATCGAAACGTGATACTTCTTTTTTCTTCTCTTCTTTGATCACAAAATAAGGTAGGTTATCTTCAATACATTATTGAATTTTTGCACTGCAGTTTAGACTGCAGTATGGCGTTTAATTCAACTTACGACTTCTTTACGTTCTGACACATTAACAACAAACACAAGATAGTACTAGCGATAAATATTCAGCGATGCTCAGAAACATCCAATCTAGGTATTCAGGGATGCTCATAGGAAACAGCTATTAATTCCGTAACTGGAACTGGATCTAAACCTAGCCATAGATTGAATATTTCATGCGGAATTCAGTGTAATATTTACGCTGAAGCCACATCTAACGACTGTGAGTTTATGTTACCTTTCTTAGTTCGAACCAAAGCGTCGATCACAAGAATAACTGATAAAATATGCAATCGTGTCTGGATTTAAACCCCAGTGTCTGGATATTTTTCCCTAAATGGAGCAAAATTTTACAATACATCGTTCTTTAATACAAAATATTTTATGCTGCATTCAGGACAGTAAAATGTAAAAAATATTCTGTATTTTTAATTTTCTCTCTAGTAAGTTGTTATTTTATGGAAATGGAGTCCACAGTTCATGCATAATGCACGCTCATATGCAGGGTTAGAGTGCTAATTTGAATGTAAGCTACTTCTTAAGATATAGACTGCAGAAACTTAAAGATCCTTAAGCCATGGTATGCATTATGCTGTCTACTAATTAGTGCTTCGTAAAATTTAGTCTTAGCATTGTAATGTCATCTACATAAACCTAGCTCTCACGTAACGCAGATTATTAATATGAGCATTTGTTAATGCTCAGTATGTTTACTGAAGGTTGGAAATTCAATGTTACATTACACCATTGTAACTAAAACATCATTTTTTTCTCAATTAAACATTAATTTTATTTAGCTCAACAAACTTCATGGAATAGTGTGTCAAACTGATGAAACCCGCATAAAAGGTCTTCCTTCCAAATTTTAAGTTTTGCATTTGCAGTTTATCTAAAATGTTTGAGTAATGTATTAAAACTTTTGACAGATATAGTTGTTAAAATAATTTATTACCCTTGGTGATTAAGATTTGATTGAGGAATTGGAAGGAAGACCAGAACACCTTTACAACCAATAAGTTTCGCAATGGTCAACGTAATCAATTTTTTTTTCGTTTTTTTTTTAAGTTTTTAGTTTTAGTTAGTTTTCTTTTTAATTATTTTGTTATTTAAGTTCTGTCAATAAATCTAAAATATATATATTACTATGTAAACGTCAAATGAAGACTTTTACCATTACGATATGCAATGTGCCCTGTGCACACTATGATATGATATGTAATCCTGTTATGTTTAGTTTTAGATATGGATCAGTTTTAGTGATTTAGACCGGCCTTAGTTGCTAATAAATTTAACGAGGATATAAAATAAATGGATATCCTAACGCAGCTTTTACTAGTCTTGGAGCCAGAAGGTTTCATAGGTTTTCAGGGACCATCATAAACTGGTCTTCCAGTAGTAAACTACATAATTCCTAAAGCTTTTGCTTGAACTTGCATACCTAAAGACGAGACAGTCTGCAAGATGTAAGGAGTAAGTTCGGATGCTCAAACCAAGTTTGAACATCTGAAATGGCCCAAGTTACAATGGTCCTGACTAATGACGTTGTTACGAGAATAAAGAAAGTTTTTGTATGTGAAATGTGTATTAAGAAGACATCAAGGTTTATTTATTTGTTATTTGTTCGACGTTGTTTACCACGGTGGAAATTACGTTGGTTACAGCAATCTAGCGATCATATAGAAATATTATAAGATCGGTGGTTTTATATTCTACTAGCTGCGCCCCGCGGTTTCATCCGCGTAATTCCAGTTTTCCCACAAGTGCTCTGCATTTCCCAGGTTAAAAATTAAGTAACTTACGTCACACATCAAAATAAATAACTGAAAATCGCGGAAAAAACAAAAGCATAAATAAATTTCAAGCCCTGAGTTTTTCTCTTTTATGTAATTGTAGGTATTATTTGCACTAGGAAAGCATCGAAAATGATTTTAGAACAGTACATGGTAAGCGTAAATTCTTTTGATAAAAAAGGAGACTGTGAAAACTGTGTAAAAATATATTTGATAAAAAGCCTGTGGAAAAAGAAATATCATCAAGTAGACTCAAACAAAATATAAGTCCCAAACCCGGTTACGACTGTTTCTGGCAACCTTTGAGTTATCATGTAAAAGGCAAACATAATTCCGACCAAAAGCTTTCTACCCAAAAGTTTCTTTAGTAAACATGGATACATTTTCTTTCTAAAGGAAAATGAGATGAGTATAGTTTTACTGGGGATATTGTCATTGCCGAAATATAATATTTGATGCTGTTATATTTACATGAATGAAATGTGAATAGTTTGACGCTTTCTATATGATCCTGGATAATGCAGTCTCCAGAAAATCAGATAGAAAACTGCAAGCATAGAAATAAGAATTAAACATTCCGTTATTTGCTTCAAAATGTATTTTAACATAAAAAAAATTATATCATTAACAAGTTTTTTTATTATTATATCAGTATCTTTAATCCTAAAAACTTGCAATGTAGATTAGCCACGAATTCAAAGTTGCAATGTTTAGATTGCAATAATTTGTACTGTAACAAAAAGACGCAATCATGAGTAATGTAACTTAATATAATATGAAATTGTAATCTCGTAACTGTATTAGGCTAAATACCCACCATGGTAGCAATCATATTTTGTTAAACAGGTTAACTAAAAGGAACTTTTTTAGCGCGTCAGTATGTTTGTGTCTTGATTAACATACATTAAGCTTTTGCCCGCGACTTCATCCGCACGGACTAAAGTTTATCACGATAACAAGTATTCCATGTCCTTCCCCAGGGTTCAAGCTATCTCCATACCAAATTTCATCAAGATCAATTCAGCCGTTTGCAGTGAAAAGGGGAGCAAAGATTCAGCGTGACAATGTTATACACATTAGGGTAGGCAAAGTTACTTTTGTTTTTTAATATCAATAGAAAAAAAGTGTTTTTTTTTATTTTTTTGAGAGATCAAACCGTCTAATTAATTAAACTGAACGTATTCATACTGATTGTTCCTAAACATAAGCCTAAAACGTTCTTCTTAGCATATGGAATCCCAGAGCATTTCGATCCTTACGATGGATTATTCGATAAGCTCAGTTCAGTTCGTTCGTGAGGGTTTAATATTTGATTACAAGATTGAATACGTGGGAAGTCGCATGTCTTCGTAATTCATGTAACGTGTCTAAAAGAGTTTCGTGCACGACTGCTCTAGTTTGCCAAATGTTGATGGTGTAATAAAGGATTTGGATCAATGATAAACTAAGTCTTAATATCTATGTTATGTTAGTTTGTGTACGCTTCAAAAACTTAAAAAGTTCTGCACCGATCGAGCTGAAATTTTAGCATGATATATAATCTGCATCAAGGATTGTTTTTATCTATTTTTTTCATCAGTGACATATCAGCGAATGTGCGAATGTGCCACACGGCAGCGTGGCAGGGTACAGCTAGTTAAAAATAAAATCCATCAACCTCTCCATCAATAACTGTCCGTCGCTACTTGGACTACTGCTTCAAACTTGGACATCTTGTTTTGCGTAAAAAAGTAAAAAACTTAAAAGAAACTAAAAACTGTAAATCAAGCCTAACAAAAACAGCAAACATTTCGTTCATTCATAAACTGGATCCCTCCAACTATTTTCGGAAACTTTTTTCCTCGTCTAAAAACCAACGCCTATTTGTAGGGCGCCTAATTACCAAAAATGGTACCGAAAAAACGTAAACTTGAGTTGACACAATTAAACCGTTGTTGTTTGAACAAAAAGTTGAAAGAATCTACTTGGAACTAAGTCACAGTGTAACACAGAGCTTAAGATTGTCAAAAGATACTTTATTTAGCTAAGCCTGTTACGCATAGTGTTTTCTAGTGTGGCTAGTTTAAGCACAAAATCAGTCACCAAGTCCGTATTCCGATTGTTTCGACAGTAATTGTTAAGTGCACTTGTCAGTCACATTTCAGGCTTAGTACATTTATTACGTTCGACAACATCGTAACTTAATTGGGCTAAAATGTGTGCCACGACGTAATGTTTTTGTCGAGCTTAGGAGGCAAAAGAATAAGTCTGCATAGATTTATCTAGTTTAATATTACAATGCACCAATGCAAGCAAAAGATACTAAAAAACTGGCTTACTAGTATCTTTACTCAGTAACATAAAAAAATTATGCAGGTACATTTTAAATTTACAGTGCTACATTTTTGATGCGTATTCAGAACGTGTGATCTTAGGTACTGTCTACGTAAATACTGTCCCAGCAGCTTGGTCTAGCTGAAAGTAAAGGCGCACTGTAACGGTACATCCGATCGTGACAAAGGTCGACGAACTACGGATTCGGTTCTCGTATAATTTAAGAAAAAATATCATAATTTATTATTTCAAAATTGCTTGGACCGAGAGATATTGCTTTATGTATGTTTTCTGCGACTCGTGGTTTCACCCACACGTCGTCGTTTCGAGAAGATAGCACCAAGAAACTCGACGGGGATGCTATTTTATTTTTTAATGCTTTTATTAAAATATGCGTCACACCGAAACGACTGAACGAGTTTTGATAGAATTTGGTGTAGATATACATACTTCAAATCCTGGAATAAAACATAAGATACTGTCCATCCCGTAAAGCTTGACGGTTCCTGTGGGATAATAGTTATCGTGGGTAAAACCGCGGGGCGCTGCTAGCTTAAACATATTATCGCAAATAAGATCGCAAATAAGATAATAAAAATAATGTACGTAAATAATGAACGAAAGGATTACGCCATTCATTTTCCGAGTCTTGCAAATTCATTTTCCCTGTCAATATTTCGTTTCACTACGGAAATGAATTTTGAATCGAGTTTTGTTTGTTCAGCTGTTTGAATTCTATATTTGCTGCTGCTTCCATATTGCAACAGAATTGGTACTCGTAACATCGCCTATGTAGCGTATCGAATGTACTAACATACAGTTCGTGTTTCCGATCGTGTAAACACGCTTAATGTTTATGGTTGTATACTGGCTTAGACGTGTCCTACAGAACTTAAGTAGACAAGTGGACACCACACATATGCTAAATTATATCTATCTATACTAATTACTGGGCATATGAGACTTCGATGTCTCAGTGCAGTGCCGCGCAGGATTATGCAATGCAAAATTCTGGGTGGCACTGTAGCTGTTATAAGCTGGCGCATCGCTCACTATCAGGTGAACAATTTGATCGTCTCGTCAATCAGTCAACAAAAAAAATTGAAATAACTTTCTCAAAATTATAAAAGAAGATGAATGAAGAAGAAACTCTTTTAATCCTTGTTCAAGTTGACTGTCCTGTATATTTCTTAGATTATCTGGAGCTATCAACGTAGAATCAAATAGAATAGAATAGAATATTTTTTATTAATCAGATTGTATACTCATAAGTTGTTATTAGAATTAAAAGTTTCAACAATTTGCCCATTTCGGGCGTACAATAATTAACTTAGAATTAATATGCCTATTTAATGATGTTAATACAGCTTTTGGTCTTCGAAATACATTAATTAAACTGTACATAAAAATAAAAGCCCTAGATGTAGTGGGAATATTGTTACGAATATCTGAAAACAACCTGTATGTAGATAAGTACCGTGTTTGATAAAGCTCAGCTTTGAAACGTAAATAATAGTATGGAGTACCGCTATAAAATCAATTGCATTAACAGTCCAAATAACACAGTTCGTCTGAAAATCACTCTACCCCTTCAAGTACACACATCTATGGAGTATTTCAATATCTGCATTCGATACTAATTTGTATGGCTAACTTACGCAGCCTTACTGAGTTAGCAAAGCTAACTAAACTAAACAAACTGCAGCTGAAGGACCGAATGACGTTACTGGTTCGGGAATTACTTTAGGAAAGCGCTTTTGGATGAGTTAGTGATTTTGTAGACATCGTCTTTCTAATGACGACCTATCAGATATTTTTTTATGAGAAGTGCCGATTGGCGAGTGTAGATACACACATTATGCTTAGCCTTGAGATCATACCGTGTGTGTGTTAGAAGTGAAAAAGTATTTACAAGAAAAATCTACATCGAGTTTCTTGGCTTTTTTTATTAAATGAATGCATTCTGAAACTTGTAATAGAGTCAAGTAAACTTTCAAAAGTGCCTTCTTGGAGTTTGAATTTAGACAATATCAATTAAAAAAAAAACTGGGTTGCACTGAACTCTTATGGGCAGGCATAGCGCTTACCATCGGCTCACCTTGGTCGTCTCGTAACTCAGTCGAATAAAAAAAATGTAACTCTCTTTTCGTTTATTTGTAACTGATATACATCCCATCCCTATACATCCGTAATTTGAACCTTGTTTAATGTGGTTCCATCACGTTCAAGTTTTGGTACTACGTTTTCACGTCCGTTCAAACCTCATTTCCTGCCTGAAGCCTGACACATTCTGTTTACGCAGTAATTATGTTCTCAGTTACTCCGCTATGCTTTCATAGTTATGTACCAACAACAGAATTGTTAATAATGTCGCTGTGTTGTTAACAAGTTCTAAGCGACAAGTTCGAGCGTGAAACTTTAAGTAGAGTTGCTTGTGAGTCGCGCGCTTTACACATGGTTTAAGATGTGACGTGCCGAATATTGTGTGTACTTAATTTGCTTGCATGGTGGTTTCTTTTACGTCACGCTCTACAAGACAGAAGAGTCCCAGAGAAGCGTTTTAATAAATCCGCCCCTATAATTAAAAAAAAACCGTGCGGCGTATCCTGCAGCTGGTGGCTGGTGTAGGGACGACGGCCGATAGATAGATAGTCTGTACTGAGTACTGTACTGAGAGTACTGTACATCAGTTTAAGTAATAATTTACTCTGCTTTATTCGCTCAACTCTAATACTTTCAAAGGTAGAATATTAGGTTTGAAAGTCCGAGGATTGGCGACCGAGTAACATCAAATCCAAGACTAAGGCCGGTTTTAGTGCTCGACCGACCGTCGGTGCGTCCATTTCTATTGTTATCTATTTTTATATTGTAATTATTAGTCTATTATAACTTTATATATTTAGTTGTATTACTTATAATTAAATATCCTATTACTTATTTTTGCCACACTGCCACCATTTTAATTACACCTCCAGGATGACTGTTAGAAAATGCTACTTAGCATTAAGTACTTCTTGTACATGACTATTGTGTGCTAAAGAATAAATAAATAAGTAATCTGCTCATTTTAGAAGCTCTGTGACTTCGGGACCTTGCTATCAGTAGGTTAAAACGCGACTAAGTATGTTAGTTTGATAATCCCTTCCCAAAAGGTCATAGCGGTCATACCCACCCACATTTGTCATTGCTAAACCATCAAAGAAAGTATTTAGATTTCCAGAAACAATGGTTTCTGTTTCCTAACGGATATTGGCGGCTAAGTGCTTCCAATTAGCCGACTTCCGTAGACCAAGCGTGGGTTAATGCATCGTACAACCATCAAACCCAAACTTTCAACTAGGGTAGTTAATAAATGAAAATACTTGTGCTATCGTTCTAAATACCATGTCGAGTTAAGCATTATAGTAGGCCACAGTAGGTTTCATCATCATCATCAACCCATATTGGCTCTCTGCTGAGCGCGAAACATAAAATGCTGCTGTACACATATATAATTAAATTTTTACAGAAACACACTGCTACGTGCCCGCACTGGGAATTGAACTCTCTACCTTCTCCTTGGACGGCGGACGTTCTCCCACTAAGCTACTACCACTTTTAGGCATTGTAGGTAAAATTTATCATGAAATTCAACGCGGCTGAAGCCACGGGCGTAACTAACCGTCGAAAATTATAGAACTAAATATTACTTATCGGAAAATAAAGGAAAAAGTTCAGAAAATTGGAATTCAAATTCATTTCCGTTTCTTTAAGAAGATTAAGATGCCGGAAGGCTTTCTAAATCTGAAAAAAAAAACTCATTATTTAACCCGGATTTTCGAATCAAAATAATGAAGGAATATTTTTTTTGTATATTGTTATCCAAATCTGAACAAAGGAGAGCTTGCGAAGGTGGCTTTTGAGGTGCAAAAGGTCAAAAAAATATAACTTGTATTATTTTTTTCATCTTCCAAATAATGAGTTACAAAGAAGTCATTCATTCTTTTTTTAGGTATTATGTACCTAAATTATTATTAAACTAATTTAACGAACAAGTAGTAGTGTGCAAGGAGTAGTGGCGCCTGCATTGCAGTGCCAGGCAAAATTTTTACACTTATACTAAGCTGCACTATAATTATTTTGGGGTGTACTAGAAGTACAAATTCCTTGTCTAGAAATTCAGACATAATAATACTAGTAGCGCCCAATGGTTACACCCGTGATAACTATTATTCCACAGAAACCGTCAGATTTTATGGGTTAAAAAGTATTTTATGTTCTATTCCGGGGTCTAAAGTATCTGCATACTAAATTTCATCAAAATGCGTTCACCCGTTTCGGTATGAAGAGAGGACAATACACACAAATGCACATATATTTTGGCATTTATAATATTAGTAAAATTGTGAAAAACCCAATCCAGCTGTTCTCGAATGTGTATCGATCACCAATCCACGAACCCAGTGATTTATTTGATATTTCTCTCGGTTATTATCTTTTTAAAATTGCTTGTGGATATACAGAATTGAATTGAATTATAATAGGTTGAAAAATTTCAAATACATGTAAGCTTACGCAAAGGTCACGTTAATATTAGAAATGCGAACATTTGTGTGCTTGTTTGAGCTCTCTTAACTCCGCAAAAAACAACGGAACATTTATCCTATAAAAACGAACTGTTCTTATGCAATAATTGTCTACATGGGTAAAACTGCGGGGTGCAGCCAGTTATTAAACAAAATTTGGTTGTTCTCGAATATGAAGCGATCACCAATTTACCAGCCAATGATTTATCTGAATTATTGCCAAAAAATCATCAACAACCCATAACGTCCCACTGCTGAGCACGGGTCTCCCCTCACTTTCGTGAGGAGGTTTTCGTTTTGCCAAAAAATACTATTAGATTTTAAGATATGTAGATGTTATTGTATTTGAAAATTTCCAAATACTTATATAATTTGACGCAAAATCTTATCAGTACCCATGTACATAATATAAGCGGGCTGTCTGTGTGTTGTTTCTACCCTCGAGATCGCTTCAGGAACGTCGTTGAGGTGCAATCTCCGGTCTTCCTGTGCCAAGTACGGCATTTTCTCGGATGTTAGTGTAGGGTAGGCATGTAGTATACGTACGGTGTATGATGTGATGAAATTCTATATAAATGTAGGACTTCGTAATTTTTTTATCGATTTCGTACCATTTTTCATGCTTAATGATATTTTTTCTTTATTTCTTTAATTCACTATGGAATGTAAGATCTATGGAAAAAGCCTTAACAATCTACAAAGTACTAGGAGTACTAAGAGTATTTGGTTCATGTTATGAACCCGCGCGCGCGAATCGTGGTTGTGATTTTTGCGCGCCTCAGTTACACACGCTATTCGCGCCGCTTCCATATAAACTTTATTCCAAATAACAGTAGAGTTCAACATCTTCCTTTCAACAAATAGAGGTCACAAGTTCCGAACAATATTGCCTATCAATGCTTTCTCAAGAACCATCAGACTCCTGCCTGAGAGTCCTTCAGTTGAGGTGGCAATTGAAACCAAATTCTGAGGTCAAGCTACGTTTTCGGTGGAAATTACTCCATCTGATGTTTATACTTTGAATCCTATTTACCAAGTTATAAAGATCCATGTAAATTGTACCTATGTGATATCTAAGTACCTTTAATATGATACTACACTGATGGCGACGCCCCGCGCCTAAAACCGCTATAGCATGGTGGTTGCGATATTGAAACAGAACTGCATAGCTCATGGCATGTCTTGCTCTAAAAAAACCGCACCAGGCTCACATGCGCAGTGCATAGCATAGTGTGTTAATGTAATCACGTCCTTATTCTCCGGGGTTTTACTCTTTGACGAGTGTGACAGACCCCTTTTTTGCATTTGGATACCGCCATGCTACCGCAGTTTTTTCCGCGTTTTCGCTTCGCGTTGTCCAGAAAACTTCGGGCGGTGTGAGGACAGTTACCTTTCCGTCGTCGGCGAGCTTAATGAAAGTTCGTAGATTGTGTTCTTACCTGCAACAAAAATAAGAATGATTAGAGTTTCAACTTAATAAAGCTATAAAGTCAATTGACACCACATTTTTGCTCAAAACCAAGTGAAATAGTGATCAAATAGTCCTTAAATTATGGTTAATTTGAGCCAGTATTGTCCTATTGTTGAGAAAACTAGGTGCTTAAAAAAACATTGAAATCACTAGCATCTATTTCCAAATATATTAGACAAGAATAACGCAATAACTCGTATGGTAGTTAAAATAACGTAGCTGTAATAATCGAACCTATCTCCGATATTAAATGAAAAGGAAGAGAAATCGAACGTGACGCGCTCTGGAGATCTACCACAAGATCCAATAAACGAAACAACGATGTTATTAACGCGTCGATGTTACTGTTAAATTTCCTCATCGATGTAGCAAATAGGAAAAAACCAGTCGTAGCTTTCCGTCTTTTATCTTGTAGCGAAACTTGAACTAGCTTAGTTGACCCGGTCTCTTTTAAAGTTACCGCGTTGTCGGACCTCATTGTGGCATTGTGGCTTTAAATGTTGACCTCGTACTTGCTTAAAGAAAAGAAGACTGGAGGCTGTGTTTATCTCTATACATGGATCTATGAGTAAAGGCACAAAAATGCCACCGATAATCGTGTATCGAATCTCGTGGTCCGTAGTAGACCCCTACCTGCCCTACTTCGAGAATGAGGGCTAGACCACGATCAACCGTTCAACTTATTGAAGGGGCAAAGATAAAGTTTATGTAGGTACAGTTTTCTTTACTTTCAGACTTTGTGTGTTTATGATCCTTCGAGGAAAGTTATGTTATTGGGTCCGTGTTTATCTAGAGCTTCTTGCAAGTGAGAGTTTAGAATCAAGAATGAGTTATTGTTTTTAATGAAATTTTAAAAATAATGTCTCGTCTCTTTTATGTTAGTTTTAGATATGTAGTATCACCGAAACGGTTTTTTTGAAGTTACATTTTAACAGAGTTTTAAAAAGTAGAGTAATTAATTTGTTGGCTGAGCTTAAAAATATGGCGTCAGCTTAATTAAAGTCGTAACAATGCTATATAAAACGAGATTTTGTTTGTATTAATATAAGCCTTTTGGGGCATGGCGTGAGTTTATTTTACGATGCATTAAAATAACTTTTTAAAATATGTCAAATATAAAATTTATTACTCCCAACGGCAGCTCAATTTATTAATTATGATACCGGGATAGGGCATAATAAAGTTATGAAGACAATTAAATTATGGCCAAAATAAAGCCTGCCATTGCAATAGCTACGGCAAATATGGTATCGCCGCTACCGTCCGCCGCCGCGGTGTGCGGTCAAGTGGTTTGTTTCTTTCGCACTACATATCAATCATTTGCACGTCAGTACGGTTTCCCGATCGGACACGGATTTAAACGCGTAGAAATGGCCTGCCTCAACGAACTAACCAAAAGCATCAGCAGAAAAACAAACAAAAAAATCCGCGTTATCATCTCCGCGCATCGCGGCGGCAGACAGTGCCTGCCTGTATTAAATAAAATCTCTGTCATTTTATCGCCACCGTTCTCACCGCTGCCAAATCTGTCTGTATCTACCTTATTTTTAACTTTATTAATCTGCCTACAAATTGTTGGTTTTCAGATGACAAACTTTCTCGTAATACCCTCACGTCACATAAACAAATGCGGGCGTTTCCGCGATGGCGATAAAATGCTCATGAATATTTAAAAATTGTGTGAATACTAATACATCCTTACCGTACCGTTTCAACTTCCAATACAGATAGTGTAGAGAGCATAGAACTCCTTTTTTACGTAATGTACATACTACAATATACGCGCGGAATCTTACAAGGAAACTTTCAGCTCGAACGCTTTAATTTGAATACAAGATTGTGATCAAAATCATCTAATCTGTTATTGCCATTAGCGTCAAAGTTTATTTATTTTGGAGACTTTTGATTCAAAGCATTCCCTCGTAATTTGCCTCAAAAAATATTATTAATGAAATCGTATTAGAAGTTTTAAATCCAATTCTATTCTATATTCCCACTGTTAGCTTGGGTAGGACTCAAGTCCTCTCACTGATATGGTTCGAGTAGGTGTTACCTAGCTGAGCTAGGATGTGATGTGATGGGGCATACTTGATAAAAGAAAAGTAAGAAAAACCTTTTTACACACCTTTTACAAACCTTTTAGACACACTGCACACAAGTATCAGTTTGTCAAACCGTCGATCCATTTTTTTTTAATTTAGTTACTGTTTGTTCTCCATTACGGTCAATCTTATGCTGCTTCATCCACCCAATTTTATATTACGCACCCCATCCACCGAAGCCCTAAGATCCAATTTACGTTCCATTACCGCGATTGTTCAATCCAAACAAAGTAGGTACGTTCAGACACTCGTAGGTAAACACGAGATTAACCCTCGTACCATCTAATTGCGGAGGAGATAGACCAAAATTGCGTTTACGTTGGCCCAGCTATTACGCTTAATGGTATATCTGAATTGAAATCTGCGGAATGAGAGAAAGAACGGTTGGAAGATTTTCTCTGGCCGTTAAAAATAATGCTTCGTTAGTTTATAGCTAGCCGGAACAATGCATACAAAACAATGACAGCCAAATAGGGAACTTGCATAAAATTTTTAGAGCCGTACTCAGCTAATGTCTCTGTAATTGTTTGTGGAATGAGGTCGGGCGGGCCTCTGGTGGCCAAACTAGTCAGGCAGCCAAAGGGTCACTGACGTGGCTTTGCATCTGTTACGAATCGATAACAACCGGAACCATCTGCTTAAGGTGTCCTCCAAAGCAAAGAGCAATGGAGCAAAGGCAAAAGTAAATAGAGCAGGTTGCAATTTCAAACCCTTTGTCGTTAGAATGCAAAGCTCAGATTCCGCTGCGCATTCATCGCTCTATTTCAATGAAAAACGACTGATAGATGCTAAAATGTTTATTTAGATTACATTGGTTTTCAATACAAAACCTTAACTAATTCAGTGAAACGGAATGTAATTGGTAGCACCAATCAATGACTCGCACGTGCTGGACTAGATATCCAGTAACCTGTCTACATGTTTGAAGCATCTAACTACCAACTGTATTTGGGATATATTTACTGACTCGGACCAGTTGAAACTCAGTTGACATAAAAAAAAACGCAAAATTGTATTTGTAGAAAGAGGCAATTTCATACTATGATAACACATGGTAAACTCCATAAAAGGATTGCCAAAAGGGTTTGGAATAAAGTGGGCCTTGTTTTTCTTTCAACTCGGCCTCTTATACATTTAAAATTATTACTATTTTGTAGATCTCCCATAATCTCAACGCAGTCCATAGCAACTTTCATCATCATCATCATCATCATCATTGCAGTCCTACTCAACTTTCTGCTGGTTATAGGCCTTAAGCTGTCGGCACGCTTTACGTACATGGTGTTCACCTCATTCATATCTTTCCTTCCGCCATAACGAGATCGTCGACCCATTGCATTGCATCGTTTAACATAACTTAAATAACAGTACTTATGATAAACTAATTATGTTTTAAGTTACAGTAGCGATAAGAGACAGGCAAGGGTTCGTGTACCTTTCTTAGTTTGCACAGAAGTTGAGAAAGTTATTTCTAGTGGGTAAATATTAGGTTAGAAACATCCGGAACACTAACCGGGAGCATTTAGGCTATTCGAACTGGGCGTAGGACAAATTTAATATTCCATGGTGCGTGTAATACCGATTTGTTTCACCAAATTATTCCTTTTAGTATAACAGAGTGCTAATTCACGTGCAAACCGCAAATATGTCCCCAGCCTAACACTGAAATAGGGCGCAATGCAATGTCGTACATATAGTGTACAGTTTTAAGCTTAGAAATACTTTTATATCCGGGCATAAAAGTTTTATCGCTATCATATTTCATTTTAAGTAGAATTTGTCGAGTGCACAGTTACGAGCATCCGTTTCGTCAACAATAACTGTTCATCTTCTGACTCTCAGCCGTCACCATTTCCCAATTATGAAAATGGACAATGCATTGTACTGTTAAAAATAGTTATTCTAGACACAATATGCTAACCTATTCAACCTATCTATTTAATTATATGTATAACTAGCTGTACCCTGCCACGCTTCGCTGTGACACATTCGCACATTCGCTGATATGTCACCGATGAAAAAATAGATAAAAACAATCCTTGATGCGGATTATATATCATGCTAAAATTTCAGCTCGATCGGTGCAGTACTTTTTGAGTTTTGAAGCGTACACCAACCAACATAACATTTTTATATATATAAGATTTAGTATCGCACCATATATTAGGGAAGGCCCTGTACCCTGTAACACGGTTAATACTAGTACAAGGAACAGGAGCTCACTTACTGAGATGTTTCTTAACTATATTTTTGCTCCTTTAAAATGTAAGAAATATTGTAACCAGGATTTTTGACCAATAAATATTTTAAAAATATAAAATGGTTTTTATCTGGCTTTAATTAGGTACTTGGAGTCGTTAACGACTATGACAGACTCGTATAGGCCACTTTTTTTTTTAATACTAGATAGGCCGACAATTAGCATAGGTATGGGTCCTAAAATGCAGACTTCCAAATACAGCTAAGCTAACAATGGATCACTTAAAAACCACAAAACCAAGCAAAGCCATAACTTGACGTCAAGTAACGGGAAATTGTGTCTCACACTTCGTAAAAGCTCGGGTTAATATATTTTTCATTATATAGACACAGTCTTAATAGACGTCAGACGTGCTTTAGGTAGGATTAAGGAATAAAACTTAGGAAGTTATTACAACTGTCTGGGTAAATTGAATTTTGGACGGAAAAGTGTAGCATCTGTGTTGTTCCGGTTTGAAGGGCACTGTTTCCAGCAAAATTACTATGAGACTTTAGGACCGATGTCTCAGGGTGACGAGCGCAGTGCAGTGCCGAGCAGAATTATGCAATGCAACGTTCTGGATGGCACTGCAACTGTTATGGGCAGGCGTAGCGCTTACCATCAGGTGAACGACTTGCTCGTCTCGTCACTCGGTCAAATAAAAAAGAAACAAGTTTTTCATCATCTTTTTTTCAATCGTCTTTTAAAACTCAAAAGAGGAGCAATTTTGAAAAAACTCGTTGTATGCAAATTCAACATAAGTCGTAATATATATCTAAAATATTATTGGAAGTGAAGACAGCCACCACCATTTTAATTGCACCTCTAAGATGTAGGGTAAAATTGCTACGTAGCATCAAGTCATATATGTACGCGCGCTATTTACAAAAATACATTTTATTTATGTCACTGACTGCACGACCAAAAGATTTGGGTTGAACTGACCTAGTTACCCAAAAACATCACGACATACAGCGCAGCAATGAAGATAAATATATGTCAGTACGTTAGCCTCACCGCAAATTCTTCCAACCAAAAACCACCACAAACCTCAAAATGACATCAAGGGTCATCGCACACCTCATCGTGTGTCGCGTACAAACCACGTCTCGTGTCCTCAGGCGATCGACTATCGATCGAAACAACTTGCTCGCCATAACCACGGTTCAGCCGTGTGTGTAGTGGAAATGATAGAAAATTGCCCTCAAGCGAATGTGATCATGGCCCGATAAAGCAAACACGAGTCTACATCTTTTGGCATATTATAGTATATGATATAAGTATAGAGGTAAAGGACAAGAACTGTATCGTATGTTGACTTTGCAATAATGAGCATTAACTTTCATAAAGCAACAATGTTCGCCAGACACCTATCCTCCAACTGGCTAGCATTTACCCTAGCAGAAAGTCTCCCCAAGACTCCCCAAAAAGTCCCCAGTAAGTTTATCCCAAGAGGGTCCTTTAGAACCAGCTCCATTCAAGGCTTAGCGTGTCTACTCCATGGACAATTGGTATATTTTAGGTGCAACTAATTATGGAAATCAATTTTATTAAATTATTGCAAATGAATTTATTTACTACAGTAATCTTTAGCCCAATTAGGATTACGAACCGCTTTCGTGTGACAGCTGTCATGACGCCAGCTTAAAAGCTTTTCGGTTGTAAAGTTTTATTCCTATTGCTGGAGGTAGGTAACTGGTAACATAAATTACACCACCTGACTAGCTGTTAATACTACAGTTTCTCTTACCAAAAGCGTTTAACAATTCAACGGGGCGGCACGGCCCTTGCAATTTGCGGCAAATATGATCACAAAGAGCATAACCCGCCTTTAGTTAACGTTACCCTTTCTGATTAAATTTTGATTTCAAGTTCCCAACTCAGGTTAGCAAATGCACGAGTTATTTGTACTGTAACGGATACGTATTACAGTGGCTGGCCAGTAATATGGTACACCAAAGCAAATAAAACTAGTGGATGATAATGATTGATGATGAAAAATATTAAAGCGAAAGACGATTACAGGGACTGAATGTCGTGTCTCGTTATGTAGAATTTAATGGCAGTAATAGAAGTAAGAAACCAAATAATTGTTATCTATATATATATAAATGTTATGTTGGTTTGTGTACGCTTCAAAAACTCAAAAAGTTCTGCACCGATCGAGCTGAAATTTTAGCATGATATATAATCCGCATCAAGGATTGTTTTTATCTATTTTTTTCATCAGTGACATATTAGCGAATGTGCAAATGTGCCACAGCGAAGCGTGGCAGGGCACAGCTTGTAGGTAATAAAAAAGGTTTTAAGTATAATAGTTACAGGTAGGTACTTAGTTCGATTGAAAAATCAGAAGCCGAAAGTAATTTATTTTAGTCTAACATATTGAATTCCTGGCGTGCCTTACCCATTGCCGGCAAGTGTACTAGTGTTTACTTACTTGCATGAATATGACGGGTACTTACCTACATATAGTGAACAGTTAATTCTACTTGAAGCGGATATGGAATAGTAATGGAACGTGGATTTTCATTATAATATCGAAAGCTTAATTACAGGGTAGCAGATTTTTAATGGAACCAAGTTAACCAACTTACCTCAAAGGATTAGTAAACTGAAGTATGCCGTCACCTCTGTAGTAAAACCAACAACCGATGGAGTAGACGAGTTTTAGAGTGGAGACCGCGTTTAAGCAAACGAAGTGTAGGACGCCCGCCGGCAATGTGGAGTGACGACTTGCGGAAAACGGCTGGTAAAGACTGGATGAGGAGAGCCGAAGATCGGGCTCATTGGCGCTCACTAAGAGAAGCATACGTCCAGCAGTGGACGAGAATGGGCCGATGATGATGATGATGATTAATTAGCAATATCTCTGCACGGTATTATATCTCAACAATCTTCCGATATACAAACGGTACTGCCAGTTGAATGTCCTGCTTACATCAATATAACTGCAAATATTTAACATTTTAATATTCTGTAGTGCTCACCGGGGTTCCATGTTTTAAAATTTTAAATAGATAGTTTAAGTACCTATGCATAATTTAAGACCTAATCATTGAAGACATGAAAACAGACCAATAAATTATATGATAAGGTTTATACAGGTTCAAACAAATCAATGAGGGCAGGCTAAGAACGCGATTCATGAAAAATCAATGAACCCAAATGAGAGCTACTTTGAATTTTATGGGTCACTAGCGCCCCCGAAGCTATCCGCACGTCACTTATAGCTCCAAATCGAAAAAGGAAACACCATCATCTACCTCATTCATAATATATGAAACTTCATCATAAAGCTTCTTAGTAGGTACCTGTCTATCTTTACTTAGCCATAAACAATTCGAATACCTAGCTTTGCTCTACGGTCGTTCGTATATGTTACGCATTAGGATAATATTCACGGTTACTGTTAAGCGATGATTCTAGATGAGATTCTAGAAACATCTAGTCATGATGTGAACTATGCGTTACTGATTTATCATTCACTAAGTGGTCACCCACCTAAGTGAGGGCTGCTGAGGACGTTACCTCGGTCAAACTATGCCAATGTCACTATTAAAACGAAATGACACGACTAAAGATAATAATAACTATGAGCCTGTGGAAACTAGAGTCTTCGTCAAATCGTTCATTCGCATATTTCTCACATCGCATTTGATTCGCGAGACCCCTGAAATAGGTTCCACCCTTTATCCACATATCGTCAATATTAATTATTTTTAAAACCGTTCTCGTGTATGCCATTACGCGTTCCTGAGTATAGTGAAAACCATATTTTTATGGAGACAAATATGAATTGATGTGGACACGTCCGACCGGTGGCAGAGGTGGGAGATAAATGAGCCTTATGAACCTTTATGCGCGGTATTATTCACAACTCTGTGCTTTTATGAAGATGTATGATGCTGGCAGGGTGTAAAATAATGTTTGTTATATGTATGAAAATTAGATTTAATGAAGTAAGTAGTTTGAATCCGGATCTACATTGCTATAGTTACTCCATAATATAGCAATGTTACAAATATTATCATGACTTTATGCTTTTTATAGTTGGTCCTTTAGAAAAAGAGAGCTTCATGATCATCAATTGATTTTATTATAGTTAAATAAAGAATATAACAGGAAAAAAGTTTGCCAGTTGACGCTCTTAAAACAAGATGAAAAAACTGGTTATCTGTAAAGTTGGTTTACGGACGATATTTTAACGTGACAACGTCATAACAAAACATTGATGAAATGATTGCATACTTTTATGAATAAAATTGAATCATATTTAATAATTAGAGATTAATACTAGAAATTATACTAGTAATCAGATTTTTAAAATTCAAAAATAATTAACCTGTCAAGAAGAGAAGAGAGATATTTGCGGCGCAAGCGTACAATGAGCGTTACGGGACAACGTGTCAATTTTTCCGTGCATACCGCCGGCGTTCATCGATTTATTAGAAGTTGTCACGTCAAAAAAACATCTTTCAATAGTAGAAAGCAACATTATCCCCAGCGCTATAAAATAAGTTTACAATAACAATTATCACTCACTTCCGAACTACCGTACATCGGAATTTTGATCTTTGCAGTTCCGTTATAATGTCACTACGTGTTCACAAATGCGTACTTTTTCTATTCTGTCACTGTGTAAGACTATTAAGGTCAGCAGTAGTAAAAGCTCTCTCCCTTATAAATATGATAAGTACAATAATCACTATCTAGAATACTGTAGGGCTGCCTTAGCCATGCACCAGACACTTCTTAAAATAAGCACATTTGACAACTTCCACATATAAATGACGTTTGTACATGCGCCGTATGAAACCTATCATAAACTATCAATCACGCGATACTCGATATCGAGATGTTATTGACGGATTTCAATTGTTTTAAACTCACGACCCCAGGGGCGTAGTTTCAATGACATTTAAAGTGCGTAAGTTTTTTAAAATAAAATTAATCATTGCTCTACATTTTAGTCGGCTTACTATTAAAGCATATTTTTTTTTTTTTTTTTTTATCATTAATAATATTGAAAGTATGATAGGCCCTGTGTATGTAAGTAGGCGCAGAAACATATTTCTACGCGACCAAAACAAAAGACAAGCCATTTTTATGAAGGTTCACATAAACGATTTCTAGTCTCTAGTACATTTAGGCTGTCCCCCAACTGTCCCTTTCCGGTAGAAGCGCGCGGAAGCAGATTGCGCGGGCTGGGTGCCTTTCTGTATGTTATACTACATACTTGTCTTCTATGCTTCTGCCCTACATCCCCCGGTCGGTTTGGAAACCCCCAAGGGGCGATCGGGGTCACCGTGACACGTCTCATTGAATGTTTTTCTTTGCCTTTGAATAATGTTTTTCCAACTTCGTGATGAGATGCGGCTGGAACATTATGAAGGAAACTACTCTATTTCCTTTGAATGTTTGATTAAGGCTATTCACAGAAACTCACGTATTCATTCACCTATTCCTTTACTATTTTAATGATTACAAACGTGAATTTGTGGTCAAAGGCTTGCAGATACAAATATTAAATATTGAAAAAAAAAAAAAATACCCTGTAATTATTTTCTCACTGCATTTCTTTAATTGACTTAATGAACATGAAAGTTCAAACCCAATGCTTATATGCATCTAAATAATTTTGGGCGTTTGGTTTGATTTTCATCAAATACGGCTAAGAAACATCTCACATGTGTCAAACTTTCGAATAAAACAAACCGCATCAAAATCAGTTCAACCATTTTGAAGCTACAATGTCACAAGACAAACTAAGCTTTTAATCTTATAACATCCATGTATTTTGCTTCAGGGATTATATGTTATGAGACTTTAGAGTCGATGTCTCGGAGTGATGAGCGCAGTGCAGTGCCGCGCATGATCATGCAATGCTTAGTTCTGGGTGGCACTGTAACTGTTATGGGCAGGCGTGGCGCTTACCATCAGGTGAACGACTTGATCGTCAATAAAATGAAAATATATATTAAAGTGCTGTAAAATTTAACTGCTGATCGAGTAATAACCATCATTTGACAGGCACGGAAGCAGCCCTAGCACCTAACCTACCTGCCGACGCGTTCAAAGAACCAGCGAGTGGCCCACATCGGTAACAAAAGCCGCCTTTGATGAGACCGAGACTAATTTACTTCTCGCATTCAGTGGCATTCCCATCAAATTGTACCTCGGACGTGTCTTCATTTAGGTAATAAACCACGATAACTTGACATACCATGACTTTTCGGGAGAACTAAGAACTATTCGATGAAACTAGGAACAGGGCGAACAACTTTTAAGATTAATCTTAACATATTCTCGAAAATAAAAATAGAAAAATTAAAATAGAAATGTTCTTACCTTAAACATATACCCCCTTATTCATAAAAAAAATATGTGACGTTTCATAAAATCGCGCACTACAATTTTGTACTGCGCAGTACTAAGTGACGTTCGATAACTTTTTATGAATAAGGGGGTTAGAGTTTTGGTTGTTGCATACTATTTGAAACTGTAAATATATAAATAATAAGATTGGTTTTGTGTTGTTCAGACTATACATTTAGTGAGGCTCAGTACTGTAAACACTATTAATACTCACATTTTGTCACAAATAAGAGCCTATAAAGGTTTGTATTTATTTTTTACTGAGTAACGAGACGAGCATGTCTTTCACCTGATGGTAAGCGCTACGCCTGCCCATAACAGTTACAGTGCCACCCAGAACTTTGCATTGCATTATCCTGCGCTGCACCACACCGCCACCTTGAGACATCGGTTCTAAAGTCTCATATGCCCAGTAATTTCGCTGGAAACAGCACCCTCCAAACCGAAACACAGTAAAGTTTGCACACTACTGCTTGGCGAATGAATGTACTTCCCCAGGCGATCCGTTGCAGAAGAACCCTGCCACAACAAAAAAAAAACAATAAGGTTGTAAAACTGTTATTAAAATTTCCCCGTTTAAAAAACATGTATAAACATTATATAAACTCTTCATTGAAACACCACAGAACAAAGAAAACTTAAAAACTAAGACAAATTAAACATTGAAACGTTGTTCCTAATTTGATATTGGAATTATTAACGGATGGCATGTCGTGTTACCGTGGTCTATTTTATATTGCGTTTGTCATAAAAAAAGGTAATGCGCATACGGTATTTGATGACTAGATGTTTCAGTCAGTAAATCGCTGGTTATATTTTGGACTGCGGTACATAGGAGCATCGGAATATCGTGTAGGCTGGAGTTCACAAACATTTTAATCACGGTTAAAGCACTGTTAACTTGTTATTTTCATTGGTTGCCTTTTGAAAGTTAACGGTAGTTTAACTACGAAAACTAATATATTTTTATTCTTATTGTTTATGGTTTAATGTTGGTGAACTCTTGCCTGAGTCTAGATCTACGACTCCGATGAAGAGAATATTGCTGGTACTTTTTGCCGTAAGAATAGAATAGAATAGAATAGAAAGTACTTTATTGTACACCAGTTCAGAAATACACAAGCTACATAAAGAATAGAACTTATTGAAATAAATATAGTACAATGTGCGGACTTATCGCTAAAAGCGATCTCTTCCAATCATCTTTTGGATGGAGAGAAGCAATGTAGCGTCAAAGGTTGGCGGTGTAAATAAATAATACAGAAATTACATTTTGTACGATATATGTAATTTGGTATAATTCTTGAGACATAATATATCGCTTAGTATATCTCGATATACTTAAATAATCTGTTAATATTATAAGATTTAAAGAAGGCAAACCAGATGAAATCTCCAAATTTATTTGCGAAAGTCCAACTAAATGGCGAGAAATCTGAGTAATGAAATAAGGCGCGGCAAAGCGCATAAAATAAATGGCGTGGTCATTTTAGGATGAAATCACGGATCGCAATCTCAAATTTCATCTTGAGTGTTGACCTCTGCCCACGATTTGAGAGGCGATAAAGACAACAATACAGTGGATCATACTTTAATCAAAATTAAAGGATGAATTTAAGTCATATTTTTTTAGCCGTCTACTGAAGTCTGAAGATCGCAGTAAAAAATTTATTCAAATATAAATTTATCACAATTTCTTTTCAGAGAATTTAAAGGCTGAAGAAATCATTAGAGAACCTAATTAAATGAAGAATATTCAAAATTAGAATCAACCTCAGTGCGCACTACTGGTTCTCACTTCGATCTCCTCGGTCTCATCTCAATCTGGTTCCACAGTCCAACGCAATGAAATATAGCAGGATAACACGCGTAAATAACGAAGATCTTGATAAGTACACGTAAACGTTATAAATAACCGTCCAATATAGCAGTGATAAATAGCTTTTGTTATTAAATAGCGGCTTAGCACGTCCGAGCTATTGAGATAAACGATATAGTGTCGAGATCGTTTCCTAGTTCGTCCATTGAAAAGCTTGGGTGGTCGCGCACTGGTAAATCAAGCCTACGTTCACGGATCGCTGGAATCTAGTAAGGAATTATCATCATTTTAATGTTCAGACTGCAAGCTTCCTACTCATTGCCATCTCATCCTTACTCCTTACTTCCTTACTTCCTTACTTATATTATAAATGCGAAAGTAACTCTGTCTGTTGCTCTTTCACGCCTGAACTACTGAACCTATTGAAATGAAATTTGGCACTGAAATAGTCTAGAGCCTAGGGAAGGACATAGGCTACTTTTTATCGCAAAAAATGCATTGTAAGGGTTTGAAATAGGGGATGAAAGTTTGTATGGAAGTATCGTCATTTTTGAAGCTAGAAGCTTGAAATTTATTTTTCAGGCTTTTGATTAGATATAAATAAATTTGGCATTCAAAGTTTGTAAAACTTTACCCTTGAGGGGTAAAATAAATATAGGGGATGAAAGTATGTATAGGAATATGTAAAGTTTCGGCTTAATTTTCTCTAATGGAAAGCTACATTGACAGCGAGTAACATAGGCTATATTTTATCCCCATATTCCTGCGGGAACAGGAACTACGCGGGTGAAACCGCGGGGCACAGCTAGTTTACTATAAATGCTCCCTTGTGTTACGTTTGGGCTATACAAAGGTCGTCGCTTTAGTCTTGGCCTACACAGTGCGCGATTACCCTACCTTTATCGCCACTTCAACTATCGGATTCCTTTATCGGCGCATTTCAATCTCTTAACGCTTTTGAAACGATTTTGCACCTTATTGAAAAGGTTTTCATGGGGCATAAAGGTGAAAATGGTATGAGCGTCAGGGATAAAATTAAATAACTGCTTACATCGGCTCAAGCCAAAGCACGCTAAAGTATGCTATAACGAGTGCGACACAGATTATTTAATCATAAAATCCCGTTGTGAAATTCATTGGTTAATATCGGGCTGTTACATAATATTTAACGTGTACGGCCATTTATTTAATTCATTAGCGCCAGAGCTGAATTAAAATTGTTATTTCGTTTTGACAAACGGTTATTTTAGATGGATGGGTTTAATTCCATATTCAAACTGTATGCGAACATTTGATTTCATAAAGCTTTATTAATCACATTTTAATTGTATCGTACCGTCATAATATGGCAATTGAGGCGACATTTTCGGGTTTGATGTTCGGCTTTCCCTCCACATGAGTTTTCTATTTTTAAGTTTTTATATTTGTAAGATAATATAGTATAATATAGGGACAGCTAACAGCGGGGCTATTAAGCGCGGTGGCAATGAGCTATTGCGATTTAGGCATTTGATTGCCACGGTGTTCGTGTTTCGTATTCACAAAGACCGGTGGCAAACGTCAATGACGTCGTCTCGTTGTTCAAACACCCAACACCACGACCACGCAGATCTAATGATAAAACCGAGAGGTAGACAGTAGGTGGACTAACAACTAAATAGATTAATGGTTTTAGGAATTAGTATTTCGAACAGACCCCATTGCCAAAAACTGAGACAAATCTGAGCCGAAAATCTATGTATGGGTTACTTTGCGGACATAAATATTCACCAAGAAAAAGTGGAAATATGTAGTTTTAATTCCGGTTATGTACACCGTCCGTCCTTATGTGTATGTATGTATGCATGTGTGTGTGAATGTGTGTACATATTTCCTCTTTTATTGTATTGTGTTTAGAAATCGCTTTCAGCGATAAGACCGCCCATTGTACTACCCTTGTTTACCTATTGTAATTTATCTGTACTGTGTTCATTTTTGTTTCTGGTATAAAGAGTTTTCTATTCTATTCTATTGTATTCTATGTATGAAATTATAAACCTATATCATTGCACAACTAACTAACTAATAACTTACTTATTTAACATAGAAAGTGCTTGCTACTATCTACACAAAATTAATACCTTCCCTTGAAATTTTTTTATTTACTTGACAATATAATACAAGCAAATTGTTTACCTAGTGTCATAACTCATAAACTAATATATTTTATAATACCATCCCTAAGTGCACACCTCTACCGCACTGCGCTACATCACGCTGCTTTTACGAGTACAATGCATCCGATCTGAATCCGAGAATACACGATCCGAAGCACCCCTAGTATTCATATGAGTGGCAATGCACTACATTTGAGTTCGGGTTTCGGGGTCGGGTGCCGTCGAGAGTAAGGCCTGCATATCTATTCAGCCCGCCGCGGGGCAAGTTTCTAACCGTGCTTGCATACACTGTGTACCTATTAAACGTAGCTATAGGTACTAACTTACAGTAGCTTTTATATAAGGGTAAGTCAATGTAGGGGTTACTAGTTAGAGTCACGTACTCGAATATATTCCGATTTTTGAATTAATACTTCTGTACGCACGCCTGACTTGGGGAGTGAGCTGGTGAATGCGTTACGAAAAATGTGATCGGGCGAGGCGAATGAAAGTTGAGAGGTAAATAATAAAAGAAAAAAGAATATATTTAAAAAAAAGAACTAAAGAACTTTTACTTTAGTCGTGTGGTGTGCACGCTCGTTTTTTTTATTAGTCAAAGTAACGTGTTGGTTTCTGCCGAAACGTTACTTAAATCTTGAAGCTAATACAGATTTCCGCAATGGGTTAGCGCTAGAATTCTTCAATCAAGTATTGGTACTTACTTATAAATTTTGATTGAAAACAAATGAAAATCAATAAAAAACAATTGGAATAATAACCTAAAATAAAACCTACACCAATCTAATAAACCGCTACCAGTTCTCTCCAGGCAACGTTCTCAAAATGCTGGCAGCATTGCCAGCATTGCTTAATCTTAATCTCAATATGTACCTACATATCATACACCTAGTCTGAGGTTGCTGGCCCTACCGCCTCGCACATCCCTTTATACCTACCCCTAATAAATTTAAGATAACTTAGATATCCCCAATGCAGCTCTATTTATTTCGAAGCACAGCACATTAACATTGCAATATATATAATATATTATATATATACTACTCCACAACATTTCCCCTGGAGTGCAACAAATTGGATCCCGGAAACCACAAACTGGTTTCGGTCGGTTCCCTCACGTAATCCACTCATTGATTCGCACCGATAAATATGGCCGATTTGCGGGTAGATTTAACTTAATGCTGGTAGAATGTGTAAGTTGCGTGAGTGGCGAGCGTGAGATATTGGTACTTAGTTTATTATTGGTAGGTCCAGGGAGCTTTGATCTTTTTCCACATTCCGTTCGTATTTTTTTCTTGTAAAGTTTCTGAAGATTCCACTTCAGGAGCCTGTAAAACTAAAACAATCAATACGACGCAATAATCGAAACATTAGCATGAAGTAAATGAATTGAACTTTTGACCCCTAGCACTTCCAATAAAATCTTTGACCTATAATCCAGGTTACTGGTTGAAATATCCCATTACATTATCATACTTTAAAGCATAATATATCTTAAATTAACTCGTGGTTATTTATTAACTGGAGTAAAATAAAGCTACGACTCTTCTCGTCGCAATGATTAATCTTGACGTGCCTTCATAGAGTATCTTCGAATAATTCGCGGTCCAAATTGAACAAAGCACAAACGAAACTTTGTAACGTAAATAAATTTACCAAAAGGCACTGACAGTTAATTAACTTTATTTAATTAAATAAGTTCAGGACAATCCAAGGCTTTAATCAGAACAGCTTGAATTAGTCGCGTCGTGACTTAGCCCACTTTTGTTTGAGTACAATTATTTATTACTAGCTGTACCCTGCCACGCTTCGCTGTGGCACATTCGCACATTCTCTGATTTGTCACTGGTAAAAAAAAATAGATAAAAACAATCCTTGAGGCGGATTATATATCATGCTAAAATTTCAGCTCGATCGGTGCAGAACTTTTTGAGTTTTTGAAGCGTACACAAACCAACATAACTTTTATATATATAGATTATGTTGTTTGGTTCATTATTCTATTGTGATAATTAAATTCTTTCAAGTACAATTTGATGCTTATAAACATTTGTTATAATAACATGTAATGTTTCTATGTTGCTATTTCTTTAAACGTTTAATATTGACGAGTATGATATCGAAGAATCTAATTTTTGTAAAGTTTATTTTTTATAGTTAAGTAAAATATAGGTAATGCCTACTATATTAAGCGAGAGTCTGTAACTATAATTGTCTAGATCATAACACTAGAGGATACTATCTTAATTTGAAATTATTTTATATAGACCTGCTTTCATATTAACTTCATATTCTATATATCATAAAACCTACCATAGTAATAATTTACTCAGACAAGCTGTTAAGTCCGGATTTCTATCCGTCACTAACACTAGACACGTAAGAAGCCCTAGGGCGGCCTAACCAAGTTGAAATCAGAGCAAAGAATATATTATACAGTACATTATACTGCCACTACAGTTCAGAAATATTCGCACACATACCCACAAAAAATATTGGAATTCAAAGCACATAATAATTTTATTTCATTAAATAAATATCTGAAAGCTGAAGAGTCGTTAAAAATATTTAAGACCGCAACACAGTGTTTCTCTACGCTTAAGTAAACAACCATACACTTAGACGCGAGTGTCTTAACTGTGGCACTTCTACAGTCTACTTCTTTCTTCAGTGTTTCTCTACGCTTAAGTAAACAACCATATACTAAGACGCAAGTGTCTTAACTGTGGCACTTCTACAGTCTACTTCTTACTTCAGTGTTTTTCTACGCTTAAGTAAACAACCATACACTTAGACGCGAGTGTCTTAACTGTGGCACTTCTACAGTCTACTTCTTACTTCAGTGTTTCTCTACGCTTAAGTAAACAACCATACACTTAGACGAGAGTGTCTTAACTGTGGCACTTAAATTACTTACAAGCAAATGCACTGGAATTACTTCGGTTAAACTCAACATACTTGGCTTCCGTCCGTGCTTAGCCGAACGGTATATTATCGTGAGGATTCAATTCCAGTTTTGCTCTAGGATAATTTGTACCGTAAGTGACAAAACAAACTGAATCCCACAGTCATACTAATATTATAAATGTAAAAGTGTGTGTGTGTGTGTTTGCGATCTTCTTCACGCAGCAACGGCTGAAAAGTTTTGATGGAATTTGGTATGTTACTTTACATCCTGGGTGGTAACCACGTACTTATTCTTATTCCATGCAGTTCATTTTAAGGCCATAAATTTAACGGTCTAGATTCGCACCACACACTTATAAATGACACACGTGACGTGACGTCACTCAAAAATAGACTGAAGAGAATGAGAGAGAAAGAGAATGAGATGGAGCTATATAAACTCTCATAAATGCAAACAAATTGTGATGATCTCTTTGGATAAATGTCTCTGGTCGACTTTTGAACGCTGAGCGATATTGGTGGTGACAGTAAGCAGGGCAGTTCAATTTAAGGCCTTAAACTGGATGGATTTAACTGTTCGTGGTGAGGCCCTTGGAATAACACATAGAATACATTTTATCCCGTAACTTTTTCTGGGATAATAGTTAACGTGGGTGTAACCGCGGGATGCAGCTAGTCTATCTATATAGGTATAGCTAATTTCCGACAAGAACGTGTTATGTCCTTAACGATATATATATTTTATTGAGTTATAGTTATATTTTATTGAGTTATATTATAATTTGATTGAGTGACGAGGTAACACCTTCATGTGCGATATAATTACATGATATATTCCCAATTAGGCTATATTTGAAATTCATACTAACTGGCTATACTAGATTTTCAGGTTAATTCATTTGCGTATTTTATAATTTGTTGCATCCAACATTACCTGTGCCGCGAGCTAGGAAATTATAATATTTTCCTGTTTACATATTTAGATACATAATATAATGGATCCGCCGCTTCGATAGCAGCTGGTGGATCTGCCGCCATTTGCATGTTTAGCCGATGTCTGTAAACACAGTCATGTTTACATTTGGGCTCTCATTTAGTAACATAAGGTCCTACAGTAACATAGGTTTAATCTTTTCATTTACAAATTTACCTATAATAGTTAAAACTATATTACTATATTAACCCACGATATTTTTTTTTATTTGACTTAATGACGAGACGAGCAAGTCCTTCACCTGTTGGTAAGCGCTACGCCTGCCCATAACAGTCACAGCACCATCCAGAACACTGCATTGCATAATCCTGCGTGGCACTGCACTGCGCTCGTCTGAGAAATTGGCTCTAAAGTCTCATACTATGCAACTCTTCAACTAGATTAACGCACATGCTTATAATTTTTCAAAACAAAATCTGAAGAGTAACTCCTGCCAATAGTAGGTTCTGTTTTGTGTCGATACTTGAAGCATTGCTCTCTTAAATAGGGTGTTTTAACATAGTGTAAGCATCTTGGTGATGGGATTAGTCACCTAAACTGCAATTACGCAGTGTAGCTGCTAGACTATGTCTACTAATATCAGTAGTAAATGTTCGAACGCCAAGCAGTAGTTAGCATAGCATACCTATTAATACTTACTAGCAGCGCCCCGCGGTTTCACCCGCGTAGACTAATATCCCACAAGAAACGTTGATTTTTACACGTCAAAAAGTATTTTATATTCTATTCCAGGACCTGAAGTATCTATATACCAAATTGAATCATAATCTGTTTAGTTTCAGCGTGAAGAGAGGACAAAAACACAAACTTTCACATTTAGAACATTAGTGAGATACAGTGTTCTGGATTGAAAGCAAAAACGCTGAACATGTAAGACTCGACAATGTCTTACAGTGACGTTTTCAGTGCGGTAATATTTAAAAATAATAAAACTATTTAAACAGTTGCTACTAATTTAATTACCGAACCCAAATAGACGCCACATCCTATTTCGTACGTTGAAAACGGTTATATTACCGAAGTTTAATGGACAAACTCGCTTTTCAATAGTTAATATGGGGGGCGTTGTTCGTTCTAAACTGAATTGCGATATATTTATAGCTGTTTTGCACGATGTCAAGCGTTATAAAGCAAATTGAAAACCACAAGGGTAGCTTGCAATGGAACTTGACTTGGGCAGGACGCTAAAGGACGTCTTGCGGTCGTATCTTACCAAACAGCTTAACTGTGCTGACATATTTAAATTCCCACTCCTAAGGCAATTTACCCTCAAAAATACGTAGGACCAGGTAAAATTCTTAATGAACATGCCAATCTTTAGAAGAAAAGACAAGGCTGTGCAGAATTTTAATGAGGGAACCTAATTAAGGGAACGAAATCGCAAATTTAATTCATGTGCTTGTTGGCCATTTTACTTGCAGTTTTCAGGCTTTGGTAAGAAACTCTGTTCTAACGATATAAAAAATATATGCTGTAAACGATGTCGCCGGCAGCAGCTAGTTTTAATTATCGTTGTATTTGTGAGCTTCCAAATAAAAACGTCAAGTTAGTGTCTAATCTAAATGTCTAATATTTGAATACTCCATTGTAATTATATTTGTGTATAATATGAATAATCTACATTAAAAATCTTTACCTTTTTTCCAGGGCAATACAAAAGCCTTGAGGAAACGGGCGACTGAGAACGTCGAACGTAAATAAAGGCTTTAAGGAGTAACGTAGAGAAGGTACAACTAATGCGCAAGTCTAACAAGTTCGCAATAAATTGCAAATTTAAATATAAAGCAAACAAAATATTTCTGGAGCGAGCCAAGAAACGGCACACAAATTGCGGGTGAGAGCGTTTTCCGAAGAGACCTACAGATTACATTTTATGGGCGACGCGACGGGATTGAGAATTTGCTATCGGTCCTCACACTCGACGCCTTCGACTTTCAGCTCACTCCGGACACTTCATAGAAAAAGCCGATTTAGCTACTCACACAAAAAATACGTTTCTGCACGCGCCAAATGTGACAACACAAACATACTAGGCGATCAAAACAAAAGACAATCCGCTAGATTGAAGGTTTATACAAACCGTTTGTCTATTACATTTGGGCGTGTAGTAGTAACTGTCCCATCGATCGCGGGTAGAGGTGCGGAGACGCGGTTTGCGCGGGGTGGACACTGGACAGTGTCCGTTCTGTATGTGGTGCTATATTTGTTCTGTGCTTTCGGTTACATTGTAAACACGGCTTTTTTACTTTGACGCTTCGATTTACGATTTCGAAGAAGCGAGAAATAAAAGGAAGAGCTCTTCGTGTTCATATGACCGCATAAAATTATTTATGTCGACTGTTTGGAAAGTAACACTCGAACGCAAGGGAAAAAACGAACCAGAGTTAGGTACTGCCAAAGTTTTTTCGTTATAAGATCAAATGTATACAATTCCCGATAAATCTGTCATTTTTATGTAAATATACATTGAACTTCGCAGTCCACATATACTTTTTTTAAAATAAGACATTGATTAATTTATAAAAGGACATTATTACCTTACAAACATAACAAACAAACAACCTGTCAAACCTTATTACATATAATAATTAGGTTAAAGATAATCTAGACACACTCAATACTACGTAAATTTAATAATCAATGTATTCAATGTATTACTTAATTGTATAAAAAACAGTTCTTCAATAAAGCTATCAATTGCAAAGCAATTCATTCACTTACGTTAATTAATCAAATAACAATGTTCAGAGCGAACGCAAGGTTCTTAACACAATGAGATATTACGATAGATTGACCCAATGGTAATCAAAAGGTACTATCAAAATTATAATCATATTCATTACAAAGAGTACAGAGCATTATTGAAACATATTATTGCAATGTGCCATTGGATTCAGCAATCTCCAATTTGTTCTTGTGAAACACATGTAGGCTATTCATCTACACGCAATTCATTATGAAACAATTCCATAACTATTTAACAATAATGTCTATTGTATAATAATAAACGTTGAAACATCAGTAACATTGAGCTAGTGTAAAAGCAAGTATGGCAATTTAAATGAGATTTCAGCGATGATTATATGCATTGGGTTCCATTCTGATGGAGATTTATTGGCAGTTGTATAAGTTATTCTTTAAAGCTATATATTGATGTTAAGAAACATTAGTATGGGTGGTTAAACTTTTTCCAAGATAGGTTACTTCCATTGTAAGTTGTTATGAATTTCACCTTGAATTATTTTTCAATTTATAGTTAACTAGCTGTGCCCCGCGGTTTCACCCGCGTAGTTCCTGTTCCCGCGGGAATATGGGGATAAAATATAGCCTATGTTACTCGCTGTCAATGTAGCTTTCCATTAGAGAAAATTAAGCCGAAACTTTACATATTCCTATACATACTTTCATCCCCTATATTTATTTTACCCCTCAAGGGTAAAGTTGTACAAACTTTGAATGTCATATTTATTTATATCTAATCAAAAGCCTAAAAAATAAATTTCAAGCTTCTATCTTCAAAAATGACGATACTTCCATACAAACTTTCATCCCCTATTTTAAACCCTAACAATGCATTTTTCGCGATAAAAAGTAGCCTATGTCCTTCCCTAGGCTCTAGACTATCTCTGTACCAAATTTCATTTCAATCGGTTCAGTATTTCAGGCGTGAAAGAGCAACAGACAGAATTACTTTCGCATTTATAATATAAGTAAGGATAAGGATTACGTACGTTACTGAATTACTTCGTAAATCATTATTATGTGTATTATATTTAATGTATTATTACAATTAATAACGTTATATGCTATTGCCATAATCCGGAGACTTAACAAGATAGCAAGTATATGATTATCTATAAGTTTTTACATGTTCTCGAAATATCTACTTACATGTTTAATATCAGTATTTCCAAGATAAGTTCTTTTAGAATTTCGGGCTCTTTATAACTTAATCCTTAACAGTGTTTCCAAGAGATTATATGACGGATATTATTATAGGTTTGTAGTCTACGAATTGACATGTCTCATTACTCTTTAACACGTTCAGTAATGAAAACACAACTGTCGTGTTTTTCACAACTTGCCGCGAGTGCGGGAAAACACAACTGTAGTGTTTGTTGTATGGGAAAACACTATGGAGTGTGCAGAGCCGCACCCGTGGCTAGACAAGAAAATCGGCTCAGCAGTGTACTCGTAGGTGTTAACAAGATTGTTATCTGCCATATAATAATTTATCATATTCATTTCAAAGCTGTTACAATACTAGTCTATCTAAATGAAATAATTATCACAGGCTAACTAATTACATCGTTACACCACATTGTAATGTCTTGATTTATTAGGCTGTGATTACATTATGTAATTACTTTAGCATCGATGTGAAGGTTGTAATTTTTGTATATTCGTTGGTTATGGTGACATGCAGTAAGCTTTTTTGAGTGCAGTTCATCCGCCAAGCAGTAGTGTGCAAACATTACTGGACATATGAGACTTTAGAGCCGATGTCTCAGGATGACGAGCGCAGTGCAGTGCCGCGCAGGATTATGCAATGCTGGGGGTGCTGTGACTGATATGGGCAGGTGTAACGCTTACCATCAGGTGAACGACTTGCTCGTCTCGTCACTAGCTAAAAATCTATCTAATCTAATCTACAAATCTAGCTGCGAAAAAAAACATTTCAACTTAAAAGCGGCATTCTTAAAGTAGCATTGTTCATTAGTGGTTTGAACGAAATTCAAATGGGACGCATATAGTGGATTCTAATGGAAGTTCTTTCTGTTTGGGACAATTTTACTCTCACGAATTACAGTTTCTATTTACTTTAATTTAGAAAAGTACCCTAAAACGGTTCTAACTGTAAACAGTCGATGAGGCGAAGACTGAAGCAACTACTACAAGCTTTTACTCACGACATATCCCAGTTTCACGATAAACTTAAATGTACGATGAACTTGGTAAATTTAGTGAATAGACCTAATATATGTTAGATAGTAACAATATGTACTGTCGAAGCTAAAATGTGAAATCCGCCGTATTACGAGTATGCATATGACACTTTAGAGCCGATGTCGGACGACGAGCGCAGTTCAGTGCCGCGGACGATTATGCAAGGTTCTGTAACTGTTATGGGCAGGCGTAGCGCTTACCCTCAGGTGAACGACTTGCTCGTCTCGTCACGAAGTCATATAAAAAAGGACTATTGATAGATAGATAGATAGATAAATAAACTCTTTATTGAAACCCCACAGAACAAAAGAAATTTAAAAACTAAAACAAATCAAATTTAACAATTAGTGTCAGAATTGATGATCTTTTAGCTGAGTGCGATCTCTTCCAGACAACCATGCATTGAAAGAAGCTACAAAAAAAGATGTGATGGGACTATATTGTGGGTATTTGTGAGATACCAGATTCCAGAAGTAACCAATCGATTCGCTGGTCCGTTTTTAGCCAACTAGTTAGTCTAAATCGAATCGAATCTCACTCGAAAGTACCAAGGGAAAAGATTATTATACAAACAGCTTCGAGTCCGCAACGATGGAACCTAATTACACCTAACAAGTATAATTTGTTTGCGCTCTTAACTCGTTTTAACTCCGATGTTGGAGACGTACTTTTAATAATAACTTTTGTTTTTGGGACCAACATTTTGATTAATTATTTTTGGATTAATTATTTCGTATAAGCTTGTCCTAAAAATATACCAAAATTTTATTGCTTGCAGCAGCGAGACAGGTCTATTGGTCCCTCGGCGTAAATTAAGTTAGAAAATTAAATTTCCTACGATATGTTTAATTAATTATAACGGTTACTTTACATTATTACGCCCATTGCTATTATGGAAATTAGGGATGAACAATATATACCTAAAGCGATGATTGCCTTGTGGGAAAACGTCTACCTTCCAAAGAGAGGGTCGTGAGTTCAAATCCCAGTGCAAGCATGTACATTGTACATATGTACGTAATTAACACTCGCTTTTCGGTGAAGGAAAACATCGTGACGAAACCCAAATATTTAACCGGGAATTATTTCGGAGGTGGGTGGGTATGTTATCCACCAATCCGGACCAGACCTCCGTGGTGGATTAAAACCTAATCCTCCCCAAGAAAGTGAGGGGACACCCGTGCTCAGCAGTGGGCCGATATGGGTTGATGATGATGCACTTCTAAACATTAAATACTTCTTTTTGTTTCCATACATAATGTTGAAGTGTGCTATAAAGTGCGACTGTGGACTAGATTTTATTTAATAGTTATTCTAATATCTACAGTTAAAGTAAACATATTTCATAACGGGATCCAAAGTACCAGGACTTCATAACAGCTTAGAAGTGGCATTGATGGTTCAACACCGTTGCACGGTCTCTAACCGCATGTCAGCCTATACTTTATTCACATACCATACCGACTAATTGCTATTCTGTGGCAAAATACATACTAGTAAAATCTGCCTGTGAAATCTTAATAAATTCTTGTGAACATACTCGTTGGTATTCTGTGACGTGGTAGCAAAGACTCCGCTAATGAGAGCTCGGAAATTAACGCCTATGTTTGAGTATGCCTTAGAGTGTCAAGAATGTTCTTTGAGCGCACTTTATGCTGGATTACATGAATGACGCTAAAAATGCTATAATACGACAGGTTATTTCCGTCCCAGTCTTTGAAGCATATTTTTAATGCAGGGAAGATATCTCTTTAAGCGTAATTACACTCGTAAATAAACGTTTTTACTACTTGTATGTTAATGGGATCCTTAATTAGATAGTACGTGAATTTAATACTATACTCATTGCAAAATCTAGGTATTTGATAATGTTTATTCCATTTTGAAGACCAGTTATGTTGTCAGGCATAATTATTATTACAAGTACGGAAGATATGAAAGGTAAAAGCTATTATATCCGACATACAAAAATAATATTTTTCCACACATCCCGATTATCTCAGAACAAAAAGCATCTCTTTTTAACATAACAAAAATACGGTCCAATAAATCCTGGAATAGACGGCCGTGCATTTCTTTCATCCATACAAAATGTTAGAATATAAAATTCTATGAAAACATTCCTGAACTAAAAGAATTTCGCTTACAGGTAGATACGTGTGTCTCGCGCTCGACACTCGCGGAAGTCTTAGGGATCTTTTCTACGAGCTTTTGTTGCAAATTTTAAATAAGTTGTCACACTTGGGATTCGTCTTCTCACAGAGAGAGACGAAGAAAAAAGGGGTCAAAATCACGATAGCCCAATGCTAAGTGTGGTCCATGTTGTACCAATGTTGTACCAATGTGCTTATTAAATGTGTCTGACAAGTATCTATACGTGAGGCGATCTTCACATTTTACATGTTCTTTGGTGACATTTCAGGATGCTGCCCTAAAATGTGTTAGTCCTTAGTTACATGGAAGTACGGTGTTTGGAAATATCTGTTAAGGCACTGGACATTGAAATAAATAAATTTTAATACATTGAAAATAAAAAGACTCATGCTAACGACTACTTGGGAGGGGGGGATTATGGGCACCACCTCCTCCTCCCCCCCCCCCCCTCCCCCCCCCCCCCCCCACCGGCGAACCTTAGAAATCCGCGACCATTACACTCTAAAACATCTGCACTCGACACTTGTACTGACTAGTAACTACTGCGCTGTATTATTTGTATGTTCCGAAACGCCGCGACATACACGCGTCTGGAAATGATGCCTTACAGATTTCGCAATCTGGTGATCCTGTTATGTGAGTACAAAAAATACTTGACGTATGAAATCCGATTTTGCCGAGTAAATCGTTTTTCTACAAGAAGGGATGAGAAGTATTCATGTTGTTTTCTGTTACAACAAACACTTACCTTACCTTTTTTAGTAAGCAGCTAGACTGTTTCATTGTTTTTTAATGTTTATAGATGCCAGAACAGCTTGAATACGTACCTGTAACAATAGTAAATCAAAATTACTAATGGATTTTTTTTTTATCAAAATAACCAATTAAAAAAATTTAACCACTTCAAAAACAATTTTAATTCAACATTCAAGTTGGTATTATAGTTTATTCACATGGTCCAAAAACGGAGTATGCAATGCAAATTTCTGGGTGGCACTGTAACTGTTGTGAGCAGGCATAGCTTTTACCATCAGGTGAACGACTTTCTCGTCTCGTACCTCAATCAAATTAAAAAAATACATTTTCCAGAAAAACCTGCAAGAAACGGTGTTGCTAGAACTACGAGTAAGTAGGTACTATGGTAAGTAGATGCCAGGAAGCGCTTGAGCAGTTTGCCTCCATGCGTCTTTGTCATTAACTAACGACAGCGGCAGCATTTGCAAGATGCGCCCACCGTTATTCCAGTAATGACGGCAAATGACGGCACCGTGCGAACGGCGAAGAAAATGAACGGATAAAAAGAAAAGCCAAGAATCTGTCGAGCACCAGGTGGCTGCAGTGGCGATAAGCAGGTAACTGAATCAACAGCTTAACGATGTTATTGGTACTAGCAGTCCACGATAAAATCAGGATTATTTGATTGCTGGTCGTTTGCAGGATGGTTAGCGTCACGCTTTTCTGTAACAGTTACGTTGTCACACGATATTTTTATTGCAAAATCTTGAGTGGTAGTTGTCAATTAAGATAAAATAACAACTTTTTATTGTACTCCAAGACATACAATAAAAAGTAAAAAATAATGTCTATAAATTAATTTCATTATGTAAATTTTAATCATAAATTTGCCTACATCCTGCTTTAAAAAACTGAAAATAAGTCAGGCTGTTCACGGACGAATTTCAAGTTAATTTATGGAATAGATCTACATAGTAATTATTTAATGCGTAGGACCCAAACTTAATCTCTAAAAAGGGTCAAAAGGAAGTGAAAAACTTGATTGCAAAGGAAGCTCGAGGGAAACAATTTACCCTTGATTGAACGATAGAGTAAACCCTATTAGATGAGAGAGAGCTATGTGTGGTGATTAAATGCCGAAAAGAAGGTTTGACCTCGTCGACTCATCATTGAAACTGTCGGTTGACATACGCACAGTCACGCCTTTTCCCCGTTAGGTTAGGCAGAAACTACGTCTTTCCACATGCGACGATCCCAGCGGAAACCAGTATACAAACTCCCTGACACCCTCTACTGGTTTCTGGAACTCCAGACCAAAAAGCCAATAGGGTCGATTGATGGAGTTTTTAGCATTTCAGTCGATCCGATTCCCGGCTGAAGCAAGCTAATTTTCAAAAATCTTTAAATTCAGTTGTATTTATTAAAAATAATCAAGGTGTGTTTCCTTTGATTTTTGCTATATTTCAGATATTGTTCCTTCATCGACCAATACATATTTTTATTTCGTTAGTGCTTGTTTTCTCTATTTACCTTGTCACTCGTGTTTTAAGGCCTCCAATGCTGAGTTAGTTTAAATGTAACCATCATCTATTTATTAATCTTTACATCGTAAAACATTTTTGCACTTTCCTACTTTATAATTCGTTAAACTTATGTACGTACAGAACAGCGAAAAGCTAATTTTAAATTGGATCGGGCCCAAAACCACCATCCAATTAGAGGAAGCAAGCTCGACCACAAGAGGCGATCGATAAAAAATAAGGGCAGAACGAGTCGCGCCTGAACAATTTTGATGAAAATTGCATAAAAAGTAATGAAAATGTCAGTTTCAGATATGTGTAGACTAGCTAGACCCCGCGGTTTCATCCGCGTTAACTATCATTCCCACAGGAAGCATTTTTCATCATTAACCCATAACGTCCCACTGCTGGGCACGGGTCTCTCCTCATTTTCGTGAGGAGGGTTAGGCCATATTCCACCTCGGGGACCAAGTCCGGATTGGGAGCATTTTTACGTAATAAAAACTATCCCATGTTCTATTCCAAAACCTAAAGTATCTAATGCCAAATATTTTTAAGATTTGTTCAACCGTTGTGCGTGAAGAGAACAAACAAACACACAGCCTTTCAGATATACAAAATGTATGAAAAATAAAAGAACTGTCATAATGATTTATGATAATGATGTTATAATTATTTCCGATCGAGATTTAATTCAATTTATTTATTTATTTATTTAATACTTTATTGCACAGATTAACTAACTAGTACAAATGGCGGACTCAATCATGTTATATTGCTGCGAGGCGTCAGTGATTCCCGCACAGGGCAAAGATTTGAGTGAACCACGAGTATTTGCTCTGAGTCTGGGTGTTTGTAGGACCATGGTCCTCGTAGTTCTTGATTCTCTAGATGCAGGGAATCCTATTTAGATGTCTGGATCTATGTATGTGATCGTGCCGCGTAAAGATCTGAATATCTAACATCTATTTCGTAGTGAATGTGGCCTCTCCGTCTCTCTTTGAAAGAAAACTTATTTCCCACTGATGGGAACTCAAAAGGCTGTATCTAGATTTTAGGACCAATTGAGTTAATAGGCCCAGGTATAATTAAAATCGCCAAAGCTATAACCATTCACGCGCCATACGAATAATAGCAACCACATAACAATATCGTTTTTCTAATAGATGAGAAAACATCAGTTAACGGCTGTACATACCATTGCTAATACAATCGCTTTCTCATCGACTATTACTAGTGTAAATAGCGCCCTGCTAATTATAATGACTTGTTGTAACTAACAGTTACCATTTCCCAACGTTTAACGGTGCTTACTGTAGTTCATAAACATAGTCATGTAGTGAATTCTCACGGTAAAGTCGACGGTTGCTCTCAAAACCCGAAAAAAGTAACTGATGCGTGTATAAATACTATTATACTGAAGTTAAGGTTAATGGCGGTATAGGAATATGTCTATTATTTTATTCGCATAGCGGTTGCGTTTATATGTGAAGTAATTTGGTTTTCGTGTGTATCGCGCGACATTCAAGCTATTACAATTTTGGATGGGTATATTAATTATGGCGAAATCACTGGTACAAAAGAGTCCGGAAATAAGGGCTAAAACTATGTATTTTTTTTAAGAATTTCCTCACGAAAGTGAGGAGAGACCCGTGCCCAGCAGTAGGACGTTATGGGTTGATGATGATGATGAATATTTTTGCACATAGAAATACGATACGATACCGAAAATATAAATAATCTCTCAGAAGTAGGAGATTCTATTACATCAGCAGATGTTCGATTAAAATCTTTTTATGTCAAGTAAGGTGGTGTAAAAGTCCTTAAGAGGGGTCGATTTCTGAAGGCAATATCATCCACCAAGGACAACTAAGTCTAGTTACTAGTTTAAGTAAAATAAAAAAGAAAGAGAATAACTGAAAAAATATAGTTTTAATTCCGCCTAAAGTTAAAATAAACTAAAGCTAAGTTAAAAAAGCAATATATTTTCACTTATTCTTTTCAATTAACTATTCTGTATAAATAAAATCCTAAGGGATCCCCAAGATATTGAACAGCCATCCGTCCGGGATTCCCGGATTTGTCCTAGTTTTGGGAGGCGTCCGTGGACGTCCGGGCGGGGTTTAAAGAAGCGTCCGGGGAAAACCCGGACACCGTGAGGCGTAAAAGGCTATTTAAATAAATAAATATTTTTGAAAGCTCCCTTGGATAAATCCCGTTTTTGGAAAAAATCCGAGGTTCTTAAATGGCCGGTGTTGCCAATTTAGGTGATGGCATCCCTACTATCATAAATGACCCTAATCTAAACCAAAGTCAAGGGTTAAACTGAATAAAGTTCGTTTTAGATCCACAAAATTATAATGTCATTCGGAGTCGAAAATATAGGTCCGATTTCTACGGATGACAACACAGTTCTATTCCACAGTAAAAAATAACATCATAAACAACAAGATCTGGTAACAAAGGGTTCAATAAATACGACCTCGCTTTGGGCAGTGATTCTGTCGATTCATAAATGTATAATAGGACTCGCAGCTCGAGTTCGAGATTTATTGATGTTACCGTTAATAGTGAAATCCTAGTAAGAATGCACAATGACTAGCACAAGTAAAAATATAATATGCAGTTGGAAGTAACGTTATTGGAAAAACGATAAATTGCGTATTCAGAAGTAGGTAAGGGTAATGCTAGAAACTATTCGTAATTATTGTTCAGAAAATTATTCGTAAAACCATATTCAATAATCGAGCTATACAAGCATTGATGAAAGTATAAAAAATGATAATGACTTTTTGAAAAATCTGCTGGAGGCCTCCTGGCGACTTAGCTTTAGGTATGTAATTTTGTGTTTTGTGTTTTGTATGTATGTAGGTGTGGTGGATTATGGCCTAATCCTCCTCACGAAAGTGAGGGGAGACCCGTGCCCAGCAGTGGGACGTAATGGGTTGTTGATGATGATGATGATGATGTAATTTAGAACTAATTTGCCATAGAGTTAATGCTGGTTCTTCTCAAATTATGGGTTCCGAATCCGGTAGTAGAGTAGTGCCCTTTTAGAGCCCTTTTGAATAAATATTGACTTAAATAGGCGATGCAGCAGCTCGAATTGTATGCGCCTACTTGTATTCAATACAATATTTGGAGTGGTATTATTATTACCACCTAGTATATTTCCAAAGTTACATATTTGGGGTTTGACAGTAACATCGATAGTCAAGCTATCCGAGTCGAATTATCTGCTATTGAAATCTTATTGTAAGTTACGATACTCTTCGACAAAAGTGGATAAGTAGATAAGTTTTCGAATAGCCTAGTTATCTCTTTGTTTCGGAAATTATCTGTGAAAGGGGACTGAAGTACTGAAGTAGGGTAAAGTATAATATAATGTATGTTGTATGGTAGCCCCCACAGAAAGACAAAGTGAGGGGAGACTCGTGATCAGCACGGGGACGATATGGTTTGATGATGATGATGAAACTAATTGCTCAACAGTTCACCTTGTTGTTACTTAACTAATCATCACCATCATCAACCCACATCCGCAAACTGCCATTAATAAAATAAACAATCTAAACAATATTTTGAGACTATTGGTACCACAAGTTTGCAATCACGAATTGGATTTCATCAAATATTAATAAGTCCATAGTTCGATACATAGTAGCTTCGTGGTTCGTTATCAGCTGTTTGCAGTCAAGTCACAACCCTCAGGAGTACCGCAGTCAGTCGCAATTTTATTAGATTGCTCTTTCCAATTCTTTAAAAACTTAAAGAAAATATTTTGAAGTCATTGCTTTTATATACTAGCAGTAAATAAAAGATTAGCGGCGCTCAATGCGTCATAGTTTCAATATATTACATTGAACACCCTCCTCACGAAAGTGAGGGAAGACCCGTGCTCAGCAGTGGGCCGATATGGGTTGCTGATGATGAGAATGATGATGATTTAATTTTTTTAGTTTTACTTCGATCAAACAATATCATATCTACTGAATGACATATTTTATACTCGTATGTTGTCTATTTGGCATATCAGATTTGTTATTCGGGTTGAAATGTTCATTAAGGTACTTACATCGCAAGTAGCTTTGAAAGTTTTTTACTTAAGGAATATTTGACTTTATAAATAATACGTTACTAGCATAATATCAGAGTTAATTGAAAATTTATTTACAGACTCAGCCCTTACAAGGGGCAAAGATTTTTTGCTTCTTCAAACTCATTATAGATCCGTACGTGATTCCATTATATCAGTGCGCCTCGAACGTTATTATCGATGCTATTGTATAACTGAGTGCGCCATTTTTACAGCGCACCCTGTAGATACGAGTGTGTTCGTCGATCGATCTCGAATGGGGTAATGACATCCTCTAGTATCTGAGTTTCTGACATGCCTTAGTATTTACTATCTAACAATCAAAGTCAAAGTTAAAAGTCTTTATTCACATGGAAATATGTTTAAACGGTCTCTGAGAAAAACAAATTATAATACGGTTTACTCGTTTTCATTTCTTTAGGAATTTCCATTCTATGCTATTGACATAACTGAGTCCGCCATTTATGAAGAGCAGCCTTCTGGTAGATAGATACATATGTTTTTAGTTTCATTAAATATTATTACATACGTCTTAATTTCCAGTGGTAATATAATTTCATATTAATTTCATTCGGATCACTCTTAATGTAACCAAGTGCGCCATATTTATAGCGCTTACAGTTAATGGTGCAATTTTTAGATGTTTCCTAAACTTAACTAGTGTGTCGTTACTTAACAAGTGTCTACAAGGCCGATACTCGCTATATCCACCTAGACTTCACTTTGAACTGTCTAAATAATGTGCCGGAAGTTAGCATGTTTGAAAAAGTTCTAAGGTTCAAAATAAGTTTAAAGCGCATTATGATATCACGCGTTTTCGGCGAGGAATCTCATGTAGCATAGTGAATAAGGGCCCGGACTAACTAAAGCGCTGTTAACATTTTCGCATTGTTTTGTACTTGTTAGTGTCAATAAAGATTATATAGTATCTATTTATTTTTGTAGTTTATAGACTTACTAGACTTACTAGACTTCATTTTTTTGACGAACATTTGCGATGCTCTCACGTGAATGAATTCTTTTAGACCCAGACTTAATCGTACAAAATAATTGTACAGATACACAGATGTTATATATGAATAAACATGTAACATCATCGGCTCATGGTACTCGACTACCTCCTTTGATCCCGACGGGAGAGTACCAGTGTTTTGCTTTCATCACTGGACCGTGAATCTTTGGGATCACTTAGAAATGTTTTATTGAATTTATTATTAGTAAGGGTCTCTATTTGTTTCGATTTGCTTTACCGTGTTTTGGATACTGTTTACTAATGATGAAGTTTGATGTTTGTTCCATTGGGAAATATTTCACTATTGTCAGCCGGAAGACGTACACTGAACACTTCCCTCGTAGGACGCTACAACCAGCGGTTGCATCCAGTGCATATAGTGGCTCTCTGCCAATTGCACCAGGCCATCCTGAGGGGCCCCGTGCGGTGGATGGATGGGCTGGTGCGGCCTTATCCCTTCAAGCAATTTCTTACAGGCTACTTTAGGTTGGACAGGAATAAATAAAAGATATTGCTGCTGTCTCATAATAGCTACTTACAAAGGTTAGCGAAGATAAATCTCTATACTTTAGCTAGTAATATATACTAAAATCATAACATTTCTAATTGCACGGGTAGTTATGACGTTTGCTTCAGAACTCCCGAATAAAATATGGGTCACGTATACAACTATACACGTCGCATTCGCAGGACATTGACAAATACATACTGTTTGAACCCAGTGTCCCAGTATCCCCAGCCATTTGGTACATTGTCCCAAAATACGTGCAGGAAATACTAAACAACGTGGACCTTCTGTCTTAGACGTTGAGGTTCAAAATGTGAGTGCCGTACTTCTAGTTTCAGAAGTATTGTGACATAAAAGATGACAGGAGTTTTAGTGCAGAAAGTTTAATAAGCTAACCTAGGGGTATTTCAGCGTGAACTTTAATTAATTTTAAGTAAGCTTCCTTTGTTTTCTGACATATCGGACCAAAAAGTAGTTGGTACAGAATAATGTTGGCGAAGTAAGTAAAAATGTTCAAAATTGGTACAGTTGAGTTCTATTGTTGTAACTTTCGCTGAATATATTTCAGCAGCTCTTCTATGTGTGAAATTCTTTTCTTTTCCATATTTCCCATTGCTTACATCATTTAATTTGCTGGTTTCGAACCCACGACTTTTTCCACGGAGACCCACGGCCAGTAGTATCTTGTCGTGATATTACAGTAGCAATGGACCGCCTGGGGAAGTACCAGCCCTTAGCCAGATATTCATCCGCCAAGCAGTAGTGTGCAACTATTACTGTGTTCCAGTTTGAAAGGCACCGTTTCCAGCGAAACTACTGGACATATGAGACTTTAGAACCAATGCCTCAGGGTGACGAGCGCAGTGCAGTGCCGCGTAGTTGTTCAATGCAAAGTTTGGGTGCCACAGTGACTGTGATGAGCAGCCGTAGCGCTTACCATCAGGAGAACGACATGCTTGTCTCATTACTCAGTAAGCTAACAAAAAAAGGAGTGTGCTTTAGACCTCACGACTGAAGTAAAACTTCGCTATGAGAGAAAGAGAGAAAGAAAATGTGTGCTCGCACCTCTCTCACTTGGCCCTACAGTAATAAGTACGAAACGTAACTCTCTCTATTTCTACCTTCACTAACTTATATCTCCCCTTTAACTTCATCGATCACATTTTTCGTAACGCATCCACCAGCTTACTCCCCAAGTCAAGTGTGCGTAAAGAAAGAAGTTTATCTTCAAAAATAAAAATCCCAACCACATAGTACACTTATATATGAGCAATCAGCGCTTCATACTTCACTTATAAACTTTATATATAAACCGTTACCCAATAAACCAACCTAACAAAATGTTACATCAAAATTATTAACATCTATTTCACCCAATAAAGCAGTGTACCCACTACAAAACAACGGGACCGGTAATTGACAAAAAGCCTTCGGTGCTCAAAGCTCGGCGCATCGAACACAATAAAAACAAAACACTCCATCGTCGGTTGTTTAACTTCCATGTGAAAGAACTCACGGTCATAATAAAATTTAACTCGTAGATAGGTAACTTAATAATCCGATTTAAAAACGGAATACGTAGTGAATCTTTCTGTTCATCTAAATGTTTTTTGAAGTTAAACTTCTTTACGCACGCTTGACTTGGGGAGTAAGCAGGTGAATGCGTTACGAAAAATGTGATCGGGCGAGGCGAACGGGGCGAGAGGGAGATATAAGTTAGTGAAGATAGAAATAGAGAGAGTTACGTTTCGTATATTACTGTAGGGGCAAGAGAGAGAAGTGCGAGCACACATTTTCTTTCTCTCTTTCTCTCATAGCGAATTTTTACTTCAGTCGTGTGGTCTAAAGCACACCCGTTTTTTTTTTGGCTTCGCAGCGTTAATTCATTTAGCCAGTATCAAGTATTAATAATTTTCTAAATTTATAATGTAATTAGTTTTTTTTTTCACAGTAGTCAGAATTACAAGTCCCAGTCAGTCAGTGGTCTAGTCAAAGTCAGAATTCAGTAAAGATTAAGTGCTTTACTGAAACTATTTTAGAGATTCAAAGAGAACAGGAAATTTCGCGTTTTCAAGAAATACAAGTTTGAGAAAATACTACAAAATCCAGAATATCACATTTTCAGTTTCCAGCCGAACTCTTCCTAATGTTCTCTGGAAAGAATTGCAGTAAGTTCTAAGACCGCCCATTTTACTACTTCATGTCACATAATATTATAAGAAGTTTTAATATTTTAGGAATGTGCAGGATCGGATTCAGCGTAGACAAAATCCAATGTCGAGGTAGAAACGTAACTTTAATTATTATAGTTCTCAGAACGAGCAGAGTAAAGAGACTTTTAAATTTAGAACGTTCCAATATCAAATATTTGCTCTTCATTACAATAACCTTCGACATTTAAAATTAATTCAAAATTATTCCGACTTGATTTATCTGAGTTTGAAAAAGTTGGAAATTGCCTTTTAAATTACTGGGGGAAAATTTATTGTAATTTTATTGGTCGTTTCAACGCAACCCTAAAAAGGCTAGGAAAGGCTTTTATTAGTCCATCCGAGTCCGAGTGCTTTAGAAAAAGATGAACGATTTCATAGCATAGAAAGACTCGCTATCTGACCTTTGTGAACTTCAAGTCTATGAAGGTATGTTACAATTTTGAGGTCTCGTTTTTTTTTACGTTGTATTAAATATACTAGTTTTACTCTCATGACCGTACTCTCACGCTGAGTTTACTTTCTAACCGACTACGGAAAAGCCAAAAAGAAGAGCTAGGGGTATAGCAGTCTACGTATGTAGTAGCGCCTAAATTACTTAGCCGATTTTGATAAATGCGCTATCAATCAATTCGTTATTATAGTTATGACAGGCTATAATTTTTTTTTAATTTATATCACTTGGAAATTACGTAACGTCGTTTTTGGACATTGCTAATCTTGTTTTTTCTCCACAAGAATTTTGCATTTAGCCAGTTTGAAGTATTAAAAATTATCAAGTTTTTTTAGATTTTCTGTACATGTCAGTCAGTAGTAAGCTGATTTGATTTTTTTTTGCTTGTAAGTTAAGAGAGCGCAACGTGAGTTCATCTTCATCTTTTTGACGCGATCAAAGGACGAATGTATTTTTCCCCGTTCTTGGTTAGGACCTGTCAGACCGCTTTTATTGTCGCTTTACTGTTCGCAATTTAACTTGAGGCGTTAAACTCGAATGGTGGTGAACAAACAACAATAATAATCAGGTTTTCGCGTCATTGCGGCGCGAGCATTAATACCCGCATGTTTGTAGCTCTATGGCTTCATTTTGTTTCGCTGTACAAAGATGTTTGATCGTCATAATGTCGACACGAGAATTTATGGACTGTATTATTGGGAAAGGAGACCGGCAGCTTTCCGTACAACCTTGGGATTGAGGTGAAAAGCAATGGTACATCGCGCTTTAGAATATGGATATATGTATATACCGTATTGAAACTGTGATTAGCATTATATCACTTTATTTTTTCAGCACTTTTTTTGTTTTATTATATACATTTTATCCTAAAACTTGGGCTTGAAGAGATTACATTGATTTTAAGAAAGGAAAAATGTACTCACACTTACAATATTAAATCGACTTTTATGGTTATTTAAATGTTTCTAATTATGAAATAAACATGCGAGATATTATTATTACCTACATTTCGACAGTTAATAATTGTTCATTTTATGACCTGTGGCAATTGTATGCAGACTTTGTATAATTCTAGATGCTAACTCTCCCAATTCATACTCTAGTCGGTAACATAATATACATAGTATTCTAAGTAATCTGTGGGAATCATAATAGTGTGTGACAGGATTGCCATATTCTCTACCACGATTTTCTTGGGGAATTTTATTTTTACAATTTTCACTCATATTTATAGGTACTTAACAACTCCTAACATCACAAAAACAAACATGCTAATAAAACGGATTAGATTCCTACTCTTTTTGACGTAGGTAGTCCAAAAATGCTGGCATAATACACGCGCTGCGCTCTGCCAAAACGGTCAAAAAAGCTGTCTCAAATGAAAAGGTTTACATCACCCGTGCCGTCTATCTACTCTTTGAAATATAACTACGCAGTATTCTTCCTGATTCTCTTTTCAAAAGTATGCTATCGAAGTGCTATGAAACCTCTTTTGTAATGTTCAAAAATGTTAGTGGCATTATACGAAAAGAGGTTATATTGGACTCTTAATTGATTAAGCAAAAACTACTTCTGGGACAAATCAGCGTGTCTATGTATCTTATAATTATTGTATTGGACAATAACTTGTGTACATTTGATCCGATATCTGTGAATATTTGTAGGCTAGTAGTTTACGCAAATAGAATTTGTTAAATTTTAATATGAGAAAAATCCTTGCAAGGATTATTACGATATTACGTTTATAGGGCTCCGAGGTTCAGTTTGTGGTGAAATACTATACATTATGAGTTCACAATCTAGCTACTATTCAATTATTGAAATGAAAAATAATCTGGCATAAGGTGAGTATTTCCTTAGACATAATACACCAACACAAGATTTTTTTTTTATTGGGATCGTCACCGTACATACTGTCTACTTCACCTCCGCTACAAAATACCAGAGATCAGAAAAGTTTTAAATGAAAAGATGTAGGTAACATACCGGTCTTGCCTTCATGAAATATTACTCCCGCAATATCCGGCCTAATATTATAAGAGGAACTTATACAAAGTGGTTTTTAAGCCCTTTTTAACGTTTTATAAAACTGGCATACTGCGGCAGGCGTACTTCGCCAAAAGGATTAAACAGCCGAGAGTTAAAAGAGTTTTCAAGTAAAAGATTATCAGAAGATGCACCAGCGAATGATGCAAGAGTATAAGCAATCTATATCGTAAAATAAGTATGATTTTAAGAGTTCTTAAATAATCGCAATTTCCTAAACCTTCATCTTAGTACTTTATTGAAACTCTAGGCGTATATTTATCGGACCAGCAATCAAACAAAGGCCTAAAAACACATTGAAAAAAATTGGACCCAGCTAAATTGAAACACCGTGTGAATTTGAAGCAAGTTTTTTTAACTAAAGTAAAATCAATCCATAATATTATGGCAACTCTTCACTAGTTGTTCATTTGTTTTGTTCACCAAACCTTCCACAAAGCTTTCAAGCCATGACATAATTTAGTAGCTAGCAGACAACCTAATCAATCTATCTTATGGACCATACTAGAAATAACTCATTATGCGCTGTTTTACTAAATATTAATAAGAGAACTGCGAGACAGCTAGATAGATAAATAAATTCTTTATTGAAACACCACAGTACAAAGGAAACTTAAAAACTAAAACAAATGTTACAATGGGTGGTGTTATCGCTGAGAGCGATCTCTTCCATGCATGGAGAGGAGCAACAAAAAAAAAACTGTTGCCTTTTATCTCCGTTCTATAGCGTGTTTATATTCTGAGGTGTGAAGTAATGAAAAAAAGATTCCATACATCAAAAGTTCATGCGATCATGAAATATTACCCGCACATGTAATATTGCACGTAGGCACGTGGGCATACGTAGGGGCAATTTACGACATCGATATGCTGTCAAATCTTCCGAGTTGGGCTGACCTAATTTTTGTACGGCCTGCATTGCAGTTACGGAAGTAACCTTCAAGGGGCTGGTATTAGCTGGACGGTATTTTAAGACGTGGATTCTTCACTTATTTCTTTTTTTTAACGTGACAGCGTCTAATAAATCGATGAACGCCGGGTGCATGCACGAATAAGTTGACACGTTGTCCCGTTAGTCCCGTTACGCTCATTGTACGCTTGCGCCGCCTCTATCTCTCTTCTCTTCTTGACAATTGCATTTTAAAAATCTGATTACTAGTATAATTTCAAGTATTTATTCTTTTATTATTAAAAAATGATTCAATTTTATTCATAAAAGTATGCAATCATTTCATCAATGTTTTGTTACGACGTTGTCACGTTAAAATATCGTTCGTAAACCAACTTTACAGACAACCAATTTTTTTTACTTCTACGGGGTTTAGGCGATTTAGATATTGACTTTCATATCGAATTTCGATTAATTGTATGAACAGATATAAACACAATCTATGCTTTTTTATAAGTGGGAACCTAATTATAAAGAAAATTTGACTAGTCAAATTTAATAGTCGTCAAAACAATGTTTTCTAAATTTTGCAGCAAAAATTGTCAGTTGCGAGGTACAGATAAATCCATTTTATAAAATAAAATTATATTCATTACACTTTTTAGTGTATTTGACCTAATACCAAATAAATCACCATGATATTACATTATCTTGATTGTACTGTGAAATTAATTCGTTTACCAATACGACTCGTCTAAATTAAGTACCACTTAATTTTATACTCATTACCTTTGAGATTTAACAAGCTCGTCCCTAAAACAATGAATGAAGCGACTTTCTCATTACGCTGTCACTATTTCGTGACTTTACGTTGCATTGTTCGCGGGAATGGTACGTTTTTGTTTGACAACGCAGTTCGGTGAAAAACGGTACATTGTGATGTCAGGGCCAAATTCAGATTCGTTGGCCGACCGGAATATCCTTTTTGAACATAAATTGAAACTGATTCAATGTCATTTTTTAAAAGCACCTTATGTGTACCACACACATTTAACTAACTACTGGTAAGTTAGTACTGGTGTAGTACTGGTAAGTTTGGAACCCATTTGTCTATTACATTTGGACGTGAAATTTTGACTGCCTCCCAATTTGCCTCCCGATTGCGGTTAAAGTTGTAGGGTAAGGAGCTTCGTGGGTCAGAGTGTCCATTCTGTATGTAGTAGGTACAGCATACTACTCGTATATTTCTTAAGTAATGCGGGTAAATATATCCTCTCTACGGTATTTCTAAGTCACGCTAAGCCAATGTGGTTGATTTTGCCTGTTCTTATTTCTCTCGTAAGGTTCTTGGACGTTACCTCTGTTTTCTTTTTCATTGCCTTGTATTTTTATTATTAAGTTGCTTGACTTGCGCGTTTCGTTACTCAGAAATATAAAAAAGTTTCACTCGTCGTCGAACCTTTGCCTATTATATTTTCCGTGGATAAACACAATTTTATGAAACGTATGTTTGTATGTTTGGTTTTAGTTATCCATACCCTTTTACTAGATACTAGATAGGTCTGGGCCATCATTACTCTGTTAATAAAAAAAACTCACAATTTAAACACGGCCTGAAGTTCGTTCATAAACTGTAAAATGTTAACGTTATTAATTTTCCGATACGTATGTTGGTTTACTCTATAATTTTGCAAAAATATGTGATTAAAATTCTGTAACTATGATCTTGGATTCTGAATGTTTATAATGAAATAATCAATTGTGCTAAATTTAAATAAAAAACACTTTTTCAACAAAAAAAAATGCAACATTAATTATATAAACCTATTTACTTACTTACATTTGACAAAATTGAATTTCTGATAATTTTGAATAGAACTTCAACTTTAAAACACTAATTTCTAAAAAAACATAATGTTTAAACAAACAAAAACATATGTACATTAACATTTTAGAACTCGTAACCAGTCACGATAAAATGCACACAAATTATTAAAGAAAAAAATGTAGACAGGCACGGCTCAAACCTCAATAACTAAGAAGAAAACAAATAATAATATACTTACCTACATTCTCCCTTAAATAGAGCACGGCTTCTTATTACGGCACTGTATTCTGTATTTCAAAGAAAGTATACCCATGCCTCAGCAGAGTTCATTTCTCACTAACTAAACTAATTACAACGCCGCAATGACCAAAAATGAGTCTTGGCCTCTGATAATAAGAGCACATTTATATTATTTCTCGCGGGCACAAGTAAATACTGAGAGCCGAGAGATTTCAAGAGAAGCCAACAACAAGAACTAACTTACAATACTGGGAATCTAAAGCTTAGAAGTCACGGAGATCCGTAACGTTCACGTACGAGTTATGGTTTCAAGGAACATAGAGGAAAATAATATAGAACGGGAAATGTGCAGAGTATACTCGATTTGTGTAATTATGCTACAACAGTCAGGTTAATTACTATGCCTCAGTTAAATTTGAATTTTTTGATACATAATTATGCTGCAGCATGGTGAGAAGGTATTAAAAAATTAGAACAGAATAAATACAAATGTCACAAAAAAATATAAATGTGATTCCTCAAGTTGGTACAAAAAATACCGCAATAAACCAATAAAGCTTACAAAAAAAGATTCATAATATTTCAATCTAGGTACAGGAAAGTTGGACAGTAGACTTTAAATACGAGCTTTCGGATACGACCCTTAAAACCCTCAAAAACATCAACGAATTGAAATTACGTTAGTCTAGTATATTTGTATACTCTACTTTGACTATTTTAAAAGTCGAACGCTTTTTACACGTTCCATTTTGGAGTGCTTTCTGTCTCTCGACCGTTCCGTTTCATTTCTAACCCAATAACGTTCAACTGAACAAATAAGAGTACAAACAGAAACACTGGGAACTTTTAAATTGTCCTTCTTTTCGCAGGAGTTTGACACCTTTCTTCGTAAGTCGAAGCGAGCTTGCGCTCTGTCGCGGAGGTGTTAGTTTATTTTTAATTGTTTTCTGTTTCACTGACACTGGCTATCTCAGTGAGGTAATTTATGAAAGAGTTTTTTTTTTGTATTTTAACCTCTTTGCGATGCAACGTACCTAAACCACAAATAAAATATATTGATCAAAACAAATTATTAAAACTTAAATACGTCGTCATACTTATTAACAAGTGAAAAAAATATTATATTTTACATCTAAGTAAGTAAATAAGTAAGAAACTTATCAAATTAATAGCTTACCGGTATTATAAAGACTTGCAAACTTCAAAGCTGTAATTCATCGGTGAATCTCCTTCGAATTTAGAACACGAGAAAATCCCGCCAACCTTATGTTTTGAATTAAACTTTTTAATTTAAAATTCGATGGCAAAGGAATCGAGAGTCCGTACCGCAAAGAGAGCGAGACGCGCGCGAGCTTCCGCGAGTAAAGGCAGCCGCACACTGCGAGAGTCGGTCGTTGGCAGCCTGCGCCACTGCCCCCTCCGGCTATCACTCTACTTTCGGTTATTCTCTCGCCTCCCCCGAGACTTGGACCGATTTATCACGGTGTCGTGTCGGTGCGACTCCTAGACAATCCAGACTCGACTAGGCTCCATCTCACGATCACTCTTATAACATTCGCGCGTACTAACGTCACTGACCGCATAATGTCACGGATAATAACTTTTTGAGCTTCTCTGGGGGCGCATGAAAAGTATTTGTAACCGAAAATGGCGATTTGTGGCATTTGAAGGTGCAATCGTGTAATGCTCTTGCGGTAATCATTAATTTTATCGGATATTTTAAGTTATGCGGGGGGTCGACGGCCTTTGCGATAGGTCAGTCCAGTTACAACGGTTCTGGCGAGGTAAAAATAAGAAACGTAAACAATCGAGGCTTGATGGAGTATCGTCACTCACTCTCCAAACTATTTTAATTTGCGATGTTTCGCCTCAATTTCAAGTGTCACGTTTATAAATGGATCGCTTTTTGTTTCGATAAAAAAGAAGCTTTCATTATTCGAGCTTTTTATTTACACGGCCGCGTCAACATCCTTTTTTTTAATAAATTGGCTTCGCATGATTTGTACATCAGTCAGTGAGAAGTAAAGTTTGTTTTATTAAAATAGTAAAAATGACGAGGCTCAGTATTCAGTAGTCTAGTAAAGTCAGTGAACATCGCGATTCAGTAAAGTGGTAAAGCTTTACTGAGACTTTTTTTTTTTATTATTTGACTTAGTAACGAGACGATCTGTTTATTGTTAGTTTTAGAGAGAAAACTAAATGTCACGTTTCTCGGTTTTGTATCATTTGTCCACATTGTTACTAACATTACTTATTTTCACACGAAGAAACACAACTTTAAGATGAAATTACGAAATCAATATTTTCGTTTCCCGTCAATACTTTGATCTTTTGGGTTTTATCAACTTTAGATAGGATTTTATAAATTATATGAAAATAATCAGTAAGAGTATGCAGTACTCAGGAACTTTTACTATGTATACGTGTATGTACGTGCAATAGTGTGCATATATTAACTAAGTATAGATTTCACAGTTTGACACAGTTTTCACATCTGTTTCCGTATTGACAGTTCATCTCCAAACCAACGAGCGACAGTATGTGACCCAATATCCCGATGCAGCACCATTGTCTCAAAGACAGCTGGACGAAAGTAAATTTCACTTAATAGGTGTGAATACTTCATAAGTAGTGATGTGCAATATATCCGGCAAGTATCTGGCTAACTATACTTTTTTTCCGGTCAATAGCATCACATCTACACTTCTTTGTTTTTGGACATGATAAAAGTTGTAAGCACCAAGCTAACATAGAGAATATTGAAAATAAATTTGAAAGTACAATTATCACTCATCATTATACAACCGCATCAAATTTTTATTAATGATTATATCACTCGCTTTTCAGTTAAGGATATCGTGGTGAAACTCACATGCAGAATTATTCTGGATGTTGCGATCCACCAATCCAGATCTGGCCTCCGTATTGGATTTTGGCCTAATCCGCCTCACTAAAATGAGTTGAGATCCCAACTCAGCAGTCAGAGGATATGGGTGACTTCATGTAAAGTTATTCTTTTTGAAAAGTCCTACCAATAATAAGTATGAAACAAAATAATTGCAGCTGTTTCTATTAGAAACTAAACACGACATGAAATGTACCTGTAGACAGAAGTAACACAATCAGTTCTGTCATTAGACTCAAGCTATCAGCTGCCTGGTTTCAATGCATATTCATGTAAACACAGCTTGGTGGGCCGGGGTAATTGAAGCTGAATATTTCAGCCCCATATCTTTAATACAAGTATACGCTACTACTATAGCACTTTAATTGAGCTCAGTGACATCTACACAGCTTTAGCGATGTTATTTTTAATTACGAATAGACAAGCTGCAGTCTCACCACTCCCATCTGATGGTAAGCGACGACGCGGCCGACGGTGGAGCATATTTCCTAGAAGATTCACTCTCGACTTAAGCACTTCTAGATTATAGCTCTCGGGAAGCAAAGACGCTAGGAGGGTGTTCCATTACGTCACTGTTCGAATCATAAAAGTCGATGCAATGTGTCGTGTTATTAGGACTCGTTAAAGCTGTAATCTGTCTGGAGATGGAAAATATTATCATTTGCAAAGTCGCTGTCAGAGTGCGTGAGTGCGTCAGAGTTGAATCATCAATCAAGGTCAAGTGTTGATTATCATCTTACTTTGGAAAAGCATCGTAGCTATAAGTCCTTAGTATAATATAGAGTATTTTTAGAGATTACATTAGGTTCAGCTACGTTAAATGCCCATGGCGACCTGGCAACCTGACACCATGGGTCGGCACTAACTCATTCGGCAAACAACCTCAATGGTATAGACAATTCTTCAAAAAACTATGGTATCTGGTAACGTGATTATGTATCTGTGGTATAAACGCCTTTGACATCAGTCCGGCTTTACTATTGGCCGGATATATCCGTCCAAATCGGGCAAGTTTATTTCTAACCGTAACATAAGCTACATTTGTATGGAAAGAGAGTATTGAACCGTATCGGAACGCACTTGACCAGTCCACTGGGATTCATTGGGTCCATTGGAGGTCCATTGTATTTAATTATCACTCATTGTCTCTAATGAACAGGATCTGTGTTAGCAGTTTTGTAATTAAATAATACTGTGGGTAGGTGATTGGTCTTTGTCAGTCGACAATATTGATGGCGGTGGTCTAGTTTTCCTTATACGTCTATGGTCTAGTTTATTATGCACCTGAACCGTTGAAAATATATTGGCCTCCATGGTGTAAGTGGGTGAAGCGTGAGGTTGGTGGTTTGATTCCCGCACAGGGTAAATATTTGTGTAAAACACGGGTATTTGCTCTCAGTGTGGGTATTTGTGAGAGCATGGTCCTCATAATTCCTGATTTCCTAGATACAGGAACGCCTAGTTCGGGGTCGACATTTATGTAAGTGATCATGGCGTTTTATAAAAACTTTTTTTTTAACATTTGTAAGAGCGTTTAAATTTTTAATTAATTATCAGGAAATCGGTCCTTTTCCTCAATACTATCTAAGTATATCTGCACCAGACAATTTAATCGCATCAACTTAGTTACTTATATACAACTTAACTTATATTATAAATGCGAAAGTAACTCTGTCTGTTGCTCTTTCACGCCTGAACTACTGAACCTTTTGAAATGAAATTTGGTACAGAAATAGTCTAGAGCCTAGGGAAGGACATAGACTACTTTTTATCACAAAAAATGCATTGTAAGGGTTTGAAATAGGGGATGAAAGTTTGTATGGAAGTATCATCATTTATGAAGCTAGAACCTTGAAATTTATTTTTTAGTCTTTTGATTAGATATAAATAAATATGACATTCAAAGTTTGTAATAATTTACCCTTGAGGGGGTAAAATAAATATAGGGGATGTAAGCATGTATGGAAATATGTAAGGTTTCGGCTAAACCACTGCACCGATTTAAAAAATTCTTTCTCTAATGGAAAGCTACATTGACAGCGAGTAACATAGGCTATATTTTATCCCCATATTCCCGCGGGAACAGGAACTACGCGGGTGAAACCGCGGGGCGCAGCTAGTTTATTTATAAAGTCCATTTAAAGTCCAAGTCCAAGCTCTAAACAGTTTATTTAATTCCGAAAATAGCTTATGTTATTCACTGAGGCTAGTCGCTAACTTTAGCAATATGGTAAAACAATAGTTAACCTAAATTTGACTTAACTGTAGTTTAATCAAGGATTTAATGTCGGTGACCCCCAGTCTGAGTTGTAGCGAAAAAATGCTACCTAAAAGTATTTTATAGCACCAACGAGCGGACGCCTCTCTAATGAAAAATGTCCTCGTAGATAAAACACTTCCCAAGCTAAGTTCCCAAGCATATTCTTTGACTTTACGACTCTTCATTTAAATTTTCTTTAAGAACCGGCTCAGTAATTATTTCTGTCCTGTGTCTGAGAAGGCCTCCCTAGACCTACAATAATATTGTACAATAATATTAATACCAAACCTACCAAATCAATTTTCAATATTAACCCTAAATGAACAAAAATTTGCGTAATAGGCCAAAATTGTATGATATTAGGGCTGTCCTCAAGCGTTTTCCATGTATTCATGTATGCGCAAAAGGTCATCCAGGTTGAAGTTACACAAAACTAACCCTACACGGTCCATTGAATAAATATGGTACAATAATATCAAGCTTGCGCAAACTTTTATTCAATATTGCGCAATCACCAATTTTCGTTCTACACAATAAGAAACATTTTATTTATTTATTTGACTGAGTGACGAGACGAGCAACTCGTTCACCTGATGGTAAGTGCTCCGCCAGCCCATAACAGATTCAGTGCCACCCAGAACTATAACAACAACAAACATTGCACAATATATAAATTTGTACAATATTATTGTAGGTCTAGGGCCGGCCTTATTAAAAACTCATCTCAGCGTGGAATCTCGAGTTCCCAGGCGGGTTTTAAAAAGTGAGTGCACGAAAACCGCAGGATTTTGTCCTTCATCTGAAATTTAAAACAGTCTACAGCCGCGGGGGATAATTGGTGCAAACCGACATTATACAAGCAGTCAGGCTCGGTTCTAGTGGAAATCTTGGCAGTAGAGACGCTAACAATGCCTTTGTAGGTATAGCTTTATGTGAGGTAAACACTGGCGATATTCTGAGAAGGAAATACAAACAGCTACTAATTATAGTAATTCCTATCTTACCTAATTCCTAGGATTCCTAATATAACGCAAGTGACATATGATTTAAAACAATCTGGTTTTAATTATCGCGTTTTCGTGTTGTCAAAATTGGTGTATTCTCTAATCGTATCTGAAAAAAAAAATCTCTACATAAGAAGGTATACGGTATCAATAAATATTACAACTACAATTTGTCATAGCTATAAAAATACAGTATAGAATGTCAATTATTAATTTGGCAATTTTAACACCACTGTAAAAGATAGTAGTTATGTTTACAAGGTTTTATTAACACAAGTACAGTATATATGTACGAGTAGTATAATAATTTATGATTGGGTCAAATTTTCCGATTAGATTTTGTTACACTTGACCTATTGTTTTGTTTACAATTGTAAAAATCTTTTGAAAGGTAAACATACGCTTTAACCTTGCTTAATGGTAGAATATAAGAACAAAGTAAACTTTCCCGTTCCCTGTCAGTTCTAACAAGATCGAAAACTTCCAGATCTATGGAATGATCAATAGGTAGGTACTGTCAGCAACAAAAGTCGTTGAGCTTTCAAAACTTTCAATTTATTATTCCACGCAAAGTTGTGTTATTTGACGTGCGTAAAGTTAAATTGGACTAATTGACAGAACCAAACTTTTTTATTTTTTAAATTTGAAATGATGCCACGTCGAATGCTTTTTTTATACTTTATTTTGATTTAATTGTAAATGAAGAATAAGTAGAATTAATACAGAAATAATCAATAGATAAATACAGTCGGGAATAAAAGTAGCCGAACTTCCAACTTTCTAGTCTGCAAAAAACATTACTATAATGTATTCGTAATACTAAAGTATAACAAATAGTGCTATGATCGCATTGTATTCCTATTTATGCTTAAATGTTAATTTAAGTTCTCTAATACTGTTACGGTAAAAGGCTCCGGTCTCTCGCGAGACACGCATTCCCTAAGGCGAGAGCCTTGAATTATAATCCTTCTATTAGTAGGTATTATAATATAATCTCTCTATTTTTTGGTACATAGATTATTCCGTGATTTTGTATTTAAATTAGAAATAAAGACACTTTCAATCCACTCCACAGCGAAGTCTGTCTCTGAATGTACCTCCCTGCCAACTTGGCTTCCGCCATTGCAAATTAGGTGGCGTTAACAAGGAGTTCGTTAAAAAGCTAAAGATATCGCGATGCAGGGCACGTCTTCTTTCAAATATATGGAAATTAGAGAGCTCGGCACGAAGACTTTGTAATTCAGTGATTTATTATACCTAGTGGCCATTGGGAGGTAACTAATCATTTTGCCATATCAGGCCCCTCCTCATCGTCATCATCATCAACCCATATCGTCCCACTGCTGAGCACGGGTCTCCCCTCACTTTCAAGAGGAGGGTTAGACTATAGTCCACGGGAACCCGGTCCGGATTGGTGGATAACATACCTACCTCCGAAATAATTCTTGGGTAGGTATGTGGGTTTCCTCACAATGTTTTCCTTCACCTAAAAGTGACGAAGAGTGACGAGCGCAGTGCAGTGCCGCATAGGATTAAGCAATGCAGGGTTCTGTGTAGTACTGTGACTGTTATGGGCAGGCGTAGCGCTTACCATCAGGTGTACGACTTGCTCGTCTCGTCACTCAGTCAAATAAAAAAAATCTTATAATGAATAGAATGACTGTGATTTTTGTAATCATATACGAGAAAACGTAGCATTGAAAGAATATTGGATCGGATAATGTTATAATATTATTTCCTGCCTCTAAGGATTAGCAAGTTATTTAGGAAGGTAATAATAAGGGATTGGATGGGCACATTATTGGTTTTCTTATAGAAATTCTTCTAGGCGTAAGCTCTTAAGCTGTGATTTACTATTTGTTTTTGTCGATCTACGAAGTGATAAATAAGCGCTAATGTCCTGGTATATAATAGTTCGGTAGTAAATGCAATAACTTAGATAATATGAATTATGTTTGTGGACAGTGTTCGGCATAAATAATTGTACTAACACAGCCTAATAATAAATCCTCCAAATCTCTACACTGTGGTACTAATTTAGGTAGGTTGACTGGAAGATATCGCTTTTAGCGATAAGTCCACCCATTGTATTATATTTGTTCCAATAAGTTCTATTCTTTATGTACCTTGTGTATATCTGAACTGGTGTACAATGAATTTTCTATTCTATTCTATTCTTATTTAGCGTTGGAAAGGAGAGGTTATGGTTTTTTAGTATTTATGGATGTTAGGTGTTTTGTTTTAATATAGGCACAGTTTCCCTCGCTTGTTTTTTATTATGAATTTCCTTAGTTAAGTCAATTACATAAAAGCAAAAAGTTTCACATTAATAATCACGTTCAACGAAAGCTCACCCTTGTTAAGTAGGTTAGGCCTTTGATAGTATTAGTTATTCTGTGGACTGTCATATTGTTTTACATATAGCGTAGTTATTAGACGGGTAGGTCTATATTGTTATATCAATAATTATGTCCATATGTATAGTTATCGCTATGAAAACCGTGCGGTGCACTTAGTACCACACTGTGTCCGCACGGTTTTCTTACCAACAGCGGACGACCTACGTCAGCACTGACCGTCAGGATAAGACAAAATACGGCCTAAAATTTAACATTCATTATCTCATCCGTCTGGTTTTAGTACTCCTAGAAAATATTTTAAAAGGAGCAATAATAATTTTCTACGAGACTTGGGATCTGAAGCTATATACTATTAAGTATTCTGCGGCAGTGCTTGGAGATGGAGGAAGCCTTGCTAGATTTCCCCGAAGGCATTTGCCTTCAATATCCTGAACCTAGCTTAGTACAATTACATGTAACTGACAGAGATATTAAATAAATAAGATGATAACTATTTTTTTTAATAATTGTACCGATGAAACCTAATCTCTTGAAGGTATAGGTCCCTTATTCGCCACATCAGATTCCTTGCCGAAAACGCGTGATGTCATAACGCGCGTCAAACTAATTTTGAACCTTGAAAGGTCTCTTAAACGGCGTCTCGCGCGCTTTTTTTGACAGTTCAGTTCAATTCAAACTCAATCTCAAATCATTTATTGTAAATAGGCAAAATATTGCACTTTTACACGTGAAAAATAATATCGTATACATAAGTATAGAAATACAAAAAAAAAATAAGTCAAAATATTATGATCTATATATCTATATATCCCAGTGCAGGCACGTACCAATGTGTTTCTGTAAAACATATGTACGTAATTATCACTCGCTTTTCGGTGAAGGAAAACATCGTGAGGAAACCCACATACCTACCCGAGAATTATTTCGGAGGTACGTATGTTATCCACCAATCCGGACTGGGCCTTCGTGGTGGATTATGGCCTTACCCTCCTTACGAAAGTGAGGAGAGACCCGTGCCCAGCAGTGGGACGTTATGGGTTGATGATGATGATGATATCTAATTGTCAAATAAGTGCGTTTAGATGGCTATGCTCACTGTCAAAATAACGTGCAGGAAACTAATGCGTTTCACGCACGTGGTGCTAAGCGCAGCCGTGGGAGACCGATTTAATGATGGGTCGACGATTTCGTTTTTTTTTTTAAAGTCCTGGACCAGATCGCCTTAAAACCAGGATGAATGGCGTAAGAGGGAAGAGGCTTCTGCCCTGCAGTACGTCGAATGAGCTGTCTATGATGAGTAAATGAGGCTAATGTTATCAACAAAAGTAATTGCTTTCCAGATATTTACGAAGGAATTAAGAAGGTGAAGGAAGCTGTTTCGGCGAAAAGATTAATAAGATGTGCACGAAGCGTGACTGAAAGGAGACAACTTGAATTCTCGCTTCAAAATCTCTCGTAAATCCGTATTCGCTTGAAAGAACAGGAAGCTAAGAAATTGTAGAGATCAATACTCAATCTGGGGTAGCCGTCTATTTACCGATTTATTTTTCTAATTGGAGGTTTCATACTGCGTACTGATTTAATACCAAGGCTTTAGCTCGAACGCGGCCACCCGAAAGCTCAGTTTCCACCGATACCACACAAAATGTATGAAAAATTCCGTACACACCTTGTGGTGGCCACTGGTGGTCGCATCTAGTGGCTCAATTTGCGCTTGCACTAAATAAGGATAAGCACACTATCTGTCACCAAACACTGTACAGCTACGACCGTAGGAACTACAGCCGGTAAGTAAAAAAAAAACGTTCCCAGGCACGAAAGTTTTAGTCAAGCCAACATGGCAATAAGATATTTCCAAATTCCAAACTTTTTACATCTGTTCGATCCCTTGAATTAGGTCAAGCGTGAAGCATCGACGGCCAGACCGTGTCTTTACGGTTGAGAATATATTTTTCTAGCTGTTATGCGAGGTTGCTAACGCGTAGATGTATCAACGTCTTGTATATCCTTTGATAATTTGTACTTAGTAATCAATGACAATAATAATAATTTACTGTCTCATTGTTAGGGAAACATTTAGGTTGAATAGAGAAAAGCACACGGAAGCAAACGGCTTTTGATATCTTTTTTCATTTTTCTTTACTAAGAAGTTGTGTGAACGGCTAATCTAGCAAAGTGGTCGAGTGATTGATCTCAAGTGGCATCTAGTTTCAGAGATTTTCAGGCGGTCAAAGGGCTTCTGCTATGGCATCATATGTCATATGTCTCGTATGTTAAATCGAGCTGAGAAATTCGATATGATTTCGGAAGCGCCACTGAATGTGGTAGAGTCATTTGGAAACCGACATTTCCAAAAGCCACATTTACTTTCGTCGAAAATGTTTTGTAATTTATTTCCATGTTAATGTTAGCGATAAACTCCGCTCCGTTAAATTTGACGAAAAGATTTTCATGCGTCCGTCCGTACCGTACTTCCACATTGAAATATTTTATCATCATCATCATCATCAACCCATAACGTCCCACTGCTGGGCACGGGTCTCTCCTCACTTTCGTGAGGAGGGTTAGGCCATTATCCACCACGGTGGCCCAGTCCGGATTGGTGGATAACATACCTACCTCCGAAATAATTCTCGGGTAGGTATGTGGGTTTCCTCACGATGTAAAATAAAAAAAAATAAAAAAAAAAATATTAAAAAAAAAAAAAAAAAAATTTATATCAAAGCAAATATTTTCGCTTATCACCATAACCGAAAAATTTATACATGTGGATGCGACTCAATGGACTGTGATATCCACCAAACCATACCGGTGGCATCATGGTTGATTACGGTAGCTTTAATCCTCTTCGACAGCGAATTCTTATTACTTACCAAGCATTCCGTTTCAGGCATTCGAATCGAACACAACTCAACCTATAAAAACTTATAGACTTCGTAAATACAACCTAGGTGTCTACAAGGTAAAGTGTACTGGTATTTTCTAGGCAACTATGCTCCATCTTCAGCCGTATCGCCACCAATCAGGTAAGAACGCTATAAAAAGATAGCCTTCAAAGAACTATTACTATCAAAAACGACACCACACACATCACACCACATCCATAAATACCATAATCTAAAACCACACATGAATTACTAACGGAAGTGGAACATCACTAGCCGGAAGAGCCCAGTAAATCATCAGTACACCACTGCTGTACCTACTAATACAAGTGAAGCATTATGAAACATTAATCGTGAGCTTTGCGTAAACACTGCTCCAATTTTGATTAAACAGTCCACATTACCATTCGTAATGACGATGCCTGAATAATTTACATGTAGGTGAGAGTATTCAGTAAGATATTGCTTAGAGGGAGTAGATTCTTTTTATATCTCCTTATCACGACCCTATTACGTTCCCGTTATGGATCTCGGGAATTACTTGTGGTAAGTAGGTCTGGACCATAATCCATGACATATAAGTAATTTTTTTTTTTATAAGCAAATGGTTTGGGCTTTAGGTGCGATGGGATGATCAAAAACTACACAGAATATTTTTACCTTGCTACTACAACTGATATGAAATAAGGTATCAACTAACCATTATTTGAATGGTTGAATCAGGTATGTATTTATTGAACATTTTGACTACCCTTGAATACGCCCTGCAAACGGCTACAAACATAATGATGTACACATAGCGTAGCTAGATTGGAGCAATGAATTATTGATGCGTTCTCTTCTCAATCAGGTGTCGGCTGGAGCAAATCCAGTTACCCAAGCCTAGTGTGGAAGCGGATAGTCCAATCTTGCCAAATTGTTCGCCAAATTTATCCTAACACCTTTGAATAGTACATTACGTACCTCAAGCAGAGCTAATTTATGCCAAAGGAGGTCTGTATTACCTTTTCCCCAATTACGGAGGATATTTCCAAAGTGGCAAGGATTCCAGTTATAGTCTTTTGGAACAGCTTTTGCCGATAGAGAAGTGGTAGATGTTGTGATAAAATATTATCGGGTGCCTAATTGGACATTTTGGTCCCAAGGGTCAAATTTGTTTGTGGTGTTTTGGTCACTTATGGATAATAAACAGTCCCTGCTGAATTTGACACACATTTTTCTCAGTATAAGACAGGAGCCTACTCTAATAGAGTTGTTTTTTTCATATGATTCTGAAAACATCCAACGCACTAGGGACTAGAACATCGCAGACCGCAATCTAGCTGCCTAATAATACTATCCACGCACTATCAACTGCATCAGTGATTAATTAATAAAATTTGAGATTCATTTTACAGAATGACTCATCTCAAAAAACGAAGAGCGATTCAGATATATGTCCAAAAAGAAGAAAGTCAAGCGCGTAGATTTCGTCACCTAATCTCTATTTTCGGCTTAGGTACATAATAGTCTCCATACTACAATTAAATCTGGCCTATTTCTTACCAATTACTTCCATTACCGCGTTAACCACCTTGAATTTGCAAGGAATGAAAATAATTATATAAACAGATATGTCCTGTTTACGATTTCCATCGTAACCTTATAAACCCTGAAAATCTAAAACATATGCGTAGTTGTATACTAAGAAAAACCTTTTAAGGGTCACCGTTTCTACCACTCCTAGCTGAATTAGATAACGTTCTTTAGACCCGAAGGGGTTCCTTGTGTCCGTAACGAATGTTGCAATATTGACGTAACCGGGTTTTTCTGGAAGGCAGCCAGATGAGGACCGAATTATCTAAAATACGCGGTATTATAATATTATGAGCCATTTGATATAAAAAAGTAGATAGCGTATAGTGCAGGTCGTTTACCTAATGGTAAGCAGCATGCCTTCCCATTAAGGTTGCAGTTCCACCTTCAACTTCGCACTACAAACATTTTCGCATATTTAAATTGCGCTCGTTCGTTATCCTGAGACATTACATTGGTTTGTAAATATTACATGCCCAATAATGTCACTGAAAGCAGCGTCTTTTTACCTGGAACATAGTAATATTATACACTACTGCTTGGTGGATAAATATCTGCCAAAGTTGTGTGTGATATTCTTTAGGTGGCCTTTGTGAGAAATCTTTACAAAATTATTAAAATAATACCAGCTTAGATGGCACAGCAATGATACATTTGAAAATGAAGTTCTCATTTCATCGTCCTTACTTAAAACATTCAAACCATAAACAATATTGTAGAACGCAGAACAACAACAAACAAGTTACAAAGAAGTTGCCTTAAACAAACTAAAAAAAAACCATTGACAAGCTTCTACATATATTTATATCGGAATTCCAAATTCTTAGTATAGTACCGCTATATTTTTTCAATAGTTGGTCCTTTCTACTGCAGGCTCTTTGCCAACTTCAACTATGCCTACCTATTTATTTATAGGCAATCTACGACACAAAAGTTAAAGTAGAGCTAAGAAATAAATTGTAAGCACTACAGTTTCATACCTACACTCTATTGAGGTCAACACAATAACTCTGGCGTGCTTTGGCTAAGCTTCTATAATTATAAACACTCAACCCTTTGATCAACCTGATATCCAGCTTAGCAGTCTTTTGTTAACTAAAAGAGAAGTAAAAGTTACTATTACAACCACTATTTTCTAGACCCAAGCGCAGTTTATGCAAAACTGTTTAGAAAAGTACTATTTAATGACTTGGGTGACATAAGGTCTCCGTGGATGCAAGTTCGATGGGGTTGTGAGTCTGATTACCGCACAGGGCAAATATCTATGTTAACCATGGGTGAGTCTGGCTGGGTCTTCAGGGGATCATTGACGCTTAGTTTCTGTTTATTTAGATACAGAAATCTTGTTTAGTGGTCAGGGACTATGCATGAGATAAGGGATGTAACGAAGGCGATTTAATCGGAACCGTAATCGGAGTCAAAGTTATTACATTTGATTTGTCGGAACCGGAGTCGGAGCCGCAGTCAGAGGTAGCGGCAGAAGAAAGATATGTTAAGGGCAGGCGTGATAAAATAAAACAGTACGAACATTATTCAATTAGCCTGTTTAATTTCAATTCAACAATAATAATTACCCAGACACTATAACTACATTATTCTACCCTTGTTTACCTATTGTAATTTTTCTGTACTGTGTTTGATTTTTTGGTGTACAATAAAGAGTTTTCTATTCTATTCTATTCTATAAACTTACACGACATAGGCAATAAAATTATCATATTTTCAATAATAGTTAGCTAATCATATAAAATTAATAAAGGAAATAGGTTACTTCTACGTAAGCGTGCACCATCGTAGACCGCATTGTCACATCACTTGACCACTATCTCAGTGGTCAGATGTGAACATGCCTATTAATTTAAAAAAAATGACTGTCATACTAGCAAATCTCCGATTTAATAATATCGGAGCTTAAGTCCGAATCGGAGGTGTAATATCAATCGGAAGTTCCGACTTTTCGAAATCGGAGGCTAAGTTCCGCAACATCCTTACTTGAGATTGTGAAGCGTTATTTATTTATAATGATACGAAAGGTCTCACAATGGACTTAGTTTTAAAAATAGAATGCCTCGGCAAGTCGACCCCGCTGTGACAAGAGGGCTGGTTGAATAGCCATTACATTTTAACGCGGAAATGCAGCCAGTGCTCTTGGCACCATGCCACACACTAACTTTTGTTAGGTTTTTAAGGTTTAAGTTTAGTTTCGGTATCTCTTTTTTGATTAACACTTGTATTCAAAGTACGCAATAAATATCTGTTACATTATTCTCACAAGAAGATTCCTCAACAGATACCTATAAACTGAGAGGTGATGAAAACATTAACGAGTCAGATTTACATTGCGCCCAAATTCTAATGTCCTATTGTTTCTTATTACAACCATTATACAAGCTTACGCTTTGCGCCATAAATATTGTTGTAAAAATTGTTTTGTAATTTTGTACTGTTTGTGTTTTTTTTACGAGCAAGTCGTTCACCTGGTGGTAAGCGCTACGCCTGCCCATAAAAGTTACAGTGTCACCCAGAACTTTACATTGCATAATCTTTCGCGGCATTGCACTGTGCTCATCACTCTGAGACATCGATTCTAATGTCTCATATGCTCAGTAATTTCTTTCTTTTACAGACAAGTAAATTAATGGATTTTCATTTCTTTTTGTAGTCATATTAGGAGTCATCATCATCATCAACCCATAACGTCCCACTGCTGGGCACGGGTCTCTCCTCACTTTCGTGAGGTGGGTTAGGCCATATTGCACCACGGGGGCCAAGTCCGGATTGGTGGATAAATACCTACCTTCGAAATAATTCTCGGGTAGGCTGGGGTCATATTAGGAGTGATATTGAATAAATAAATAATAAACTGCTAAAATAATTACACATTATAAAGTATTTTATAGGTATTTTTATTAATGAATAGGTTCGCGTTTGACCACTATCTCGCTTGATGCGGCTTGCTACGGTGCACGATTACCTAGAAGTGACATATTAACAGTTCACACGTTAGGCAACAGCCTAACGTTTAGACCTCAATAATCAACAGATTGTTGGGGTCTTCAGAGACCCCACTTGACGAACCCCGTTACAAAATATAGGGACTGACTGAGGGTTAATCTGAGATTGTGAGATTGTATCTTGTACAGTTTCTATGGCTAGAGTTATCTACACACGTATAACTAAGACTTTTGCAGATGGACGTATAAAATTTGACTGAATATATGGCCTTCGAATTACGAAAATGAATAGGCAGATAAGAAAATAATGAATCTAATGATGATGCTAAATTAAGTAATTTTTTGCCTCGCATGATAATACCGTGCAATCCAATTTGGTAACGTCGTGGGAGAAGATGCGCATGGGCACGTTTTTATGTAACTTTTGCTTTATTGGGTGACATTCGTTACCTAGTTAGTAATTTTCATCATTGGACCTTTTGAAATTTGGTCTCATCTGATAAATTATATTAGAGTGGAGTACGCTTTTGCATTTTGGAGTTATATAGGCAGATTCTGGGTGGCACTGTAGCAGTTATGGGCAGGCGTGGCGGCTACCATCAGGTGAGCGACTTGCTCATCTCGTTACTTAGTAATATAGTAAATAGCTAAACTCTTTATTGAAACAGCACAGAACAAAGAAAACTTAAAAACTAAGACAAAACAAATTTATCAATTAGTGCCACAATGGGCGGTCTTATCGCTCAGAGCGATCTCTTCCAGACAACCAACTAGTTCTAATAAGTATAACGATAATAAACGTATACAAATTGCATTTTGACTATACTAAAAATGTGAAATTAAGATATTAATCATTACAATTTGCATCCGTGGTTTTTTGATTACTGGACGCCCTAGTTTAGCTGAACCAAATTGTTTTAATATAATTGTGTAAAAATTCACACAACAGACACAAACATGGTAATTTTTTCACTGTGCTCTCACAGCGTTTTCTGAAACCAAAACAGGCAAAAGCCCTGGAATTTACTAATTCATTTTGGAACAAAGGGAAACTAAAATTAGTGGCTTTTATTCCGCCAGCGGTTACAAGGCAAGCAGATTATATTCCACGAAACCATTTTAGCTGGAATTTTGTATTATAACCTCATTATATTGTAACTTTGTTTACTGATTATATATATTATGCAATTTAGTACATGCATGCTTACTGCACAACATACAATTTGCAACCAAGCATTAAGTTTATTATTGTCCTATAAGTGAAATTTTGCAATTTCTACACTGTAAAGTCTCATTGTAGACTAAACCAGGAAACAAGAGAAAATCATGAGAAGCTTGGACGATATACGATCGTTGCCACACGTCATTCTAAATAAGAAAATTGAATGGTTATGGTGAACGCTGGCTAAGGAAAATGTTCCCAGGACGCCAAGAATTAACGCTTCCAACTAAACACAATACACAACAACCACTTAACACGTTCAGTGCTGAGAACACAACTGTCGTGTTTTTCACAACTTGCCGCGAGTGCAGAAAAACACAACCGTGTTTTTTGTATGGGAAAACACTATGGAGCGTGCAGAACCACACCCGAGGCTAGACAAGCAAAACGGCTCCGCAGTCAAAGTGTTAATTACAACACGACATGTCGTTGCATCCAATTGCATACATAGAAATAAAAAACCATAACAAAACACCCGCCAAATAGCCAAACAGAGCTCGTGAACTCTCTCCCATGAGTTTGACATAAAGACGCGAGGCATTCAACCCACAGCATGGTGCCACATCCACCTAGCAACAGACAGTATTGTCCCCACATTGTCCCCGTATTGTCCCCGGCACATTGTTGTCCACACACCGCGTTAAATAATTAGTTCCGACGGTTGTCCACCTTTCGTTCCAGAGAAAGTCTGCGGCGGACGGAATTGGCTTTTCTGTTGGTCGATGTCCTCATTAGTGGGATATGATTTGCGCAATACGGGTTTCTTTTACACACATTCTAAGTGTGGCGAGAGAGCTGGTGGTAGCCCAGTGGGAGAATGTCCGCTTTCCAAGGAAAAGATCGTGACTTCAGAACCCAATGTGTTTCTTGTAAAACATAATGTAGGTACGTTATTATCACGCGCTTTTCGGTTAAGGGAAACATCGTAAGGAAACCGATCCGGACCGATCCGGACTTGACAACCGTTGGCCTGATCCTCCTCGCGAAAGTGAGGGGAGACCCGTGATCAGCTGTGGGCCAATATGGGTCGATGATGATTCTAAGTATGTCTACCCCAACACTAGGTTTAATATTAAGCAAGACGCAAAGAGTCGTTGTCTGCCTGTTTTCGTGGATGATTGTAACGATAGATAAGCAAAAGTATTTTCCCTAAAAGGAAAGCTTTCAGTATTCCCTGATAGTAACTATCTATTATCACTAAACTTTGGTTTGGTTTATTTTGATGTGAAGACGTCTGTAAATTAGGTGCCTTAATCTAAACCTTGTGCACACAGTATACAAGGTAGAGTAAAGGTGAGAAGAATGTTCTACCACTACTCTAAGTGATAAATATGATATATGGTATGCTCTGTGTCTGACTTGGATCGTTCTTGCCTTCGGACGAAGGATATTCGTCCAAGTTCCACCTTGCTCCCGAAACACAATGCGAAATTCAAACTTTTTGAAGGATTTAATAGATATTTATGGTTAGGCAGAACCTTTTTTAAAAAAAAATACATAAAAAACATAACTTCAACGTGACAGACATTTATTTTGATGACAGAGTCCATAAATATTGTGACGTCGCAGTTTTGTACATTTTATTTTCGAAAGGGAAAGGGGTGTCTCTCAAAGACGGTCTTAATTAGAATTCAGGATCTATCTAAGGCTGCACGTTAAATAATACAACATAGATTCCAACTTCGACATCATGAAGAAACACCAAGATCGCAAAGGTTAGTTAATAGCATGCTATCAGAAAGGCTTATCCCATACACTTTAACAACACAGCCTAATAAATACTGTAGTCTTTGTATTAATATACTTATGAAAAGACATGGGTGCTGGGAAGAGCCTTCCTCGGCTGTGGAACAGCATAGAAATATACAGTGTCGTACTCAGAGTGCTAAGAGTATAATTAGATAGGAAAAGCTTTTTAATTTTGATCTCTACCAATTACTTTCGACTCATTTCTGAGTATCGTACCAATTTAGGAAACCCATGCAATTCTGATGTCAATACAATCATAAAGTGCCATCAAGCTGTTCTGATGATTGTGAGGGAAGGTGGGTACACAGCTTTACAGCTTGTAGTAAAGCTATCATATAGGGCTCATTTAATTTCTTTTGATGGGTTTTATGCATTTCACACGATGATGATCAGGATCTGATGATGGAACCAGAAGGTCGTAAAAATAACTACCTGCGCGTGTATTTTAATTTATCTGAAACTAAGTTTTTTTTTAAATCGTCATTTTAGATATGAAAGCTTACTGAGCTTTCTGACTCGCCCTGTTTGTATCTGTATCGGAACGTTTCTCTGGGTTGCTTGACCACTCTCAAAATGCACCTTCAACCATTTTTATCATGGTCAAGATGGTCCTAGGTGCTAGGTCCTACAAGAAAGTCCTAGGCTGCCCTAGGCTGAGGTGTGGACAAAAAAAAGTACCTTAGCCAACGTGTTTAATATTTTTTTTGCTTTACGTCATAATTGGCTTATTTGGACATGTTTACGCATTTTGCGATTTTTTTATATAACGCTGTATTATACATTTTTCTAGTAAAATATTAGGGAGGACCGCACCGCAATAAACTAAAGAGGTATGTGTGTAATATTGTAAATGTATGTGGCCGTAAGAATAAATTTCTTGTGTGGGTGAAAAAGTGGAACTTTGCCGTATAAATAAGTGGTTATGAGGGTAGCCAGGAATATTATGTAGATCTCGAGCTTGGGCGAGCTTTTGGGCCAGATTATCAGGACCTTGCGTAATACCTATATGTAACAATAGTAGGTGTTTGCTTACTGCCCCGAGTACAATGGTATGCTAAAGTAACATATTCAGGGGCTCAGTCACATAATGTACATATTGCTATACTGAAATCGTGTTTTCATAATGTAAAGTGCAATTTTGCAGTACCTAAACGTAATTGAAGAATATAATAATTTTATGATGTTTACTTGTGGCAGGTATGTTGATAGAAAGTGTCATCATCATTATCATCAACCCATATCGTCCCATGGCTGAGCACGGGTCTCCCCTCACATTCGTGAGGAGGGTTAGGCCATAATCCACCACGGGGGCCCGGTCCAGATTGGTGGATAACATACCTTAATAAATTATCGTTCAATTATCGTTCTTATACACTAGCCACAATGACAGTTAATTGCAAGTCTGCAGTTGAGTCCAATTCTGTAAAGGTATAAAAATAGACGATATTTCAAATCCATTCCAACTTTCCCCATTACTCACCATCGAGTTCTGATATTGACTCGAGGTGACTTATTGCTTCGGAATTACTTTTGTTTCTACTTCGCTCTTAAGTGCTTTTCGGAAACTTTGCTTTTTGCTCCCATATTTTCATAATCCATATCCATCTGAAGGAAGGTATAAATAAAAAGGTACTAGATACTAGACTTTGTTTTTTTTAATGAGGAATTATGTGTTATGTAGAATAAGTCAAGTAAAAGGGTGAATAAGAGAATAATTAAATTGCATTCAAAAAAGTCCACCTGTCAGTTAGTTCAGTCTGTCTAAGAAAAAAAAGTTAGAAGGAAGGAATTCTACTATTTCGAATATCCCTGATTCTATTTTTTTATTCAATATGTGTTTTTATAAGAATTGAAATTACGTGACTACCTACTTATTTAAATATTAAGGCAGTGACACGTCTAAATACAACATTATTTTAGTCAAACTTTAGTTAAATAACTGCTTAATTAGCTCTCTTTACATATTTTCGTAAGTTCTCGCAGTTGACCAATGTGGAGATACAACTAGAAAATGTTGACCTGAAAAGGCCTATGAAACTAGTTCGAACCATCTACCATCGAAATCCAATGATGGATTGGTCGATGAAACCAAGTTTCATACAATAGGTACTTGTTATATATGGATTGTGGATATCTATATTTAGTGCTCTAACTCTATTGGCATACAAACAAACACCTATTTCAACATTTTTACGATCTATCTGCATTGCAGTTGTGGTCTTGAAGTGGAGTTTTCTTTGCATGCCTTATCAACTGGACTGTCAAGCTGTCAGCCCAGATTAGGCTAGATCCAAAAATAAGCGAATAACTTATTTCACTACATTGTGGAAGCCAGTTTCTATAAACATTAACAATTCGTGTAACTTATTATGATACAGTTTACAACGTCTTCTTTGGTATGACTAAGCTAAACCAGAAGCTAAAGTGAGTACATTTTAATACTATATTCTACCAAGCACATCCACACTCCATACAAATAAGCTGATCTAACAACACAGACATTATAAATGTTCATACACGCGCCAAATGTGTATGTAAATTCAGAAACATATTACCTACTATACAAAAAAATACCCGCTAGCATGAAAGGTCATACAAACCGTTTGTCTATTACATTTGGGCGTGTAATATTGACTGCCCCCCAATTGACCACCCGATTGCGGCTAGAGGTGCGGGGACGCGGTTCGCGCGGGGTGGAAGGTGACTATTCGGTATGTAATAAATACTTCATAATGTTGTGTTTCCCTCGTAGCGCTGTCCCCCACACTAGGAATAAGTCTGCCATAAACAGTAAAAGTTTATTCACGACACAAAGTCCGTGACGAATCAATCCATTGAGTCATTGATTCAATTTATGTATCAAGGTTACCGATACCGAAACAAAAGATCTCTGGAAATCAACAGGAGAAATGCACTCTATTGTGTCCATAATATTAGTATGCGCAGACCAGCATGCACGGTCATGGTCAGACTCTGTGCCGTATGCATTATTTATTATAGAAAGAGTGAAACTTGTCTACTGGACACGTTTATTGGACATAAAAGGGAGTTAAGATGCATCCGGTACTGTAAAAACCATTCCTAGGTGCATAGAAAAATGCCGTGTGAGTTCAATACACAGTTGACCTACTTTACATCAACGATCTTTGTCTTTTCTATATTTTATACATCTTGATATTTATGAAGAGGTTAGTATCTATCGATCTCACAGACGAAAAAGTCTTTGATCTAAGGTTTCATTCATAAGATTGCTTTTTTTTCAGTTTCAATAACAATGGCGGGAGACAGGCTACCCTTGTGAGTACATTTCTTTCTACTACTTTGCCGTAACAATTGTTGGACATAGTTTCCAATATTCAATATCAACCAATCAGTACTTTTTTATTAACCTCTTTGCGTTTATCCACCACTTAAATTATTATGTGTACGTAGTCCTTAAAGCTAGGTTCACATTTGTCTGACGTGTCGTGTCGTGATGCATCAGATAGGTATCGGTTTCATACATTTACACAAGCCTTCACACTGCATCAGAGAAATGTGAACGCTACCATATTAAATGTATGAAACCGATACCCATTCTGATGCATCACGACACGACACGTCAGACAAATGTGTCGGCAGCTTAACCTTTTGTTTCCAACAGCTCCATAGGAATTTCATTTGCATTTGCGTTGAAACGTATACCTAGGTAGTTTAAGCGTCTGTAAACAAACATTTCCACTCAAAGCTTACATTTTTAAGTATCAGCAAACATTATGCACTTAGACGTACGGACCGGCGTCTCTCGCAGTGGGAAGAGCTCATGAGGAAGTTTTCCCAAGCACACAAGGAGGAATGCAAGTAAGTTACCTTTCTCTATTTGCAGGGTTCTTTTTTAAATTTTGGCTTCGCGTGTTTGGTTCGTTTGGCCAGTGTAAAGTATTATTATACTCTGTTTTTTGTAGCCTCTTGTTTTTGCGTTTGGCCAGTGTCAATTAAGTACATAATTTATTACAAACTTCCTAGGCAGTTTTGGAGAGGCCACAAAACAATTTTTTTTTATTTGAATCATTTTGCCCACTCGCGTTAAACACAAGTTTGATAAATAAAAAAACAACTCTGTCACATTTTCTGTTTCCCGCCAAAACTCATAAGTCAATAATTATGACATTGCAAATGTCAATAGACAAAACCATTTGTATTTTGTTTACCACTACTATTTACCACTGTTTAAATATTAACGAATTAAGTTTCGAGTTTGTACTAGTGGTAAACTATACCTACATATCCAAGCAGCATACAAATTACTATTCGCTTGTTTGTTTTACAAAGCACACCTTGTTCATTCAGCATTCACTTTCAAACGATTTCGATTGCGGCTATTGAACTTTTACACATGACATTGTTATCAATGAAGTGAATAATGTTATAGTGCTTGAGTGTAAGCCTAGGAAGTATTTAATAGCTGCAAATTGGACGAAGACATAGGTGGCAACGCAATACGTTATTTACCGGCTTCTAAAAAGGAGGAGGTTCTTAATTCGGTTGTATATTTCTTTTGTTTGTTATCTCAGAACTCCGTCATTTATTAACCGATTTGTTTTTTTTTTTCTATTTGAAATTATTTATTTTCAGTTTGGTCCCAAAGTTATAGAAATTACATTAAAACCTGTTTAGTAGTTTGGTTTTAAAATCAAAATAACTGGTAAAAATATGTCATACAAGTAATCGAAACCGCGTATTTGGAGTCTTTTTTTTTTATTTCTGTGTCGTTATAGACCTGTGGTGTTTTCAGAACTGTGTCACTCGATATCCCCCGCGCGCCTCGATCCATAAAGCTGTTCCCCACTGGATCCACTTACGAAGGTACATGGGACGTCCTCGGCATGAGCGGCTATGGAACATATAACTTCCCCAACGGCAAGTATACTTTGTGTTTCCTTAAAGCATTAGTGAATCCCCTAGCGCTGAAGTTACTTGGTAACAAGATCTCATGGACGAAAGCATGTTTTTTTTTTAATTGACTGAGTGACGAGACGAGCATGTCGTTCACCTGATGGTAAGCCCTACGTCTGACCATAACAGTTACAGTGCCACCCAAAACTAAGAATTAGCATTAGCGCGGCACTGCACTGCGCTCGTCACCCGATTACGATACACGACGATTACGACGGTATTCCGATATGAACGATTCATATTATAATACTTGACCGTCTAAGATACCCTGTATCTATGGAATTAGTAACTATGATGTGATGACACACAAAAGACGGACACACTAAAGAATTAAAAATCCTGAAGTTTTTTTCCAGAATAGAATAGAATAGAATAGAATAGAAAACTCTTTATTGTACACCAGAAACAAAATAATAATAATAATAGGTTAATAATATTAGTTTCATAGCGGAAATCGAATCTAACAGCGTGTCCTGCCTGATGGAAACTGGGCTTACTTTTCATTGCGCGTCGTCTTGAACGTTCCAATGACAGGACCAGGCACGCTCACGTTTACCCCTCTACAAAAGTATATGATCGACTGTCCATATCTCAATAGTAAAAACTAACTCACTCGCGTACTTCGGCCTTTGTAATGGGTCTTTGTTTCTCGAAATCACTAATGTAACCTGTCCTTCTCACCCCCGCCAAAAAGCCAGAATTTTTTGTAACATACTACGCATATTTATTTCACTCTTAACAGATGCGTGCCGGGTTCAGTATAGAGTAAGAAACCTCCTTACGTATTGAATATCCCCTCGGGCACTACAATCCATAAAACATTTCCCCACAAGGTCCCAAAAGAAGGGCACGACAGTCGCCAGAAACTCGTCCCAACGTAAGTCGACGCAAAGAGAATACGTCCATGAAATGTTTTCAAGGCTTTTTCTTTTAAAACAGGTGTAGTATACACTGGGGAGTTTGAAGATGGCATGTTTGAAGGTGCAGGAGATCTGCTTTACCCGAGCGGCGCTGTGGTACGCGGTATCTGGAAGAAAGGGCACATGGTGGAAAGGACGCTCATTTTCGACGACGGACTGGAATATAGTGAAGACGATTGGATGTATTGCAAGATGCCTGATCGGAGGTTACCTTTACTTTTTTTTATATACAAGAGGAATACTTAAGGAACAACATAGTCATGTCAAAGCGCAAGGGGTAGATAAAGGGATAGTTAAGCTAATCAATAAAAGCCTTGATTTCTTCAGTTCTGATAATAATATGCTGTCAATATAATATCGTTAATTTGCAAGAAGAATGTGTTAACTCCTTAAAGGTATATTTTGGAGATACCACGTTCTTGTCGCCAATTACACTTAAACAATGTTCATACGAGCACTTTACAGCAATCATAGACAAACAGGCCTTTATAAGATATAATATCTGTAGGATAATTAAAGTTAACATGAAGGTGAACATCAAAAACCTCGTCAACCAATTACAAACGGTACGTCAAAACGCGACCAAAAAGCTTCGTGTCTAGGGACAACTCAAACAAAAAAACGTCGGTGGTTTGCCGTTGTGATGTAATTTTTTCAAAGCTACGTTTTTACACGGAACATCCAACTGCTTGGGGCAACTTTGGCTAGAGGCAAACTAGACTGGACCTAAAATAATTTTTGGACGATATTTTTGTTACGTATAATTATTATACGTGCGGCTTTTTTTTTATATAGACTGGCGTCTGACCACTAGCTCATCTAGAGAGGCTAATTAACGATTTACGAGTATAGTTGAAGGTGACGAAGGTGGAGCATCCTTGCCTAGATTATACCTACCGGTTCTGTTCACTTTAGAGAAACTCAACCAGGTCCAGATCTAGTGGGAGAACGTCCGCCTGCCAAGGAGAGGGCCGTGAGTTCAAATCCCATTGCGGGCACGTACTAATGTTTCTTGTAAAACATATGTACGTAATTATCCACTCTCTTTTCGATGAAAGAAAACATCGTGAGGAAACCCAGATACCTACTATGTAATCCACCAATCCGGACCGGCCCCCTATGGTGGATTATGGCCTAATCCTACTTATGAAAGTGAAGGGAGACCCTTGCTCTGCAGTGAGCCGATATGGATTGATGATGAACCAGGTTCGAGTCTAGACTCCGAGACAAACTGGACAAATCAGATAGTATCGAGAAATAGAGACGCTCTCACGAGTAATATGAATGATTACACAAACGTTCGATAAATCTACAACCTCATTAATGAGTAGGTAGCTAAAAATGTTCGTGACGTTGGCAGAACCATCCTCATTAGGGTCGCTTCGCTTCTCTTACCAAACGGACAAACATGGATTGTTTCACGCCGCAGAACACTCGTATTTCTCCCGTTTTTTGCCGTCATAAAAATAATTACTCGTCATGTATCTCTGGAAGTATCAAGTAAGCCGCTGTTTTCTCTTTGTTGTGGACTGGGTGGTTTATTTATACTTGTTTTTTTTTATAATAATGGAATGGAATTGTAAATTGCACGGCCGAAAGGGATCTGGTTTTCATTGCAGCTGATGCGACATATTGCGGGCCGGATGTGGTATATCCCTGGTTAGTCTATGTGTGGAACCTCGCTTGATGAGTGTTGCCTTGAATTTGACTTAATTCCTACCTGTCTTCTGTACGATTGATTGCTAGCGGCAATGACTGCTAATTTAATGAGTGTACAACAAAACTTGTTAGTTGCTTAAGACCCTAATTAATTTACGCCAGCTACGTTTCTTGCGAATTCTAGACGTTTATAGGTTAGATGGGTATTTAACTGGAAGATAATCCATTGCCTCGAGTGTCAAATCGCAATCAACGTAATGATTCAGTAAAGTAGTAAAGTAGCTTGTGTTTGTAGCATTTGGCCCACACTTTTTTCTGTATGATTTTGTTTGGTAATTGATAATTATGTCGGAATTACTAAAGACCGTACGCATCTAAAGCAATTGTAAGATGGGTAAAGCGAGAGACAGTTCAATTCCAACTTTCCTTCTAGATTCACCATAGAATACGAGCAAGGTCTCCGACCGGGGGGCAGGTCGTACCTCACCGCTGATCAGCCGACGAGGGAGATACCTCCAGGATACTATGACACCGGAGATGGCTTTTACGACCCTGTCACGAAGATTGTTTACAGCGCCGAAGATCTCAGTAACATCATACGGTAAGGGACACTTTTCACTCCCATCCATAGAAATAATTATTACTTACATATTTTACGTACATATTTTTCTATGCTTGCAACCCTTGCGCTGAGATACGTCATAAACGTTTTTATTATGTTTCGTGACAATCAATCGAGTTACTTTGAAGATGACCATTATATAAGGTAATTTAAAACTGTACCAAATATTTTTACAATTCTCATTTCAAAAAGATTGATCCCTTTTTTTTTCTGTATAAATGTGTTTTGATTATAAAGACTAATTGTTATTCATGACTTCGTTGACGGTATTATTTTTATAAATATCGATATTAGAAGATACTTCCCCATCAAAGCCCGGTGGCTTGCACCAGCGTACGACTTACAATCATTTATTTTTATATCAAAAGCTCGCTACTACTTTATTACTATCTAGATACTCGAAGGATTTGATTTCTCAAATCAGGTTAAAGGCGGGTCGAGTATTTTTTTATATCGATTTTATCTTCATTATACAGACTTTTTTTTCTATACTGTTCCGAAGTTAATACACGCGTAAGTATACTTAAAAAAAAATGAGATTACCCGCGGCATCGCTTCTTCCGGTAATTTTCACTCGGCCGTATCGCCCGGGGTGCTATTTTGTTAAGAGACAAAAAGTAATCTACGAAGGTGTTGTTGACGACGTTTTATTATAACAACTAGGCGCTTTTTATGTCTCCCTTGATAAGCTATGCCTGTAGATGGAATTACGGAAGTTGTTCGTGACAACATGCAAATGGTGGCTAAAGTGCGCTGAGGGGGAAAACGCTACGAACAAGTGAAAAGCTAGTAGCCATCAGACTAATAAGCCATTCATGAAAACGTAAATGATTGCAATAAACTGCAGTCAGGTTTAGTTATTTTAGGGTTCCGTACCGTACCTCAAAAGGAAAAACGAATTATAGGATCACTTTGTTGTCCGTCTGTATGTCTGTATGTCTGTCTGTCTGTCGATACCCTTTTTCTCAGGAACGCGTGAAGGTATCAAATTGATATTTTTTATCAAACACTCGGGCCTACAGCTTCCTTCAGTTGTGAAAAAACGTGTAAGTCAATGCGATCAAAAGATACGGCCGTTATGTCGCATATCTTCGTGATGTCACCAAGGAAATCAAAACCTATAGGGTACTTCCGGTTGCCTTAGAATCTTGAAATTTTGCAAAAATCTGAAAACCGTAAATCTGTAGTTTAATAATAATACTTTACAGTGTGCCATTCTACATGGTAAGCATGTCCCTCGCACCAGGTCGCCTTCAGCTCAGGAACAGAAGTGGATTGTAGAAAACTGCCGCTCCAGCCCCGATGAGCCCGTGGGTCCGCGGCCGGATCTCTACGAGGAGTGGTCGGAGCCCCAGCTGAACCCTGAGCCGCCGCCGCCACCGGCCGCGACCACCCGCTCCGTATTGCAGAAGTCCGACTCGTCTGATTCGGACCGAGAATTCGTAAGTCTTTTGTTCGTACCAATAGCAATAAATAAAAGAGTTCTTTTTTTGTAGAGATGGCCTGAATTATTATTATGAATCGCCCGCCCGCTCATCATGGAGGGCGAATCATGATTCGCGTGACTACTTGCAAGGTCGGCTTCCCCTTTATACATTAAACCAAATGCTCTGTTCATGCGTTGATTGCCTGTTCACCTTTTATAACACACCGACGAAGACGGTGCCGTGGTCTTCAGCAGCATAATGGTAGCAATATTGCATTCATCTGTATAGTTTTATCTCGCTCTAGCTTACAATAAAGTCCTATAATTGAGTTTATATTCTGCACAGTTTTGTGGTCTTTCACGAATGAAAAAAAAACATTATTTAAAAAAAAGAAATCCCAAGTGAACTGCATCTATTCGCATGGAAACGCATTACCCTAGCTATCCCTTTCTGTAGCTCAGATTCGTCGTTAGCTAGAGCGAGATGCAATGAAAAGTACGCCCGTATACGACCGCATGCGGAATGCTGCGGCCGCGCTTTTCTTTGTACTTTTTTCGTTGAGACTACCCTCATTGGTTGTCCTATGTCTTCAGGTCGTCAGGTTCGAGAAAGAAACTTGTGCGTGGGGTGGCGAGTCTGATTCTTCTACTAGTTCTAATCCCAGTGTCTCTTCACTACTAATTCTATAGATTAGTTAAATCACAGACATAGGCCGTCATGTAAAGATCGATAAGATCGATCGAGAGGTATATTTGTGATAAATTTCTTTAGACCAATAATGGTTTCTAGAGATTATAATTAAATATTAACTAGGATGACGTAATAAATCAAAATGAGTTTTGACTTCCGATAACAAGAGCCGCCATTTCGGTCTGTCTAGAGATTACGTGTTACCAAATTAATTAAATTCTGACATAAGTATTTATAAACGTAGGTATCTGGTCTTGTTAAATGCCGAATGCCTGTGGGCAAGCTTTCCTTATCCCATTTGTGACATAATTTTACTTTGTACCTTAGTATTGTTAGAGGATTTTTTTACGAATGTAATCGTGGATGAAAGGTTTGAATTTTGTATGTAATGCGATTTTTACGAAACTTTATGAAACAAAAGATTTTTATGTTTTATAGGTGTGTATACCTACCCCGATTTTAATGACTTTTGTTTTAAGTTATGCATGAGAAAACGTTCGAATCGCGAGAATATTTGTGTTCTTTACGACTGAAAAAGATTCAAGAGTTTGTAGACAAGTTTAGTTTTATGACAATAGGTAGAGATTTCGCAATTTCAAGTTTTTATTTATCATTTTGATGAGCTATGTAGCTTTATTAAGCTGTAATGTAAAGTTAAGATTTGATATTTATATTGATTTTGTCTCGTTGACATATTTACTATCTATTATATTTAAACTACTGAGAAAAAACTTCTTTAAGACATCTGTCTTGTTTTAATATTTGTTAAATATGATAATGTTTATGTTATTAATTTATTGTGGATAAAAGAAAGATTTCTTAAGTTATCGCTTTTACGGAGTTATTAAAGAAATTAAATGAAAAACGGCGTGATTATGTACAATGTTTTACTTCTTGCCTTGTTTATTACTCTCTGTCTATTAAATACCCTGGTGGATAAAGTACCTATACCTACCTCCAAACGAAGATACAAGTTTTAGAAATCGTCAATTAGGTACCAAAATATACGAATTTCTCGAAAACACCATTATATAAAATTTAGGTACCTCTAGCATCTAATAAAAAAAACATTACGGAGCATAGAGGTGCAAATATTCAGATAGAGCTAAATTAAACCGATTTTTATTTTTATTTTTCTAATTACTTTTTTTTTGCAGTGTGGAAGCTGTTTCTTGTACGAACACGCCCAGAAGTCGAAAACATCATACATGGCTGCAAGGTCTAGTTTTCATATTAGATTTGTCGATAATAAATCCTGTAGAGCGCCGCCTAAACCCACTGAATTTAACTATCCAAAATAATTTCCATATTCTAAAGGTCAGGGTCTAAATGCATGGATAATATTTACAATAGACAATGATGGTATTCATCCATGTATTTTTTGACTATTTCGATTCTCCAGGCCCCATTTTTTATTTACTTTTGGATGCATTTATTTTGATAAAGAGGTATATTTTATTACCTATATTTTTATACACTTTGATAATAAAATACTTAGCTGTTTGACTTATTTCGCGTTCTTTTCGTTTTAAAGTCTTTCCCACATACAATAAGTAAGTAGGTATATTGTTATTTTTTTTTATTTTTCAAACAGGAGTAGCTCGCTTGCGATAAGGTTTAAAAAATCCACTCAACGCTTCAGATGGGAAGATTAGTGCTTATTACCTACCTGTATGCATCTGCACTAGACGCCAACCTAAAGAGTTAGTATTATTTTCCTAAGGTTTCAGACCTCATGTTTTATTTTATTTAGTGCTAATTATTTTAATTGTATACATTTTTAAACATTCGCTTTTTTTTTTAATAAAAGCGATTACCTACCTAACGCATTTTTGTTTAATGATTATTTTTATTTATTTTAGTTTAGAAATAACTAGGTAGGTTTGTAAAATGTTTTCTGTTTCCAATTTACACTTTTCTCAGTGACGAGCGCAGTACAGTGCCAAGTAAGATTAGTTAGGTATGGTTTTCAAAGTTCAAGGTGGGGTTGTAACTGTTTTAGGCAGGCCGGGCGCTCACCATCAGGTGAGCGACTTGCTCGTCGCGTTACTAAATCACTTAAGTAGAGTAACTGTAAGTAGGTAATATAGCTAAACCACGATAACAAAGACAGGAATTTGCAGAACAGGGTTATGGAACATCTGGTTTCCCCTTATTGTTGATATAGGAATCGTGTAGATAATCTTCTATTTTACAGATAAGAGAAACTACCAGCAAGACGGTGAGGCCCTTATCCGAAATTATTTTGTTTCCTTTTGTTTAAACGGGCTGCGTGGCACTCATAATAGGAATTCAGCCAGTGCCCGGTAGGTACTCCAATTATAACAAATTACTCGAAGCAAGGAATGCAAATTGGAATTATAATTTTTTCTCCTAAGCAGCGGGTGTCTCGGATGTAGCCGTGACCTGTTTTCCCGTAATTATCTTTCGCTAAGGTAATGGCGCCTGTGACGAATCGTCACGATGCACGATCACGAGTAAATTGAGTTGGACCGCTACGCTGCTAAGCTATTTTTAATTTACGGCGTAAAACGGAGGTTTACTTAGGTACTTATCTACTTATGGAAAGGTGTAAAAGGTGAGTCCCCAAGGGAAAATACGCAAAACAATATCCAACTAAAATGATGCTATCTGCCTACTTATATTATATACTTATATACCTTTAAGTAGGTATCTACTACTAAATCTTATTTCTAGAGACAGGACTTTATACCTACGGTTGTAGGGTCAAGACGCGCCACGAGTTTTGTCTCGACAGACAGAATTTAGTTCTGTCGTCTTGCATAAGAGATGTCTACACATGTAGTATACTGTGTGTGTATTGGTACTGGGGTGACGAGCGCAGTGCAGTGCCGCACAGGATTACGCAATGCATAGTTCTGGGTGGTGCTGTAATTGGTATGGGCAGACTTACCATCAGTTGAACGACTTCCTCGTCTCGGCTAACATTTCTCATCTAAGCCGGCCGACGACTGGGCGTTTAAGATAAGTAGTATAGTATCAACCTACCTATTTTATATACTATGTAAAATAAACCTTTTTTTTATTTTACCAGTTACGTGAATTCTTCAAGGAGTTGTTCCTTGGCGCTAAACGAACTATTAAGTGTTATTGTGTCCACCTCCTCTGACGTCCTCTATCATCAAAGATCATTTTATAATATGGAGAAGCGACGCTAGTGTTCCACTTTACTACAAATCGATTATCACCTATGTCCGGTGACACTAAAAACATCTACAAGTCGCCAAATGGGTACCAAAATAATATAATGCTCCGGGAAGAAATGAAGTTCAAACGAAGAGTGACCGTCGTCGACGTCGAGATCGAAGTCAATGTTGTCCCTAAAAAATATTATGTATAATAAATATTTAAAAAAAACTACCACGCTATAGTGTTATTTTGGAGACTGGTAGCACCTTTTTCAATTTTTAAACGAAAATTCTTTAAAAGTCATTCGATATTATTTATAAGCATCTGTGGTTTCTGTCTGACGAATGAGTGAAGTTTTGGCTGGAACTGGAAACCAAAGATCTAAATACTTAAACTTGACTGTGTACTAAAATTATTTGTTTAGCTAAAATGAGATCTATTGACGTCTATGAGTATATATATAGTATGAGTAATGATATGAACTCAAATAACGTACCATTTCATGTTCTGTCTAAAATTTCCAAGAAGATTTAGATAAGCATCCAATACTTTACCAAACCGTAACTACCTGCTACGTAGCGTTTACTAGACTAGTAGACTACCTACTGACTCTTTCCTAACACCTATTGACTTACTTCACATAATCTACGGAAAATCTAAAAGTCTACAAAATATCATTGACTTAAGGCACTAATCCTACGGAACCAAATAAAAAAAAATGGTGAATGAGAGTGAACGAACAATTCGAATGAGTAAACTGGTTTCTGAACGAAAGATTTACAGAATTGAATTCATGAAAATCTTTGAAGAAAATTATAAAAAACGCGATTTCGACAAAATATTCTGGTTTGTGAAAGAATCTATCAATTTCGCCACAAAATAAATAAGTACTGCATTTCGCAGCATGTATTATATATATAATTTCCGGCTGTGTCAAAACTAGCAATTTAGGTTATTTATTTACAACAGGCTGTGAAATATTGTGAAAGTGCACGAAGGATGTGCATAAAGTCTTAAAATGAAGTGCCACTACGAAGTTTTATGCATTAATAAGGAAGCGAGCACTTCAGAGATTAAAAAGGCTTATAGGCGGCTTGCTTTGCAATGGCACCCGGACAAAAACCTCGACAACTCGCAGGAGGCCAAGGAACAGTTCCTGCTGGTCCAGACAGCGTACGAAGTCCTCTCTGATCATCAAGAAAGGGCCTGGTAAGTCTCAGATCAATAAAAGTGATATTGAATTTATCAAATCTCTTATTTTTTTTAATAAAAATGCAACAAACGTTAAATATTATCTACTTAACATTTATTGAGAGGTTAAGAATTTATTAGAGATGTAACAATTTAAAGTAGAGTAAGTAAAATCAAGATTGCAGTTTAAAATAGAAAAGAGAAAACATATTAAATCACAACTGTTTGGTTGTTTTTAATTTTCAGTAAAGAGTATCCTCTTCAAATTACTGGGCCGATATAATATTAATGTCTACATAATTATACCAGCAAAAGAACCTTTTGAACATTAAATAAGTTGGGAGAATTAGATAGGTCATTTGTGAAACATAATGCAATAAAAATTATTTAATTCCTTCCGTTTTTGGGACCAAGGTCTTTGTCGATTCCGAATCCAAAGATACAGGGAATCCGTGGGTCACAATCGATGTATGTGATTGCAGAGCGTAATTATTATTCCAGGTACGATAACCACAGAGAGCAGCTACTGCGTGGAGCCGGCAGCTCGTACAATGATGACAGTCTTGACGTGTTCCCGTATTTCAGTCCTTCGTGCTACAAGGGCTTCGGGGAAGACGCTCAGAGCTTCTACTCTATCTATGCTGAGGTTACTGCCAATCATTTTATTATTTCACTTATATGTAGAGTTAATTTGCCGCGATCAGTATTAAAAAGTTGAAGAAAATCTGGCAAGTTAGGTCTTTTTACTTCACATAGTCACATTATGTAAATAATATTTCTAACCCAATGCAGTTTCTATCACTTCTGTGAACACCTTTAAAACATTGACTGCTGAGCCGATTTTCTTGTCCAGCCACAGTTATGGATCAGCACACACCATTGTTTTCCCGTACCGCTAACACAATGGTTGCGTTTTTATCATTGTAACAAAAGTGAACAATTTTGTAAAGTGATTTTCAACACTGTGTGATGAAGACTTATCAGCATCTATGCTGCTAGCCTATAAATAAATAAATTAATAAATAAAATACAATATTTACTTTAATGTTTTATGTTTCTGTGAGACTTTTAGCCATATTTTTGTTGCAATACCAGCCCCCTTGATACCATTCTATGTTTCTGAAATAAAAATACATCCTTGCCAGGTTTTTTCCAAGCTCACCACAGAGGAGGCAGATTTCATCGATGACCCTGATGATGTGAAGAAGATTCCGCAGTTTGGCAACCCTACCTCTCCGTATGAAGACGTTCATGAATTCTATGCATATTGGATGGCATTTGCTACTAATAAGAGTAAGTTAACAATTTTTTTTAATTCATTATTTTTACGAATCATAAAACATACTTTATTTCTTTCGGCTATATGTACTCCAGTTGTAAATCTTTCACAGCACAAGTATTAACTTTATGTATCTTTACATCAGCATCAACTAACCCATATCAGCCCACTGCTGACCACGGGTCTTCCCTCACTTTTGTGAGGAGTGTATCTGTAATAAGTCTATCAATCAATCACTTGATCAGAATATTTACTTGTATGAATACAATCAGCCTGGTGGGCAGACACAATGTGTGTGATAAAAGTGTCACAGTGCGGGTTTGCGCGCCAAGCATGTTTCGCTTGTCGTAAAATTATGAAAACAGACTTCTGTTTTCAGCAGTGAACATGTTAAGGACCTCAATAAAGGATTTTGGATGTTATCCTCATTACAGGCTATGTGTGGCTAGACGAGTACGAGATCTCGCAGGGTGATAATCGTCGCGTCATCAAGCTAATGGAGAAGGAGAACAACAAGATCCGCCAGAAGGCACGCAAGGAGAGAAACGAGGAGATCAGGCGGCTAGTTAGCTTTGTGAGAAGGAAGGACAAACGGGTTATTGAGCACACAAAGCTATTGCAGGAGAAAGCTGAGGAGAATAAGCGAAAGGTTCCTTTCAATTTTTTTTTAATAATTTTATCTCGATGTTTGGGTGTAAATTCCCGTGCAATGTATTTTTTTTAGTAAAATATGAAAATAGTCTCTAATTCATATGTATTACACCATTTCAGGGGGAACAAGTACGCCGTGAGAGGATAAAGCAGCGACAGAAAGAGATAGAAGAAGCAAAGAAGAAGGAAGGCGAATCTTCATTTCTACAAAGTGAGGACTATCAAAAGAAACTCAGTGAAATAGAGTCACTCCTGGCAGAGGAGTTTGGTTTGTCGTCCGACGATGACACTATCAGTGAGGGTGGGATGGAAAGCAGCAATGAAGAAAGCTCGAAGACTGAAGAGGTAAAAATCTTTTTATGTGAACAGATCTACCTATACACAATTATAACATTAGTTCAACTCTCAAGTGATCTTTACATACCTTTTCGTGCCCTTAAAAGCTAATAATACCTTAACCCAGTCCAGTGGTTTTAAATACCGTAAAGCTATAAGGTATTTTTAATTCAGGAAAATTTACACAGCTATGTCCAATTCATCATCAACCCATAACGTCCCACTGCTGGGCACGGGTCTCTCCTCACTTTCGTGAGGAGGGTTAGGCCATATTCCACCACGGGGGCCAAGTCCGGAATGGTGGATAACATACCTACCTCCGAAATAACTCTCGGGTAGGTCGTTGTGGGTTTCATCACGATGTTTTCCTTCACCGAAAAGCGAGTGATAATTACGTACATATGTTTTACAGAAACACATTGGTACGTGCCCGCACTGGGATTTGAACTCACAGCCTTCTGATTGGAAGGCGGACGTTCTCCCACTAGGCTACCACCGCTTAAAAACGCTTATGTCCAATTATCAATGTTTATAATAAAACAGTAATAGAACTAAAAGTCTGTAGATAGTAATGATCTAGAAGACTTCAAATATTTGTAAATCGTTTCACACGGCACACCGGTACAGGACATGAACATACCTCATTCGCCGTCGCCGAAATTGCGATATGCGGCGTCCGCGCGGTTTCATACAAAGTTCATACACACTTTTGTATTATATAAAACCTTGCGGGCGCCCGCGTAACGCAGTTCCAGGCTTTATGGTACTTATTAAGAAGATTCGGTTTCTCATTTCAGGCTAGCGAAGTATCTAAAGCAACAGCAAAGACCTCAAAATCTAAACAGCAAATGCGCAACCTCTACTGTTCCGCTTGCGACAAACTATTCAAAAACATCAAGTCATTTGAAAATCATGAAAAAAGCAAGAAACACAAAGATAACGTTGCTAGTATGCCATTAGAAGAAGATATTGCGATATCTGATAATGAAATCGAGGCTGAAGTTGTTCAAGATGACAATATTGTCAATGATGATGTAGTGGACGAAGTCAAGGTAGACGAATCTAAAGTTAATGGTACGACGGAAGAAGAGGAGCAAAGAGGAAATTCCACATCGGACATAGAAGACAATGATCTCAGAGAGACTTTGAGTGATGATTCAGATAAAGTACAGGTTTGTATCTAGATTCGTTTTTGTGGCAAGAATACAGAGTATCATTATTATTCTCTTTATTTATTTTAATTAATAAAGATACGCAATCATCCCACTGATCACACGCTACGTCACTTCGGTGTGCTGGACTTATATTGCTAAACAGTGATCTCCAGCCACATCTACAATACATTGTAATTTTAAATCAGTTTTTAAGTGGAGCTTTACTATTAGTATTCTATTGATTTAATTCAATTATTTTCCTGTTCACAGGCTTTACCCAAAAGTCAGAAGAAAAAGAAAAACAAAAAGAAGTCATTCATACCAATGCCAGAAAGTGAAGGCAACGACAGTCACGATGAGATGAGCTTTAATGAAATAGAGGGCCCCTCCCGCAGCAGAAAAGCAAAGAAATTCAACATGCTCAAAAGCCAGATACAGGCTAAGAAAGAACTAGATCTCAAGAAAGGTTCACAGTCGCAGACCTCCACAGAGAACTTGTACGAAGTGTCGAGCACGACGCCTACAGACGGCGAGGCAGCTTTACCCAGAGACAGGCCTGCTTTACCAAAGTCACAGCGTAATGTAAAGCCGAACATCAAACCGAAAAAGCCAATGGATAGAAAGGCGGCTCGAACTAAGACTAGCGAAACTGAAGACTCCAGCACAGCATTGAATTTGCGGTGTGCAGCCTGCGAAACAGACTTCCAATCGAAGAATAAATTATTTGAACACCTTAAAAAGACAGGACATTCCATTCCATTGCCCCAAACTGCACAACATAGCCTCGCACAATCAAAGAAAGGAAAGAGGGCCAATAGGTAAACATGCAATGAATTAGATAGGAAGGAATGTATTTATTAATAATTAATATCATTGTGAATCATTGTGATTTCAAAATCTCTCTACAAGTTGTATAGTGACTTTATCAATCTATTTATTGAAACTATCAATTGGTGTCATTAAACTATGCATAAAGGAAATATGTCTCATTCTTTATCTTTACCAATAATAAAATTGTAGTTTCCAAATTAATGCAAAAATTTTACATGAACTGCTGAAAACTGAATGGTGTGTATGCACTGTGTAGACCCGTAACCGTGGCTAGACAAGAAAATCTGCTTAATCAAAATGTTATCACATTCACTACTGAGAAAACACAACTGTGGTGTTTTTCATAACTTGCCGCCAATGCGGAAAAACACATATGTGGTGTTTGTTGTATGGGAAAACTATGAAGTGTGCAGTCTAGTCAGGGCACCTCTGACTAGACAAGAAAATCGGCTCGGCAGTCAAAGCGAAAAACTTCTATTTATGCCTAATCAATTATCATAAATAACCATATTATTTACAATGTTTGTCTGTCTGTCCATCTGAAAGTGTTTCCTGAATAGGATTTGTATCAGATCACTGGATTTCAATGATATTTGTCATATAGATATTTTCTTGAGGTTCTGGATTAGATTTCAACACTTTGACTGCGGAGCCGATTATCTTGTCTAGCCACAGGTGCAGCTCTGCACACCAGTGTTTTCCCATACAGCTAACAGACAGTTATGTTTTACCGCATTCGTAGCAAGTTATGAAAAACAATACAGTTGCATTTTCAGCAGTGAATGTGTTAATACTTGACTAATGAGTTGATTTTCTTGTCTAGCCACGGGTGCGGCTCTGCACACTCCATAGTGTTTTCCCATACAACAAACATAATAGTTGTGTTTTCCCACACTTGCGACAAGTTATGAAAAAAACGACAGTTGTGTTTTCAGCACTGAAAATGTTAACAGTTCCTGTGGGAACCGCAGGGCGCAAATAGTCTCAAATAAGACAAAATATACAACTAAAATTACCAACATTCATTTAATTGCTCCAATTCATATCACATAATGACGTAAACAACATTATAAACTCCATCAAATTGCAAACAAAATCTTTTAGGAATGTCTAATAATAATCACATACTCTAGATAACTAAGAAAATGTGAGAAGTATTATTCAACATCTTTTAGCAACTACATACATCTTTTTCAGTTACCAATCAGTTAAAAATAGAATTTCATTCTCGAAAACTAATTAGATCTTTAGGTAATAAGTTAGGTAGGTTGTACAATTTTATCACTTCTGTTTATTTTTCAAGGGTAACTTTCCTTGCTGTAAAATATTAAAAATTATCATAAGTCAAACTAATAGACATATTACAAGACAAAGGCATAAAATATCACCTTTATTTCAGTATAAGGTAGATTCTCAGTAACATGGTACAGCAATAAAGTAATATTGGTTGATTGCAATTATGCTGAATAATTACTAATATGTATAATGAATGTGCTGCTCAATTCTTACTCTACCAAATCTAGAATCTGTCCAAAATATCAAAGATATAATGAAAATGGTCTTCAATTATAGGTTAATTTTATCAATACCAAAACTCACCATTTACATCATCTTTAAAACGACTCTAAGCTTGTAAATAAAACAATTAGATTATACAAGCTTCAACATTTTCACAGCATGTCTGTTGTAACCATTTTGTAAACTTTAGGACACACAAGTTCAGAATGGTATCCTCAACTATTCTAGTTCAGGTATATCATTAAAACTAAATCCAGGATATTCCTTATACGCATAGTAAGCTATCCTTATATGGTAGGCTCCAGGCAAAAACATTATACCACCTAAAACTATCATAGGCCACAGGCGGTCTGAGTACTTAGTATCTATATGTCCAGTAACTATTAGACTGCCAACTATGAGTAGAATTGTCCCAGCAACGAACAAAAATGCTGCCAATGCGATCGCTTTCCATGGAACCTTGGTAGGAGGCTCTTCGAATTGAGCATCAGAGAAACCGCTGTCGTCGTGTGAAACTAGGCGGTACCCGTCGTGTTGCCGCCCAAAACGGAACCTAGACATGTTCAGGGCTTTTATTTTCTCTGTAAACAAACCAATTATTCATGTAAACAATCTAAACATCGCCATTGAGACATACGAGAGTAATGATGGAATCGGAATTGTATACCTACCAAAATCCACAATAAAAATTAGCACTTCTCAAAGATTAATAAATCAGTGGCCTAATTTCATTCCTTTCGAAACTTTTGTTGCACAAGTAAATTCAAATTTAACAATTTTACCGAAAGAAAACCTAACTAGATTTTCTTGAACATTACTAGCTGTCAAAACTGTCTTAGCTGTCCGTCATTGTATGACTGACAGCAAGCCGGCAGTGACATTGCAGCCGGTAAACGTCAATTTGACTGCAAAGTTCGGTAAAGAATTTCAAAAGAATCGAATAGATGGCAGTGTACAGTGCGACATAAAAGAGTAGAAGTTAATTATTTGAGAACTAAAAGTCATGCTGGCTGGCAACACCAGAAAAGAAGTACTAGAGCTGTCACTCACTGTTAATTTTCGTGAGTTTTTTCTTGATTTTTACTTAAATTGTGTTATTTGCGGGTTGCGTACAAGAAAACAGTGTCATCATGAACAAAGTAATTCGTGGCGGTGCCCGTGACATAATATATAAAGTATTCATGCGGTGTATGGCTGAACATCAAGCCGGAAAACTGTTATCCAAGCTAGACGATGTTTACAAACGTACAGCTGATTTTACTGGTAAGTGACTATAGAAAATTGTACAAAATACTGTTAAAAACTACTAATTTATGCAGGTAACAGTTATTCGTGTGATTAAGAGTGAAATATTTACACTAGACTTATTTTTTGAGGTTATACAAAAGTAAACAAAATCCATAGTAGTTATAGCGCGACTGCTACATTTTGATCATTTATGCTAATTTCACTCTTTGAAAAATGTAATCAAGAAACCAGCAGATTTTGTAAAGAAAAATATGTATATAAAAATCAAACAAACTGTACTATTTATTTACAGATGTTATTTGTAGTTTGTTTATTATACATATTATCCTCGTATCAGAGAAATACGTTAGAAATATTTTAAGGGTTGATATAATAATAACGTAACTATATTATTTGTTTTGATTACATTTTAATACAATTTTTTTTATTGTTTTAGACGTCTCTGAGAGTACAGTACGTCGGATAGCGAAGCAAGGCATTGAGAAAGGTGGAAAATTGAAAAAGAATATTATGATCGTGGGAGAACATTATACAGTGCCATAGACGAATTAGTCATTCGGCTTGGTGAAGATAGTACTGACGATGACACAGAATCAGATAGTGACGGCTCACTCGCTGAGTTAGATACAACAAACTTAGGGGCTGGTACATCACAAGAATCAAGTAGCTTAATGGAAGGTGTGGAATACTTGGATATCGACCTATTAAAATAACAGGTCATCTATTTTTAAATAATTGTGTAAATGGGTCATCCATGTGTTTCATAAATAAAAATATTTTGATTTATGTAGTCGTTTATTTATTGCATAAACACTATCCATACGTGACGTACTGATTTGATCTCCACGTTTGACGAACATAGTGTTCGATGTTCGATAGTGGTTTGCATGTGCGAACGAATTTGTTCGTACGGTGCGTAGCCAGCAATACATTTTCTGAATTAGCAACCACAATCGAACCAATTGCGTGGCCATAGAGAACTGTTATTATTTGAACTATAAATAAGAATAAAATATCTGAGCAAAATAAATGAAAATATATAAGTATCAAAATTTGTTGTGTCGTACTAACTGTGTTGCTATATGAGCGATAGTGGCGCCCTCATTTATTTTCTACTCTTTTATGTCGTACTGTACATAATTTTGTTGTTTCCGGTTTTCATTTGAATCCGTTTCCGATGTGGAAAAGCTGAACTTTAGGAAATTTACGTAGTAGGCACCTACCTAATTATCTATTATAGCATTATCAAGATTAATTAAGTTTATCACTACAAGATAATATCAAACATATTTTAAGTAGGTAGATAAGTAGATACTTTTAATATAAATGTTGATAACGCACCTTTGATATGTTGGAAAGTCCGGGTCATTTAGCACCATGAACAACCAAGCGACACTAATTCGACAGATTGGTTACCTGAAAAATTAAAACAACATTTTTACAATCTTAACAAAAAGGAAACATACCCAATCTTGCGCGAAAGAGTAAATTAATATTAGTCCCAGTCATTGTAGTTTTTGATCAAAAACCTACTTATAAACTACTCCATGTAGGTCTATTATAAATATATCTAGTATAGCTAAGACTGTTAGACGAACAATCGATCGTTTTCTTATCAGCAAAATAATGTACCTATTGCCAAATACATAGGCAGTATTTTATACGTAGGTTTAAGTAGATATAAGCTAAAAGATTAGGTATGTACGAAAAACGCTGGTTGTACCTACATACTTTTATTAAACAAGGGCTTTCATAATATAACCATCATCATCATCGCAATATTATATACGCCCACTGCTGAGCACGGGTCTTACCTCTCTTTTGTTAAAAGGATGAGGTCATAATCCCCCACAGGGCCTGGTCGGGATTGGTGGGTCACATTATCATTATTAACCTACCTACTTTCGAAAGAATTCTCGGGTTTCCTCACGCGGTTTTTCTTAACCGAAAAACGAATGATAATTAACATTACGTCCAAAAAGTTTTAACAAGAAACATATTGGTACGTGCCAGCACTGAGATTCCTTGATAAAGCTAGGGTGGCTTATGCTATATACGTAGTAGGTGTTACGAGAGGACTGCGGTACAGAATGCAACGGCCATGACCCGATGCGGCGATCCGACGCGAACACATGGAGCCAAAGGCACAGAATAAAGAATAGTAGGTACCAAAAGGACGCTAGGACCATTAAGTTTAATTTAGCGCAAACTCTAAAACTATCTAGTCAAGGTACATTTAAGCTCGCTGTCCCCATTTGAGGCCATTTGTAAGTAAAGTAGGTTCTCACTCAATTTTTGCATTTAGATTTGCTCACCTCTGGTAACAACCCTGTTCTAAGTTTTATATTGTTTATTTATACCTATGGCTAGATAATTACACTGATTATAGATAGATAGATAAACTCTTTATTGAAACACCACAAAACAAAGAAAACTTAAAACTAGAACAAAACAAATTTTACAATTAGTGTCACAATGGGCGGTCTTATCGCTCAGAGCGATCTCTTCCAGACAACCATGCACGGAGAGGAGTAATTAAGACATCGGACGGTGGCTTTCGGTGGATTATAGGTAGGTAATCCAGTTTTTTTTGTAGTACAATAGATATTTCTTAAAACAAACGAATAGCGAATGCACAACGGAATACCGTATAGCCTCTTGAAGAACACGTGTACAATGCACTACACATTAACACAGCCTTATAAATCTCTTTAGTCTATGCTATTATTATTTGAAGGCGTAGAATTCATCAGAAGTTCATTGCAAACTACTAATAAAACTTGAGTATAAATAGCGCCATTCAGAGAATCAAACGCCATTAGATGGGTTGGCAAAAAGCCATTGCACTTATCGATAAATTGTATGGGTCCGGTTGCAAGACGTTTGTCCTAAAGAAAGATATCAACGGTCACTATACCTACCAAAGAAGTTGTGAAATTAGTAAGGGTTTGAATGTCCATGAATACTCTCGAAAAGCGGTCTATGCCTTGCAGCCTTGTTATATCGAAAGACATTCGAGTGGCGAAGAACCTACAATGGACACAATAATCATCATCAACCCATATTAGCCCACAACTGAGCACCGATCTCACCCCTTTCGTGAGGAGAATAAGGTGATAAGCTACCACGGGGGCCTAGTCCGAATTGCTGGATAACATACCTTTGAAATGAATGAACAAATAAATTAATATAAATTAACCCTCCGGGTTATTCAACGGCACAGATTTCAACCGAAAAACATAAACAAAAGTCAAAACAAACATAGCTAACAAGGAACGTAAAGCTTAATTAGTAAAAGTTTTTACACTCAATTGTCCCTGGTAGTTAGTTGATAATTGGAAAAAATCACAGATTTAATTCCGTCTAAGTACCAACCTCCTGTAGGTTGGTACTTAGACGTAACTTAATAAATCTTAAAATCGATAAGTTACAAGTTTTAATAGTAAACAGTTACAAAGTTCAAAGCAATCTAATTCTCGTGACCATAAAATAATCACGTAAAAGCACGACAAAGCGTTCAAAAGCTTATTGTGCTATAAAATCCGGTCCGTTCTTAAAGAAATCGTCAGAGAATGCACTTTGAAAAGATGAATGCACAAAGGAATTCAACAATGGAAAGCTTTAATGTTAATAATGAATGGCTGTTAGATTGTTTTTCATTTTGTTTGGTTATATCAGCTGTTGTTTTTCAGGAACATTTTTGCCAAACGCCTGTTTTTTACAGCTATTATGGTTTTAATTACCTCTAATATCCTTATTCCGGTCATTGCTGCGTTTTAAATTCGCCTGTGTAATTTTTTACGACCCGCGAACTTACTGATGTCATAAACCTATTTCGCTCCCATCTATTATTTTTGTACGGCAAAAATGTTCAAAGATACATTTTGGTAATATGTTAACTTTCAAGTATATACATTTATATTAATATACATTATATACAGTGCACTTCAATTAGAATTCAATGAAATTCATGTAAAAGCACTGATTGCTCAGTTGGCTGTGTGGTGTGACGCCATGGCTCAAGTCGTTGGTTCAAAACCAACTAACTGGGCTGAAATTAGCCCGTGCTTCCGATAAAGAAACATCGTTTAAAGCCGGCGGTAGAGGAGTAAGTCTCTATCTGACTAGCTTCTACCCCGAACACACAAAACATTACCAAACCATATTTCAGATGTTCCGACAGCAGTCTTTGAGATCCAGTTGTAGTTTAGCATGTTTATCACCTTCGACCACATCACTAAAATCGTTAAAATAATCTCGATATCAAAATATGTCTACGAGACAACTCTGCATCCCTAGCGTATGAAAGATGGTCATACAATGACTGTTTGCTGCATTCACAAAAATAATATAAACCGTACCAAACACCTGACTTGCAAAACAGTGTTATTTTCTTAGAATTATTTTATTATTCACCATAGTACAGGTGTTTAGTTTAGTTTACAGGTGTTTACAGGTATTTAGTATTCTGTGCTTATAGTGTGTACGCATGTCTTTTATAATCTCTAGATAGATAAATCATGTAGCTTTAGAAATAGAGTCGCATTATCTATAATAATATTATCAAACTCAAACTCAAACTCAAATCATTTATTGTAAATAGGCAAAATATTGCAATTTTACACGTCAATTAAAATAATATCTTATACATAAGTATAGAAATACAAAAAAAAATAAGTCAAAATATTATGATCTACGAAACTAATGATTATTATCTAATTATGGTTTGAGTTAGAAAATGGATATTTCCCTTTCAAGTGGTGACTCATGCCTGAGTCTCGCACAGGAAAAGGAAAACTCCATTGACTCTAACAGTGCTTCGGAAATACACCCGTTAGAGAAGATGGCACCAAGAAACTCTACGGCGATGTCATTTTTTAAATTTTAGAATTTTAAATTTTATCTATCATCAGTTCTCAGAAGTTTAAGTATACTATTATTCAATACCTACCAGTTACATCAATGTCGTAAGGTTTCCAAACGTGAGAATAATTTCTTGCAAGTTAAAAACTGTACTAAAATTAATAACTAAGTATTCAATGACAACCATTTATATATTATTATATACTAAGGTAATAGCTACATGCATTTTATAGTGTCTTAGATTCATTTTTAACGATCATCAAATGCGATACCTAACTTGGAAAAATTAAAAAAAAACTTGAATAGAAACTCCGAAAACCAGTCTTTATTTACACCTGCCGATTCAAGCTTTTTTTAAGCTCTATCTACGCTGCCGCTTTTATGAATGAGCCGTTACTCAAGTCACAGCATAACCTATAGCTACAGCGTAAAAGCAATGCACTCCTGCGCATTGTATTGTAAAACTTCTCCCACCGCAGTCGTGCGTTGAGTGTCGATGCAGCTGGACGTATAGACGGTTTATTTACTTTAATTAAATCGAAGTTTTTCGTGGTAGTAATGGCCGTGTTCTTTGAGTGCCGCCTGCCCCATTTGGAACAGCATGGATGCAGCTGTGAGTTGATAGAAGAACAGAAAATAATGTTTCACGAGCAAACTATGCATCTGGATTTAAGTGTGCGAAAAGGTAAGTTTTGTGCTTATGTTTTCCCGTGGGAACTTGGGGACGAAGCGAGGGCACGATCTTGGGGGAATACATCAAGCCCTTGAAATTTATTATGCGATCGATAAAATAAGTAAATTCTACTATTATATCAAGTAAATTGTATTATAAACTTGAACTGCAAAACATCAGTATTTTAACTGGAGTCCTGCCAAAGCTTACTTCTACATACATAGCCGAAGTTAAAGTGAAATTATCAACAAATAAGTACACACGCACGCCTCCTATTTTTAAATGGTTATAATACAAACAATCTTAGTTTAAATAGAAAAAGAAAAGGCAAAGACGTCCAAATATTAAAAGATTTTAACACGCTTTTATTAGCTTGGTACCTATATGTATCTATGTAACGGAATCTTCAAACGTGATTTACGCCACTTTCCTAACGTCGCATTGATTTGAAACTTTGCACACTTATCGAGGACCGATGATAATACAATAATAAAATAAAAATAAAAATTATACAGTGTAAGAAATAAGAAAAAAAATTATAGTAAAAATTGCTAATGTTCTAAATGTAGGTATAAACATAAAGTTAAAAGCACCCCACGCTTTTTTGTCATGAAATAAATAATTTTTCTACTGTTGTTAGTTTTTTTAACTTTACGTTTTTAGAATGATACACGATTTCATTATACACGATGGTACCAAAGAAGTTACGGCTATATTTCTGTCCTGTATGTGTAAATAAATCCCTACATAAATTATAAATGCGAAAGTAACTCTGTCTGTCTGTTGCTCTTTCACGCCTAAACTACTGAACCGATTGAAATGAAATTTGGTACAGAGATAGTCTAGAGCCTAGGAAAGGACACAGGGTACTTTTTATTGCGAAAAAAATATTCTAAGGGTTTGAAATGGGGGGTGAAATTTTGTATGGAAGTTTCGTCATTTTTAAAGATAGAAGCTTCAAATTTATTTTTAGGCTTTTGATTAGATATAAATAAATATGACATTCTACGCAGGAACTACGCGGGTGAAACCGCGGGGCGCAGCTAGTTAGACATAATTACGACTTCACGAAAGTGGTTGTATTGGAAGGCATCTTCCGCATGAGACCGCCTGGGGAAGTACCACCTCCTTTGCCAGATATTCATCCGCGAAGTAGTAGTGTGCAAACATTACTTTGTTCCGGCGTAAAGGGCATTGTTTCCAGCGAAATTACGGGACATTTCATACTTTAGAATCAATATCTACGGGTGACGAGTGCGGTGCTGTGCCGCAACTGATTCTGGGTGGCACTGTAGCTGTTATGGGCAGACGAGGCGCTTACCATCAGGTGAACAACATGCTCGTCTCGTTACTTAGTAACATAAAAAAAAACATTCCCGTAGTCATTTCTTTTAAATCACTTTAACATAATAGCGTGCTTCAACATGGCCGCTGCAAGGACGGCAGTCGCCATTGCTGGACGCTCGCCAAGCCGCTTCCCGCGCCGGGGAAAGTGGCGCGAATCGATACCACTCAGAGATAACCTCTACAACAGCTGATTTGCTACTTAATCGGAAAATGCTACGTGATTATGTTACTAGGCAGCAGTACATTGATAAGGGCATGGTTAGCTAGGTTTTTATACTTTCTGGCTTTAAGTAACTTAAGTAAAAAATAAGGTAATAAGGTAAAAAAATTGTTTACCTCAGTTTCAAAAACGAAATAGGTCACCGAACCGGGTTAATTACATCGGTAAAATTGATCTCATAGAAGTAGGTTGTATTCGGTATAAAAATAGTGAAATAGAATTAAACATTTGTGGTTGAATTAAGGACCAAGTTGTTTACGTGCAAAATTATTTATGGAGCACTTATAATAATGGCAGTTTAGCCTTCGGTCATAATCGTAATATATAGCCTGTAGAAACGCCCACAACCTAGAAAGAACAATAGTGACGGACAAATCGAAAGTGAAAGACCACGAGACCGAAGCCTAAAACGTTGGTTTGGCCTGTCTTATAACATCTAGAAATGCCAGTCAACGTGGCACTCCACAAAGCCGAAGATCGGAGCAGGTGGAGTCAAGTTATGGACATAGTTAAAAAGCATCACGAACCCCAACAATGAGAGGTTGCACCAAACATAAAATTGCGATGACTGGGTTTATATTCAGTATTTAGAGAAAACTTATCTCAACTATGACTCTTTCCCAATGTTTTCCATGAGTTCAGCAGCTGAACTGTCAACATGGTGTCACAAACAAAGTATTTCTAAACGTGGAACGTCGAAAACAACAATCTCTCCGTAAACTACATAATAGCATGCAGCCGTCCCATCATCCTATCGACTGAAACCACTTCTGGTAACAATGTCAGCAAAGCAGATCATAAAAAACTTGGCTCACCTTTGTATAGTATGTAAATGCGCGAATCGGACGTAGCGTTGGCGTGTCCTAGACACCTAGTACCTAGCACTTGTACGTGTACCTACTGTACACTAGGACTGTGTGTTTGCGGTAAGGGTGGAGCGCATGCGCGGTGGTGCAGGCGCGCGCAGCCCTTGCGGGCTGTCAGCCCCATCGGCCACTCCGCCGGCAAACCGCACCTGAAGCAGACGCGCCATCGCTCGCCCAGCGCAGCAACGCCGGCCCCTAGCGGCCAGGAGCCCTCCTAGGCGCTTCCATCACCCTACACTCTCCTCTACAACACCGGGGCAGCGCCACGGAAGCCGGCGTTTGCACACAGCCGCCCGCCGGACAAAAGGTACCTTTTATTACGCTACGAATGACATGTCCGCCCTGAATCGCTATTCATTTGCCGCACAATACCACATTTTAATTGTTCAGCCTGTGGAAAACAACTTTTAAAAGCAGCGCATTGGGGTTGCTGCATTATGACAAAAGAGGGGGTCAGCATACTCATACATTTGTCGGCGACGCACCGTGCGTTCTGCCTTTAAGCCCCTAATTGATACGTAAGGTATTGTGTGTGACCTTCCTCTCCTCATTACGGCTTCCATTGCATTGTGAAGCATCTGTTCGAAACATGTGACTGTAGATATCCTCACTATACCGTTCCACGTGCTATAGAACGCCATGGTCGCACGCGGACTCATACGTAATCAGAAATTCATAACGTTCGTACTCTGCAATTTAGTGAAGTAGGTGAGTCAAAGGGAAACTAATGACTCCTTTTATACTGTGACTTACTAAAACTGCTGACATACTTAATTTTAAGTATCTTAGCTTAGGTACAGTCTATATCCTCGAGGTTACTTATAGAACTGTAAACAATAATTATCTATGCATGGACTTTCACTGTTCTTGGGTGATCATTTCAACTTTGAACTATACTTAGGGATATCATAACTTTACAGGATCTTAAAATGTGGTACACTTATGCACCACCCTACATACTTACATAACTACCAACTATTGAGGATGAGGACACAGCATTTTTCTTGGATCTACGTGTCAATAACCGAAGTGTTTAATTGAATTTAATTTCACATCCATTTATTCTCATATTCTAGTTATGTCGAGCAGCGCTTCACTGTAATTTATTTTCGCAGACTGTTCATTTGCCCTAATGGTTTTTGCCGCAGTTTTTGGTTCTGTAACTTGCCGGTTGAGTACCTACTTGCCGGTTGAGTGTTTGCTGGTTGTCAATTCGTCGACTCGTTGTCCACCCACTAATGTTTGTATTTTCTTTGTTCGGTGGCATACATTGTAATACCCTTTACTGAGAACTTATCTGACAGTAAAAATGAAATAAATATCAATAGTCTTTCAAGGGACCGTCTAAAGTTTATGAGACAAAGGGTCGTTTCAGTAGCGCGAACTTACAAGAGTTTCTAGACATGACGTAACTTATTTCAGTTAATTTCAATTCTAATTGGTGATGTGTGAAGCCTTAAACATTTTTTTGTATTATATTAAATTATCTTGTTGACCACATGTGAGAAAATAAATAAATGATTTGGTTTGATTTGATTTTGATACATTATCATTATTCATAAAAAAAAACCTGACTGCCAAATAAACTGAAAAAAGGCATACAAGCTTATGTTCTTATGGGAGTACCCGAGGGGGCGAAGAGTGGGCTACATAAAACCACTTTGCTACAATGAATGTGGGACCACGCATGGACCCTACGCAGCCTGTTATTGGTTTGGAGTTCCAGAAACCAGTAGAGGGTGTCAGGGAGTTGGTGTACTGCTTTCCGCTGGTAACGTGGCATTAGTAGCATGTGGAAAGATGAAGTCTCTGCCTATTCCAACGGGAAAAAGTCGTGACTGTTTGTACTTTTACCATAAATTTCTCAGCTTTACTTTCGTTTTGAGTTTTCATGTTATCTTTCAATCAACGTCCTATAGTAAAATCGACTGAACATACTTATAGGGAGACCCGGTTTTGTTTTGTTCCTGTTTTTGGTAAAAGGCATAATAAACTTATAGACTTAGTAGAAATAGATAAGGTAATAGGAGGATAGATTGTATTTAAAGATAGTCAAAGGAGATGACTACCTACGTTGCTGGGTTTATGTACACTTACAAGGCTAGGGTTTTTTATTTGTTTTATGCTAACATTTGATCAATATCTAATATTGTGTTGCGTATTGACTCACAATACTTACCAAAAAAAAAAGATAAAATATTGCTTTTAATTTCAGCTAAGCTCTCTTCCTTCTCTTTCTTCCATTTGTTTTTTATTCTTCATATTTTTTAATATGACTTTCCACAAAGAACACCTGATTCTTTCATTTATATCCCTGTTCATTCAGATTCAGTTATTTATATCCCTGTTTATAAATGTCAGGAGTGAAACGATTTCCAGCCCGTCATTTTTTCATTATATCTGTGGCGACGAAATTACAAGTGTTTTTCCCCGTGAGAACAAACCTTGAGAATGGTTACTCAGTGAGATCCTATTTTACAGAGAAGCACTGCTATCCGGAAACCAGAGAGGCTTTCATTCTACTATGAATTTGAGGCCACGTCTTATCTTAACTTTTATGACTGCGTAATCTAAGCTTTTGGTAGCTCCCCTTTTTTATTATAGTTTATCTGATATACGAGGGTGAATCAAAAAATTCTTGGAATCAATATTAAAAAATGCAAAGATTTAAATAATAATATTTTATTTTTCTACATAATCTCCCTCCAATGCAATGCATAACGCGTTTCTAACTTCCTTATTCCTTGTGAAAAAAAAATATTTTCTTGACTCTCGAAAAAGTCCTCTACGGCAGCTATAACCGCGTCATTATCGTGAAATTTTGTTCCACGAATTTCCTCTTTTAATTTTGGAAATAAGTGAAAATCACTTGGGGCTAAGTCCGGAGAATATGGTGGGTGGTCAAGGAGATTGAAGCCAGCACAGCGGATTGCGTTGAGCGCAACTTCCGATCGATGAGCACGAGCGTTATCTTGAAGGAACAACACGCCCAACGACAGTTTTCCACGACGTTTTTCTTTAATCGCTTCACGCACTTTCGGGATTAAATTTGCATAATAGGGTCCAGTAATCGTCTGGCCTTTTGGCATGTAATCAATAAAAAGGATTCCTTCACTATCCCAGAACACAGAGGCCATAACTTTGCCAGCGGTAGGAGCAACTCGAAATTTCTTAATGGATGGAGAGGATGGTCGTTTCCAAGACATGCTTTGTCTTTTAGTTTCAGGATCAAAATGGTGGACCCACGTTTCATCCATGGTGACAAGACGACGGCAAAAATTATCCGAATCACGCTGGAACATTTCGAGATTACGCTTGGAAATTTCCAAACGTCGCTTTTTGTTTTCGTCGGTTAACATTCGTGGCACCCATCTTGCAGACACTTTTTTGAACCCCAGTGAATCAATTAAAATGGATTGAACGCTACCAAAAGATATCTTTAGGATCTCAGCTATATGTTTTATAGTCATTCTTCTGTCTTCCAAAACCAGATTCTCAACCTTTTTGACATTTTCTTCTGTAACGGAGGTTGAAGGCCGCCCAGAACGCGGGTCATCTTTACAGCTTGATCTACCTCTTTTAAATTCAGCCACCCAGTACGCAACCGTAGAATAGGGTACAGCATCACCCTCTAATGTTTGCTGAATGTCCAAAAAAATTTCCTTCGTAGACATTTTTTTCAAACTGACATATTTTATCACCGCACGTAACTCACTTTTATCCATAATTTTGACTTTTTAGCAACTCGTTGCACAAAAAAATTTATTACATGCGAACGAACTGACAAAAACAAGTGACAGTCTGCATAAATATAGTGTGATATACACTCTTTAATTTGAATATCGAACTTGATCCAAAAAGGTTTCATATATATGCACTTCTAAGAACTTTTTGATTCACCCTCGTACTCTTGAGATACGGATGAGATACTTCTTAAACATTCTTAACTATATTATCATAGAAACAAAAGTAATTAGCAACTAACTTCGGTTATTTCAAAGTTGAAAGGTGAAAGAAGATCGCGTGTGCGCTTCTTTCGTGTTTAGAGTTACTTTTATTGCCTCTTCTTTTAGCACTTCCGTTACAAAAAATAAAGTTTGGCGGTGGCAACAAACACGACCGGTAAAGCGCGCGGTGCCATGGGAACACTGATCCATAGAAACTAGACTCTTTACTTGAAGAGTACGGGTTTCCGCTCCCGTGCTTAAGATTAAGTTACACTTTTTTAAGTCACAGTTTTTGTAGTGGGAGGCCTCTTCTGCAAGAGACCGCCTGGGGAAGTACCACACCTTTCCCAGATATTCATCCGACAAGCAGTACTAAATATTACTGTGTTCCGGTTTGAAGGGCATTGTTTACATTGAAATTACTGGGCATATGAGACTTTAGAGCGAGTAGACGAGAAGACGAGCGCAGTGCAGTGCCGCGCAGGATTATGCAATGCAGTGTTCTGGGTGGTGCTGTGACTGTTATGGGTAGGCGTAGCGCTTACCATCAGGCGAACGACATGCTCGTCTCGTCATACAGTCGAATAAAAAAAAACACTTGAAGGTTTTGACCATCTGTTAACCACCTCCACGAATCTTTTGCTGACTTCCAAGCACAAAACCCAAAAAACTCAAAACCCAAATCACTTATTTGTAAATAGGCAAAAAATATCCCGATAATTTAGGCGAAGTAGTATTCCTGTCAGGTGTCGGTATGTTGGAAATCCTGGAAACGCCGCTTCGTAAACATCGGGGTATCTTGGAAAAATATCCCCGGGTTTGAGACGAAATTGAGCCGACACTTTTGTTAGCCTGAATTAGGACGGGTAAAAGTGAAATTGCTTTTAGGAGATCGTCTTTCAAACACGTAGAAGTAGCAGTACTTATACTAAGTAACTTCCTACAGAATACCACTAACTTAACTACAACTTATAGCAGTTGAACAACTTACATTATGTGAATTATTAAATTTCAATTGAGGTGGGTACCTATTGGCTTTTCCAACTTTGTCAAGGCTGAGGTAACAATCTGGACCGTGGAGGAAGTAAGCTTTCTATGTTACGCATATAAACGGTCACCCATCCAAGTGAGTTGCTAGGGGACGCAGTTTAACTTAGGAGGTCGGTGGAAATCATAGATTCCTAGGTCTGTGATGGAAACTGTGCCACCACGGTGATCACCCGCGACATGTTATGACAGCGTTTTTAGCGAATGGTTTTGCCCCGTTCAAATGCATTTGTACACTTTTTTACATACAGGCAAGATTTTTAATGGCAGGCAAGACTAATATTTATTTCATACACTTATATTACTTGTTTGGTGCCTTCTTACCAATATTATATTCAGTGACGTGAACAAAAATAATCAACGGTCTTATTAGTTATAAAAAAAATTGGTTACTGGAAGCGCTTGGGGACTGTTTGCCAAGTTATCTAATCCCAAGTTGTTAGCTTTTCTGACGACGGCGCTTCATCAGTATTGTAATTTGATATATTTATATTCAGATACCATTTCAAGAAACATCTGTTTTTGAGCTTAGAAGAAAGAATTTCTATTTAGAGCGCCTACGTTCCAAAATCGACCGAGTACCTACTTACAAATGAAGTAATTAAAGGTTCATGCTCACATTTTTTGACGTGACAACGTCTAATAAATCGATGAACGCCGGCTGCATGCACGAAAATGTTGACACATTGTCCCGTTACGCTCATTGTACGCTTGCGCCGCATCTATCTCTCTTCTCTTGTTGACAGGTTAATTATTCTTGTATTTTGAAAATCTGATTACTAGTATATTTTCAAGTAAGTATTTATTCTTTTATTATTAAAAAAATATTGAATTTTATATATCTTTTTTTATTTATTTTTATTGTTATTCTTTTGATAGACATTTCTTCATGTCAATAGACATTCTTTCATTCTTATGGTATTTGCATTACATGCATTGAGCACAACCCAAGTACTTATTCCGATTTCCCAGTCCATACACTTTGCTATTTAGCATCGCGTGATCGCAATTAATTTGATTGTTATCTTCATAACTTTATGTCTGAAATTAAAATATATTTGGTTAAGACAATCTATATTAATCATTAAATACCTAGAACTTAAGAAAGCGAAAAATTATGCACGTTTCACATGGGTTTATCCACCTGCCATAATCGTAAAATTGTATAATTAATACATCTGAGCTGACTGAGGAAACGGAGCGAGAAAAATCAACCGACTTTTTTATAATTTATTATTTGGGTTTTGTTGGAGTATGCTAAACTAATAACGAAATCAAAACATAAAGCACTTGATTAATTCTGAAAATATAACAAAAACTTGGCTTCATTTTCCGATCACCGGTTAGTCAGCATAATATTGATAATAAAAACTTTCTTCTGCCCTTTTCTTTTTTTTTTATAAAGAATTTCATGTTGGCATTTTACTTTGCTCTAACCATTATTCTATCGTCTTCGCCAGCACACAAGATAACCCCCGCTAAGAGTAATGGTGACGTTTTGCGAACAGGACTTATTGCGACACCACCGTGACCATATTTTACGAGTGGGAAGTTTTGCGAGCAAATCTTCTGTGAAGGAATCTGAGAGAGAACATTTATGTTTATTAATGCTACTAATATTTTTCTTGAATGAGGTTCATAAATATATCCTTGTACTAACGATGTTTTCCTTGTTTTGAATAAGGAAACATAAGAAGGAGAATAAAAAATAATCATGCCCAGCATGTAAATTACTACGAAAAAATCCCAGAAAAGAGCAAATATTATATTTTCTAATTAATTGCATTAACTTTATATATTATTACGATTATATCTAAAGAAAAATCTTTTGACAGATCTTTAACTATTCCAGAACAGTTGACTAAAATTATAATAAACTAACACATCATGCAAAGCCGAAATAATAATATTACAAACATGTTATTAAAACGGAACGAAATTTCCCTATCACTAGTCAGATCTAGGAGTACAGCAGAAAATAGGCAAGGAGCATCGGGAGTAAAATTATCATCATGACAGTTTCTTTAAACTTCTTGTAAGTACACGATACAGCCATTTTAATAAGTATCATGTATGTAAAGATGACTTTAAGTACTATTTTAGTTTAACTAGAATAAAAAACCTAATGTCAATCTCGTACAGCTACTTACTTAAGTCCCTAAAACAATATTATCTTGTTGTATTGTACTAATTATTGGAATAGATAAAGGCCTTGTCAAAACTGGCAGCAAAGAGAATGCATGGCAAGATGTTTTTTTATTTGTAAAGTACGGGGTTATTTAATACTTTTTTTTCGGTAAGTCATGCATTTGGCCGCAGTGTCACCTGATAGTTCCCGACCACGCCACCGGTGATGGAGTATGCTTGCCTAAAATATACATATTCACTCTCGACTTGGAATCTTCCAGATTATAATAGCTCTCGAGAAACAAAGACGCTGGGAGGGTGTTCCATTCCTTCGCTGTTCGAATTTTATTATACAAGTGGATTTGAATCGGTTTGTGTGGATAGGAGGAATATCAACCGTACACAGTTACCGTGACTCCGCAAGTCTTGAAAAACTTCAACGTACGCCATGAAATTTATTTATCTCATAGAAATGCGAAAACGAAACGTACAAAAAATCAAAACGCCTCGCCAAACGTGCGCTACGCTTGTCATTCGCTTTAAGGGGTCATGAACAGCTAGGGTAACTTTTTTAACCGACCACTCCCCACCTAACAACAGCGGTAACATGGAAATCATATTCATGGGAACACGCCAAGAGGATCACGCGAACGTTCGTGTAATAATTAAAAAGAAAATCAAATTGGCCACTTCACCTTGTGCGAGAGTGAACTATGAATTTGACATCATTCCAAGTGAGATTGGGATCTCTCAGAAATAGCTTTTGGTGACAAAAAAGTTGTGGATAATGATTTTGGTAATTTACAAGCATTTACCTGTATGTGGGGCTTTTTATCAGGGAAAAAACAGTAGGTAAGGACAATACTTTCAAAGTGCTTTGGGCGATACCCATACCACCCAACCTGCTGTTACGGCGTGGTGGTGAGCTCTTACCATCGACTGGACCGCTTGCTTGATTACCACCCATGGGTCTAACCTAATTAATAGTAATTAGATTAAGATTCAGAGTCAAGGACCGGATTTTGCTTAGTTCTCTAGCTCACCTTAACCTTACTACAGAGTTACTACGTAATTTGCAGCATATCGTCATACCTTGTCATTTTCATTCGAGTTTCATAAAGGCTTTCATAGGGTACTTAATATCTATAAAAACATACTTTTCTGTGTTTGTCTAATAACACCAACGAACAAAGAGTACTCAACCATAACCGTTTTATTTCCTTATTAGTTATTACCTGATAATTAACATTATATAGCTACTCCACTATGCTTCTGTTACAATGGGAAGAGTAGATTACTTAAGAAGTTTAGAATAGTCGAGAGCTTACTAATGAGTTTTCCATTAATTACTTGTTCTAAGGTTTTTCTTTCGGTAAAAGAAAACATTGTGAGGAAACCTACCCGGGAATTATTTCGTAGGTAGGTATGTTATGCACCAATCATGACCGAGCCCCGTTGTGGAATAACGCCTAGTCCTCCTCACAAAGCGAGGGGAGACCCGTGCTCAGCAGTGGGACAATATGGTTTGATGATGATGATGATGATATTTGGCCCGCAGGTTTTCCGGACCGGATTGGTGAATAAGACCCGAAAGAATTCTCGGGTAGGTAATGTGGGTTCCTCACGATGTTTTCCTTCGCCGAAAATCGAGTGATAATTAGTAGATATGTTCACAGAAATTGGCGGTATGCGACTAGTAAAAGATGCCTACTCTATTTTTAGGCTCGGTTTTGACCTTCAGACTTTATCGCAATAAGTTACTTTAATATGCCCACAATTAAATTTCTCAAACCACTTTTTTCACATGAATCATAGGACAAGCGCCAAAATGGTAGATTCCCAGACTGGTAAATAAGGCGGTTGATCAATATAATGTTTTTTCAAACTGGGGTAGAAATACGAGGGTGACACCCTTCTTAGTTGCTCGCTTTTAATCGACGTTGAATGACTCAAGCCGATTAGTAAGCTATTTGTGTCGACTGTTTGAGATTTATTATAACGTAAAGATGAAACTGTATCGAAATATAAAAAAAACCAACTTGGCTAATATTTTAAAAATATACTTACGTACGTAGGTGTATAATTGAAGTAAGTATCTACTCATTGTAGGTAGGTACTTTTGCAAAGTAATAGAATAGAATAGAATAGAAAAACTCTTTATTGTACACCAGAAACAAAAATAAACACAGTATAGAAAAATCTAACTAACTATGCAATTAGTAATTACCAATGCAGTAGGTAACTTTAAAAAGTTCCGTTGTAAATATATGCCAAAGTTGGAGAGTAATGAAAGTTCCGGAAGTTATGAATAAAATGTTTTCAAACATGAGTTATTTTGCAAATCGATCTTCTAAAACAACCTTAAAGAAATATCCCTTACATTCATACATTCTACCTATGCTGTTCGCGCCACTTACATTGACACTCATAATACCTTCCTACCTTCCTATTCCTATCATTTCTTGGCGACTATCTCTGTCGCTCATATCGTGGTATCCACGAGAAAACTGCTTGCCGCCGCAAGTAGTCTGCGATCGACCCTCGTCCTTCGCGGCTGCCGCTCTCGCCGAATCCAAAGTACTGGATCTGCTGCTCCTCTGTGGTGGTCCACGTGAATTCGACGCGAAAATATAAACAAAACCCGCTATAAACCCGCCGCGTAAACGCTCCTTGCCGACACGCACCAACCGCCTAAAATACAGTCCACTACATCGAACGTCATAACATCCTGAAGGAACAAGCAGCTTGGAGACGGACCCAAACCGAGGTGATTGCAGTTGCATGGAGACCAGGTTAGTCGCCAAGTTCCTTTGTACTACTCTTCTACCAGCCATCCTTCCCCCGCCATTGGAGGCGCGCTCAGCCTATACAGCTTAGCTGCCGCGCTAACATATTGTTGGTCCTCCGCCGCCGGATCTTCTTTGGTCCTCCCGCTATTCTCTGGCCCCTCTTAGGCCTCATATAGTCCTCTTTATAACCGCCCGCAATTTTATATTGGTATTTTTACCAACGATAATTTCCTATAATTATCGTGTTCCCGCCCGCAATTACAGTTCAGATAGTACCCTGTACTATCCTACTACGCTATTATATACTTATTTCGTGTATTCCGCATTCCTAAATAGTAAAAATAACGATTTTTCCGTAATTCTTAATTTTTATTAAAAAGTGAAGGTATTCCTAACGACCGCCCGTGCGTCTCCACGTGGGTATTCAATACGCCGCGCACGTGGCAGGTAAATGCTGTAGGCAGTTGCAGTAAATTAGGAATTTCATACTTTATCTAGTTTTTTATACTTTGTTAAGATGGCTATGGCTACTCGTTCAAAAGACAAAGATAGTGAAGTATACGAGGACGCAAAAGCGCTCGATACGTTACAGATCGAACGTTTGACCTTGATAGGTAAACGTGACATTATATTTTCCCGCTTACAAGATATTTTTAACCGATCTTTAAAGGCTTTCACTGATGATACTGAGAAAGATTTATTTCTATGTGGAATGATCTCGTTAGACCGTTTACGCTCCGATTTCAATGAAATTGTGAACAAATTAAATGTCACCGAGTTGAGTCTCAACGCTTCGTACACGGTAAACTACCAATCTATAAACGTCTTCGAAGATATGTTTTGCCGTTGTCAGTTTGTTTATAATAAACTTAACCCGCCTTTAAAAACCGCTGATTTCAATGTTGCCCCGCAACGTAAATCTATCAGAATTCCTGAACTCGATTTGATGGTCTTCAATGGAGATCCGATGACCTGGAGGATATTTTATGAGTCATTCAAACGCACGATTCACGAAAATCCCGATCTCACTGATCACGAACGCGTCCAATATTTAATTAATAAATTGTCAGGCCGGGCCCTTGCAGTTTGTTCTGGTATCGTACCTAACGGTGATAATTATCCGATCATATGGCAGACGCTCGTCGATAAGTATAACGACAAACGTAACCTAGCCTCCGCTTATCTTGATCAAATGCTTGATTTTAAATCTTTTAACACCGCGACGAATAAAAACTTAGAATTATTCCTAGATAAATTCTGCACGGCTGTGTCAAGTTTGAAGTCTCTCCAGCTCGATAACATGTCTGATTTTATTTTACTATCGCTCGCTTTGAAGAAAATAGATTCAAGTACTGCACGGTCGTTTGAAATGCACATGCGAGGTAAATCTATGCCTACATACAATGAACTTTTAAAATTCATCCGCGAACAAAGCAAAATATTGGAACGCACTACGACCGTTTCTCTTAGCCGCAGTGATAACAGGCCGGGTACTGCAAGGTCTACGCAGTCTTTTGCAGCATCATGCGTCACTCACTGTCCGCTTTGCAAACAAGCCGATCACGCTAACTTATATAGATGCCCTGCATTTGATAAGCTTTCTATCGACGACAGGTACACTTTTGTAAAACAAAGCAAAGGTTGCACTAATTGTCTAAGCACTACGCATATAAATACCGCTTGCAATTCTAAATTTAATTGCCGTTATTGTGGATGTAAACATCATTCTATGTTATGCCGCAAAGTATCATCTTCCCGTGAAGACAATCGCCCGTACCCTAGCGCTCCGTCACAGGCGCACGCGCCGCCTCCGCGCGCGCGAACTGGCAACTTCTCCGCCGCCGGGGATCACATGCCGCCTTCGGCATCGCCGCCGCCCGTCGCGGGCTCCGCTAGCGCTCAGCTGACGAACTTACCTACAACTGCTTATCAGTCATCACAACAACAGGTGTCGCTGTGTAATATACGCCCCGCTTCGCAGCCTAATGACACTACTTGTTTACTGGGAACCGTACAAGTTTATGCTACGGATTTAAATGGTCGCCGCCATGTAGTACGCGCCTTAATTGATTCGGCTTCCCAAAGTAATTTTTTAACTTCAAAATGTTGCGCTAAATTAAATTTAAAATGCAATAAGGTGACGAACACCGTTGTTAAAGGGATAGGTTCCGCATCTAACCCAATCAAGGGAGCAGTTTCTGCTACTTTATCTTCCCGCCTAAATGATAATTTTATTGCAATTGACGCCTATGTTATCGACCGCATAACAGACAATTTACCGGCAGTGAAAATTGACGTATCCTGCCTTTCATACCTGAACTGCCTGCCTCTGGCAGACGACAGTTTCGCTTCGCCTTCCGAGATCGACATACTTATAGGCGCGCCGCTCTTTTCTGAAATATTGCTATCAGGCCGCGCCGCTGGTCCGCCTGGTACTCCAACCGCTTTTGAAACCATTTTTGGTTTTATCGTAATCGGGACCGCTCCCGTTACTCCCGCTCATGTTACTCTCGCTCATGTTACGCCCGCTCATATTGGAACCGTTGTTTCTATCACTGACCCCTTGGTTGAAGATAGATGCCGCTCTCATATTTCCCTCTGTACCTTTACGGAAGGACCACGTTTAGATAATCTTGTCCAACGCTTCTGGCAGCTTGAAGAGGTGCAATGCACGCCGACTTTGAGCCCAGACGCTATAGAATGTGAACGCATTTTTACAAATAACGTTTCCCGCGATCCTACGGGACGCTATTCTGTAGCGTTGCCTTTCTCCCGCGATCCCGCGACCTCTCTGGGTAATTCTTACCCTATCGCTAAAAAACGCTTCATGTATCTCGAACGTAAGCTCGCCGCGACACCTGCTCTGCGCTTAGAGTACGATGCTATAATCAAAGAGTACATTCAGAAGGGTTACATTTCACTGATCGACAATGATAGTCCTTTTACTGGATATTATGTGCCACACCACGCCATTGCGAGACTACAAAAAACAACAACTCGATGGCGTATGGTGATGGACGCCAGTGCTGAAACTGACTCAGGCCTCTCCTTGAATCAAGTTTTATATACCGGGGATAATTTACAAAACGATCTTTTTACAATCCTCTTGGATTTCCGCCACTACCCAATCGCTTTTACATCCGATATTAAACAGATGTACCTACAAATTTTGATAAATAAGGACCACCGCAAATATCAAAAGTTCCTGTATCGATTCGATCCCGTTTTTCCGCTTGATACCTACCAATTCAACCGCGTTTGTTTTGGTCTACGTAGCAGTCCGTTCCTTGCAATGCGAGTGTTGCGACAGCTGTGCGCCGCCGACGGTGCCCACTTCCCGCTCGCAGCATCTCTTATCAGCGACAACACATACATGGACGACGTGTGCTACTCCATGCCTACTCTGTCTGCTTGTTTACAACTCAGAGACGGTCTCCGCGAGTTGCTCAAGGCCGGGGGCTTCGATCTCGTCAAATGGGCTAGTAACTCACCCGCGCTCCTTGACTCCCTTCCCGTCTCTGCGTTAACGGAATGCGTTAAAAATGCGAAAAAGGCGTTAACGGATCTTTTAAATTCCGACGAATATAATAAGTCTATTTCAGATGAGTTATCAGCTAATCGCATACACTGGAAATTCAATCCACCGCGAAGTCCTCACTTCGGGGGGAATTATGAAATATATGTGAAAGCGTTTAAAAATCATCTTCATAAAACGATCGGTTCACAGTTACTCACCTATGAAAAAATGTTAACCGTACTCACACAGATAGAATGCGTTATCAATTCTCGTCCTATAACGTTATTGAGCGAAGATCCGTCTGAGCCGACCGCGCTGAGTGCTTCACATTTCTTAATGACCGCACCGCTGAAGCATTTACCCGCTTGCACGGTTCCCGATGAACCTGGACACTTATTGAAACGGTACGCTTTATTGGATCAAATGGTACAATCATTTTCCAAACGGGGGAAGTTGGAATATCTTCACTTACTTCAATCTAGAGGAAAATGGAATGCACCTTCGAATCCCATTACAATAGGTTCTATTGTTCTTATTATCACTGATAATATTCCCCCGCTATCCTGGCCTCTCGGCGTCGTCGTGGCCACTCATGTCGGCGGCGATGGCATCTGTCGAGTAGCGTCAGTAAAAACGGCGACCGGCGTCTACCAGAGACCCGTCGTCCGTTTATGCATCTTACCTACCCAATAATTTAACCCCTTGCTCCCCGGTCAACCGCTATGTTATATTTAACCCGTTGACTGCTTAAGAGTTAACTCTTATTTTTATTTTTTTTATTTCCCGCTTTCTTTTAAAAACCAATGGTTTTTAGGCCGGGGGCAAATGTTCGCGCCACTTACATTGGCACTCATAATACCTTCCTACCTTCCTATTCCTATCATTTCTTGGCGACTATCTCTGTCGCTCATATCGTGGTATCCACGAGAAAACTGCTTGCCGCCGCAAGTAGTCTGCGATCGACCCTCGTCCTTCGCGGCTGCCGCTCTCGCCGAATCCAAAGTACTGGATCTGCTGCTCCTCTGTGGTGGTCCACGTGAATTCGACGCGAAAATATAAACAAAACCCGCTATAAACCCGCCGCGTAAACGCTCCTTGCCGACACGCACCAACCGCCTAAAATACAGTCCACTACATCGAACGTCATAACATCCTGAAGGAACAAGCAGCTTGGAGACGGACCCAAACCGAGGTGATTGCAGTTGCATGGAGACCAGGTTAGTCGCCAAGTTCCTTTGTACTACTCTTCTACCAGCCATCCTTCCCCCGCCATTGGAGGCGCGCTCAGCCTATACAGCTTAGCTGCCGCGCTAACATATGCCCATATAATAACTACCCACCCTTTTGTAAATATGTTTCAAAGTTGACCCCAAAAGGTGTCAGGAATTGTCCAAATTGCATGCTTAAGCTAAATTTATCAAAGGTTAAACGATGGAGGTGTAACAAAAGCTTTGGATTCATTAATACCGAGTGAGTGCTAGTCATGACAAGGAACATAGACTTGGCAGACTATAGCGTGTAAATTCGGGTGTTGCCAGCCACCCGGCGACCTTGAGTCTGACTCGGGGACCACTGCAGTCTCATAAACGATCGATGTGTGAGCCTAACCGGATAAAACTGCGGAAAGTGCGCAACTGGAATGGAAGGAGGAGCTCAGATTATATCGGAGTTTAAGTTTCGACTTAGTGGCTTATAGATCACGGTTCAAAGTTAGTTCTGAAAGATTTATTTGTAGTGGTAGACCTCTTCCGCAAGAGACAGTCTGGAGAAGTACCACTCCTTTGCCAGATATTCGTCCATCAAGCAGTATTGTGCAAACATTACTGTGTTCCGGTTTGAAGGGCGCTGTTTGCAGCGAAATTACTGAGCATTTGAGTCTTTAGAACCTATGCCTCAAGGTGACGAGCGCAGTGCAATGCATCTTACACTATGGAAATAGAAGCGCCAGGCTACTTATTTAGGTAGTCCTGATATTGCCATCATACGTGACCAATCTAAAGATTTATATGTATCTGTCATTCAAGTTATGTATTCATACAAGGTCGAGGCTTTATGAGGCATAAAACTAGAATAAAACTCAGCTCCTTGGCGGATTACATGAATTACACATTTTAGAGCCTAACCTTGATATTTCAGCATCTCTTTACTCAAATAGCTCCTGAAAGGGTTGGGGATAAGAATGCTCTTAAAATGCACATAAGGTTTTTTTATTTTGAACCTTATGTAAGCTTTGAGTAACCTACTTACTAAATCTTCCTCGCGGCATTGGTATATTCCCAACTGGCCCAGTAACTAGCCCACATACTGGCCCACCAGTGGGATGGTTGACTTTTCATAAATCAAAAACTCTATTGAATCTAATCTTATTGTTGTTAATAAAATGGAAAGTTCTGAGTGACACTATAGCTGTTATGGGCATGACGCTTACCATCAGACCTTACTATAAGACTTGCTAGTCTCATTACCTAGTAATATAAAAAAAAACTGAAGTGGTACAATTTTATTTATTTTTCACTACCATCTATTTTTTACTATGGCAAGACAGAATGATGGCTGCCATCTTGTTTCAAATAATTCCGTATTCCTCTCGTGTGGGATTAAAAGAAAGTTTATGGTCTGTAACTTACCATTTTGTACCTATGATAGTGTTTTATTAGAATAATATAATATTAAGTAGCTAAAAAGGATTAAAAAAAAACATTCGAAACACACAAGATTACTAATCTTCCGACAGTACAGTGGTGGTTCAAAACGCCCCAATACCCCTAACGCAAACACTTGCCTATATAATTTAATATGTATATGACTTGCAGTACACTATGCAGCATAGCAGCTATACACGCATGCGGATATGACGTCACAGTTGTCCTTGAACCCGTGCATTACAAGGGGTGGAACTTGCAAATGGAAATTGCAGCTGGAATCGTTAACAAGCACGCAACATGCTTGCATTAACGTATGGTTAATTAATTATACTTTAAATATTATAATTTCATATTTGTATAATTATTATGGGTGTGTTATCCATAAATCTGTACCGGGGTTCCGTGATAGATTAAGGCCTAATCGGACTCACGAAAGTGGGCTGATATAGGTTGAAGATGACTTTATAATTTTTAAATACACAATTATGGGTATTACTTTTTTATACAATTAACTCATAAACCATACCTATTTATTTTTAGTCTTCAGCATCATAACCACAATTATACACAATTAAACCCTTGTGTTCCGGTTTGAAGGTCACTCTTTCCAGCGAATTACTGGGCATATAAGACTTTAGAGCCAATGTCTCAGATTTCCGAGCGCAGTGCAGTGCCGCGTAAGATTATGCAATGCAAAGTTCTGGGTGGCACTGTAACTATCATATCACATAAAATAAAATTGTTAAAATCATTATCACATAACCCATATCCGCCCACTGAAGAGAACCGGTCCCTCCACACTTTCGTGAGAAGGGTTCAATCCGGACTGGGCCCCCGTGGTGGATTACAGCCTACTAGCTGCGCCCTACGGTTTCACCCGCGTAGTTCCCATGTTGTCCCAAGGGAACATACTATCCGGATAAAAAGAACCCTATTACTCCATCCTGGTTATAAAATATCTGTGTTCTAAATTTCATTTGAATCCGTTCGGTAGTTTTTTCGTGAAAGAGAACAAACATCCATCCATTCCTACAAACTTTCGCACTTATAATATTAAGTAGGATTTCAGAGATATGTAGGTTTTCTCACGATCTTTTCCTTCACCGAAAAGCGAGTGAAAATTTGTAAAGACACGAGAAAACAATCTCGGTCCTTGTGCGAAGAGCATTATATTAATGAAGGTCGGTACCTACTCAAACTTCTGAGAAAACTCTAACTCTAACTCTAATTTAATTAAAACTAAGTTCAAGGTTACTGTTGTTCAAGGAAACGTAGCTAGTGAAGGAATTAGTATACATAAGTTTAAATGCAAGCATAATTTTCTAAGCGATAGTGGCCGAGTGGTAACTTGAGCGCTTTGCAGCCCAGGTACAGCGGGTTCGATCCTCTGCCCCGCTCAAATAACTTTTCGTAAGATATGTGCGGAATTTCATCGCTACGTGCTTTAAAGGTGTGTTCATCCGTCTGTCCCTTTTGTTATCAATTGATATCAGTCGTTAACTACGTCAAAAGCCAATGGGTGGCCTGACAGCCTCTCACACCAGAGGCAGGCAGTACCTCATTCGACGAACAAACAAGTAATAAGCAGAAAGTCGTGACGCGAAAAAAATAGCTAAAGAAATATTTTCTAATATCCGTAAGTGTCCAGCTGTTTGTTAGATAGTTTTTTCCGTTTCATAGTGACGAAGCAAGTTGCTTATAAGAAAAACATCCATCGATTTCTGCTAGGCACTTATAACTGAAATATGTAGAAAGGAAAAGTTTTAAGGGTGATTATTTCCCTAGGTACTGTTAGGTCTATTCCAGGACGTAAACTATTTACATATATACAGAGTGCCCCACGGATATGCCACATGGAGGGAAAGTACCTTGAATATTGTAGATGGAACATTTTACTGAAAGAAGACATTATTTGAATTCAAAAAACAATTAAAACTGCTTTCATAACAGTAGAATAGAATCGAATAGAAAACTCTTTATTGTACACCAGAAACAAAAATAAACACAGTACAGAAGAATTACAATAGGTAAACAAGCGTAGTACAATGGGCGGCCTTATCGCTGAAAGCGATTTCTTCCAGACAGCGATCTCTTCTTTTTTTTTTTCTTTCAGTTTTCTTTCTTTCCTTTGGATGGGCAATAAAAAACATTTTTCGATAGTAGAGTGGGTGGCGTACTTACAGTATTTAATAAACACAGTCATCATCATCATCATCGTCAACCCATAACGTCCCACTGCTGAGCTCGGGTCTCCCCTCACTTTCGTGAGGAGGGTTAGGCCACAATCCACCACGGGGGCCAGATCCGGATTGGTGGATCACCTACCTACCTCCGAAATAATTCTCGGGTAGGTATGTGGGTTTCCTCACGATGTTTTCCTTCACCGAAAAGCGAGTGATAATTATGTACATATGTTTTACAGAAACACATTGGTACGTGCCTGCACTGGGATTTGAACTCACGACCTTCAGATTGGAAGGCGGACGTTCCCCCACTAGGCTACCACCGCTTAAACACACAATAAACACAGTACCTGGGTAAATAATAAATAATATACTTATATATGTATATACTTTACGTACTTTACTATAGAACATAAGATATTTTTAATCCGTAAAATGTAATGGCTTCTGTGAGTTAATATAATAGCAAACGTGGGTGAGATCGCAGGGCGTAGATAGTTCCAAGATATAAGCTTAGCTTGTTATAAGCCTCTTATAACTTGCCGGATCGTATTGTAGTCTGTTTGAAATCGAGACGACGGAAGTAGATGGTGGCAATATAAAGTGGAACTTAGGTACTGGCTCCAGAAACTTCTTCAATTCAATCGTGTTATTCGAAGAATCTTTCTGCAACTGCACAAGAGAAGGGGTTCTGTTTAAAGGCTTATAAAGTTGATTCGTATGTATGTTTAAATAAATTTACAAAATTAATTTAAAGTTCTATCATTGTGTCATGTTTTAACTCATCATGCAATTCATATCTTCAAGTTCTTAATTATGTAACTTGAGTAAAGGCATAGGAATTAATACTCAATTTTAATTAACTAAAATTAAATAATTAATTAATTAATAAAAAAATAGATATTTAATAATAAAATAATTAATTAGTTTAATTATCAATTGCTGCAACGTGCAATTTTTGTAAAAGCATGTTTCTACGTAACCATACTATGATTTAATATCTAATAAATTACCAATAAATCCTATAGATTGCATAGAAAGACACTGACCTGTAGAATTTTATAAACGTTGATCCCTTGAATTACTAATGTAATATAATAAGCAATAATAAGCTAAGCTATAATAATATCGTAGACGTTGACTACGAAAGTCAACCTGCTGTCACGTAGACCTACGGTTACGCGCTTGGCTAGTTCGTAGCACGTCGTAGCCAAGCCTTTTTAAGCGTAGAGCGTTAATTAACGAGGAAATATTTTCACAAATACGTTACATGGGTTCTGCTGACGTGATATTTTCTTTCATAAAATATATTTTAGGTCGTAGAATAAATATTATGTAACATGAGTTACGGTTACGACCATTAACTTTCGCAGGAGTTATTTTGTTTGGGAATTTTCTATATTTTCATAATTCACGCACGAGATTTCTATTTGTGGATTATATAAAATTATTATCAGCTGACTTTTTGTTAATACCAGCCTGGAATATATCGAACTAAGTACTTACCATACCAATTGTCTAGTAGTAGTTTTCTTTGTTGATATATTCATTATTGTATTGTAAAAAGAAAAAAAGAAATATTTACAGTAATTTCCATTGGAAAAGAATATACAAAGGCGAGTTGAACCCTATAAAGAGCTTTGTACCAGCAAACCCTTGAGAAAAGAGAGCATTCAGTCGAATATGCATATGTGCAGTGCAGTGCCGCGCAGGATTATGCAATGCAGTATTCTGGGTGGTGCTGTGACTGTTATGGGCGGGCGGAGCGCTTACCACCCGGTGAACGACTAGTCGAAACGTGCTCGTTTTTGTGTGCGGTTGTCAAAAAAATGATTTCTTTCTTTCTTTATGTGGCTGTGAAGTTTCAATAAATAATCTGCCTATCTAGGCATATCGACTGCCTAAATGATATTAAAAATTTATCATCACACTTTGAATAAAAATCTAGATATCACATTTCCTAAACTATACCCAATTTGGTCGGCTTATTAAGTTGTATCCTAAAACGTTTCCACGTTGAAAATCCCAATTTATTAGGAAAACGTGGTAGGGATGGCAGCACCTGGCCCTAGGCTCGTTAGGTAGGTAAATAGAAAACGTTCGGATGCAAACTTTACGTCATAACTTACGTATTTTGTATGATTTCGTGTTCCACCCGACAGACACGATTGCGTTTGGCACACCTCGGGAATTATATTGCGTTTGGAAAAACGAGAAAATATTTCACCCTCGGAGAGTTCACCTACAGTATCTTGGGCACTAAGGCCAGGTAAATGTTTTATTACTGGTATCCAAATTTGAATGCAGAAATGTTCACGTAACTATTTAATAAAGTCTTAGACCATTTGATTAATTTGGTAATAGATTTTTCTACCTATTTATTTATTTTATTTAATTGATGCACAAAACAAATTACAATCGTTGTAACTTATGAGTTAATTAAAGTAGTTTAAATCTGGATTGTAACTCAAAATATGTACATACAACAAAATATTAACATATCGAGCGTACAGCACAAAGTACTAAACTAAATACGATATGAGAAAAAAAGACTTCGCAGAAGACATATAGTAGTATTAGTATGGTATAGTGCATAGTATTCAATACTTTGGTGTGTGTATTTTTCTCATGTTTCGAATGTACACACACTTTTTAATGCGTTACAGACTAGTGCATGAACAGTTGGTTGGTTGATTGTCAGTAGGTTGGTTGATTGTTTGGTCGGTTGATGGATTGATTGGTCGGTTGATGGATTGATTGGTCGGTTGGTTTATTCAAAAGATCAGCAGCGATATTTACACACGAATAAACCACTTTAATAGTGCCAGGGAGTCATTTAGATTTCCTTATTTTCCTTCATTCATATTTGAATGGTTATTTTCAAGATTTAGGTACCTCGAACAAAACAAACAATTTTTATGATTCTGAAGTGCATTAATATGAAACGAAATGGAATTTATCTAGATACCTATATCGGGTAATTATAATTTAGCCTCGACAGGCGTGGTGAACAATACAGGCCAGTCTTCAAGGAGTTATGAAAGTATCACGAGACAAGAAGTCCGCTGTCTTGTTAACAAAGTATACTTGGAAGTAAAGGAGAGTCCGAATAATAATTACTTTTTATATAGAAATAAGGGGTCATCCATAAAGTATATCACACAAATTTTATGTTTTTTGACCCCTCCTCCGTCCTAGTCACACTTTATCTCATGTTCTGGATTCATCATATGTGACGTCACACTAGAGAGAGGGGGTCTCACATTTTGTTTTATTTGACTTGTAAGTCGTTCACCTAATGGTAAGCGCTACGCCGGCCCATAACAGTTACAGTGCCACCCAGAACTTTGCATTGCATAATCTGGCATGGCACTGCACTGCGCTCGTAGCTCTGAGACACCAGCTCTCAAAGTCTCATATGAAACAGTGCCCTTCAAACCGGAACACAGTAATGTTTGCACACTACTGTTTGGCGGATGAATATCTGGCAAAGGTTGGACGTGAGTTACTGTGACGTCATCCAAGTCCCAGGTGTAAGATCCGTCTCGTGACTTGTACTCCCTTGACAACTTCGATTCATCGATCCTATAACATTTCCGTGCCAGAAACCATAATATGTTATGCTTGACATGGTTTCATTTCGCTCGAATAGCAAACTTCTGTTGGCTACCGCATTCTATAGACCGGAAACGGTTAAGTAGTTCATTATTGTAATGAAAAGGGACGACTACCCAATGTATTTTAGAACTCACATCTGCAAGGACAATATTTAGATGTACAATAACTCTTAACTCCACTAGGGACACTTTTTAGGGCACTGTTTCCAGCGAAATTATTGGGCATATGAGACTTTAGAGCCGATGTCACAGGGTGACGAGCGCATTGCAGTGCCGCGCAGCATTATGCAATGCATAGTTCTGAGTGGCACTGGAACTTTTATGGGCAGGCGTAGCGCTTACCATCAGGTGAACGACTTGCTTGTCTCATCACTCAGTCAAATAAAAAAATAAAAATAACTTAGATGGTAATTTAAATTGTTTCAGAAATGGAAATCGTGTCAGAGGGAAAAAACTTTCGATTGGTTACTGAAGACGAGCTCCCGGCTGTTGCCGATATCTTGGTGCAGTATATGCCTGAATCTCTAAAGGTAATATTACATAAATACCTAGAATTATATAAAGAACCAACAAAGAAACAGAGTTGGTTGAGTGAGTAATGGTTCTGTTTGGGAAGCTACGAACTTCCAATGGTAACAGCTCGAAAGTTATATAGATTTTGAACTACGATTTATTACACAACAAACTGATCGTCGGCTTATAAATTTTCCAACGCTTCGTCAGATACAGAGTCATTCAAGTTGATAAATAGGTAAAGCTGGAAAATAGCGACGAAAACTCGACCAAAGTCAATGCCTACAGAAAAAACTAATGCAACTCTATGCAACAGAAAAAAAACAACAATATGCAATATGTATATATATGTTTAAGTATGTGTGTGTATAGTATATATGTATAATATGTAAGTATACGAGTATATACGTTTTGTTGCAATAGAAATTAAAACTCCTGTACAAATTATCCCATCAGTTGATCAATTACCATTTAGATTACGATAGTAAGTAATTAATCAGATGGTAACAAATCACTTTTGCCCACCTATTCTCATTAGTGCGGATTTTGGTCAGAATCAGCAAAGGCCACCCTTATCAATAAATCAACCTAAATAATAGATATTTCAGTTTGTTTGACTGCTGTGTAATGAGACGCAATTTCAAGGTATTTGGAATGATTATTAAGGTTGAAACATGTGTGTATAAAGTCATAAAAATAGATTATAATTATAATTGGCTTCTGAATAACAATAGTAAAATTTTATAATATAAAAAAAAATTATATAGCCATATAAGTCAGTTATACAAATAATGAACAGGATGTACTCTATATGCGTACTATGAATGAGAAAACGGTAACTAATTGGAAATGAAATGCTAAGATAAATTATTAATTTTTAATTATAATTTTAATAATGTATATTTTCCGTTTCCAGTTCCATCAGACGATTCAAACATATCTAAACAACAAGGTGTGGAACTTCCATTTTTATGTAGCGAAGAATTGGCCGGAAGATCCGATTTGTCTCCATTTCCCTGGCTGCACTAGTACGGTAAGTTACGACTTCCGGCACAGCAACCCATCAGCGCGGCAGCGCCTGAAAAAATATAAACACGAAGTGCTTCAGGAAATGAAAGAGGGGAAAAAGCTTCGTCATTTGGCGGCCCATTGTCATGAAATGCGACTAATTTTATGTTTGTAACCAACGTTAATCATTATTTTACTAAACTATTTGATCTATGTCAATTAAATAAATACTGATCAAAATGTCCAACAGGGAAACAATCGACTAAGAGAAACGGGAACGTTAAGCTTGCCTCAAAATAAGAAGGTAAATTATAAAATGAGGTTCATACATTAAATTGTTGTGGGAGGCCTCTTCTGCAAGAGACCACCAAGGGAAGTACCACACCTTTGCTAGATATTCATCCGCCAAGCAGTAGTGTGCAAACATAACTGTGTTCGAGTTTGAAGGGCACTGTTTCCAGCGAAATTACTGGGCATATGAGACTTTAGAACCTTTGTCTTAGGGTGACGAGCGCAGTGTAGTCCGCGCAAGATAATGCAATGCAAAATTCTTGGTAGCACTGTTCTGTTATAAGCAGGCAGAGCGCTTACCATCAGGCGACTTACTCGATCCGTTGCTCAGAATAAAAATGGAGGTATACTTACCTAAGTGGAGTTGAGACTGACTGCTAAAAAGAACATACAGTCGAAAACTCCTCCTTTTTTTAAATTGGTGAAAAAGAAGGCCGCAGTCGACCACAAAATTATAAAAACTCCGCAGACTGTCGGCGTTCGTTGCTACGCATGAGTCCCTTGAGTATTCTTATGAGAAATAATAAAAATAGTCCAGTGCGAACCTGCCTGCGCGACCACGGTAACAGCAGATTATTTTTATTTTTAGTCAAGGATAAGTCACATTTATAGAGGTTTTCTAAGCTATAAGGTTGCATAATTAAGCCCGACGCAAAAGCCACGTGTTTTATAAGTTTGACGTGTCTTTAAATTTGCATAATTATAATTTGTAAGTCCTTAAACAGGTTTAATTTTAAGGCGGATAATATATAAAATAGGTCCGAATGTTTCCCCATAACATCTTTACCTCGTAAACCGACACTTCGTTATAAAACGTATAATGATGACGCCGCGCTTACTTTATCTAGATCTTTTTTCAAGTGTTCTTGAAAGAGTCGTCGTCGCTTGCAAGAAATTTGTATTTCTAGCTTTTTCATTTAGACGTTTGGCTTTATTTATTTATGCCTTTTGGACTGGTAAAGAATTTGGGTACAAATTAATTTAGGGGAGCGGTCGGTAGTAATCCAGACGCTACTCTAGCATTTAGCGGAAGCAACTCGATATTTGACTTCTGCCGTCTGTAATACAGTTTTATACTTATTAACAACAAAGCAACAAACAACAACAACAACTTTTAACAACAAAAAAAAAAACAATACGTCAACGCGCATCACATACGTAGATTCTGACCTCTAACCAAGACTCCTTGTATCTAAAGAATCTGGAACTGCGGGGATTATGCTCCCACCAACACCCAGAGTCAAACCAGATACCTGTTGTAATATTTCCCTAGTGCGGGAGTCGATCCCGCAACCTCACACTTCGCAGTCAGCTCATCATCAACTTACACCACGGAAGCTGTTCACGCCAATATTCATCCATTTGTTTCCATCGCATTCAATTGTTTCACTTTCGATATTACACCTATTCTTCCAGCCAAACAGCGATACATACGAGAGTGTCACAGTTTTCTGTCCATCTGCGCGGGCTGAGCTGGTCGACCTGCTGACATCCGAGGACAAGCTCCTCGACCTGACGCAACCATTGTACCTGAACTTCACGCATGAGGCCATCGTCAACCGATTCGAGAGGCGCTATGAGGCGCACGATAAGATCACAGGGGATGTCTACGTGTGTGAGAATCCACCGAAGGAGGTGGATACCGAAGGGTAAGTGAGCTCAGGCAGCTTGAAAATCTAAAGAACCTTCTTGGCCTTAAAAAAACAGCCATTTCAGCGCTGAGTGGTCACTGGTCACAAATATAGTAGTCAAAAACAAGGAAAACATCGCGAGCAAACCCATATTTCCCGAGAATTATTTCAGAGATGATCATCCAATCTGAACCGTAGCCCCGTGGTGGATTACGCCTAATACTCCTCACGGTAGTGAGGAGAGACCCTTAATCAGCAGTGGGCGGAAATCTATATATATAAAAATGTTATGTTGGTTTGTGTACGCTTCAAAAACTCAAAAAGTTCTGCACCGATCGAGCTGAAATTTTAGCATGACATATAATCCGCATCAAGGATTGTTTTTATCTATTTATTTTCATCAGTGACATATCAGCGAACGTGCGAATGTGCCACAGCGAAGCGTGGCAGGGTACAGCTAGTGAGTTTATAATGATCTTGATAAGTGCGAAGTAAGATTTAGGAATTTTCTCACAGCTTATTAGTCTGTGAGCCTCATAAATGATTGACGTATAAAAAAAATCTTCTAATTCCATTATTGAACATGCCTAATGTTTCGCGTTTGTCCACAGACTGCCATCGGACGTGGAGTTAGTTCGTCTACAGCCGGAGCACATGAAGGCCGTATACGACCTGTACCCGGCGAGCGACATCGAGTGCCGCGAGGTGTTCGAGAAGCTGGTGGCGGAACTGCCTGCCTACGGCATCTTCGTGGAAGGCGAGCTCGCCGCCTGGATGGTGCAGTCCTACTACGGCGCTATGTTCTCCATGCAGACGCGCCCTGAGTTCCGCAGGAAGGGTTACGGGATATACCTGGCTCGCAGGCTGACTAATGAAGTCGCCGCACGAGGCTACAAGCCCTTCGTCGTCATCCGACCCGAGAACGACGCGTCCCGCTCCCTCTACTGCAAGCTCGGCTTCGAGAAACGTTTCCGAACGGTCCGCGCCGTCCTCCGCCCCCGCTAAATCGAACGTTAATCACTAGCAGATTTTATTTTTTTAAGACTTTTGAAATATTAGCTTGCGGTCTTTGATCGCTTAGAGAATTCTAGTAGTAGCTTTAAGATTGGGGCGGCTAATGCTCTCGGTCTGAGCGGACGGTAGCGCCTCCGCGACATTTTTCCGCTGTTTTTAAATCTCTTTATAGTCTATTTCGAGTCTACAATGAATGGCTTTGTTGTTAAACGTTTCTCAATACGTTTTGACAATTGTTGATTCATAGCTGATGCCGGATTCATCGCTTCTGGATCGGATGCGAGAGCGCTAGCCGTTGCCGCGCTCTCCAGCGCCTACCTAGTTACAGATTTCAATGATTATAGCGATTTATAAACTTTTGGAGCCCTGTCACTGTTAATTATTCTACCTCGTTCCAAAACGTTTGCTGTAGAATGGATTAAATCATAGCAACTTGGAATTATGACAGGGTTCTATTTCACTCGGCGAGTCATTTAGGCGAACGCTTCGAATCACTCGTTGATCGAGCGGGATCATATTTTGTCCCGTGGTCATGATTACAAAATAATTTTGGGACCCTATAATAATTTGTGTGATAAACTGTAAACAATTCTTTAATCCTATTAACCTGTTAAAATGTATAAAAAAATGGATGAGAGAAAATGATTACCGCCAGTTCACTGCAGCTTGCACGAATTTTAATTCGTACACTAGACATTTTTTGACAACGCAAAAATATTTTTATGACAATTCTAATTATTATGTGTAAAAATATGAATGATTTTGTAACTTGACATCCAATTTTATTATTTATTAAGTTATATAACTAATTGCTATATTAGTCAACTGAAAACTAGCCATAGATATATTGAATATCTAATTATTTTGTGTAAACAAAATACCCAAAGTTACTCCTGATTTGAAATCCGTCAAAGGATAAAAATATGCAGATAGGCCAGATTCTATGTCTAGTTTTCAGATTAGGTAGGCATAGATTTTTCATAACCAGCCCAGTTTTATACAAGAATAGATTGTTGGCAATTATAGAAAGACAATTTGATACGAAAACGTAGATAGGTAGGTATTTTAATACGGAAAGGAATGTAACTATATTTTACATCCGATATCGATGTTTATAATGTAAAAGTTTGCTACTATTATATTCGTAGAAGTTTTTGTTTTATTATTATTGTCGATATAAATACTTGATTTTATCAGAGATATTAATGTGTGATAATGTATTTAATTACTTTTAATGAAATCTTGGCTGATTTGAAACATTTTGTCTTCCTACAGACATACATAAACTTTTAAAATAGTTTTAAGAAAAAATAATATGTTTCAGGTTTACGAATGAATACATTTCGATTATATAAGCTTAATTCTGATAATTTAAGCTTCTCCAATGAATATTATTTAATTTAAGTAATAGTATCAATAGCTACTTAACTAGCTATATTACCTACTGTTTTATTTTTCCATACTCAGATATTGCTCAAGTGTAATGCTTCCATGATTATTAATTGAAAAAGAAGCCAAATTTTATGATTATTCGAATTGGTAGTAATGAATAATTGTGTTGATTGTATGTCTGCATTAAATTTCAATTGGGATATTAAAAAAAATATCCAAAAATAGAAACCCAGTAATGGTTATCATCTAACATCTTCATAATTCTAGAGGGTGCATTATTTTGGAGATTCCTATTCGGTAATAAAAAAATAAGGACTCCTTAAAATTTAAAATATCTACAATCATAAATATCTGTTTATAATGGTGCAAATACCTCCTGTGATACTGCACATTGCTTAGGTACTCCGAACTCATTCATGAAGTCATGCTAAACTCGCTAAAGCTTACCTACTAAAAGTAGGAACATAGGTACATTGTCGAGTAGGTCAACTTTCTTCAGATTCCTAATTGTAAGAACATTTTGCTGTAACACATTCCTCTGTCTAATCACATTTACAAAAAGGACACTATGCCGTCCTCAACTTCAGAATGTTGTAACTTGGAAGTGAAATTAGGTATGTTTTACCTACAGGAATGAGAGAGTAGTGTCCTTTATGTGCCGTTAACCAGTTTATCACTTAACTGCCTTGCAAAGGTATTGAGAAAACAATAAAATGAACGAACGTATTAAAGTGTATTTAATTTATTTACATCCCAGATAGTTTCCTTCGTGTTTCCTAGTTTCCTTTCTCGGGCAGATTACGTCCGTCGAATAGGTATGCTTTATTTTTAATTAGCTTTTGCCCGCGACTTCTGTTGCACGGTGTAGTTTATTGCAATATATGTTAAAGTAGGTATCGTATGTTCCTATATTCTTATGACCATCTTGCTCCGCCTCGTTTGAGGACTGCTCACGGGGCCGCTTTAGAGGGTTCGAGTCCCGCACATCCTACTCCTCCGTCACCCCCGCGGGCGGTGGAGAAAACAGAGCAAAGGCATTGCCGCCCTTAAAAAACGTGCTAGTAGTGTGTTTTTGTCACTATTATTTTATTAGTAGTTAGTACTTAGTTATAAGCGGTGGTAGCCTAGTGGGAGAACGTCCGCATTCCAAGCAGAAGGTCGTGAGTTCAAATCCCAGTGCAGGCACGTACCAATGTGTTTCTTGTAAAACATATGTACGTAATTATCACTCGCTTTTCGGTGAAGGAAAACATCATGACGAAACCCACATACCTACCCGAGAATTATTTCGGTGGTAGGTATGTGTTCCACCAATCCAGACTGGGCCCCCGTGGTGGATTATGGCCTAATCCTCCTCACAAAAGTGAGGGGAGACCCGTGCCCAGCAGTGGGACGTTATGGGTTATTGATGATGACTTAGTTAGAAAGCGATATATCTTTACGAAACATACCTACCTACAAATTTAAATCTACGTACTTACTTTACTTATATAATTAATCAATAATTCAATACAAAAAGAATTATTCAATTCGAACCAGTAGTTCCTGAGATCCTAGTGTTCAAACAAACAAACAAACTCTTCAGCTTTATATTATATTAGTATTGTTTGTTTTATTAGTTTTTTTTTTTTTTTATATTGTGTTAGCAGTGGGAGGCCTCTTCTACAAGAGACCGCCTGGAGGTACCACACCTTTGCTAGATATTCATCCGCCAAGCAGTAGTGTGCAAACGTTACTGTGTTCCGGTTTGAAGGGCATTGTTTCCATTAAAATTACTAGGCATATGAGACTTTAGAGCCGATGTCTCAGGGTGACGAGCGCAGTGCAGTACCGCGCAGGATTATGCAATGCAGTGTTCTGGGTGGTGCTGTGACTGATATGTGCAGGCGTAGTGCTTACCATCAGGTGAACGACTTAATCGTCACGTCAATCAGTAAAATAAAAAAAAAAGGTAGTTGACTGCTACACTGAAAACACACACGTTTGTGTTTTATAATGTTACGGCAAACGAAAACACGGCTGGCGTGCGAACCCGCACTGCTGTATTGACAATTTTATCACAAGAGTTGTGTGCGCCCGCACGGCTGATAGAGTTTAGTTAGGACGCAACGCCTATGCTAGTAAACACACACGTTGCGTGAATATTCGCAAAAGTGCCCAGAAAATAAAGCGTTTCAGCAGTCAACATGTTAAAATCTAATTAAGATCGGCAATATACGTCCATTTTTTTCATCCAATAGGCTAAACCGACTACTGGAAGGCCTTTGGTTACGCCGTTATATGTTCACACTAATTGAGGGAAGCGCGCCATCTCTGGGTGGAATGTGCCGAACCGCTGGGCTGGCTGAGACGTCATCCGAACGGTGACAGCCTGCACACGCGGCGACCACGTCTCGCTCTCGAAGAGAACGATTTCCTGTGCCGTCGACCAACCACGGCCAGTTACGCACCGCATCCTCCACTGGAAGGTTCGGGACCGACCTCTGCCCGACCTTCAACCGCCGCGCTTACTATTGTGTTGTGATCATCCTTTGCCAACCGTCACTTTGACCGTAACTGTCGACGCACCCGCTAGTGGAGCAGTGCTGAACGCCTGAAGGAGGACGAGGAAGCTGGCTTAGTGGTAAGTGCATTTCGCCTGTTGGCTGCCTTTCCTCTTTTAGTGTGAACACGGCGCTCCTCCCTATTTAATTGCCCAAAATTCATTACGCATTTTTTCCGCCCCGCATTCGCTCAAAATTGAATAACTCCCGCATCACCATAAATTTGGTCCTTCGAGCCGGATATAACCAGCTCCTATTGCTATCGATGGAATCTGTTATTTAATTTTGTCGTAATTAATCTATAATTTACTTGCCTACCTACCCCCTTAGAAATTTGTTCGCATTTAATACTCGTTTACGTAGATTAATTAATAACCCGCTCTGCCTACGTAATCGTTTATGCTACATACTTACATATTTTGCAATATCATCATATATTATATCATATCTACACTATTTATTTATTGTATCGCCCGTAATTCGCTACAAATTCCATTGCGTAATACTTGTTCAGTACTACCTACTTGGCTGGTGTTTGAATTGAACGGCTGTTATTTTAGTTACCCGCTTATTTCACTGCTAAAATGGCTTTAGAAGCTAAATGTAAGCTGATAATTGCTAAGAAAGAAGCAGTATTCTCATTTATTAATAACTTATATAGCTCCGCAAAGAGAATAACTCAGTCGGAAGTCGAAACTAGGAGGAACCAGGAATTTCTAGCAGCGTCTTCTAACATTGAAAATTTGTATAAAAACTTCAACGAATTGTGTGACCAGCACAACACTTTGTTGTTGGAAGCCAATCCTGAATGTGAATTAAATTTTAGTAACTGGAGTGCATTTGAGACTTTATTTTCGTTCATACAAAACACTCGTAAAAACCTGCTGGAAATTCGTAGTTCAAAATCTGTTGATGACAACAGGTCCGCAACGGAACTCCATTATTGTCGTTTGCCGCCTTTGGATCTTGTTGGGTTTTCTGGACAACAGGAATCGTGGCCACTTTTTTACCAGAGTTTCAAAACGAACGTTCACGACAACAAGAAACTAACTGACGCGCAACGAGTTCAATATTTAGTAGGTAAATTAAGTGGAAGCGCTTTGAATATTTTCGCAGGTATTTTACCTAACGAATCGAATTATGCTACGATATGGGATTCTTTAGTGCAAAAGTACCAAGATAAGAGACTTCTGGGATCGATGTATTTAAATAATATTCTCGATTTAAAAACTACCTCCGATTCGCCCGCTCAACTAAATAATTTTATTGAACGATTTAATTCTTCAATGTCCGCTCTAAAACAGTTAGAAATTAGTGATTTAAATGATTTTATATTTACCCACTTAGCATTAAAAAAGTTAGATTCGCAATTAGTGCAAACTTTCGAATTATCTGTTCGTGATAAAGACCTGCCTTCAAGTTGTGACCTTGTGAACTTTGTTAGACATCACGTAAAAATTGCGGAACGAACTAACGCCATTAGACAACACACTTACACTGCGCAGGGATCCAGTTCTCAACCTCGCTCGCGAAATGTAACTCAAAAGGTTTCGCATGCTTTTGCGGTAGCGGAATGCAGTAACTCCACTTGTGCTTTCTGTAAAACCACGCATCACATTCATTTATACGAATGCACCGCATTTAAAAAACTACCTGTGAACGAACGTTTCAAATACATAAAAGACAACAAATTATGTATTAATTGTTTTAGTGCAAAACATAATACGCTTAACTGTGGCTCGCATAATACTTGTAAGCAGTGTCATAAAAAACACCATTCGCTGCTACACTTCGAAAACTATGATCCAAACTCATCAAAATCGCAGTCTGTAGGCTTTCGTGATAACAGTTCAGTCGGCGCGAACGCGGCTACATCCGGCCGCGGCGACACGGCCGGCCGCTCGGCGGACTCGCATTCCTCAGTCTGCATGCATAGTGGGACTCACGTACATACAGCGTCCGCATCGCGCGTTTCTAACGCTGCGGTTAACACACTTACTTCGCCTTCACACAACATTTCTTCTCCGTTAGATAATAACATTGTTTTGCCTACTGCTCAAGTACTCGTTCCGAATCACGGGAAAGGCACTTTAATACGTTGCCTAGTGGATAGTGCTTCACAACATAATATTATTACGCTTGCATGTTGCAATAAATTAAACTTAGACATACAACCGCTTGTAAACTCCTCGTTAAAATCAGTAGGGTCAATTTCGTCACCTATTAAGGGTCACGTTACACTGGAAATTGAGTCACTAGTTTCTGACGCTCACTATAAGTTAAACCTTTTAGTAGTCAACCACATAACTGATTTCTTGCCTACACGTACGGTACCCGCGTCGGTGATGGAGTACTTCAAGGAGTTACCACTCGCTGATGAAACTTGGAACATTCCTGGGGATATCAGTGTGATATTAGGCACCCAGATGTTCGCATTTATAATGCTCGGAGGTAAAGTAATACCGCCCGCGCCGCCGCCGCTCGCTCGCTCTGACTTTTCGGATACCGCTCGCTCCGCTCCTTACGCTCTTGAAACAACGCTTGGCTACATTGTCATGGGGGAAGTACCTATTGCCAACCCTGAAGGTGTAGTTTGGTCCTTCGGTCCTTTAGTTTATGAACTTAACAAAAACCTAGTAAAATTCTGGGAACTTGAAGAGCTACCTTCGTCAACAATTGAGAAGCCGGAAAGTCAGGACTGTGAACAGTTGTTCAAGTCGACTGTCACTAGGGGTCCTTGCGGCCGCTATACTGTCTCGCTGCCTTTTAAAGGCGATCCTAACCTACTAGGTGAATCCTTCACACATGCACAACGCCGTCTAACCGCATTGGAGCTCAAATTTAAGGCGCATACTGCATTGCGTCAAGCGTATAATGACGTCATAACGGACTACATGAAAAAGGGTTACTTATCGGAGATACCTTACTCTGCCGCCGCTATCGCTGAAGGCTACTTCATACCTCACCACGCCGTGATTCGTCCAGATAAATCGAGTACGAAGGTGCGCATCGTTCTTAATGCGTCGGCGCCGACGGACACAAAGCTGTCGCTTAACGAACTCTTACATACGGGGCTTAACCTTCAGGCAGATCTGTTCGCACTTCTTCTGAGGTTCCGATACTTCAAAGTTGCTATTACCGCGGATGTGCAACAGATGTATCTGCGAATCTTGTTGTCTGAGTCTGATCGTAAATATCTTGAGCTCGCCACCCGGGTTTCTACCTGGAAAAGGCTGCTACGCATTGTGGTATACGTCCTACGCTTTGCAAAGAAGTTGCCGCGTTTACCTTCGGCTATTGAAGCTTCGGAAATGGAGGCTACTGAAACCATACTGCTTCGTGACTTACAACGCAAACATTTCACTGACGAACTTAAAACCATACCGAGAGGGAGTCCACCCGCTCCTAGTTTACGGAAACTAGACCCGTTCGTGGACGCTAGCAGCGGATTACTACGCGTTGGGGGCAGATTAAAGAGTGCGGACATACCATATCAAAGCCGCCACCCGATATTACTTCCCCGACGTGATCACGTAGTTAACTTGATAATTGACGATTGTCATCGCTGCAATTTCCATACCGGCTCGCACCTTCTCATGTCTTTACTAAGACAACGGTATTGGATTATTTCGGCTCGGAATATAATTCGACAACGCATACGCCAGTGCAACTTCTGTTTCAAGGTTGCTCCCTGCCACCCTACGCCTATGATGGCAAATCTCCCTCCCGCTCGAGTTCAGGAAGCCAAGGCCTTCACACACACGGGAGTAGATTACGCTGGACCTATAAACATAACTCTTACGCGCCGACGTGGAGTAAGAAGCCAGAAGGCTTACATTTGCCTTTTCGTGTGTTTGACTACCAAAGCTATTCATATTGAAATCGCCTCAGACCTCAGTGCAGAAACCTTCTTAGACGCTCTCAAACGATTTTTGGCAAGAAGAGGCCCGATTTCTTTCCTGTACTCGGATAACGGTACCAACTTCATTGCAGCCAAACGCCATTTGGAGGAACTACATAATTTTCTGGCTGCTAAGGATACTTGTACCGCATTTAGGAACGAATTAAACAACCGGAAAATCACATGGCGAAACATTCCCGCTCGCGCGCCTCACTTTGGAGGCATTTGGGAAAGTCAAATTAAAAGCGTGAAAGCTCACTTATTCCGCGCAATAGGAACCCAACTGCTTTGCTATGAGGAACTACTGACAGTTCTTACGCAAATCGAATGCCTTTTAAACAGTCGCCCATTGTGCTTGCTGTCCGACCAGCCGCACGCTATTCTAACCCCCGCTCATTTTTTAAATACCACACCGTTACAATCGTTGCCCGCGCTCGAAATTAATGAATCAATGTCTCTCGGTAACAGAAAGAAACTCTTAGATCACTTGGTACAAAGCTACTGGAAAAGATGGCATGTAGAATACCTACACACTCTGCAACTAAGACAAAAATGGAATTCCCCTGCGGCATCAATCCAACCCGGTACACTAGTTCTTATCAGCCAAGATAACACTCCGCCGCTCCGCTGGCCGACGGGCACTATTGAGCAAGTATACCCGGGCAAAGACGGTGTAACGCGCGTCGCTTTAGTACGCACCACTGCTGGAACATTTAAGCGTCCAGTAGTGAAGTTATGCCCTCTTCCCTCGCAATAACTTACACTATCTCCGCATTATCTTTAGTAAAATAAACAAACCGCATCTTTATTATTGTAACTTATTTAATTAATTCTACACACACTTTATATTACCCGCATCTTTATACACTAACCCACCTAGGCAACCCTCAATCCGCTTCAACCTCTTATAGGTCTCCCCCTCCCCCTCTCTCTTCTCTTTTGGAAATCCTTAGGATTCCCAAAGCCGGGGAGAAAATGGTTACGCCGTTATATGTTCACACTAATTGAGGGAAGCGCGCCATCTCTGGGTGGAATGTGCCGAACCGCTGGGCTGGCTGAGACGTCATCCGAACGGTGACAGCCTGCACACGCGGCGACCACGTCTCGCTCTCGAAGAGAACGATTTCCTGTGCCGTCGACCAACCACGGCCAGTTACGCACCGCATCCTCCACTGGAAGGTTCGGGACCGACCTCTGCCCGACCTTCAACCGCCGCGCTTACTATTGTGTTGTGATCATCCTTTGCCAACCGTCACTTTGACCGTAACTGTCGACGCACCCGCTAGTGGAGCAGTGCTGAACGCCTGAAGGAGGACGAGGAAGCTGGCTTAGTGGTAAGTGCATTTCGCCTGTTGGCTGCCTTTCCTCTTTTAGTGTGAACACGGCGCTCCTCCCTATTTAATTGCCCAAAATTCATTACGCATTTTTTCCGCCCCGCATTCGCTCAAAATTGAATAACTCCCGCATCACCAGCCTTCTTTACATACATTTGTTTATACGATAGCGGATGGAGCCTTTACACTATAAATAATATTACGCGAGACTCGACCAATAAATAACATGACGCTAATGGTGCTATTGACGGTATCGCAATAATCAAAAGTTTTTGAAATCCACAATCCAAACGGCATGGCTTAAATATTAACAGTTCGTACGGTTTTTTACCATAAAATTAATTATTTTTACTTTTTTTTTTTTCAAATTAACTATTTTGTTTTTAATTCAATTATTATTTTTGTATTATAAGATTAGTAATATTTTGATTTCGGGTACTGGTAGCCTTTGTCAACTTGACATGACATTTGACTGACATTGACTTTTGCTTGTTCGACTTTGACATACTTAACTGACAAGTAGGGATGGCGATTCTTTACGAAAAAGATCGATTTTTAAATCGATTCGAATCGTAGTCTAATGAATCGATTCACGAAAAAATCGAGGCCTACAAAATCGATTCTTAAAAAATCGATCTTTTTTTCAAGTTTGCGTTTACAATGTAAATTTGTATCAATTTTACTAAAAACAAGATTAATATTGCAATTAACGATATCTTATCAATAAAATCAGGGAATTAAAAAATAGCTATTATTTTTATGAGCGTATCAAACTATAAGATCAACTATTAAAAAAAAAGTATTTATATACTAACGGCCTTACTAATAAAAAAAAGTTAAACATCTGTGTAACAACTGTATTACTATACAGTGAGTAAGCTATGAATAGGCGTTACACACTCCCTTTATTAATAATCCGTGGGTAAACAATGCATAGTTATCAATTCCTTATAACAAAAACCACTGGCAACTTTCGTCAGAAACGTTCGAAAACATTACGTCATAATATCAGAGTCTTAATATTAGTTCTAAAAACGCTCATAACTTTGATGCATTAGTAGTGAAAAATATAAATTTTATTAAATTAACTATCTTTTTCGTTCTTTAATTACTGTTTTACTTTCACTTAGCCATTTAGTAAGAGTAAAGGATACTAAAAATACAGCCATCTCGCGAGTTTATGAGTAGTTAACTCTTTAACCGGCAGCACTCTTATAATTCAGGCACATTCAACTAAATGCAAATAATTGTATGGTTTATACCAAAACAGAAAAAATCGAATGTCGATTTTCAAGGGTGATATATCGATTCAGTGAATCGATACAGTACTTCATATCGATTTAAAAAATCGATATTTTCTACTCGAAAAATCGATTCTTCGATTAATCGATCTCAGATCGCCATCCCTACTGACAAGTTCTTGACAGATGGAAATAAAAATAAATATGGCGACAACCTACCAATCAACCAACAGTTTTGCATTAAATGTAATGAGTGATTGCACATAAATCAGAGAAATTGTACAATGACGAGTCTAATAAATAAAATTGAATTATTAATCAAGCGGGAGAAGACTACCCCTGAGCGAAAGAAAGGTGAACCACCAAAATCTTCAAGCGAAATCCTTTCGGAACTCTTCGGTGCATTCAACGCGGCTCCGCCAAAAATTGACGAGATTATCACGAAGAAATCTAAGAAAAGCAAGAAAAAGCATAAGAAAGATAAGAAAAAACGCAGCCGTAGCTCAAGCAGCAGTAGTTCCGATGACTCCGATTATTCCCACAAACGTAAAAAGCGGAAAAAAAGTAAGTTAAAAAAGCATAGAAGTCGCTCTCCAGCAAGACGACGCTCGCGGTCACCAAAGATTAAAAAAGACCCTGAACCCGTGTCTGTTAAAAACAAGGTGAACGTGAAAATCGAAGATGTTAAAATTAAAAAAGAGGAAATTAAATTGGAACCAAAGGATGAGCCAAAACCGAGTATCTCCATCAAAACGGAGGACAAAACTGATGGCGCTAAACCAGCTTCTAGTAATAAAGAGGACGCCAGCCTTATTCCCATGCCGGGAACTCCAAAAAGCTTAAACCAGGATCTAGGTGATCTGAGGCAAAAACTAGATAATAAGAAAGCTGAATCTGACACAGTCAAGTCTAATGGAAAAATACAAATTAAGAACTTGAAATTCAGCACTGTTTTCGAAGAAACAGTGAAACGGGCAGAAGAGGAAGCTAGGAAAAAAGCTGAGAAGTATGAAGAGGGAGAATATACAGACTCTTCAAATGAATCGGTAAAAGAAGTTGTTACAAATTCACAATTCCCAAAGACCTCTGATCCCGGAGGTTTGAAGAAAGCAGCTGAAGAATGTAAAGTGTAAGTAATTTTCATCAACATTATGCAATTGAGATATCATTATAGCACTGTTTTTTTTTAACATATTGTTTTCAGCAATTTAGCCTCTTTGTTGTTGTCATGCCAGCCTCATAGAAACTTTTAGGCTCAATCCCACTTAATTATTCGGACACATCGCTCCAAGACTTACTAAAAACAGTGTCTTTGCAATTACCATTCCTTGTCTTAGCCTAGTTATCACTGCAAATTTCAATGTCTTTTGACAATAATTTACTGATAACATAATATGCTGAAAAGACACACAATGATCCATGTTACATTTCCTCAGATCTGAAGAAGAGAAATCTCAAAAGAAAACTATTAAACCTGAATCATCACACAAATCTTCCAAGAGAGACAAGAGTACGAGTAAATCTAAAAGGTTTGTATACTCAGAGATGTGAATTATCTAGCATTAAATAGTTCTTTGTATGGATTTTGACAGATGTTAATACTAAAATTAAGTATATTCTAACAACATTTATTTCATAGATCATCAAGTAGATCACGGCGTTCGAAATCTCGCTCCAATGCCAAGAAACACCGCTCCAGGTCGAAGACACATCGAAGTCGCTCCCGCCACAGGTCATCATCGAGATCACGTCGGAGAACCAGGTCGAGGTCCAGGATGTACCCCCGCCACCATTCGCCTAGGCATCGCGGTAGGAGATCCAGGTATGCTAGAAAAAACCAATAAAATTGCAAAGTGCCGTTTATGAGAAACTAGCAGCGCTGCTCTGTTTCACCCGCTATATCTATTATTCCACAGGAACCGTCAGTTTTTACAGGATAAAAAGTATCCTATGTTATGTTCCAGGACCCAAAGTATCTATCCGATCATCTAGTCCGATGTCTTAATTACTCCTCTCCGTGCATGGTTGTCTGGAAGAGATCGCTCTGAGCGATAAGACCGCCCATTGTGACACTAATTGTAAAATTTGTTTTGTTCTAGTTTTAAGTTTTCTTTGTTCTGTGGTGTTTCAATAAAGAGTTTATCTATCTATCTATCTATCTATCTATATACTAAATTTTATCAAAATCTATTGAGCCATTTAGGCGTGAAGAGAAGACAAACATACTAAAACACAAACTTTTGCGCATTTATAATATAAATGAGATAAATGCTTAATCGAAGAAGATTATAATTATGCTTTATTCTATTTCTTCAGGTCTCCAACTGGAGTTAAGCTAGCAGACAGCGAGAAGAAACGACTTCTAGAGGTGGCTAGACGGAACGCCATTAACATGTTGAAGAATGGCGCCGTCCCGGCAGGCGCAGCCGCTCTCCCACCACACACGAGGAATCAGGTCATGGCTGCTATACAATCTGGAGGTAAATGCTAATGGGTAAACTAGTAAAGAAAGGTCAAAAGTAAAGAAAAAGATGAAGGGAAAATATACAGCTTCTCTTCATCTTTCTGTATACGGACATGCTCAGCCTATAATAAGACTGGCTTTCGAAGATTGCTGCTGGTACACCCTGAGAAAGCTTCCATTGCAATACTTCACTTTCAGTCGAGTTGGAGTTGAGTTACAGTTTGTGACAGCCTTTCATTTCTGCTAGCTATGTGGAAGCAGTAGTACGCTTCCAAGGAAAACAACTAGCTATGTCATAAAGCAATCACTAGAAAGAGGTTTACCAACCAGAGTAAAGACTGAAAGATGGCAGTTAAATGTTGAAGTTTGCACAAATTTTTCATGAACATAACACATGACAACTGCTTAACATTGTTGCAAACATTTCTTCCCACAGGCAAATCAGTGGACGAGCTCACAGATTTCTGCAAGCACCTCTCTAAGAAGGAGGCTCTCGGTGAATTATCCTCTGTCTCATCTCATGACGACAACATGAGCGAGAACGAAGATACACTCGCATTCCATCATCCTTTCTTGGTCAAAGAAAAAGCACCTATCATTATGAATATAAGGGTATGTGTCAAGAATTACTCACTTTTAGATAGACAGATCTATATTGTACAGCAAATAATGAATCAAATATGAGAACCTCTTAAAATGGCGCTATGAATAATAATAAGAATAGTAATATTGATCTATCATGATAGTTTCCATGGTAAACATCTGCGTTTAACAATTGTAAGAACCTATCAATCACAACTTCCGTGCCATCACCAATGGTGGCTTATAAGTATCAGAGATCCCAGTCTAGGAAAACGAAAAATCCATAATGAAACTTGAAATTTAGTCACCTTTACAAGTCAGATCCCTTAAATATATCATTGCCAGATATTCATCCACCAAGCTATAGTTGTATAGTGTGCAAAGATAATAATGTGTCTTCTGTTTTAAACTGTACTGTCTATGGCAAAATTACTGGCCGTATGAGACTTAAGAACCAATCAGTGTGACACTAATGGATGAGACTTGATGGCTACCGGATATAGAGACCGGAAGGCTGAATAATGTTGCCAAATATCTAGTATTGATATAGGATCTCAATGCACACAAGATTTTACAATGCTAGGTGTTCTAGCTAGTTTCTAGTTGTTCTAGGTGTCTGCAACTTTTATATGCAGGCGTGGCACTTACCATTAGTTATTTTATCATATAAGAAAACAAACATCTAAATTCGTATTATTTGCAAAGGGAGGCGCCCCACTGCCCATAAAGTCTACTTTACTGCCAGTGGCAAACAAAGAAGAGCTCCGATTGCAGTTCCCGGTATCATCTGGGTCTCAGCACCGAGAGAAAGCATGCGAATGGAAACCTGTCTCACCGTCTAAGAAAGACATGGTAAGTCACATTTATTCTAACTTTGTAAAAATTTAATCTAACTCATCGGAAAGTTTACTTAAATAATATTATCATGGTTAAAATGGATTTGCATTAGATAGATGGTCTTATTGTTTTATAAATAGGTTTGTATTTAACCATTATCTTGCCTAGATGTTAAGACTAGATGACAATGTTATGATTATGCAGTGTACACATTAGTGTATTCATACCTACAAGTATCCACTTCACATATAAATATATAAACTCTGTATAATTTATCATGTATCTATTTTAAAATTTAAATGAAACTTAAAATCAGTTGAATTCTTCTATTTCAGCAACTAGCAAAATTGAACACAAAACTCACAACAGCCACAACAAAAGCAATTGAAGATAGTGATACTACGACCCCCACCTCCACTGTGTAAGTCATTTCTAAACCCTAATATTTTTCGTATCTAATGTAATTACAACCCATATCAACCCACTGCTGAGTGCCGGTCTCAACTCAAACCTAAGAAACAATCTGCGGTCAAGAGGGAGGTAGAGTGAGTGATCACCACGGACATGTGTTTTTATAAGAAACACATAGGTACTTGCCCGCATCGGGATTCACCTTCCATCTCCCTTGGCAAGCGGACATACTGCCACTCGGTCATCACCGCTTTAATAGATCAAACTAACAAAAAAAAATTTGTAATGCAGGTTGGCTCCACTGGCTTTGCCCTCGCCACCGGCCCCTGTGCCACCACCGAGTGCGGCAACTACGCCAGCCTATTTGAGGACCGGAACTCGTAAGTCAACTGATATTACTACAAAGATTCCATTTACATCTTGAACTTCTACCATCAAAAACTTGGTGTTCCTGCTCACAACTAACAGTCAGTTCAGTCCTTTTAACACACACACGGTTTCCGTATAAACGGTACCGTCCAGTTCACTAATAATAACAACTACTAGCAGGAAGGATGTAAGTCTTGTGAAGTCTTAAGCTGGGTCCACATAATTATGTGACCGTGAACGTGTCACGGTTTTTACTACGCTAAATATGGACTAGGGCTTTTTACCGCGCTAGGACATTTTACCGCATACCCCTCAGGATACCTCAGAGCGGATCGCTGCCTTACATTAGGTCTGGACTCCGTGACCGTAACATACGCGTGACAAACACACATCCACGCCTGTGTTTTGTTACGGTCACGATCACCAATGTGGACCCAGCCTTACCTTTAGTTATGATCAAATACATATAATAATTAATATACTTTTGTTCCAGAACTAACATCAGCTCCCCTGGCTCTGACCATTCCCGGACCGCAAGCTTACCCATCTAGTGTTGATTCACCTACTAAAATTGTAAGTAAAAACTTTTCATTATCATCAACCCATAACGTCCCACTGCTGAGCACGGGTCTCCCCTCACCTTCGTGAGGAGGGTTAGACCATAATCCACCACGGCGGCCCGGTCCGGATTGGTGGATAACATACCTACCCCCAAAATAATTCTCGGGTAGGTATGTGGGTGTGTGGGTAGGTAGGGTAGGGTGGGTGTAAAAACTTATATAGAATTTAGTCTACAACTTTATTCTGCCATCTTTATTCCATTATTAGGTGAAATATTCTTCCTTCTCCTATTAAACATGGTAAACTTTTCGGGACGTCGCCGTATTATACTAATATGAACCTAAAATTATTGATGACAAGGTTAATTTTGCAAATATTTTTTTACTCTATAAACGTCGTACCGAATGTCGTTGTAATGGAAACTGAGCTTTGTGAAACATTTCTTAATGTTAAATTGTACGTAATACATAATAGAACCGTAGTAGGGGTCGATATAAAATAACACCACTGCAGAGGCTCCCTGTGTTGGACCTCTTGCTTTAGAATAATGAACACTTGACTGCTGAGCAGATTTTCTTGTCTAGCCACTCTTACGGATCTGCACACATCGTTGTTTTCCCGTACCGCTAACAGTTGTGTTTTCCCGTACTCACGGCGAGTTATAAAAAACACAACAGTTCTATTTTCATCACTGAACGTGTTAATATATGTAAAAGGTTTTTCATTCATTAAAAATGAGAGAAAAAGTCTAAAAGTTCTCTTTTACATAATTTCAGGATTTGGCGAAAATCGTTTCTCTAAAATTGCAAATGATCAGAAAAGAACAGGAACAAAACGAGCTTACTTCCACCAGGGGCGTAAGTTATGTAATGTCGCGCTTTTTTGGTTTTTATTTAATTTTATTTTTAATATTAATTTATAATTTGCCTAACAGATTTGAGTTTTCGTTGTTTGTTTTTTTTATTTTATTTTACTAAGTAACGACACGAACTAGTCGTTCACCTGATGGTATGCGCCACGCCACAGTGCCATCCAGGATTTTGCATTGCATGATATTGCGCGGCACTGCACTACGCTCGTCACCCTGAGACATAGGCTCAAAATTCTCTTATGTCCGTCTAGTAATTTAGCTGGAAACAGTGCCCTCAAACCAGTTTTGTTAACGACTCAGAAAATTCATCATTATGCATGGTTTGTTTGTTGTAATTTTGAGTGAGATTTGTTAATATTTCAAATAAATTGATGTTTCACTGCAGTTTTGAATCTACTTTGCATGTCTATATTTTTAAACATCTTCTATGAAATAGTTTACCAAAGAATAAGATATTATTTGGTGTTTCTATGTAAACAAAGCACATTGCTTTGTATTTGTATAAAACCTAGTGCTGGAATTATCCACAAACCCTCCTTCCTTATCATTTCCCCTTCCCCTGGTTCTTTGATAGCTACATTAGCAGCTTCCTATTAGTGAAAGAATCTCCAGTATCAAATCAGTGGTTCCGGAGTTTACATACTACAAAAAAAAAACTCTCAATCGAATTTTACCTCTTTATAATATTAGTGTAGATAAGACAAAGGAGGCAGAATATGTAATTATAATACTAAAAAATATCTATCATTTTCCAGTTTGGGTGGACAAAGGAATCGTCATCGCTAGGCCAGTTCACGGGCTCAACTGGTGCTCAAATCTTAACACCGAAGGAACTTGCTAGCGGTACCCAAGCTTGGGCCAAGAAGGTATTCACCATCATCCCATGGCATAACACTACCTGTCAAACACATAAAGCTCACTATGGCACAAGGCTCGGGTTAACCCCATGCTTACGACTTGGAATTATTGAGCGTCCATTGATGCTGATGGGTTAAGTGGCTGAACTTTAGCCCTTATGCTAAATTTACACGCTGTTTGCTCGTGTGTTTACACTTGGGTTTTGTTTTGTTCTTTGATAATCACAGTTGAGTTTGAAACGATACGGACTGTTGAAAATTGGGTTTGCATTCCGAAGCCGGAGTTCAGTTGAATATGCAAATGTTGGCAGGACATTGGGTCTATGAATATGTATGATTTAGTAATTATCTTTATGTAGAATATCATATGTAGAGAATATAAAGTGTCCACTCTTACAATATTATGGATAGAATGTTAACGTCGAATGTGTTGAACCTCTAAATCTTGTTATTTTCTTAAGTTACCTGAAATACATTTATGCAGTTAAAAAGGTTATAGATATCAGCTTAATAAAAAATCTTTATAAGCATGTTTTTGTGCAGTAAATTAAAAAAAAAATTATAAAATAAATAGTAGATGAAAAAAATTCTTCGTCCAATTGTGACTATCAAAGAACAACATGTTTACCTTTAAAAGGGTAAAGTTTAAAGCTGTTTTAAAGTACTCAACGAAACTTAAAGGCTGTTATACTTTGTACTGGCATCGAGAGTCACCTATAACCAAACGCAAAGGCATACTGAACTGATTCTGTTCCAGATTTCACCAATTGATTTCTGTGTGTCTGTTGAAGTGTTGGGACCGTGGTCCTCGTAGTTCTTAATTATCTAGATGCAGGGAAACCTAGTTAGTGACGCGTTATTCTGTAGCGCAGCTAGTGAGCAGAATTCGTAGGTGAAGTGATGCAGTACAAACACACAGCCGGTTATGTTGAATACTTTAAAACGTTCTCGCCATGTTTTCTTGCAGCCATTGGTGCGTCGGCGCGCGGGATACGTTCGCATTGCGGCGCCGCGGTCAGAACTCGTAATACCACGCGTATTAAGTTTTCTGACCATATCTGTACAATATGTGTGATGGTTGCGACAACATTGAAGTTTGATGCTTTAAAATCGTACTCGTGTAGATTCTTAAAAGCTCCAATATATAAAAAAAAATACATTAGTTACCTTAAAAAGTGACACTGTCATTTTAGAGCTGTCAAATTTTGTTTGGAGCACTTAGAATCGATACCAGTGTGCATAGAATAAAATAGAGATATTCGCATTAGTAAAAAGATATCTGAATATTTATTCGAATTCAGGGCGAGTATTGACTTTGCACAGCTTTTCCTTAGAACATCGCTGAGTCTGTTCTGTTCAGAACAGAACAGTCTCAGCTTTCGAATGTATAGTCCTCTAACTAAACATTGGCTCGATGGCATCATTTCTCACTATCTAACTATCAAAAAAAATCATTAAAGTTTTCCTAAAGATTTGAGACACACTATACAGTAGTATTATAATTAGCAGAAAAATAGTTGTAACTAGACATCATATTTTTATAGCCAGTCGTACTCAGGTCGGGGTCCCTAATAAACAGTTAGGGGCCCTACAAATATTTTCAAGACCTTTGCATCACTTCAACGTGAAAGTTTCTCGTGTATTTATGTAGTTCCAAAGTAGCGGAGTCCAAGGATACTTATAATACCTAATTTATTATTCTTAATTACACTATTTTAATAAAAATACCAAACTTCAGCTTTCAATATTATTTAATTTTGAAGCATCAAGCTTTACTATTATTTTGTTTATTTATTACATTACTTATTAATTTGTTTAATAGAAACATTTATAATAAAATATTAATATTTTGTTTATTTATTACATTACTTATTAATTTGTTTAATAGAAACATTTATAATAAAATATTAATTTCTTTTATCTTTTAAATAAATTGTATAAAAATATTTTGCACGCCCATTAATTTTATGTATTGTTTACGTAAATATAAATTATTTTCATTCAAGCTTGATAAATAGAAAATAGATACCCTAGGGTATGCAAAACATGTTATAGTATCAAATAATATGTAAGATAGTATTATGTCACAGTAACAAAATGTTGCAGCAACCATCACATTATGTGATTCACTTAAAACACTTTTATTTCTCGTCATTGATTGTGTAAAGCGTGAACTCTTTTCTAGTTCGCTCGTTACACTAAAGTAATAATACGTTGAAATATCAATGGTAATTGTCATGCCATACTTATTAATTTATGACATGTCAATCATCATTATCGATTATGGCATACAAATATTCAGTTTTCCCCTATTTATTTGACTGACTGTTTTTTGTTTTTTTTTTGTTTGTTTTTGAACTTATTTCACTTTTTTTTTTTTTTTTTTTACTTATTATTATTATTGAAGTACAAACATTCCTCATTCTAACTGTTATGGCAAAAACATTTTGACTAATTCAAAATAGTAGTAGTTAACGTACTTCTAAACGTATATGACGTTGCGAAGAAAAGGGCATTAAAATAAGTAAATGCGAGTAAATCCGAAATTATTACCATCACGTCAAATACGACCTGGATGGCAAAATACACATATATTGTCATGTTTTTTATTTAGCCTCGCGTTTCAATATTACATAATTAAATGTTAAGGGTTCCTCACTTTAAGTCTTACCACCATCAATTTAAAGCATGGAACCCCTTAAGCCCGGCTACATTCATGCGCGAAATTGTGCATCATACAAAACTCAAATCAAAGTAAAATGTAGAATGTTTAAAATTTAAATATTGTCTAGTCAGTCCTACCAAAGCCGAGTGATTCTTTGAACGCAAATATTAAACTTAACTGACAGTTCAAAGAAAAGCATGGCTTACGGGGAATCCGTGAATATTTGTTCCAGTTTTTAAGCGTATGAAGCAGACTGTTAGACGCGCGACTGTTCAACGATGATAGGGGCAAAGCTAGCAATGCTCACGCGCTTCAGAGGTAAGTATGCTGGTAGGGAAGAACAAAACAAATTGAATTCTGAAGAAACATTCAATTTGCTTTTTGTTTTTTGCAAGTGTATCTGATACTGACACGATGGTTACAGTGTCAACATTTTTCTGCCACCATGTTGAAAGACTATTCATGTTTGAGTTTAAACTGATAAACAATTGATTGATAGAAAATAAAGAAGCAAAGGGCTACCATTTGGTTATTGATTATATTTACTATCGTTATCAACTCTTACTACTTTAACGTTCCAAGATTTCTAAAGACCAATTAAAATATTAATAAAGGCTACTTAGACTATGCAAAATATCAACACAGCATACAATACGATTCGCAACCGGTAGTAGACAATACTTTAAAGTTTAATCTGATTTAGGATCAGTTGACTCGGGCGGCCCCCGTTGAAGGTGGCATGGGCATGCACCTTCTACAAAAAATGGGGTGGACTCCAGGACGGGGCCTCGGTAAGGAAGGAACAGGGACCCTGCAGCCTTTACTCCTCGAGGTCAAGCTAGATACGAAAGGCCTGCAAGCTAAGGAAGAGGTCAGTAGCAGAAGTAACAGAGGAGTAAGTAGTATTTTTATTATTTTTGCATTTTTTGTTGTATTGCTTGAATTATCTGCATTTGTAGAGAAACGCCATTAATTTGCAATTATATGTACTTTTTTATTTTAATTAAGAACATCTTGACGGGTAGGTAGGTACCTAATTACTAGTTTTATTATAGTCCTGTTTGCATCGCCATTCCACATTTTAGTTTTTGCCGTTATTAGTTACTGGATATTTATCATGTACCGTATTGTTCAACTGGTTAAAAAAGATCAGTTTCACAAAAAAAAAACTTTTATTGTTTTCCCGTGGAGTCTTCCAATATAAGACATAATACACTGTTTCTACCTCACATCTTAATTACATATAAATTATATTATGTTGCTTTTCACCTTTAAAACTTAACAACAATCTCTAATAATTATTTCTTTTAACAGATGAAACTACAAAGAGGCCGTGGACTAGGCCGTAGTGGCGGCAGCGGTGGCGGCGGCGGTGGCGGCGGTGGTGGTGGCGGCGGCGGCGGCGGTGGAGGCGGCGGCGGCAGCGGTAGCAGTGGTGGCACCGGGAGCGGTGGCGTCACTCTAGTCGCCGGGGGCAAACACCCCGTGTCGTTACTGGGTGAATACTGCTCTAAGCAGAAGTTGGGGCCCCCAGAATACAGTCTGTGCTTCGAGTGCGGCCCTGACCATAAGAAAAACTTCTTGTTCAAGGTATGTTTAAATTGTGGAAGTGGTTTGCCTCCACATTTATTATGCGTACCGCAAAGGATAAGAACTCCTTGCCTGAGTCTATATTTCCTAATAGTTATAACCTGGGAGTCTTCAAGTCACGAGTGAATAGGTTACTTATAGGTAAGCGTGCACCATAGTATTTTCATTTACCATCCGATGAGATAGTGGCCAAACGCGAACCTTATTATTAATTAAAAAAAGATGGTGTGTTTTTAATTTAACATAGTATCTATAATTATAAAAAATAATTTCTCATTAATTAAATAGGCGAAAATAAAAATCATACATATAAAAAGGATCAGGCTGCACTATTACCTCAATATGCTATAAATTGTTTTACTAAGATTATCAAAGAGGTATGCTTCGTCAGCATTGGTATTCAACATGTCTAATTATGGAAAACTGAGTTTATGCGTCTTAAGAACCTATGTCTCAGAGTGACGAGTAAAATACATTTTCGAGATTGTATATTTCAATATCCTTAGCCTTGCAATTACTATTGGCAGGCATGGCGTTCACCAGGTGAACCGTCTTGCGACTTGTATAAAAATAAGTGTGTTGACAATATCTTTATTCTTCAGGTAAAAGTAGCGGGTACAGAGTACCAGCCAGCAGTCGCAAGCCAGAATAAGAAACAAGCAAAAGCTGATGCAGCACAGTTAGCGCTGCAGAAATTGGGCATTTTGACTTGACATGTATACAACTATACATACTTAGTACTTCTGTGTACCCTAAATTTATACTAATATTTAGTTACGTCATTAAATATAACGGTTATATCTTTGTTTTATTGAATATTCCTGCTCTCTAAATCCAGAATTATACGGAATGTAAGCCTTACCCAGATAATATGAATGAACCATATATCATGCATGGTGCTAGTTAGAGCTTAGTAATAAGTTTTTGCTATAACTACATTTACCCAGACAAGTTTTTATAAAATACTTATTCTCCACTGCAAGCCAATCTATATGAGCCCAAAAACCATCAATCTACTGTGAGTCACTGAGATGTTCCGCTGGTTGACAGCGGAACATCCGTCTCTATCATCGGACCTGCTCGCTGTCACCATGATATATTATTTTCATTAGAACTTAACAAGCATGCAAAATTTCGTCTCAATCGGTGGAGGATGACTGCTATCAAATTTAGTTGCAAGATTATAAATCTGCTGGTAAAAACTGATTCCCAATGAAGCAACAGTGAGACAAAAATTCAGGGCTCGTCAGTTTAAAATAAAAAATGTTGATTCACTATTACATCACTTAATTTATGACTCAAGTAATCAACAATGTAGAATATGCCATCGAGTGTTGCCTTCATTATCATCATTAGCATCCATTTGTTAACTGACCCTTATTACTGCAAGACTAGGTATATTTCCATTATAAAATCAAACAATTTGTACCTTGGATGATAGATATAAGGAGAAAATCACTTGTTATCTAAATTATGGACTACAGACTTGACAAGTCCATCGACTATGATTGATATATACAATTAAAACAAATCACAAAATTGACTCATTACATTTATTCAAACAATAACATTACATAGCTAAATTATCTACTACTCCACTTACGACTGATTTCAATCTATTATGTGACAAAGGGTTAAGATACTACAACAAAAGCCACTTTGTAGCTCGAAAGAAACCAAATTTCATGATGACAAGCATTTCTTGCTTAAGAGTTATCCATAAACCATATTATGAAATTGATTTTGTATCTCAATTTTTGGATATGACTTCTTAACTTCTAATATATGGGTTATGGATAACCTATTCTATTCAAAATCACAGATCTGTTCCAATACTGTCTTCTATGGTGATTGTTTATTCTTTCTTGTCTTGCTGCTTGATCCTGTAGTCTGATAGAGCTGCTTTGATGGCATCTTCGGCAAGCACTAAAACAAAATAACTCATTGCTTTAATCTCTCACACCGGCATTTACAGAGACAGCAGATAATTATTCATTGTTGTCTGGCTAGCAGCCCACACCCTAGTAGCCTAGGCTAGTGTTGTACTATACAACACGAATGAAAATCGCAGATGTCACATATCTGTAAGTATGCAGTACACAAGTTAAGGGTTAGCTTTGAGTCAGGGTGTTTGTAGGAGCATGGTGCTCATAGATTCTGATTCCCTAGAAACAGGGAATCCTAGTAAGGTGTCAGGATCTATTTATGAGATTGTGACACATTATTTAACACTTTCACTGGTGAGCCGATTTTCTTGCCTAGCCACGGTTACGGATCTGCAGACACCATTGTTTTCTCATACCGCTAACACATATCTGTTTTTCGGTACTCACGGAGGTTATGAAAAACACTACATGAATGTGTTAACAGTCACACTGGACAAGACAACAAATACTGAAAATATTACCAAAAGTGGAACCAAAAGCTGTTTGTAAAAATATAAAGTAATTTTCGTGTTTTATTTAGTGTCTATGTCACTGTCTTTGGTTTTAGCATATGTATACCATCAACTTCTGTAATTTGCAAATAAAAAACCAAAGAGATGGTGTTGAAAATTTTATATTCTTGTTCAGCCCATATTAGGTATGTAAAAGGATAGATATACTTACTAGAGCAATGTAACTTGACTGGCGGCAGAGACAGCTCCTTAGCAATATCCGTGTTCTTCAGCTTCAAAGCTTCATCTACTGTCTTGCCCTTCACCCACTCGGTAGCAAGAGAGCTAGAAGCAATTGCAGAGCCGCACCCAAACGTTTTAAACTTGGCCTCAATGATCTTTCCATCGTCATCCACTCGGATCTGGAGCTTCATCACGTCTCCACAAGCTGGAGCCCCGACGAGCCCCGTGCCTACGTTCTTGTCTTTCTTGTCGAGAGAACCGACATTACGTGGGTTTTCGTAATGGTCAATCACCTAAAAGTAATTAAGGATGAAATGGCGTTAATTTTCTCTTTACTATAAATAGCTGAGGATAAATGAAAAGTAACGATCAGAACCTGTTGGCATACATTTTGGTTAATAATATATTATCAAAAATTATCATTGGCACTGGTAAGAAAGTACAGAGGTTAGTAACGTTTGTAAGCAAGACAAATGCATTCTGAAACTAGTATTGATAAAGTACTTGAAATTCTTATCAGACTATTCGTTGAAGTTCAAGGTTATTGCACCAAATTACGTCGTAGGTGATAAATCAATAATGCAAGATGGTACCAAACTTACGTTGGCATGATACCCGGCAGTCTGGGCGATATTCGGGCTGCTGAAGCTTTTAAAGCAAATGCACCGACGCAGATTTGAAATGACAAACGCCATTGTGCTGAAAAATGTTAATTTAAATCACAAGCTTCGATTTTTCCACAAATAGAGAGAAAACATACGAACAAAAGTCAAAGCCCGATGTTGTTTGTTTGACAGTTTGACGTTCCATAAGTTCCATAACTCGTGTTACTTACTGTACGTGTGTTCGAAAACATAATCACTTGCATAAAAAGAAATAAAGTTTGTTTATAGCAACTTAATAATTTACATTACTTAAAATCTTAAATAATGTTTAAATATATAATTGTACAGTATACATACGTACATGCTGCAGATAGGTTCCTAATAAATTCAATGTAGATCGTTTGTGACCCCGGTTTTTTTTCGAAATCAAATTATTCAGTACAACTTTTATTTTTTTCGAACATCTATTCTTCCACTGACACTGACAGTGATAGCGCACAGAGTATACAAAAACTAAAGTTTGCAAAGGTGCAGTTTAAAACTACTTTTAAAAATAGTTTTACAAAAGAGTCTTATAAAAGTAAGGCGGCGTGTAAAAAGTACGGACGTAAATTACGGATCGTGTTGTGAGTAAAGTGAATCAGTGAATTTATGGATGTGTCTCTCCATACGTAGTATACCTACATATAACTATACGGTTCGAAATATTTAATAAAAATTAGTATACAATTTACTTTTCGAAAGCTAAGACCATGAATGTATTTAATTTAGTTTTAAAAACTTCCTAATAAGTCGCTCTTCGCTCGTACGCAAACTGTATCAGTATCCATTCTAGATCATATTATGTTTTCAATATGATAAGCCGAGTGATTTTTTTCTTGTTTCAGTTTTCGAGCGCACGTAAAACATATATACAAACTCCGTGGTAGAAAACATGACAATCGTATTCCGGAGCATTTCCAGGCTAATAGCGCCTGTTCTAACCAACATTATTTGTGTATCTCGAGTTCAACTTAGTACCATGTAAGTAAGCAGATTTACTTTATAAATTTATAATATCTGTAAATGTTATGCAATATTCTATTTTCGGTGGCACCACTCCACTGTTTGTTTAACCGGTAATTAGGGATGGGACATTATTAAAAATAATTCTGTCAATATTCGATTTAAATCATAGATAGAGTAAGCACTATTATATACCGGAAATATAAAATTGAAATCTATCAATTATAGCCAATGTACTTTTTAAAAATATAAAAAAAATTCACAGACATTTAACATAATATGTCTGTGAAAATTTTAAATAATAGAAACTAATAAAAATGTTAGAACATCAAAAAACCTTTGCATATAAAACTATTGTCTAGTGTTCCAGTTTTATAATAAATATGACCCAATCTTCATCAATTTGTCTTTGACAATATATTTATATGAAATATAAACAATTTATTTACGAAAAAAAAATAGTAGTTACTACTTTTATTAATTATATGATGACATCATTTTATCTCACTACCTTTTTTTTTTTTTTTTCCCGGGGAAATGCATTAGGCATACCACCCGGCCCCCGGGGGCGGGGGGTGGTTATGTGGGACTCCCCCGCCAGCTGGTCTGGCGGGGTTTACCCACTAAAACCCCGGGGTGTTCTCCTCTCCGCATTATGGAGGTGGTCACGGGTTCGCACGGCGCTTCCGCGACCACCTCTGCGGGCGCCCTCCCGGGCTCGCCACGTGAGGCTTGGGCCTCTTTCTCCGCTGGATGCGTCCCGGAACACACGGGCCGCACCTCAGCTCGGGACTTCTAACTTGGGCGTTGGACCCCCGATCCGCGGCCCAAAAGTCCCCGTTATTGGTCCCTCGCTGTGCCCTCTGCTGATCAGAGGGACACGCAAAGGACCTCTTCTCGCCAGGTTATTTGCTACGGCCACCAATTCCCCTAGGAGAATTGCTGACCGAACCCCAGGGTGCACCGTCCCAGCTGCTGCCCTTCCCTCCGGATGCAACGCATCAAGAGGGACGAACAACAGCCGGGCACTCGTGGAGGTTACCTGGCCCGCACCCCTTTATCTCACTACCTTTTTTTTTTTTTTTTTTTTTTTTCCCGGGGAAATGCATTAGGCATACCACCCGGCCCCTGGGGGCGGGGGGGTGGTTATGTGGGACTCCCCCGCCAGCTGGTCTGGCGGGGTTTACCCACTAAAACCCCGGGGTGTTCTCCTCTCCGCATTATGGAGGTGGTCACGGGTTCGCACGGCGCTTCCGCGACCACCTCTGCGGGCGCCCTCCTGGGCTCGCCACGTGAGGCTTGGGCCTCTTTCTCCGCTGGGTGCGTCCCGGAACACACGGGCCGCACCTCAGCTCGGGACTTCTAACTTGGGCGTTGGACCCCCGATCCGCGGCCCAAAAGTCCCCGTTATTGGTCCCTCGCTGTGCCCTCTGCTGATCAGAGGGACACGCGAAGGACCTCTTCTCGCCAGGTTATTTGCTACGGCCACCAATTCCCCTAGGAGAATTGCTGACCGAACCCCAGGGTGCACCGTCCCAGCTGCTGCCCTTCCCTCCGGATGCAACGCATCAAGAGGGACGAACAACAGCCGGGCACTCGTGGAGGTTACCTGGCCCGCACCCCTTTATCTCACTACCTATGATAACAACTTGAACAATTTCTGGCACAACACAACTGATAGTTAGGTACCTACATTATTTTTTAGTTGTACTGCTGTTGTCCTATAGTTTTTTTTATGTGCGTAATTATTTACTTATAACATTAGCTACCTACTTATCTCAGTTTTAATATAACAAACCAAAACATATAAACTACATAAATAATCGCCAGAAAAGTTTGAATAGTTCCAAAGAAACAAACACTGTGCTGTTTAACTAGTGTAATTATTTTATCTGAGCAGCACACAAATGGAGTATCTAGCTAATATATCTAGCTAATAACTTCCCAAAGATTAAAATACCCAATATGCAGTAACCTTAAAGGTCGGTTTATGCTAGTCTTTATTAGAGTGCCTTAGAAGAGTGCTTTTGTTTGAAAAGTGTGAACGTTATGTGAGCCATCGTCTGTTCAACGTCTGTTCTACTTGGTCCATTCTGCATCATGCCGATTGGGGGTCGTCCAGTAATCACGTTTACACATTTTAACCTCCCTTCTCTCCTGGTGATAAGTGGTGAGATTTTAGTATGACCCCCCCCCCTTCTCCTCCCTCCCACCATACAAACTCACATGTATTTCTGTGTACCACAGCAAGTTTCGTAATAAAATTCGTGTCCTCTCCCAAAATGTTACAGTAAAGCACTCACCCAACTTTATTGAGTCGTGAGTCATGAATTTAACTACAGTACATAGAAATAGCAAGTTCCACGAAAAAATAAGTACACCTGATATCCTCACTACAAAGCGTGATATTTCGTAGTTTTTTTCTGAACCCTCTTCGCCCTTTTTTGACCCTCACGTGATTAATGTACGTTAGGCAACATGGTGTATGGCCAACATTAGTATGATTCTACAGTATCCTTCTTTCTAGTTGGAACTAGATAATAACTTAACTAGCAAACAATAGCATAATGTAAACCGGCGTTTTCATAAAACATTCATCAACGACTAATTCCAGCAAAATGGCCGAAACCAACCCCGACTACAAGTCCGCTACATCCATTCACGAGTTCACCGTGAAGAACATCAAGGGTGAAGATGTAAAGTTGGACGTATACAAGGGTCACGTATGCGTTATCGTGAATGTCGCGTCTCAGTGCGGTCTCACCGCCAATAATTACAAGCAGCTCAATGAGTTGTATGAGCTATATGGGGAGAGCAAAGGTGAGATTGTATAGGGTAAAAAGTGTTTATATTTATTTTATCAAGTCTCGTTTAGTTATTTAGCCGTAAAAGGGAGTAAATGGAGTGACTTTAGCTATTGTGATCCGTGTAGTAGAACAAACTGTGAATTTCCTATGCCTTGCCATCAAGTAAAACTGCAAAGAACTAAGAAAAAGAAAAGAACGGAAAAACAGCGTTCTCGAAGAAAAGTAGACAGACAGAGAGGCCGTAAAACAGCATGCTGGTACATTCTGTAAATTCATTTTATTTCTATTAAAAATTATAGCATGAATAATTGACTTCAACAATATTTCAGGTCTGCGCATTCTCGCGTTCCCATGCAACCAGTTCGCTGGCCAGGAGCCAGGAAACCCCGAGGATATCGTGTGTTTCGCATCCGAACGTAAAGTGAAGTTCGATCTGTTTGAGAAAATCGATGTGAACGGAGACTCCGCCAGCCCTCTGTGGAAATACTTGAAGGTAATTTTGTTCATCTTTGTAAGCTCATTTGTGCCCTAACTTTTTTGTTCCTTTTCAATGCCATTTTTCTTATTTATGCTTTACCTAGTTGATTTTTTCTCTTTACTCCCAATATAGACCCAATTTACCTCATTTTGTACTCATAAGTTGGACCGGGAATGATCTATCTAATCTGAAAAGATCGTAACCTACCGAGTTCAAGAAGGTACCCAGAATTATTCACGATACGTTATACCTACGAATAAATAACTAAGCTAACATAGATAAAGCATTTTTTCTAGAAACGAACTCAGTAAATTTATGAACTATGCTAGTTAATAGGTAGATACATAAAAATTATAGTAAGGTATGGGAAATGACCCAGATGTAGTTTGATTGTTATCATCCTTGGAACACGTGTATTGATTCACACGATTCTTTCACTATTCAATATGAAATTTATTCAGTGCCTACTAACCTTCACTAGCCAATGGAAAATCTATTATTTCAAGGACGTAACTCATACAAAATAACGACGATAAACTTTTATTAAACAAGACCTATAATATTTCTTTTTGTGTAGTTTCATCCGTTTGTTTTTCAAGCTAGATGTCTTCTCAAGTCATCTAGCTAGATGATTAAAATGTTTTAACGTTCTTTATACTCAAGACTATATTCAATTTTAAGTTTTTTGTTTGTATATTACCCTACTGTATCCCCCTATCTATACGGCTTCATCGAAGTAAATCGTATTGTTTTAAATATCGAAATAATAAGACCATTTTCTACCTATCAATCAGTGTCGTCTCATCATCCTTTATCGATCCACTGCTGGACATAAATGCCTCTTTATTGCGCCAAATTGTTTACTTCTGCTTTCTTCTCCATTAATGGCACAATATGCGGACGATATCATCTGCCCATTTGGCATGTGGTCTCTTCGACTCTCTCGGATACACACAATCCATTCCGACATTATGTGACTAAATTATTTTTATATTACAGCACAAGATGGGAGGCACTATGGGAAGCTTCGTCAAATGGAACTTCACTAAATTCATCGTTGGCAAAGATGGCGTCCCGGTAGAACGCCATGGACCAAACACAGATCCTATGGATCTCGTCAAATCTCTTGAAAAGTATTGGTAGAAAAGCTTCACAACTAATAATATTGTTCATATAGGACTGTTTTCGCATTTGTCTCAATCACGTACCTTGATTTAAAATTCTGGAGCTCTCCAGTTATTATTTTTGTTAATATTATATACTTTACCTAAATAAGTAAGTCATGATAAAAAGCTGCATCGATTTTCAACATATTTGTGTGCACTTAAATCGGTAGGTTTTAAAAAGTGAGAAATCGATCTCTCCTTAGTGGATTTGTTACGTTATGTGATGTAGTGATAGTTGTTATTATTTTATGTAATGAAATAAATAAAGCACGTCTTAACAAAATCGTGTCATGTCTTTTATTGAAGCGTGAATGTTGATATAATAAATCGGCAATGTTTCTGGGCGTCCCAAACGTCCATAAGCGGTAGTGGTATAAACAATCTACTACGTTATCATTTTGCTTACTCAGCGTAACTTAGTCCGCGGTGGTATTTTTTTTAAATCGATAAATTAGAAGACCGGTCTACGACGAGTTTGCACAGCGTATCATTTCAATTGTTTGGATTTTCCCTTGATTTACATGCAATAAAATATACATGTATAGCCATATTATAACGCGTCACGATTACATACTAATCACGTACTTAATTATGTTATCATAACATAATTATTAATACACACGAATGAGGTAGGTACACAGTACACATCCCACTTCCAACGATAATTTTAACGATTAATTATTACAGGTGAAAACGTCACTACAAGATTACGTAAATAGTATTGTAGTTATAAAGGCGATTAAATTGATAGCAAGCATCGTTATTAAATTAATCGTCACGATAAATTGTTCTTACGCGATAGATCAGTCACTTGAGCTCAAGAAAAATCTGTCTATGGGCAGCGTGACATGAAGGAAAGAAAAGAATTTTAGATAAAAATAAACCTTAATTTATTCAGATGATTTTTCAACAACTAAAAAGATTACATGATCACTTTCCAGCTCCTTTATAAGAATACAGACCTTTGTGATGATGATGACCTGTCTTAACCGACAGCAGTTGCCTTTTGTTTTTACTCTTTTGTACTTAACTTAACACGTTCAGTGCTGAGAACACAACTGTCGTGTTTTTCACAACTTGCCGCGAGTGCGGCAAAACACAACTGTTGTGGTTGTAGTATGGGAAAACACTATGGAGCGTGCAGAGCCGCGCCCGTGGCTAGCAAGAGGCTGACAAGCAAAACGGCTCAGCAGTCAAAGTGTTAAGATTCATAACAACTCCTTACCCTAGATCAGATATGGGCAACCTTTGGAATGTGGCGGGCTATCTTGTGGATGTTAACAGAAGACGTCGCGGCCGTAGTACCACAATAATTATAAAACTTTCATCATGCATATTCATTGCATGTATATTGTATACACCGCAATCTTATACACAAAACAAGCAGCGGACATCATTTTAAATAAAAGTACCTTTTTGTCGTTTTATTTTAATATCTAGCACTCTTTTATTGACGTTCTTTGTTTTAGTGACGTGAATTCAAATTGTTTCGTGAGCCGCGGGCCGGTTCATAAGCCGGGGCGAACCGCATCCGGCCTGCGGGCCGGGTGTTGCCCTTTTATGCCCTAGATCTAATTTAGTTTTACATGTGCGAACACACATGCTGGAGTATTGCTGAACAATATACCTATGTAGCTTTTTGCGTAATCGTACTAATCGTAGATAATATTGGGTCCTCCACGATTAGGCGCCTAACATCAAAGGATCTTCAAATCGATCATTTTCATAGGTTTTTATTTTATTTTAACAGAGTGTATCCTTGTTTTCCAGCGTCTTGAAACCGCTTCCCCGCTATCGGGGTGAAAGCCCTAAACCACAGAACACTAGTACTTCTAACGAAGTCCCAAGCATTCTAATTTCTTCTTAGCACTTAAAGCGGAGAATCTGGTCACTTGATTTACGTTACTAAATATGGCAGACTGGGACAAATCATTTTGACTATTTTAAACATCTTTAGACCTAAATATTTATCTACGATTTTAATACTCGACAATTGCTATTTCCCAACATGCGAAACCTAAAAATATTTTACTGCTTTTAAACTTAAAAATCAAAGGGGTCGTGCGTGGGAGTTAAATTCTGGCTCTAAAGCTTGTATTATAATGGTTTGGATAATTATTGATAATGAATAAAAATAATAGTTTAAAAAAACTAAAAACACGCTTTTTATAGATAAACAAACTAAAAAATAGAAAATAAATATTAATAAATTTAAATTAAGAATAGTCTTAAAAATTTCAATCAATATACATTAATAATAGTGTAAATAAAAAAAATATATTTTTAAAAAAGCGTGGGGTGCATGATGTCAATAGTTATAAATATTTTATTGACAGATATGAGTAGAGTGATTATCATTTTGATAATATCTTAAAAAGCACCCCACGCTTTTTTTTTTAAATAAAATACATATTTTTTAAACTTCTAATTTTCTAGTTTTACTTCAAATGAGAACATCTAAAAAAACGGAATATATCGGTTTTAATATTTACGATAAAAGGCCAACAAAATTTTGTAGGATGTTGAATAACGGACTACCAACATGAACACAAAATATTTTTCTCTCTTTTTTTTCTGTAGTTGCTAGACAGAGATCGACGAAAACTATAGATAGCGCCGCTATTTTTAGCCAATCAGAGGAGGTATTTTGAATTAATTCGAGCGTCGTCGTTGACTTTTGGCTGGGCTTCCTTTCGTTCTCTTGCTTTCATTCACGTTCGTTTACGATACGTTACGTGTGTTTTTGATTCAATTGTTTGTGTGATTTTCGAATAAAATTGAATATCTGTTGTTGTCAAAGTAAACAAATAAACACAAATTGGCGGAAATAATAACTTGCTTGAAAGTTGAACAATAATATTGTTGTGGCATGTGAATAGCAGCGCGTGTGGTTGCAGTGTTAATTTTAGAAGTTGAAGAAATTGGACGTTCAAAACTAGGTCTAATAATTTTATAGCATGTCTACTAGAAGCGGTCGAATACGAACGAGCGTTGTAGACTCGAGCCCGCCTCGCACTCGGCCTTCACGGTCACCAGCCCGAGCGCGGAAAATTTCACCGGCTCGGAAAAGCCCGCCTGCGCGCCAAACCGCGCGGAGGTCCCCCTCAAGAAAGTCACCCGTGCGCAAAACACTGTCTCCTAGCCGCAAAACACCATCTAAGTTCCCAGCTCGCAAGTCCCCCGCTCGTACTAAGAAAGAGGCTCCTGTATCCGCTCCCGCGACACCAAAGTCACCGTCGAAGCGTCCCGTTATAAAATCGAGCGTGTCCGTTAGACTCGATAACTTATCGGCTAAAATAGAGGAGGTGCGCACACGCTCTAAGCGCACAGAATACTCCGTGGAGGATATTAAGTCGACGCAGAGTGAGTACGCACTCGATAAACTAAATGGAATAGAGCCTATTTCCGAAATCTACGGCCTGAGGACTAGGAAGTCAGACGAAGATGTTCTACCACGTAGATCGAGTAGACTGCGAGAGTTTATTGAGAATGTTCCTGAACTCGACAGTAGACGTAGCAGCAGCATGTCACATAGTCAGAGCAAGTCCATCAGCAAGTCCGTGAGCAAATCAATTGATGCATACTCAGATGAGGATAATTCTGAAGAAGAATTATTTGTGAGGGAAAAGTCGAAATCAGTTACTAGGAAACTATCAACACCTTTGCGGAACAGCATTAACACCATCAGTCAGATTGCAAATCGATACGAGTTTGGTGGACGCATTGGCACTGCAGCATTAATCTTTTTGATGCCTCTGGCTGTGGTATCTATCCTAACGTCTTGTATGAAATCATGTTCATTTGAAACATTGATCAGTTTTTCGCCGTTCAAATCTGTATTATTCTTGTTTAGCATTCCTACAGCTATCGTCATAGTTGCTCAAGTCTTTTTACAAGCTATTTTTGCAATTCTACCTATACTCGGACACTGGGCATTCTGTATGGATAATACTGAAAGAAAATACTGTTTCAATGCTGCGTTTGCTTCAATAATGACTATAACCCTTCTCTATGGTTTGGATTTCTATCAAATTATCAACAACAAGGCAATGCTTAGTGACTACTTAAGATTGGCTACAGGATCGTACATATTTGCCGTACTTCTGAGTACTGGGTTGTATGTAAAGAGTCGTAAATATTATAAGAACGATTTGAATCCATACGGGAACTCTGGGAAATTCTTGTACGACTTCTTTATGGGACGCGAGATTCATCCTCAGTTCAAAAAATTGAATGTTAAGATATGGATATCGAGAATTTGCAATATCAATACTGTAAGTATCTCTAAAGTAATTTATATTAATATTGTATGTTGATCAGAACCAACAACTTTGAATTGAGTGAACTGATAAACTATGCAGGAATTGACGTCTACGATACAAGTTCTATTTATATTTTCTTATTCACCTTAGAAATGGTCTAGACTATTGTACCACGCTTATTGTGATCAGACTTGAATTATGGTGGCGTTGGTTATGCAATGTAAAGTTCTGGGTGGCATTGTAACTATTATGAGCACGCGTAGAGCTTACCATCAGGTGAATGATTTGCTCATCTCGTAACTCAGTCAAATAAAATATTACTTTCCAAGGAAAAAATTTGGTGCCACCCATATATAGATCAATATAATTTATATTTTGAAATCATAAAAAATATTGGTGCCAACAACCCTAACAGGCGCTGGATGTATTTGCCTTAATTCGATACAGTATCAGCTTAACTTCCTGTTATTATTGAGGATAATTTCTGTAATATCCTTTAAATTTCCCCTCTTCCAATAAATAGTACCTATATTTCTATTCAATCACATTATGCGATAGTGAGTCCAATTTGTTGTTTAATATGTAATCAGGTTATGTTTTTACATCATCTGATGCAACATTTACAGAGACAATACCTCATTTAGTGGGCATTTGAGACTTTAGAACCAATATATCAGGGTGATGAGCGCAGTGCTGTGCAGCAACAGATTCTGGGTAGCACTGTAACTGTTATGGGCAGGTGTGGCGCTTACCAACAGTACAATGACTTGCTCATACCCAGCCGACAAGTTATGAAATTTATTATCCAGTCCACATCCACTAGTCCCACTGTAATAACACAACAGAAAGAAAAATGATATGATATTAATCTGATTTTTCATTTCAGCTGTTTCTCTCAACCCTGATATTTACGCAAGGAGTAAAACTACAACTAAAGGATAATGAAGAACTCACCTTGACAAACTACACAGAGCTATGGAACAGAGTATCTTTGCAGCCGACCATCTTAACATTTTCAATGTTCCAAATCGTATATATACTGAACTTCATTATATGGGAATATAGAGTAACGTCAACTTTCTATTGGCAATCTGAAGGGGTAGGATATCTACAGACTGTTGCAAGCTCCTTATACCCGTTCTATTTCACAACGCTGTCCAAATATGTAGCCGATACTAACTTAATGCTGTCAACTAATACTTTAATTTTCGCTTCCGGGCTCTTTACTCTGGGCTTTCTCATTATGGTAGCCAGTAACAGCATTAAATATGAGTTCAGAAGGAATCCATTGCAGCCGAGCTTAGCAAGTAAGTTCTCACCTTCCTATCAGCATTTTTTATTTTATTTCAATGCTTTTAGTTCTGCACTAATAGAGTATTGTCATAGTACAAACAGAAGAGTAAGTAATGCATATAGAATGGTATCAAATATTGCTTGTAGTGACAGGCTTCTTCTGCAAGAGACCACCTGGGGAAGTACCACACCTTTGCCAGATATTCATCCGTCATGCAAACATGTCTCTGTTCCAGTGTGAAGGGCACTGTTCCCAGCGAAATTACTGGGCATATGAGACTTTAGAGTCAATGTCTCAGGGTGACGAGCGCAGTGCAGTGCTGCTATTAAAAAAATGTGTGCTTGTATACAGCACAAATACATTGATCATCATTCTGGCACCTATGTTTTCATGTTTCTACTATGGCATTGGTAATGTTTAATTAAAGACTGATCAGTAAACCGCTCAAAATCAGGTACCTATAGCTAGTTCAACTTGTTATGTTCTACGTAAGCCAAAGTAATAATTTACATTCTATCTGTGGCCTTATATTGAATACCCACTTGAGCCTTACGAACATGCTTCTGGTTTCTTCTTGCAGAACTATTACATTATGTTTTCTAAGCAAACTAGCCCTATAAAATTAAGTAATCATACAAATCACAATAATAATGTATTCATTAAAATATTCATTTATTTACTGGCAGCACTCGTGGTTTGACACGGATGAAGAGTGTTCAGCATGTTATCCGAGACTGGATTTATCAGAATACGGTATTTCATCAAAATCCGTTCAGTTGTTCCAGAGTTGAGTACCATCAAGCACACATGACCATATTTTGCATTTGTAACAGTACTACCAGTAGTGCTCTGCGGGTTTCCTTGTTTTCCATATAAACTTAGACACCCCATTTCTCTCTTTAGGAGTAGATTAATGAAATAAAAATAGGGCTACAAACACCCTTTAATTTAGTCTTATTTTTTGCACCAAGATTCACTAAAATATGTTCAGCCACTGGTGTGATTTAGTAACCATCTATGTACCTAATATTAATGAATAATTTATCACAATCACATAAATTCTGATAGATGACCCCTACCTAGGATTCCAAGACAGGATACAGTAAGCTTTAATCGAGTTCTTTTCTCTCATTTCAGACATAAAATCGATGCCGACTTTCCAAGGAAACAAACTTCTCATATCCGGACAGTGGGGCACCATTCGCCATCCTAACTACTTGGGGGATATTATCATACACGCTGTACTGTCTGTCCCTGGCATATTGACTGGTGAAGTGATCGCAGCTGCACCAGCTCTGATCACCATCCTCGTGTTACTGCATAGGGCTTGGAGGGACAATGGCAGGTGTAGCAGGCGCTATGGCGCGGCCTGGCAAAGGTATTGTAAGAAGGTACCTTTCGTTATCATACCTAAGGTACTGTAAAGCATCACAGGCGCGATTACATCGGAGACGTTCTTGCAATATTTGTTCTAGTATTAGAATATGAGTGACCGATCAGTGATCTGTTCACCTAGCTGCAATAATATCGCCGTGATTGAGGTGGGATAGTACACGGGACGCATCGGAATAACGCTCCTGTGTGGTTGTGCCTAATACCCGTGAGATGCTGGCAAAAGGCATGGATGCTTTTTTTCCAGCAGGATCGAAATGTTACGCTGTTAGAGTAGCAAGGAGTAATAAGATTTAATGTTGTATGTACTGAATTGACTTTAATATTATGGTAATTCAGATTTTATGTAACTTATAATTTTACGTGTTTGTGGTTTTTAATTTTTAATGCAAAACTTTTAGTCCTAAGTTGCGCTCAAAATGGACCTTATACATACAAATGTTCATCTTATATACAATTTATTTTATATTTATCTATTCTTCAAGAATAACTCAAATCCAATTAAAAGTACGTTAACAAAATTACACATTGTGTTTATGCGTCGATTAATAAGTCATTATTATAATGATTTGTATTGAGGTTCTCTACTGTTGTATTTTACATGGTTTTACGTAAGTAGATATTTTCTTTTTGTACATAGAAATTATGTATCGATAAATGTATCACAATTTTATTTTCAATTTAGATATTTTTGATGGATAATGTATTAGGTTTAGGTAATTTTATTTTAGTAGATACTATTTTAGTTTTTGAGATTGATTCTGCCATATGAAACTGTATCTTTAGCTCTAGTTTTCTCAATTATATAAATAGATAATAGATTTTAATTATATTGATATATGCAATAACATTTAAAAGGTATTTGGATTCGAGAAGACTTATTATGGTTAAGGGTTACATGATCTTTATTATTATGTTTCTTGTGTGCGTGTTTTGGTATATACACTACACATGTACCTCTACACAAAACATTTTAATTTATGACATCATAATAATATCTTGTTGGAAATGAAAACACCAAAAATTTACAAAAAAATGACAAAATTGGCAATGTTTTGCGTAGAGTTTTTTATGTAGTGTGTAGACCAAAACACGCACAGAGAGAAGGCTTAATATAAGCAGAAGCATATCTCACTAATTCAGTAATTACACATATTTCTTAAATGTATCTCAAAATAGCAATCTCGAACAAACTCAAATAAAAATATATAATCAATCAATTAAAATAATTATACATAAGTAGTGTGTGATGAAATTTCAAAGTTTTCCAAGTACGAATCTATGTACTTACTTTAATATTGGTTAAATAATAATTGTGTGCCTATAATTATTAATATTGTGTGGCTTTTAAAGCGATATTATTTATCAACTTTTAAGTTGTTTACAGTATTTAGGCCAGTGCCATAATTGAAGGCAACAACACTTATTTGCATGTAAAACGGATCACTTTAATTAATGTTTAAAATCTTGTACGTACTTTCGTGACGAGTTATTGTTTAAAAAAGATTCCTATCTTTCTTATAAATTCTTCATATTATAGACTTATGGAAGACCACCGATGGTGATAGTAGAAGTTATCTATCTGTAGGTATAATATACTTTAAAGGCCGGCAGTTACTGGCAGGGCGGGCGGGTGTAATCGCAGAATGTCCCATTCGCAAATTGTCACGCTTTCGCAAAAAGTTCCCATTTGCCCCATTCGCAAAATGTCCCATGCAAACGGTATGGCATGGCGCTGCAAAGTAAATCCATCAAACCATTCGATTTGTGTACTGCTTAAGAGTTGTGTTTTAAAATGGTGGACTGGTATAGCAGCACTCGCTGCAGAAGAATAGCAATACAAACCCTATATATACCCAAAAAGGGCTTACCATACTGCAGAAGGCTTCAGCCTTTCCGCGGTAGGTTTGTAACTATATCAACGGAATAACAGTTCTTAGGGTTTTGTAGAAGTCCGTGAAGCAAAACGCTAATATGCTCGAGCACTGAAATCCCCCTCGAGGTAGCTCAATTTGACTAGGGGGATTTCCGGATATCTCCCTGAAGGGGACGGCCTAGGAGGATTTCCGGAATAATCATTTTAAAATATGATTAAAACCAAGAGCTCGAATTATTTAAAATCCGTTGCCGTCCTCTGCCATCCTATACTGTCGGTAAGCGCCGGCTTAACTTAATGTAAGTAGATACCTTAGTAAAATTGTAAACTGTTCCGCCTTATCGGATCAATTCTAAACTAAATCTAAGAGTAATAACTTGCCATGATTTTAATAAGTACTTAGTTTTTAAACTTTTGTAATTACCTATAAGTCCATTAATATTTTTTGGAAAAGGTACGCACACAATATTGTATTTACAAATAATTATTTTTAATGAAAATTACTGTAATAGTAATAAAATTATAGTAACAATAAAGTTTTAAGATTTTATACAAGTCTGTAAAGAGTGTTTTCTTTTGATTTTCTATGTACATACCTATATTTATTATAAGAGAAGTAGGCCTAGGTAAGTTTATAGGAATCATCTATTTTTAGGGCGTAGGTAGGTGATCTCTGAGAGTAAGAAATGAAACTAAACTTTCAATTCCATTTATTTATTTTTCTATAAAATACACATACAATTTGTAAATAAACAATTCAATATTCAAATATCTAATTTACAGATTTCGTACCTAACATTACGTCCACGCTATTGGTAGTATTATATGAGAGGTACAATAATCAAGTGACAATACACCAATTTAATGAATACATAGAAAAATAAAGCAGTGAACCGATGGAGCCCGACAAGTGACTGATATGTTATTTAATGCCAACAATTTATGTAAATGTAAAATTTAAAAGTTATACACACATACAAGGCGCAATGATACCACAAAGGCATAAATGAAACCACGCATTCATAAATTGAGCTAAATACACACCGTAGTAAAACCCGATTCAATATTGATTTTAAAATGAACGTGGATTAGACGAAATTAGTGTTCCGAGTTGGTGATTTTCACAATACCTACCTACAACGTTGAATTACTAAAATATGTAATTTCATTTATTTCGCGGCCATATTACACTTAATATAAAATTAAATCTGCCAAGCTTAGATATGACACAGCATGCAATTTAAACACCCAAGTCCTTTAGGACCTGCATCTACACTAATAGCTAACATCGAATACCTGTATAGACTAGAACATGGACCTTAATTTACCTAGTAGGCCTAGTATAAACGATTAATGATGAAACCTTAAAATTAAGTTTGGAGTTACACGCGTTTGCAACTGGAATTTTGGCACTAACATCTTAGGGCCGAAACTGCATTACGCGGGCGCCCGCGCAGTTTTAAACAAAAGACGCCCGTGCTTCCCTCGACGAAACCCTATGAAACCGCGCAATCGCCCGCGTAACGCAGTTTCTGCCCTCAGTGATACGTCAACTTCGAAGGAATAAGTAATAAAAAGACTGCCTATTTTTGTTTTGGGGTTAGTTTTGCCTTTTTCTAGAATTGAATATGATCAAACCTTAGGTAAACACAGGCAGCCGCTCCAACATAGTTAAAAACAATGAGAATTTGCAATTTTATCTAAATAACACCTAATTTTCATCATAAGACTGTTTCAATCCTTACTACCTAACTACAGTGACAATACTAAGGAGTTTTTTTTAATGTAAGTTTATTAACAAATTGTTGATCTCTCGAAAAGCTGATTGATAAATACATGAAGTTTTTATGGGAAGACACACAATCTTAATTATTTAAGCTCGACCAAGAAAGGATGGGTTACACAAAAACTTACAGAATTATATCCTAAACCATTTAAAGCAGAGAACAAAATATATACGATACAAATATAACTTTTTAACTTTCATCAGCGTTGTTATTAAATTTACTATTAAATTTTTGTGCCTCGTGTATTTTAATTATGGAACTAGAATCATGTTCAATTTTATATATCCACGAAAAATGAGACACACCTATTTAAGTGGTTACATAGCTACTATTTATTTATTATGAAACACAAAACACAGACTCGTCTACATTCCGTTAAGTTCATTCACGTTTAATAATTTCATATTAATTTCCCTAACGAATTATCAAGATTTTCTGATGGTTTTTAAATAATCGTTTATCCATTCTAGTTATTTGGTTCCTTTTAACATTTACTATGAAAATATACACGTTATCCTATAAGTTATATACACATCTATTTACATTCTATGATAAATAACTGGGTAAATATTTGTGTTTGAGATATCCACATGAATTTAAAACCTGGGTAGATAAATATGATATTTACCTACTTTAGGATAATATTCAAAACAATAAGGGAAATAGAAATACGGTTGTGTTTTGTAAAAATGTAGGGAAATAGACATTTTGCAATTTATTGTCATTAAGACCAAAGTTATATTAAGGCATATTGAAAATAATATGGAAGTTAAATTATGTTCGGGGCTGATAATTATATTTGATTTATATAATTATGTACTATTGTGTAGGGATATGTGCCTAATTTATATGATCATAACTGATTATTATTCAATAATTTCTAGAGCAAATAATTCTAAAATTTTACCTTTAGTAATTTCCAATGTTTTGCAAGTAAGATATTTATGGCAGTGTGATTTTTTCAAATATTTTAGTTCTTTTCTTCTGGACGCATCTTTGTCTCTTGTGATTATTAAAAAAATTATGTGGAGTGTGAAGTTGAAGAAGTTTTTTAGTGTAAGTTCAGATTTTTTAAGCTCATGTTCAGTTGGGTTATAAAAGTGTAGGTACCTGGTGGGTTATTTAATATTGGATTATACCAGAAAATCTTTTGTATCCCAAGTTCCACCGTCTAGAATAAGTTATTTTATAAAGATAGGTACCTACATGTACGGTACATTAATGTTTGGACGCCTTAAATAAATATTATTCTAAATTACTATTAAAAATGGCCGGAACGATTTTGAAATGAAAAGAAAGTAAGTCTTTTTTTGAAGTTAAAAACCAAGAAAAGTAGAGTGAAGTAAGAAGCGAGAAAGTTGATTTTTAGTACAAAGCTTTTCACTATTGCTGTAAGTAGATGAGATTGCTATTAAAAAGCATGTTGATAATTTTTTTTTCTAGCAACTAACTGGTGTGATTGCTAAAAAAGCATGCTAATTATAATGCTTTTTTCTAGCAATTTTCTTTCTAGGTACCTACTCGCGATTATGTAAGCAGCATCTAGCATGTGAATTTTGGGTTTACTAATATTAGAAAGAAAGTTACTTTTTACATGCGACAGTGAGAATTAATATCAATGTATAATTATATTATAGTAAGTTCCACATTTTTTTTTATTTCATCGATCACAATATTTAGGCATATTCATGGGTTTATTATTTCCAATACATCAGAACATGAAATCTAAAGCTAAGTATAGGTATCTTGAATAGATATTTAAATTATTTTAGAGAAATACTATCTATAGAAGATCAAACTTGTTACAACTTCTGAAGATTCAAAGAATTCTTACATTTTCTATAAGACCACAATAATGTTTTTTTTTTAATGAGGTAAGTGTCTGTGTTGACGCAGTATAGAAACCTTGCTCAGTTAAACTAAATTGCAATTAGTTAAATAATTAGGAATGTACCTACTATTAGAGATAGGTAAAGCGAAAGGTCAAGACTAGCAGGAATCTATATACAAATTATATACTTACATAATATCTATCGAAGTAAAGTAATAATTATATTCCCTCATCGGTAAGATTTATCTACAATAGGTAGGTATCTAAAAAGAGATGTAAATACGACTACGTTCTTATTTACCATCGTTATGGTCACTGGTGTTTCATCAAGTCCATGGCAGCGCGATCGCATTTTATCTTACAAGGAAGTACTTTTTTTAAATAGAAAGTTTTATGATTGGAGACGATACTGATCAAGAATGGTAAATGTAAAAAGTGGAGGTAGTTTAATTTTATAATATTACAAAGGATAATATCCGCAGTAGATGGAGAAACTGCCTATAGCTTAGGCGACACTAGAATTGCCCATTTAGTAAGGACTTTAGGTACCTTGTGTATCTTGTAATATTTGCTCCTGACTATTACGGTACCTATTAAGGTAGATCTTTTATTACATTACCATGCCATTTCTTAACACTTTATCAATATAGTCTCTAATCAGAAGACCCAAGATTGAAATTACAATGTGCTCTGGTGGAATTCAGCAAAAGTCTTTATGACAGCATAAGGTGGTGACAGTGGACGTGAATTTAAAGACGACTTTAATATATGGAGTGCACTAGATAGATAAGAGGTACTATCTTAATACGATCACTGCTGAACCGTTTTACTTTTTTTGGCCCTTTGCGAATCTTCACACAACGTGTGTGTTTACTGTTTACTGGTCATAACTAAACTCAATCAGCCGTGCGGTGTACACGCATATCTTGTGCACAACTAGTATGATAAAATTGTCAAAACAGCAGTGCGTGTTCGCACGCCAGGCGTGTTGTCGAATGCTGTAAAATTGTTTTCAGCAGTGAACGTGTTAAAGGCTGAGTTCATTTAGAAGTAGGTAAGTTTAGACAGCATTTGCAGAATCCCCAATTCATAGCACAGAACACAATCAGTAGTAGTAAGATACGCGGCGTTTGGGGCGCGCGCCGCCCGTTGTCCGTCAGAAGTTGCTGTCGAAGACACCCATGGACCGAGTGATGCCTTCGTCGCGGAGACAGCAGTCCAAGAACTCGTCGATTGTGAGCACCCCATCGCGGTTTAGGTCCATTTTCTGGAATGAGAACATGATAATTTAAGCATAAAATATCATCGTCAGACTACATTCGTCCACTGCTTGATCTAGGCCTCTCTGCTGAGCCGATTTGCTTGTATAGCCACGGGTGCGGCTCTGCACAGTGCACGCTCCATAGTGTTTTCCCATACAACAAACACAACACTTGTATTTTTCCGCACTCGCGACACGTTCTGAAAAACACGACTGTTGTGTTCTCAGTACTGAACGTCTTAACACCACTATTCCCGATCTTCGGCTTATCCAGTATAAAATACACAGTACCTACATAAAACAATAGGCACCGTCTAAAAAGGCATTGTTAGAATTTAGTGGTCCTTGCTAATCTGTTTTGTTTTATTGTTCTAGCTTTTTGTAGTTTGTGAGAGATGTTAATTTGAATTGGACGACCTTAAATATTATAGATTTTGTTGAGATTCGGCCGAACCCTTTCCCTACCAACCCTTTGTGGTGGTCCTTTATGTAATTTACTTATAGTTACGTAATATTGTTAGTTAAGTAAATAGGTACGAATTGAGGGTGAAGAAGCCTGACAAATACTTGGAAGGAAACAACTTACGCCTTGAACAAAAAAAACATTATTACGCCTGTTTTTTAATCAGCGTTTACATAACAGGGTTTAGTAATGGAACTTTGTAGATATAATTCGTATAAACGTTTATTTCACAGGCCAATGTTTTTTGCAGTTCTCATGAACAAGATTCTTCAACGTGAACGGTTACAATCCGAAGTTTATTCCACTAGTCCCTACTTATTTTCCAAAAACACGAGCCTGTTTTCTAGATTTTTAAAGTAGAGTGATGTAAGTACCAACCTGAAACAGTCTCTCTACCTTCTCCCTGACAGCTTCATCTTCTATCATCGGCTCAACGACTCTGCCCATGAGGTCGTATATCGCGGCCACGATCTCCGTCATCTCTTCTTTGGTGATGTACCCGTCGCCGTTGATGTCGTAGAGGGAGAATGTCCAGCGCAGCTTCTCTTCTAGCGTACCTCGGGATAGCACCGATAGACCGGTCACGAACTCCTGCAATATGCTTAATTTACTAAATATCTCATTACAAAATCATTAAAACAACTGAGCATAAGATCCACTTCCGAACTTATTGGTCTACACATCCTATGATATCAATAATGAAAAAAAATAATCAACGACAGTTTAATAAAAAGGGATAAAAAGGATCCTATGTCCAGGGTTCAACGTATCTCCATACGAAATTTCATCAACATCGGTTCAGCCGTGAAAAGGGAGCAAACAGACAAAATACAGTTTCTATTGCTTTTGTGATACGCAGCAGCAGGATAACTATTTAAAATAGTGGAAATCTCACCTCAAAACTTAACAGGCCACTTCTGTCTTGGTCCAATGTGTTAAATACGTAGTGTGCGTATTGAGCAGTGTTTGCTGAAAATAAAAAAAAAAGATTTGTTTAAGGAAACCGGTCTCATATTAGACCTAAACCTACAATTGGGACCTTCACAATAAAATATATACTTAAAAATTGTACGAGTACTTACACTAGAGTCCTAGTAATGGGAGGCCTCTTCTGCAAGAGACCACCTGGTAATAAAGTACCACACCATTGCCAGATATTCATCCGCCAAGCAGTAGTGTGCTAACATTACTGTCTTCCGGTTTGAAGGGCGCTGCTTCCAGCGAAATTACTGGGCATATGAGACTTTAGAGCCGGTGTCTCAGGGTGACGAGCGCAGTGCAGTGCCGCTTAAGATTATGCAATGCAAAGTTCTGTGTAGCACTGTAACTGTTATGGGCAGGCGTAGGTTTATCATCAGGTGAACGACTTGCTAGTGTCGTCACACATTCAAATAAAATACTTCATGACGATATTTGTTCAACCTTTAGCGTATCTATCTACCTAGTGGTTTATATACCGCTCATTTGCGACAAGAAACGCGTTATCCCACGTTCAATAATAATATTTCGAGGAGATAACACGTTCTTGCCGCAAACGTCGTTTTTCTATGTTAAATATACTTACTACAGTTACAAGTGAATCAGAATTTCAAAATATGGGAACAAGCATCAACTTATACTAAACAGGACTCGTTGTTGTGGGCAGGTAGGTACGAGGGTGAATCAAAAAGTTCTTAGAAGTGCATATATATGAAACCTTTTTGGATCAAGTTCGATATTCAAATTAAAGAGTGTCTATCACACTATATTTATGCAGACTGTCACTTGTTTTTGTCAGTTCGTTCGCATGTAATAAATTTTTTTGTGCAACGAGTTGCTAAAAAGTCAAAATTATGGATAAAAGTGAGTTACGTGCGGTGATAAAATATCTCAGTTTGAAAAAAATGTCTACGAAGGAAATTTTTTTGGACATTCAGCAGACATTAGGGGGTGATGCTGTACCCTATTCTACGGTTGCGTACTGGGTGGCTGAATTTAAAAGAGGTAGATCAAGCTGTAAAGATGACCCGCGTTCTGGGCGGCCTTCAACCTCCGTTACAGAAGAAAATGTCAAAAAGGTTGAGAATCTGGTTTTGGAAGACAGAAGAATGACTATAAAACATATAGCTGAGATCCTAAAGATATCTTTTGGTAGCGTTCAATCCATTTTAATTGATTCACTGGGGTTCAAAAAAGTGTCTGCAAGATGGGTGCCACGAATGTTAACCGACGAAAACAAAAAGCGACGTTTGGAAATTTCCAAGCGTAATCTCGAAATGTTCCAGCGTGATTCGGATATTTTTTGCCGTCGTCTTGTCACCATGGATGAAACGTGGGTCCACCATTTTGATCCTGAAACTAAAAGACAAAGCATGTCTTGGAAACGACCATCCTCTCCATCCATTAAGAAATTTCGAGTTGCTCCTACCGCTGGCAAAGTTATGGCCTCTGTGTTCTGGGATAGTGAAGGAATCCTTTTTATTGATTACATGCCAAAAGGCCAGACGATTACTGGACCCTATTATGCAAATTTAATCCCGAAAGTGCGTGAAGCGATTAAAGAAAAACGTCGTGGAAAACTGTCGTTGGGCGTGTTGTTCCTTCAAGATAACGCTCCTGCTCATCGATCGGAAGTTGCGCTCAACGCAATCCGCTGTGCTGGCTTCAATCTCCTTGACCACCCACCATATTCTCCGGACTTAGCCCCAAGTGATTTTCACTTATTTCCAAAATTAAAAGAGGAAATTCGTGGAACAAAATTTCACGATAATGACGCGGTTATAGCTGCCGTAGAGGACTTTTTCGAGAGTCAAGAAAATAATTTTTTTTCACAAGGAATAAGGAAGTTAGAAACGCGTTATTCTAAATGCATTGCATTGGAGGGAGATTATGTAGAAAAATAAAATATTATTATTTAAATCTTTGCATTTTTTAATATTGATTCCAAGAATTTTTTGATTCACCCTCGTAAGTATTTACCTAGCGTCTGAAGATGGATGCTTGCCGACTCTAGAAATGAAAGTAATATTTCACTCAAAGAATTTTTAATTAGTGAACAGCAAGTCAACGACCTTCATCTGTTACCCTTAAATTAACCTGTACGTACGTTGTAGGAGAAAAAAGGGAAAATGTGCACTACATCACCACCTAGGTAAGGGACTATCTATAAAGTACGTCACACATTAAAGGGGTCGACGAAGTCGTGACATTACGTGACAAGGGGTCCAAGTTTTGTGCCGTCACATTTCAGACAAGGACAGGAGGGGTCAAAAAATCACGAATTTAGTGTGACGTACTTTATATATGACCGTTAATGGCTATTTCCCCCTGGTACGAATCTTTGATTAGTCTCGAATAAAATTATAGGTAGGTAACGGGACACATCTGTGTAGGTAAGTAGTAAGAATGAAGAATGTAACTTAGATTGCCTGTTTTAGGAGAATGGATGACAAAATGTAGTTATTTTATTTATAGATTTTGCTAGAGGTACTAAAATGTTAAAAAAAAAACTAGTGCAACGGAGTTCAGGTCAAAATAATAAAATTATTGTTGCTATTTCTTAAGTTTAGGCGTTATGTTCACTCGAGCAGCCTATCTGACTAGTGCCAACAAGCTCTAAATACCTCGATATGTATTTATGATAATCTTTAAAACACATCACTTCTACTTATCCGAGAATTTAAAGTACCTAGATGACGTGATTCAAGGACTCTGACAACGTGACATCATAAACACAAGTTGCTACGAGAAATCTATGCAGGACGAAAGTTATCCGCAACATGATAGGAGCTACCTGATTTTAGAGTATGTCCTGGATGTATTGTCGGTCTGAGCGAAGAGTACCCAGCAATGAGACGTTCTGGCAAAATCTTGGTACATGTAGGTAGGGCCAACAACTTCGGCTAGAGTAAAACAATGTCAGGCTGGTACATAAAAACGCGTTTTGATTATGTTCCTTTATTGAAGACGCAGCTTACGTGTCACTCAGTTGAAATGTACCTGTCAACATGTGTGCACTTACCAGTCTAAAATACAATCTTGTTTAAAAGGATTGGTGACATTATAACCGAAAGCAACCAATCAATTAGTGCACGACTGTGATTTGTGGCACAATGCTAGTGTAGGCCATTCTTGTGATTGCTACCGGTTAGAATGCAGACATGCAGAGGCGAAAAAAAAAACTACCTAAAAATTAAACAACACATTTTTTACGTTTACTTTATTCAGATAGGTACACTCAGCAGTTACTTGATAATCGCAATGGACATAGGTCCAATAAATAGTTACACATACAGAAATCGCGGTGCACTAAAGCACTGCATGTTACAAAATACTATTGATTCCGAGGTGTCAACTAAAAATTATCACAATGGAATAAATTGTTGAAGATTACCTATGCATTTGGTTTCCCTCAATTTACCTTAAATTAACGAAAGTTTTGAGATGCCCCATAATGGGTACCGAGCACATCGCTGACACAATTGTGTATCTCAAAAGTTTCCCCTATCGTCAGTTACAAATGTTTAAAAATAACTTAAGATTTAAAGTTGAGATGGGCACACCACAGCTATCCTCGCGATGGAAATGGACAGGTCCTTATAGTAAGAGTTTAAACTAGGAGAGCGCCGCCCGTCTGTTGCTGGTAAACCTCTATTGTGTCTCCCTCCTCCATCTCCAGTGACGTTGGGGTGTCATTCTCATTGATTGGCTGCCCGTCGAATCGGAATCGCACCACTTGCATTGACAGTCCCTAAAACAATTTTAAAAAATGTTAATGAAAAGAAAGTAGTACTTTGATGGTGGTAAGCGAGGTGAGACCCATGCCGAGCAGTGGGCGGAGATAAGTTGTGAAGATGATGATGGTAAAGCGAGTCTCAATTCTCAAATGAGGTACTGAGTGAGCATAAGTCTCAGTTCATTAAGCCGCCCAAGTGGGTTAACAACTGCTATCAACCTATAACAACCAGGACTAACAGTTAACACTTTCACTGCCTTACAGATTTTCTTGGCTAGCCACAGGTGCGGCTCTGCACACTCCATAGTGTTTTCAGTGCAGACCAGTACCCGTGGCTAGACAAGAAAATTGGCTCAGCAGTGAAAGTGGCAAACATGCCCTCCGAAGCAGAACGATGGGAGCTTATGAGCATAAATTAACCATTGGCGCAGGACCTATGTTCGATCTAGTGTCTCCGGGTTGAAAGCCTATAAGTTTTCACTCGGCTACAATTTCAAAAGTGAGTGTGAACTGGTCTTTTCTTTTGAATGGATTACAACAAGAAAAGGGTAATGTATACACTCAGACTAAAGTCCCGATTCTATCCAATATGTGAATGACTTGTACAATCTATGAACGTTATCTATAGTAGTGTTTTAGAATGTAGATAATCATTATTGTAGGCATTATAGATAACCTCTTCTTGCATACTATTGTGTAAGTCATAATAATCATATTTTTTTTTTAGATTTATAAATAATTACTATAAAATGCATTTATACTTGTTATTGAGAAGTATAAATTTATTTAACTTATTTAAGATCTTTCATTGGTTTTAGAGCTGAAAGGTCATTTTTAAGGTCTTTATTAGTATTGTAGGTAGGTGGTAGAAAGTTATCTGGCTGTAGAATTAGGAAGCCACACCCTAAGACAAAAGGTTGTTGAGGCAAAACAGTACCTATTCTCCCTAGTGGAACTCTGAAAAGTCTGCACTAAGATTGTAGAATTTAAATGTTTTCAAATACCAATCTAGGTTGAAATGGTTGTGGCAGCTCGCATCAAGGTGTATAGAATACTGGATGAAAATAATACAATACAAAACTAGAAAGATTTGACCTTTTGAAACGACCCAGGCTATGTTTAGCTTAAATATACTCCCACATGAATTATGTAGGAGCCTAGGCGAATCAGGCTGAAACAATCATCCATGCAGCTGCAGTTCTTTGTCAATGTTACGGATTAAGGTACACGGTTCTGGCTTAGGTTGATGCGTTTAGATGAAATTGAAGTAAAGAGTGTACTTACCGCTCTATCACAATAGGCATTCATCAGTTTCCTGAGAGGAGTGTGTTTCTTTATTTTGAATTGCACGATGGCATTATCCTGTCCTAGCACTTTCAAGTTGATGTGTTCACTTTCTCCCTGAAAATTAAAGAAATGGAAGGTGAAGTAACACGTATTTACAAAAAAAAGGCGGCTGGCGCGTCTCATTAGACTGCCTAACCACATTTTCTAAGGAACGCCATGTCGGTGAAGCACTATTTCGCTATTCACTGATATTACTGTTATTACACCAAACAACGTACCTTTTTCTCGTCGGACATGGTGACAATTGTTTATTTTCGGTTACTAGCGATACAAAAACCGATATTCCAAGGAATACGGATTTATATTTCACGAAACACGCACAACACAATTGACAGATTAGCGATCCGGTGGCGTGGTAATGGCGTCCGGCTCGAACGAATGATCGAGGCTTGGAGGAAACGGTGATGCCAACATAAACCCTGCGCAGAAATAACGGCAAATGGCGCGCTTTGCGCATCGATTCTGTTTTTCCCAACACTATTGGAAATACTTTTCTTTTTTTATCTGATGTCCTCAAAATTTTTAAATTATTTCTAAAAAATATATACAAAAACCTATTATAATTTTATGTATTTCATGTTGACATTATTAAGGAATGCCTGCCGTTTGCTGTATGTAATTTCCAGATAGTGTAACATAAATTATCGATGTTCAAGATGGATGTCGCCGATGTCGATGATTGATTGATTTTAAACGCTTGAAGCGGAAACAGCTAGTGTTGCGAATTATGTCTGTTATGTATGAGTCATAATAACGTTCCGTTGTACGGAAACGCAGCCCGAGTTTAACATTATGTAGTAGTTTCGTGATATTCTAGTATAATTAAACAAGTTTTCTGAAAGTAATATAACGTTTAAAATTGCTTTAAAATTTGTAGAAGTTGTTTTTGTCTTTTTCGATATACTTTGATTCATCATTGTATTCTGAGTATATATGCGTCCATCATGTGTTTGACTAATTTTGGGCACAGAGGTGATATTTAAGAATCAAGAGATGTTATTTTCGTATCTCAAGTTAATTAATTGAATATTTTCTTGGTTTGCGTAGTTATTACTGGTTAAACGTGTCCTTCTTGTAACTGCGCAATTGATTTCCGTAATATTCCTACGTGCTTAGTACCAACAGTAAATACCAACGGTATTTCCGTTTTAGTGATGTACACATGTGAATTTTAGCCGGACCCGTTAGTGATGCTGCAATTTTAGTATTGGCAACACTAAGTAATGGTGCCGATACATGATCAATTTTTCAAAGGAAAGAGAAGAATGACACTAATGTGCCTATTTATACAAATATTATTACTATGCTTGTCTACTCCTTGATTTATAAACATTGTTTAAAATCTAAATGATTTTGAGATGTTCCCTACATCTAAAAAACATTCTGAATTTTAACTGGTCTACATAAATTGAGATAAGTACTCATCTACCATTATTAAGAAACCAAAGAAACCACGCTATGATTTGTGGCACAGACAAAATAAAATAAATAAATTGTCTACCTAGTGGAACGAGAAAGCGCGTTTTTTTATAGTACGGTAATAATTTACACTCACGATAATAATTATAATACGAACCGCATAAGAAAATGTTATAATTTTTATTGAGGAGATGAAAGATGAATTTTATGAGTCATGTTTGTCGTTTTCGCGGTGTAAAAGCGGAACGTGGAACGGAACGTATGGCGTGGATAGGTGTGTCTGTGTGGATCACAGACGAAGAATAATTTCGTCTGTGGTGTGGATAATAATACTTGTGACAGCCGAATTGCCGGTGCCTAGTGCGGTAACTCGCTTAAATATTCCGGAGGGTGTTGCGATTAATTGCATTCGGAAATAAGAAACCAGCGATGTTTAGTTTTGACAATAACAAAATCAGTTAGAAATTAAGCTTCAGCATCGCTAACGGAATATTTTAGTGTAATATTATTATAGCTTAGTTTTCAATGAAATGCATTTAAGTAGGTATTTTGTTATTAAATGAAATAGATATAGTGTATGAATATTAATAATAATAATATTGGAGAAAATAATGCTTTCTCTATAACCTATTGCCACTAAAGTTAACTCTTTTTATTGAAAGTTAAAGTTATCTCAGTTATTTTTATTATTTAAGTAGGTTGTTAATAGTTATAAAAGTACCTTAATACATATTACAGACTACTTAAATTATTAATTTTATTTACGTAGGTACTTAATTAATTGCTTGCGGTAAAAAAACAGAAAAGATTTTATAGGTACATTTGAAAAAACTGAGAAGAGGTAGATATTATGAAGGTAACTGTGTTTTATAACGCGGAAATAATTTCTCCGCAAAACCCACTCTCGGCTCACGGGCATATTAAAATGGCAGTTGTTATTTTCCCGCCACTTGCCTCCACTCAAAATGGCAGAGGCCATTTTGAGTGGAGGCAAGCGTGCACTTGTTCATTGCTGAAAATGGCTCGGAAAAAAGCGCTTTGTATGTTTCGTATTGCCGTGCTAGTTTTGCGCTGTAATCGCAATGCTTTCGCTTTAGTTAAAATGCGATGCATTTTTTGTGAGGCGCTTAGGGCGTAGTGATTTTCGAGAATTACGTAAGAACTGGTTTATGCCATTACACTATACATATAAATTTACCTACTTATCTCTGTAGTCTTTATCATGTGCGGTAATTTAAAGAGTATTCGTTTTTTTGTTGGCTTAAATTAGGCGAGACATCCGTTGAGCGATGCCCAGTTTCAAATTTACACAGATAGATGGCACGAGAAGTCTAACATACAAGGTAAAACAAATCAGTGGAGCCTTTAGACTTGTTAACATTTATTGAATAGGGACGTAGGCGATTACAGTACGAGAAGTCCTATTGAACATAGAGATGGTATCGGGAACACTTTTTTTCGTAGTTCGTTATCGGTTCTCTATGCGTACATTGGAATTGCCTGGGACGCTAGGTTTTACTCTTATTCTGTTTTTAGTTTGTAAATGTTCTATGAGAATATTTCACCCGGATTGAAATCGAAGCCGAAATTTGGGTTACCAGTAATGTAACTAAGTAGGTAGGTATCTATATCAGAAACTGTACTTATACGACTTCAGTAATATCACAATAAAACATCAATACTTCAATTATCAATTAAGCATGTCTAAGTCAAAAATTACGAAACAATTACTAATAAAATGTCAAATAATCGGATATTACTTATATTAAACGCGAAACCAGGGTCCATTATTTCCAGCGGTTTGCTGCAACCGAGGTACAATGAGATAACAATAAATGATTTTTGGTCTACGATATCAAAATACAGATTGTCGCAGTTCACTACACCTGAATATCGTACAGTGAAAACGCCAGTGGTATTATTTAAAGTGCTTTCAAAAGGGCGTTATTCATTCGGAGACCATTATCCGCAGCGGTTCGGTGCATTTTGCAATCGAGTGCACGATTACCGTAGTTATACCTGTGAGCTAAACCACATATTCGGTATTACCTACAACCTACAAGTATGTACCTACAACCTATTTACAACTCAGTTAAATTAACCTACAAGTGTACCTAATTAAATGTGTCATTGTAAAATGTTATTGTTGTTTCTTTGTTAGAAATAATTATTTAAAAAATGATTTGAGATTTGTTTTTTTCGTGATCTTCAGCTATATTTAACCTGGGAAATGCGGAATTATGACGGCACAACTGGAATCACGACGGTGAAACTGCAGGTCACAGCTAGTGATGTATAAATTTTCCCAAAATATTATCAAAATACAACCTCGAAACACATCATCATATTGTGTTGTCGATGTTAGTTGGTAGGTTGGGTACACCGGTACACGTGCTATTTCTGAATGTACAAATAAATTAACTAGCATCTACCTACTCCTAAACCCAAACAACTAAAGACCCTCACTGGTCTACCAATACCTGATGCCATAAGAGCAGCCGCGGACAGAAAATCCTGGAAGAGTTTAGTGCAGAAAGTAATGCGTGATTCCACTTGTTAGCCACGGCCTTCCTTAGTGAAGTAAATGATTAAGAAGAAGACCCACACCTTATCAAAAAGAACCGTTTAGGCACCTTTGACTAATGCTAGGTAAGCAGTTAAAGCACCTCCAAATTATGATTGAAGCAAATAATTTGCCTAAACAATGAGTCTTTTAATGTACACATTTTTAAGCACACAAAATTTGACCTTATCCGTAAAGCTCCACAGTCGAGATTTGGCTTTTGATGGGAAGGTAAATTTCGCGTATTTCGGCCTCTGGACAATTCCAGAGAATGTAAAGCGGTCCAAGACCACTCCGCTTGATGGGATTATATGATTATGTGATGTGTTTTTCATGTCCCCATTTTATTTTCGTGTACTTTATCGGCATTCATCGTGTAGATAAAACTTTTACCCTTACCTTGCAAAGGGTAACGTTTGATGTACGCAATCTTTCTATTTCGGAACCACGTTTTGGGGGCCAAACTGATTGTATTTTACATTATTTTGGGACGGGTTGAGTAGGTAAGTTATGGGCTTTAAGAAGGCGTTTATATTTTTTTCTTCTTCTTTGGCGATGGTGCGGTTTGCACATTGTGCCTTCAGATACAACCAGATATAACCAAATAGTTCTTACTCTACAATGTACTTAAATAAGGGACCCTTACCTTTTGATGGCATGATGTGCTCTTCTTTCTTCTGTAGAGTTCTAAAAGGGATAAAAAAAGGAAAATGGAAGGGAAGAATAAAAACACGGCCTTTTTTATTGTTTATTTTGTCATAAACTTACCTTTTTTGATATCTAAGGTCATCTTCACCTTCTGTTTCTAAGTATATAAATTACACATACAAAATAATATACTTACACATAATGTTATGTATAACTACAAACAAGCCTACATTGTTCATCAAGGAATTGGACTGTTCTGCAAAAGTCGATCTCGAACAGCCGCTAACCATCAGGTCCATGATCTGCTCGCCTCGTCTGTTGTACCTACCTACTATAAAACTTATATAATAAACTTTCAAAGTTTTGTTACGAACAAACTCCTAGGTAGGTACTTCTCAATAATTTTCCTTGAAAGTTTCGGTCCCTTTCAAAAGGTATAATTAGGTGCTTTGTAACTTACGTTCGTTGTTAGAACATTTAAGTCGGTTCCGAGATGAAAAACGTTTTTTAAGAGGATATAAATAAGCGGCCGATATTATTTTCTGGGACCCTACTTTTGTACGTTTTTTTATAGGAAATTACTCTTTTTACTATATTTAGGTCAGATTAATAAATTGGGGTAGAGATGCCTGCTTTCACATGTAAGTAATAAGTTGCCTCATATTACCTAAGCACCTAAAATGCTGGTTACCTTCAGACACCTTTATAATAATAGACAGTAGCCAGAATTGAAAACAAAGCTATTTTTTTCGAAGAACATTTCCATATTCGAAGTCAACTAACAATCCAACTAACTAACTGACTAAGTCCCAACATAATTATCCAAATCAACTGAGTTTGTTGACTCTTTTTGAAGAATTGTGAATAATATAAGCATGAAGGTGTCTTCACGCTACTTTAAACCTCTGGTAAATTGGCCTGAGGCATTCAATATACAAACCTTTTCCTTACCTCCTAGTGGAAATAACTGTAAATTAATTATCTTCAACGAACTGATCTATCATATTTAAGAGGACGCCAAGTAAGTACGCCAAGTAAGTACCTTAAGTAAGAAAGTGAAGCTTTCAAGACATGCCGGACCGCTCGTGTTTACACAAAATCTCACGCACACATTCACTTCATGTTAAGCCAATTGACATTTCAATACAACTGATGAACTCACGCTCAATAATAATAATATAATAGCTCCCTCATTCAATTTGTGCCGCAGGTAGGTAGATTTTCCTTTTTAATGAATTTTCTCCTAAAGTAAGAATTTTTTATCACTCACATACACTGCGGCCAATGCGGCCATTGCAATGCAACTCTTTAGGATATGGCGTCTGTGGAATCCTTTTTTTATTTGTTCATGCTTGAAGGAAGACCGATACGCGGATATCCGGAATGATACGATATCCGCAAGGAAGATACGCTTGAAGTAGGACATGTGCCTTGAAAACTGGCTTATAAATAGAAGCGTTATTTTATTACCCATATAATTTTCTTACCTCCGTGTGGGAAGAACTGTAAGTAAATAAGCTTGAAGGTGTGTTCCTTAACAACACCAGTCGGGAATTCTGCCTTGAACCCCCAGGAAAGATGCTCGAGTGCCGGCTCCATCTAAATTGAAGTCATCTAGTACCATGGTCAAGAAATCAATTTTCCTACATTCATACCTCCTTGTGGGAAGAACTGTGAATAAATAATCTTGAAGGTGTCTTCCTTAACGACTCCAGTCGGGCATTCTGCCTTGAACCCCCGGTAAAGGCGCTTCAGTTCGGGCTCCGTGAAGCGAGTGGCACGCCGGAGCGCCGCTATGGAGTCGGGCCGGTACCGGGGCAGCTGCTCACCCAACTCCTCGAGCTCCGAATCTGGAATGAGGAGAACGGCTTGCTGAGATATTGTACCATTACAAGTTTAATAGATATGATACTCACTGTCTGCTGGGATAATATATACCTCCACTAAAAGAGGCCGAGAGAGAGAGGGTCAGTGCGTGTTGATTTGGTGGATATCACATAGTATAAGCTGTGAAAGATTATAATCAAAAGTAGGTAACCTATATGGTCTATATACCAATTTTCATGAAATCTGTTCAGCCGTTTTAGCACTGCCCAACTGCTACATAATAGATTACGCAACTGTTTTGTGTATGAAGTACATAAGTTAGTTCTATGTTGTATTTGAACAATAAAGGTATGAACGAAATTTCAATTTTTGGCAAAGAACATCAAAACAATGACATGGGTGAACAGTAAAATGGGAGGCGGCGTGGGCGACTTATGGTAAGTCGAAAGATTTATTCACGTCAATAGGTACCTATATAATTTATATCGTGGAATCGGAAGGTATTTAGCGTGGGCGGACACCGGACACGGATGAAGAAGTCCAGGCAAACTTGCTCTACCCACGGTGTCTACAGAAATAGTCCCGCTTAATCAGAGTGGTTGACGATGCATGCAGATTTAAAGGTAATTGTCGAGCTTTAATACAGTACGCAGATAACAGAGTAGGCCGCAGTAGTTTCATTCAGTAATGTGGTGAATGTTTTACTGAAACTTAATAGCAGTTGCGCACATCTCAAGTCACGCGCAATCATAAGTCGCGAGCATTTGTCACGCGCGTCAGTCGCGTTGGCCGCGACCCACGAAAGCCCACTTACGTGCACGAGGCTAGGCATATTATACAATCACAAAAAATGCAACTTCACGTACTTTCCGAAACTGCCACGAAGTTTCAGTAAAGCCGTGTCTTCTGCGCGTGTTTTGGTCTACACTGTACACAAAACATGGTAATTTAGTTTTTTTTTTAGTAATGTTAGATGTTTTCATATAAAACAATCAAAATGACAATGTTTTGTGTAGTGTGTAGAACAAATCACTCAGGAGACACGACTTAAAGCATTCAGCTATTAACTGAATCGTCACGCTGACTCCGAGTTGATTAAACTTCTGGCTTCTTTACTGTGCTAGGGCGGAGTTATAAAGCGAAGTAGTGAAAACAAAGATTAAACGTTTACTAAAAGCCTTACTCGAGGTTTTCCAAGAAATATTTACCCGATTAACCTTTGATTACAAGGCCTATCCAAACGGCTTTGCAGATCGTTCTTATGTAAAGTCTGTTGAATAAGTATTAAGTTATTTAATTACTTAATTAAGAAACTGCTTATAATTGTTACCCTTGACATTTAGCGTGAAAGAGCTGTTGTTTATAAACTTAGTTAGTTATTGTTTATAAGCACATTAGTCGGACGAATAATTGAAGTAATGTGCTTTTGATATAAATCAGAAGTATACAGAATTTTAATAATATGTATATTATTCGGATAATAATGTATCTAAATATTGAATATTTATTCAAATAATGAACAAATATTATTATGATTATTCAAACATTGTTGACCTATTTATAATGAGAAAAAACACTATAGAAAAAATATTAATGTAATTTCTTTGATAATATTTTTTTTAGTTATTATTGCTTTGTGTTATATTGGCAACATTAAATAGATTCATTCTCTAGGAGTTTTACCGCCCATTTTATTAATTCTAGTACTCATATATGCTTCAATCTTCAACAAAAAGCAGCGACTCCGGTTATGACACTCCGATTGGGGTGAATTGATAGTCGAGTCGGTAACGGAGCCCATTGTGCTGGCTCATTGTGTGGATCCTGATAGAGCACGGAAGCCTAGAGGTAACAAGAAACGGTGCCTCCGTCCGGATTGGAAGTGTTTCACAATTTACAGAAGTTCCAACCGTTTATTCACTATCGCAATGTAAGCGGGGTCAAAAAATTACACAGTGTCGTTTCAAGTTCGTGTAGATAGATAGAATTAACTTTTTTTATTAGTAATCTGTGATACTACAAAAATAAAGAATAAATAGAAGAAGTAACAGATAGACGAAGAAAGAGTAGGGTCGTAGGTCCACAGCCCATTGTTTTCGAGAAAAAAACTAACATAACTAAACTACAAACCAAAACTAAGCTTACACAATTAATTATATTAATAATAAGAAATAAGAAATCATTATAAATTAAAATTTTATATTTTTTTTTTCCAACTAAATCCTTGCATGAGTACGAAGTATGGTCAGCAAGTAAAGCTTTCCATAAATGTAGGGCTTTATCAAGCACCTATTGGGCAAAGAAAACCTACTTATATAATCGAAGCTTTTAAAAAAACAATATTTTGCGTACCTTATGCAATATACCTTTTCACTTAGGTACATCAAAAATCCAAGATCACGCACAAAACGTAAGATAAAATGAAAAATGAAATTATAATCTTCGATTACAGTTCACTACACATACTTTGCTATTATAGCTGATGTATATCTTGTTTACCGTCTATCTAGTATGTACCGTGTGTTCGAGCACGTACAGAGGAGAATGCATCTCAATAATGTCATGTAAAGCCCCGCATTGCGATATAAACTCCTCTGCAAGTAATATGCAAGTATGATAATATAAGCCGTGAGTCAGAGCAACGGGCCTGAGCAAAGTTGGGTTTGCATATCACATGCCATTTTGTTCCTAGTTTATAGGGCAATTTATTTTTATCCTGACCTTACTGACATTGTTCGTGCATAGCTATCTAACGCTATGAAAGCCGCGCGGACGCGGTCAGTGCGTTGCCAAATGCACGCACTGTTTTCATAGCTGTAGATCCGGACGTCAGTACTGTAAGGATAAGACCAAAAACGGGTTCAGTACATACACACATCACAACATTAACACTTTGACTGCTGAGCCGATTTTCTTGTCTAGCCACGGTTCCGGATCTGCACACAACATATGTGTTTTCCCGTACTCGCGGCAAGTTATAAAAAACACAACAGTTTTGTTTTGAGCAGTGAACGCGTTATAAAGCACGTACTGTATCATAAACAGAACAATTTACGAATTCGTACCTAAGTATTATTTCGATCCAGGGGGATTTACCTTACCTACTAGCTTACGTTGCAATGTAACGATCCACATTACACTTACTTCATACTCGACGATTTAGGTTTTTTTTCTTAATTTCTCTTTGTGGACTGAGAGCTCTTGAAAGCAATATTACTACCGTCCATTAGTTCCACTGATTGTCTGTTATCGAAATTATCGAATCAACAGAATATTTACACGATTTGTTAATTTTCCGATTCTCCCCTCTAGGGTTGCTTATGTTTGTACTAATCTCTTCTAAAAATATTAGGTTTGCGGATAAAAAATACCGCATAAATAATAAAATCCCTACAAAGAAATTAGGTAGCGGCGATTCTTCAAACAACACCGGTTGGCGCCGACGTGGTTGGGGCATAATGGAATTTTCAATTCCAAGTAAAAAGATATCCACTGTAAGTACTTTTAATTAGTTCTCTTTGCTGAAAGCCTCACTTTTTTCGATTTGGCTCCACACGATTAGTGCATTTAGTCAGTGCCAAGTATTTAAAATTTTCGAATACTTTAGACTTTCCGTAGTTAATAGTCAAAATATCTAGTCACGATTCAGTAAAGAGGTCGGTGGTTTGCTACAACTTCTTAGGAGTTTTGGAGAGAAACGAAATGGCATGTTTTTTGTTTTGTATCATTTTTCCACACTTGTACACGTTAACGAACACTGTGGATAACGTTCCACCAATTTTACATATATAATCACGAAATAACACAAGTTTATAAAAAATATAATACAAAAACAAAGTACAAAAACAAGTACCTAGGACATATTATGTCGGAGGATCTTAGTGACGACAAGGATATGGAGCGAGAGAGAAGGAACTTGTCCATTAGGTGCAACATGCTCGCTCGCCGATTTTCCAGGTGTAGTATAGAGGTTAAAACCACCCTGTTTAAAGCCTATTGCCTGTGCTTATACACGTGTCAGTTATGGACTAAGTACACCCGAAAGTCATATCATACCATAAGGGTGCAATACAATGATGCTTTTCGCACTCTTATGAGAAAATCACGTTGTTGCAGCGCGTCGGGCATGTTCGCTGATGCTCGGGTTCCAGACTTCTTTGCCGTCATTAGATCAAGAGTCGCTTCCTTCTGGGATGGGTTGAGAAACACCAACAATGGTATACTGCGGGGTTTATGTGACTACCTGGGAAGCCCTATATTTAAGGCCTGGGCTAGGGTGCATCAGAGTGCAAATCGAAAGTAAATTTAATTTAATGTTGAAAATTTGTATTTGTGTTTGTGATTTTCTTTCAAAATTGTGATCTGTTTTTTACTATGGGTTTATTTTACACCTGAAATAAATATATTTTATTTTATTTTATTATTATTTATTATTTCTGGTGTACAATAAGGAGTTTTCTATTCTATTCTATTATCCATATGTGAATATCTTGCAATTCCAATAATATTACATATTACATACATACGGTATAGGATTGTAAAACTCCTTTTTGTTTTAATACGGTATTATTACATATAAATGAGTATACCTGGTTAACATTATTATTATCCAATTGGATATAAATAACATTGTAATGTTATATTATTTCCAAGTAAATTAAATTTTACATTGTAATTTTATTGAGTTCTACGTTGTTGCTTCGTCGTAGATGGGCGTAGTATATCCGTAGCATTATAGCTACGACGTAGTAGTTTCGTAGTGCAGTTTTTTTTTAAAATGTAAAATACAGCTTCTATTTTTAATAACTATTTAACTTAACAACAACAAACAAACATATAACATCAAATATTAAAAAAAAACAATAAAAAGACAAACACACAGTTGATTTTGTTTAATGTAATAAATGTATTTAATTCAAAAAAGTTTACATTTTCGGTTTCCCGCCTAAACTATTAAGTCTCACCTTTTTCTTTCGTTTTAACTTTTTACTACCCAACGTTAGTATGACGTTCTGTCTAATTAAGTTAAATCTGGAAAATTAATCTGTGGAAAATTAAGCTGTCTGTGTATAGTTTTCAACTGATTACCTATAAGGGGGCGGTTTTCTGGGCAAAATTTGCAACTTAACGAGAGTCGAGAACGTACGAAAATATTTATTTCCTAAATAATCCCATGGACATAAATTGTTGTGGACTCTAATATTGTAATTTTATTCCAGGAAAAGGAATATTTCCATGGAAAAATAAGCAAACTCACAATTATTTCCACCAATTTATACAAACCTTACGGAAATCCTAAGTTTTATGTCGCCGTATTTGTAACCCGTAAACAATCCGATAACATAATCACTAACCGCCATCTGCTAGTCTAACTAATGAAACGTTTCGTTGCACGCGACAAATCGGCGGCACAATTGGCGCGTCTTCGGACTAATTGCCGCCAGAATTCTCTCGAATCTACGTTCCGTTTCACTTGCAATTAGGGCCGATAACGGGTAATTTATGGCCCTTTCCACAGACCTTGGGGCTGCCATGTGTTCTCCTTTTCCCGGGCTAATTTTCTTATAAAGACCGCGTCAGAGCTGAGGGCGTGAAAGTAGAAATCTTATGCAGTTAGAGATTTATTCTATAATTTTGTTTTAATGATTGTCAGGGTGTTTTTTTAACAATGGGGCAGTGTGCATAAAATAATACCTATTGTTCTATGCACATGTATATATCATTTTTTGAACCATGCATATTTATTTACTTCTTAAATATCTTTTATGTTGAAGCAGATGTGACGGATGGTGATGTGTGAAAGGGTGAATACAAGCGAAAAACTAAAACGAGTCAAAATCGGGCTAGCTGCTATTAAAGAAAAAATCACATGTTTCGGACTTACTTAACTAATGTTAAAAAAATATTTAAAATAATACTGACAACCCTGAGAAAGTGGCAAGGTTGCTAAAGCCAAAGGAGGGGCCTACGAAAGCGGTTAAAATAAGGACCGTTTAATGATTTCTTAGCTTACGTTGCTACCCTGTAACTGGCTGGCATATTCTGTCCTGATTTATATTGGTATTAAATCACTTAACTATTCGGGTCTTATGCTTATCTTACAGCCGACTATACTTTAGAAAGACAAAATGTCGCTTAGTTTATAGTGAGATAATGGAGTCGGACTGATTTAGATTCACAGCGGTTGTATTTAATCTCTCCTATTTTGATTGAGACAAGAATTTTGCAACGTTGTAGATTTAAATGGTTAAGTCCTGTTACATGAATTGTTGTCGTTCTCAGACCTTTGGAAATTGAAAAGGATAGCGATAACTTTAGTGCTGTGTTATTTGGTAAAATTAAGTGGTTCAGTGTACTTTGCCAGTACTTATTATTAACTTTTTTCGACTTTAAGGTACGGAAAGTACGCTTTGGTCTACAGTAGATAGAGAGATATTTATAAGAAATACTTGTATTCAAACCAGTAAAGCTTAATTTGTCTTGGCTGCAAACCGAACTGTCATAATGTTAACCGCCTTTATATCTCGTCGTCACTTGCCAAATTAATAATTTAAATGAACTAAACACACAATTAATGGTGTGGAGCACGCCCCCCCCCCTACCTAAGTAAGTTCTTCCCAAAACTTCAAACTCGCCTAAACCTACACGTTTCTATTTTAATTAAAACGCAAAATCGAATAATAATCAGTACAGATTTGGTTCAACAATAAAATACAGGATTGGTGCCGATTAGACCCGTGATTAGAATATAAAATTAACGCAGAAGGGACACGAGGAATCCGAAATTAGGCAATTCTGGCGTCGGACCACGTGCCCCGTGACCCACTTCAAATCCCTGCCCGCCAAAATTTAATTTTACTCTCATTTCTATTAAAGGTGCGAAAGCCCGGGCGTATTGGATTAGGGAGGTAAAATATCGGCCACTTCTGTTCGTATAGGCACAAATACGATTCGATTCTCTGTCTGTCGATTGTTTATTATAATTAAATTAACTAATATGCTGTGCTAATAGTTAAAATGTATAAAGGAAGTAACTAGCTTTTGTTTTTAATACAAGCGCGTGAAGGGATAGAATCACGTAACATAAAAAAAGGTAAGAGTAACTCGGGCCGTATTTCGACTGTTAATTGCGGTAAAAGTTCACCACAACTTCAACCGCGACTCAACGCTTCTGAGTGGCTTCCTTTGGAGGTAAGAATGGTAAACAAAGTAAAATAAAACAAAAAAAAACACAAAAAAGACTAGAGGGCAGCAGCAACCCTATAGTAAGTAGGTATTATGTACCATTATTTTGTCCTTTAAATTTCCACATCTGGGACAAACAGCTTGATGATGATTAGACTATCGGATTAATTTTGCAGGTATTTGGCTATAGAATCTTGAAATGTAATGTACAAAGTAACGAGGCAGAAGGTAATCTACGCGTCAGAACCCGGAGGCAGTCGCACGTACATAATTGTCTTGTACAGTACGTGCTAGGGGTGCTACTCTGGAGTAAAATGGGAACAATGTATAAATTATTTTATGGTGGAAAAACTTACGGTTGGAAAAATAGCTCTTTTGGAACACATCGGCTCCAGACCCTAAAAACTAAACAAATGTTCAAAATTTTATAATTTTTGTACGAAAGACACCGATCTTAAAGACCAACAATGCAAAATCCTACATAAATTGGAAGATGCCCGAAGATTAGCATTTGGAAATTGAGCTAGCTTCTAGCATTTCCAACTTGCAACTCGTCCAACCCCAAGCAGTACCAAACTGCTTCAAACCCTCAGGATCGAGTACAAACTAAGTATTTCTAAGTAACGCCCCGGCGGCGGCGGCGCCAACTGAATTAAGTCAGGGTTAGCACGTGGGTCGCGTGCCAACCGCACTCATGAATACGAACTGCGCTGCGTTTGACAATCCACAGCGTCGTGAAAACCCTATAAATGGCGCGCGTACAACCCTATTGCAGTAGAAGTGTGTGTTATTGTAGCTTTAGTAAACGTGTGTGTTGTACGTATCTGGTTTTTTGTACTGTGGTTAAAGTTTACATAAAACTTTATGTTTTGGAGAGTTTTCCTGCCTAAAAGCTCTGTATTTAAAAAAATAACTTCTTGTAAACTCAATTTCCTATTAGTCTATGATTATAGCTTTTAATTTAATAGCAGTTTAACATTCTCCATTTCTTGAATATGATAGGTACGTATTACCTAGACTAGTTTCCAAAGATCCATAATTTAAGGATATAGACCAAGCAAACAACTAATCACTTAACTCTACTGTTTGGTTAAATCTTTTATAGGTCTCCGAGGTCCAATTCCCACCCCAATACCAATCAATGGACTCCTCTGAACTAGTATAGACCGGAATCCGTGTTTGTCTAATACAAAACAATACAATCTAATTGAATTAGTCCCAGAACAATCGGCCTGAAGTCTAAAACAAGAAACACAACACAATAGAGAATGGAAGTTTTCCTTAGTTACTTGAGCCGGACTTATTTAACTTAGGCCCAATTTTTCATTGCTCAGATAAACGATTCAATAACTGTTGAACGAATTATTTATTAGGCTCTTTATGAGTTGAATAGCTTGTTTAATATTTTCATACAGCGGATAACAGGTAGATTGTTATTTGAAGTTTTATTCCAATACATCCAACCTCTAAGCAACTAACTTAAGTGTAAACAGGATACAAATAGGTTGCCTTACGAGTTAGAGGAAGACATAAACGTTTATTTTTATTTCTGCTTTTGTAAGCTTTTCTGAGGCATGAATAAGCAAATAAGTTAATTCCACTGGTAAAGGTTTTATTTCGTAGAATACCTCTATCTGAGTGTTGAAAAAATTCAAAATCGTACTACCAATGGAATAGATGTTTCCAGAGCTTTATCTGAGAAATGAAAAATTTGCCCTTATCCATTTATAAGTAGCCGGATAAACAATTTTTTTTAAGAATTTTGTGGTGACTAAAATTTTCGTAATGATTTTAAGTACAAATAACGCTTACTTTGGTTTTATTCGCGACAAGTCATTGGTGCCAATTTGGCATTGCCAAAGTAGCATGTAGCTATTTTATTGACTATCGTGTGCCTATAATTGTTAAGAAAAAAAAAACAAAAAATATATTAGGTTGTCCCTGAAATTTGTCGTCTCTGAAAAATCTATATTATTATGCTTATTTACTAGTTCTAGCAATTCTGTGTAACGTCCAAAACTTTCTTCTATTTAAATATGGCCGCTACATTCGTAAAAGCAATAAATTCGCGTCAAGGACTTATATATCCCTTGATTAATGTCTAGGGTTCGATCTAAGTCCTGCATTGTGCAAACTTTCGCGCCATTTCTCTCCCTGCTCGAAAGATTTCCCGCGCCTTTGTCCAACGAATGAGTTAATACGTCTTTTGCGAGTTGATTTATTAGAACTTTTTTTGAGGACCTTCTTTACAAATTGCATTGCAAGTGGAAGAAAGTCGTAAGTTCCATATAAAATGGATATAAAAGTTACATTGTTTCTTTTACTAATGCTTTGTGGGTTTCAGAAGAATCGCGTGTCCGAAAAAGGGGATATCTGGTTAAACAGATGTGAAATTGCATGTAGAACTGTTAAAGGATCTTAGACAGGGATATATAAGGGTCCAGGTTGTTAAATTGTTTTGTTTTTATAACACTTCCGCTTGGAGTGGATCTTAAATGAGATTTACTTTTTTTCTCTTTTTATTAGGTTCTTGTAAAGTGACCTTCGAGTCTTCGGGTAAGTAGGTTCCTTATTCGGCTATTTCGTTTTAGAGGATCATAAAGTATATAATTAAGAATTTATATAAAAATAACCTAGGTATTAAATGGAAAGACGAGTAGGAAACGAGTGTTTATATTTAGTAAAATATAAACACAATGGAGTTGAAACGTTAATATCGACTAGGCCTCTCATGCAAGAGTGCATCTGGGGAAATATCACATTTTTGGTAGATATTCATCCACCAAGCAGTGAACAAAAATTACTGTTCCAGTTTGAAGAGCACTGTTTCCAGCGAAATTACTATACTTACTATGAAACGTTCGTCTGAGAATGCTCTCTGAAACTTTAACACTTGTATCCATTAACATAAAGCAACATTGTACCAACAGTTTAGCAACAAACAAACATACATTTCCGCTAACCTCTGCTAGATTTAGTACAGCATGTTACAACCGCTATCAAAGCTTCTAACGTTGTAACGTTGAAAGCGACGCGGTCAAGGAATACGAAGTTGCGAAATTACTATTTGTTAGCTTTCGGCTTTGGGTAAAATGAAATTGGTCTAGCCTGGATTGAATCTTGGGCGATATCTGGAAGCTTATAAAAATGCAAAGGACAAAATAGACTTTTTCATTTGGACATAATATTAATAACTAACTGCGCATAACTAACTGCGCACCGCGGTTTATCGTTGACTATTATCCCACGGGAATTATTTTTAACAGGATGATAAGTATCCTTGTTATTCCAGGATTTAAAACATCGATCCGTTCAGCCATTAGCGACAGCCACAAGAAGGAACAGACAGACAGAAACATTTTAATAGTGACCGCCAGAGATTTAAAATGCTACCGAAAATGCAACAGCCTTCAATATGTTATGTTGCCTTCACAATGTTTACAATATGTTTCATTCATAAAACCTCCAACGCGTATTTAACAGTGATACTTGGATTCTGAGGCGATACGCCGTGGGCCGCTGCCAAACAGTTCACAAACTTCACATGTCAGTTCCGATCTGACACTAGCAATGTTTTGGCAACCGCTCAATAACTTAGGAGCGAATAAGTACTGCGATGGAATAAATGCCTATGATTTCAGGATAATACATAGGACTTAGGAGAAAATTGGCCGTGGTTATTGTTGTTATTTATTTACCATAAAAAGTTATCTTACTTACACAGTAGCAAGGAGTTTACCTGATGGTACGTGCAACGCCTCCCCATAACAATTTTCTACTCTCCACGACAAGTTATTCCGAAATAAAGTGAATTTAACCGCGACATATTTTCCTTTTCCACATTTATTTGCTTCCATTTTGCGGCTTTAATTAAAGTCGACTCGAAATTTCGAATTCGCGTTCGGTGGAATCCGCAAACTCGACACTGCAGTGTATCTGAATACTTTTTTTGGTGAGAACCGTTTCTATTCGCAGAGGAACGGGAAGTGTTATAATAACAGTACGGACCGCCCGAACTGGGACAGTGTGGTGGGTTATGGCCCATCCTCTCTCTTAGAGAAGGCCTAGGTGTCCCTCGCTTAGGCATCACTCGCTTTTCGGTGAAGGAAAACATCGTGAAGAAACCCACATACATACTCGAGAACAATTTCGGAGGTAGATATGTTATCCACTAATTTGGAACGGGCCCCCGTGATGGATTATGGCCTAATCCTTCTCACGAAAGTGAGGGTAGACCCGTGCTCAGCAGTGGGCTGATATGGGTTGTTGATAAAGATGAAGAGACCCAGAAATGGGTACGGCAATAATAAAAAAAATGGCACACGTCACAAGTTTACATAATAAATTCAGTGGTTCATCCCATTGTGGGACCAAACATTGTTGATTGTTGGACAGTGCAAAGAAACCCTGAATGAGCCATTAAGGTCGATGTCACCTGTATTCAAATTTAGAGGTTATTGGACATGCCGATTTCCTCAAAATGTTTTCCTTCGCCGTTTTTGATCGATGGCATTGCAATCTGGACATTATTGGGAAATAAGTCATTGCGTTGGTTTGATCCGAGTGGCCTCAGATTGGGAAGGGGACACGTTACCGCAAGGTCATCAATATTATTGGCCCAGTTGTAAATACCATGATTCGTTTTTATTATTTGTTGTGTACCTTCTTCACTAATACGTACCACTATCTGCACAAACCTCTCAAGGATGTTCCTAGGTTCCACTTATAGCATCAGGTGCATATTAAAGGAAGTTTTTTCTTAATTGCAGTATAGGCAAGCATTTGACCGCAGTCTCGGTGTCAACAGTGTCGACGGTGGAGCATGCTTACCTAGAAGATACCTATTCACTCTCGGCTTGCAAATTATAGTTATTGAAATAGAGTATCAAGTTGATCTACTGTCTTTACAATCTATCTGCTGCGAAAGTGACAAATCTAGTCGAAGTGCCTTTGGATTGCATTCACGTCGCGGCATCGAGCCGATTATACGATATGAGACTCGAAATTGAATTTGGGAAGACTCCTCGATAGTGACGGCGAATTTGAACACCGCAGCGCTTTATATCAACAACTTCTCGATAGCAACGGAGGATTTTAGCACCGCAGCGCTTTACGGCCAGTTTACATTATGGTAGTCTTTAGTAGAATGCTTCCGTTGAAACGTGTCTTAGTAGAATGTTAACATTATTTTAGTCCTTTTCCTGTGCGATATTCAGCCATAGATCGCCACTTGAAAGTACTTGCCTTTTTAATTGAACAAAAGCACTCTACATAAGACTAGCATAATGTAAAACGGACTAAATTTACCACTTTTCGATAGCAATCGAATTGCAGCGCCGCAGCGCTTTGTAGTAGCTAACTTTGTAACAATGTCAGACCGGTGGATTTGTTTGGACACGAGAAATTTTGTAGATAGTTTGTGGGACGGTTTGGGGAGCTTATAGTTGGGCGGGATTGTTTTGAAAATGGTAAAAATTAATATTTAAAAAAAACTTTGTTGCGCATGTAAAGAGTGGATGAATATTGGGGTATTTTTTTACTTTTCTTTACTGTGGTTTATTCTTTATCATTTACATTGGTTTGCCTTTACAAATGATATTGAATAAAAATTAAACATATGTCCCTGTACATTATATCCCTTCCTGTTTTATCAGGGAAACTATAAATAAAAAACGCTGTGGCATAATTCTCGTACTCATTTTAACATATAATTATTTTAAAGTAGATTATTAAACGAATAAATAATAGCCGTCAAGATAAATGATAGCATTCAAAATTAGACTAAAAATCATAAGAGCCGGTCACATCAACACGACCTACATGGCCCCGGAAAAAAAGATGCGAGAAACGAAAAACGTTATCTTCGATAGGTAGATATTGTAATCGGAGGAAATATAATGCAGGCTTTTATAAAAAAATGTGAATCAAAGAAACATTTCACGACTATGCGCGTGTAACGGCAGTGCCTCATAAATTTATACTCATGTAAAATCACCGTAAGTTTTAGATGTTTAATTAAGTTGAAATTCAATGTTAACAATTTGTCCAGATATCCTACAAAGGTTATGAAAGTTGAAATAAATGATATCCGTGCTATTCCTAACCTTTTATTTTTTTTTACATTACATGTCTATATTTTGTGTAACGTGTAGACCAAAACATACACACGGCTATACATATTAGGTGCTGACAACATTTTTGCACAGCAGAAATAAGGCAAAAAAAAAATGGTGGCGATTATAGGGCGGTAGAACGACAGCTTATTTTGTTTCGTAGGAACAATCCAACACCAATACTCACATTAATTTGTGAGTCACAAAATCAATCATAATTTGGTTCGTATCCTTACGATATTTTATTTACTGGTCGTCGCGTGTCATCCGATAACGTTTTCGCAAGCTTCCTAAAGTCGCGTTTATCGCGCAGGTACGTATGACTGGAAATTTAAACCTCAAGTTTCAGATAACGAACACAATCCCATCGCAAACTCCCAGCCAGTCATATCTTAGGATTAACAATACAAGCACTAATTTAAGCTCAAGGCGACGCGCGACGCGTGACCTAAGTTTTTGCGGTAGGTATAACTAACCGTAGAACAGTCAGGTGAATTTAATAACTAGGTACAAACATGAGACGAAAATGTGTGACATGAATATAATATCTCACTAATCTTACTAGTATTATAAATGCTAAGGTTTGTGTGTGTGTGTGTTTGTTTTCTCTTCACATCAAAATGCTTGAATGGATTTGGATGACATTAATTCGCAAATACCTACATATCTACCCACCTGAGTCTACCTACTGTAATTACTATGAGTAGTTGAAGCGCAACGTCCCAAGCCACGCTCATGGATAAGTGGCAGAACATACCGATGTTTCCATGTTTCGAAAGACACACTATGCGTTAGATGCCCTCTACTTCATTTGAGAACCATCAATGGCCTGCTAGTGTCGATACTAAGCTGATATGATGTTGTTAAGCCTGTGTTTCCCGATAGTTAAAACCTTTGAGGCTTCAAGTCACGAATGAATAGGTTACTTCTTGGTAAGCGTGCACCATCGTAAACCGCATTATCATTTATAAAATAAAACACAAAACTTTTCTAGTTATTTAAAAGCGCGATTACCTTATTTTATCCTACATAAATAACACAGGTAATATTAACAAAAGCTAAACAAACTTTGTACCTGACGGTACCTAAATAAGCAGCTCTAGTGGTGATCACCGGTCCGTGAAATGGAATGCTGAAATTAGGCCTATTCATACGATCCACATTACGTGGCTGGAACTAACGGGAGAGGTGCAAGTTGTAAAGTATTTTAATAAATAACTACTTATTCTACTAGATATGAGGGTTATTCAAAAAGTAAGACAGTGCAAGCGTTGTAGCAAGCCTTGGGTAGTGGCGACACGCGCTAGGACTAGGACTAGCCTAAATCTATCTATCTATCTATTCAGCCCGTATCCACCCACTGCTGGGTATAGGCCTCCTCTAGCCTAAATGGCTTATAGAAAAGGTGGTGTAGCAGACACAGGTCTCCTTGGATTGAAACGATTATATTTTGGAATATAACATAAAAAGGTGTTATGCGACAAGCATAATGAAGCATAGGCCTAAAAACTTGTTCTTTTGTTTCCTTTTTTTTCTTCTGTTGGTAAGTGCACAATAAGTTAAGCAAAAAGGTTTTCATAAGTAGGTTTCGATTCGCCTAAGGATGGTATGGCTATGCCTTAGTTTGCTCGACTTTTTGCTTTATTAGTGTACCTATGTTGTTTACGCGGCGTGGTACGGCTGCGGCCAGACTATAATAATTAAAGAAAAAATACGTTTCTAGGAAAGAAATCATCGTAACTTCGTTCGTTCTTTCGTTAATGCACTTTTTGCGTCGAGGTCGAGTATAGATACATTTTGTAAAGTGCACATTGCATTGGCCTTTTACAAAATATGCTCACTACATAAATTCTATAAAATAGACTTAAAACAAAAAGTTCTATAATCGTAAAGATGACGAAGAAACACCATATTTTATTCCTTAGAGAGTTTGCTTTCTGACCGTCTTTTGGGTGAACTCAAATTTTGAACCCAAAAATGTTAAAGGCGCGCGCGGTTGTCAGTTCCTGGCGAGGAATTAATTGAATGTGTGATACCTATTAAAATCACGTACAAAATAAGTTCGTTCTTAATTAAAAGTAAATAAGTACACTAATTAAGGCCGTTTGTTTATTCACTGCATGGCTGTGCAACTAGAACGAGCCACGGAAGTAATTTCCGTGCTTGCATATGCACGAGGAGATCTACTCAATAGCTGTACACTGGCAAAGAAAAGTTTATTATGACTGAAAGTTCATTTTTATTTCATTGTCATCTAGGCATTTTGTTTTTCACCATCATCATCAGCTTGAAGATATCCACTGCCTCCAACATAGAATGCCACAATGAGTTAGCTGTTCGCATTGACAACAAAGCCTGGTTTATAATGCACTTTATAATCACCAGGCTTATTAACACCATTCCAGCGGCTGCTAGTGACTCGCACAGTAGGTTGAGACTACCGATATTATCGTAATGGTAAACGTTTTCACTTTGATATTTTTAATATGAGCTAAATGTCAAATTGAATATGTTTACCGTTACGATGTGTATCGGTGGTCTAGAGGGGTCTGTTCCTAGACTGCTACCTAATAATTGGACCTAATAATTTTCTCGAAATGAAGCTTTTTTGTGGTACCAGTACTTCATAGTATCTGCATCGCAGCAGTGAACGCAAGCATTGAAATATTCAGCGCCTTCCGTATGCCGCCGTGCCCGCTGAATAGGTATTACAATTTTATTTTAACTCACATGGTTAAACAAAAGATTTTACCGCACATTCCTGCCTTATAATGAATGGAAGTTGATAGAAGCCATATCTAAGGCATAAGGCTTATAATGATGCTGGCGTAGTTAACGTCGAAGCACTAGTTTGATGCGAAATTTAGTAATCGATGCATATTATAAGCATATTGCCTTAAGTGTACCGAAAATAGTTGAGAAACTTCAGAATATCCATTAAGTATAACAAAAGTTTTTTTTTTTTTTATGAAAGCTGAAGAATCAAGAATTGTAAAATGTTTAGCTTAATTTAAATTGTCTTAAAAATTAGAGCACTTCTCCTTAAGGACTTGAGCATTTTGAACAACCTTACTCTAATCTGAGTCATGATTGTTGCATTTCCTTATGGACGTAGAAATAAAGACAAAATGAGAATGCGATTCTATTTTCTTTTAGCATCTCTAAATCGTTATTGAATCTTGTTTTTGCAGGTTTGCAGTATTGTATAATATAATCTGTATAAATGAAAATAGGTACGTGCTGCAGATCGGAACAATTTGCGATCAGTGTCGACTAACAATATGTTCAATTTCAAACACCAGCAGATATTTGAACACCAAAAAGATTTTATTTCAATTTCGTAGCATGACAAAAGTCATCCAAACATAAACAACCAAACCAAACATCCTGACCAAGTTTGGTTTCCTACTTTGGTGATAATTTTGCATATTTATTTTTATTTTATTTTCCGCTGATGTGAGCTGATAGGCCTTAAAAAGATGTATGTACATCCTCCATTCTGTAATTGAGACTGACTTGAATCCCAGCTTGGCTTCCAACTTTTGTTCGAAAATATATCTTTTCTATCCCTGCTCATTACTAAATCCACAACGGGCTGTATTGTCCGTCACATCCTTATCCATACAAGAGCAAATTTCAAGTGGCTCTTGGAGGTCGGCCAACACTTGGCAAAGAGGCTGCGAATTAGATTCTTTAGAATTTCAACGCGATATTTCTTGTTTGGTGTTGCTGGTTCACGAGTGGTGCTCCTGTTGTGCTTTATTTGGAGTGGCTGGCAGCAAACGATACCTACGTCCGGGGCAAAGCTTGAGAATGCTTAGAATAATGTTGAGCTTTCGGTAGTTTTAAAATTTGAGTTGAAAATGTTTGAATATTCGAAGGATTATTTGGCGTTTGTGCGTTAAGATGCAGGGCGAGAGGGGCTTCATGCGCTTTAATTCTTGGATCGGAATAACGCTTCTATACTTTTAGTGGGATGACAAATAAATTTATGAATTATATAAAATATAAAATAGCGAAGATTGCTTACTAGCTTACTAAAAGAAGGAAAATACACAGCAGTCTCATGTGTAATATCAATAGAACCAAAAACGATTTATCATGATTTCCACCAAGTGGTATAGATAGGTAGGTAATTCCCGGGACAGCGATTCTTCTCATTATTTATTTTCGCTTACACGTAGCTTTTGTTTCGGTAGTTATTATTTGTTACTTTTCTGTTATCCGTACTGATGTTTCTCGAAATAAAATCTCAATATTGCTCTTCGTGAGGAATGTATGGTGTAACCATAGCGATAAGATTTTAATATTTTTTTTGCCTATATTGTAATTGTTAGTGTCAATAAAGAGTTTATCTATCTATCTATCATTTCATAAGAAGTAGTATTGGCAGCGTTTGAGATGCAGCAAGCACTAGTAAACATTACTGTGTTTCGGTTAGAAAGGCACCGTTTCCAGCAAAATTACTGTGCATATGAGACTTTAGAGCCGATGTCTCAGGGTGACGAGCGCAGTGCGGTGCTGCACAGGATTATGCAATGCAAAATTCTGGGTGGCACTGTAACTATTATGGGCATGCGTAGCGCTTACCATCAAAAAAAAAATCTTCTTTACTTAAAAGTTCTATAATATTAAAACGGAGAATGTTTCCAATTCTCAGGCCCAGTATTTTCACTCATTGTAGAAAAATCGTACTCGCTAATGATCAGATTTATTTTCTACAAAACAATAGTTATTTTGTCTATCGAATCTATTATTACATTCTATTGACTCGAAATCATTTGTTTGCGAGTTCCCTCCTTCCATTCTCGCACACACCAAGTTTTCTCGAAGCTTATAAGGAAAACATTTACGGAGCGGGAAATAATTGAAACATCATCACACATGGGACCCTACTTATTAGATAACTCGATTGTGTAGCTTATATGGGGCTTATAAGTGATTCCCAGGCTATTTTGGTAACGCTTGAGCGGTGGGTATTATGAAGGTATTAGCTTTTCTGTGAATTATTTTCAAGAGGCGAGATTTCTACTAAGTACTTAGGTACCTACCTTTTTTTTATTTGACTGAGTGACGTGACGTGCAAGTCGTTCATCTGATGATAAGCGCTACGTCTGCCCATAACAGTCACAGCACCACCCAGAACCCAGCATAATCCTGCGCGGCACTGCACTGCGCTCGTCACCCTGAGACATCGGCTCTAAAGTCTCATTATGCCTAGTAATTTCTCTGGAAACAATGCCCTTCAAACCGGAACACAGTAATGTTTCCATACTACTGCTTGGAGGTGAATATCTGGCAAAGGTGTGGAGGTACTTCCCCAGGCGGTCTCTTGCAGAAGAGGCCACCCACTACTGAACACACCTAATTTCATACTTATGTTTCATCATTACTACTACAGTTTACTGTTCCAGCCTATTACCAGTCGGCAGCGTACCGAAAATAGTGGCATTGACCAAACTAATCAACCTGAAGAAGTACTACCATTTTGTCGATATTTGACTGACAATACTCCAGTATTGTGCAAATATTGCAATAGTCTACATATTACTGCGCATAACATGTATATTTCATGTTCTATGATATTAGTGTGACTAGTGTAGTGGAGTACCGGACTAGAGGTAGGTGCTTTGCGATCTTTAGTCCTATGTTGCACTGTAATCAATACTGAAACTGACTGAACGCGAATTGAACTGATCTTATGGCTGCTTGCTTGTTATTGGTTGATGATGAATTTCACTATAATGCTTTTACCATCTTTTAATAAAATACATGTTATGCCTCTCACCTCTTTGAGCCTTATCTTGGAAAGTAACAAACCCTCTCAACGCCCACATTATCATTATTATTCGTCAAAAGACGGCAGGAGAGAATTGGCAGAGTCTCAAGGGGGAAGCGCTTAGTAACTGTACTCTAGTTACGTAAATTGTCTAGTGACTGTTGCTTTTCTTCGGTTATTTCTCCGCTGAGCCTTACAATACTGTCACATTTGGCAGATTGGAACGAAATGAGGAATGGTTTTAAGATGGCGCTGAGGAACAGTTGTTCTGCTAGTTGCAAGAATGTTGGAAAGGGAAAAAAGCAAATGGTTCCGTGTAATTTGTTAACCTAATTTGTAACTTTTGGAATGTAAAAAAAACACAGAGTACCGTAAAAAAAATTCTATTCAATAGACACAACTCATTTTTTAGAATATAAACATTTTAAAATCACATTTATGTTCACTGTGCAATTTTGATATACCTACCTACCAAATTTTATAATGAAGCAGGAATTACAAACATCCATTCTCACAAACTTTCAAAATTATAATGTTAATTAAATTAGAATAGGAATTAAGATAAGATAGGGTATAATTTATCTATTGGTAGAAATAAAATTCATCTATCTATGCTAATAAAATAAAGCTGAAGAGTTTGTTTGGTTGAACGCGATAATCTCAGGAACTACTGGTTCCATTTGAACAGTTATTTTTGTGTTGAATAGACCATTTATCAAAAAAAGGTTATAGGCTATTATAACATCACGCTACGACTAATAGGAGCGGAGCATCAATGAAGAATGTGGCAACAACGGGAAAAAATGTTGCATTTAAGAGCTTTTGTTGCGTGCGCTGCGTAAACGGTTAAAGTTACGCAAAAATTATATATGTGCAAATCGTGCCCATTTAAAAGTTCTAAAAACATCATGGTTTTCAACCCGGGAAATGCAGAGTTATTGCGGAAAAACTGGAATTATGCGGGTGAAACCGCGGCGCGCAGCTAGTTAGTTATAAGATGAACCTCACACATGAAAGAACCGACAGTTGGCACCCTCCAGATTTTATGCTGCTAATATTGGTTGGTAACAAGTGGTTTCGCGTCGGAGCCAACTTGACAATAAGTTTAAAAGTGTTAGGTTAAGAAACCATCGACCTTCATGGTCGTCACGCGATCGCATGTCAGTTGTGTCATATTTTCTTTCCGACGAGACGGTTGAAGTGTGATGCAGTAAAAAACATTAAAAAGGAAGCAGCTATTCCGCTGATTATAGACTGCGTCAAGTTGACAATGTTAGCAAGTGTCATATTGACACGCGATCGCGTGGCAACATTGATTTGCTTAGTGTGAATACAGTGGTGGGTTATGTAAATCTCGTAAAACACAAAAAATACATTGATAAAAAGATTGTTTTATATCTAGAATTGGTAACTACCGAGTATGTCGTAGCAACCTTGTATTATAATAGTTGTATCTCAACACAAGATAGTTGAAGTTGGAATGCAGTTAGAAAATACATTATAAGACAGACTATTCAACTTTCAGCGAATACAGTTGCCCAATGGCAGAGTTGCATGCAATCGCGTGATGACCCTTGACAGAGTTCTTTGTGGAATACAGTTGCCGAAATGGGATGCAATTGCAGTAAAAATGTCAATAGGCCGTAATACCCATAGGCTGTAGCGAAATTACTGGACATCATGAGATTTTAGAATCGATGTCTCGGGGTGACGAGCGAAGTGCAGTGCCGTGCAGGATTTATAATGGAAAGTTTCGGGTGGCACTGGGGCTGTTAAGAGCAGGCGTGTTGCTTCCCATCAGAAGAACGATTTGCACGTCTCGTTAGTTAGTAAAATAAAAACTTAACCTATGACCAGTTTATTTGGATATAGATTGTCTAGCAATACTTTAAAGTAATTATAGGGTTTCAAAGTTAAACATGGCCCTAATAATAGTATTTTCATTGAAAACGGGATATTAATTATTATCGTAATTGATTTGTAATTAGAACTTAGAGGTCTTGTACTTGACAGCGATCGATTGGTATTTAAATTTCACGGAAGTCATAAAAAGCCGCGTAACCGCTAATAATAGATTTACTTCCATTAAAATTTACAGCAATTTCTTTTATAACTCTTTTACAAAAGCAAATAACGTAAAAGCTTCATTTACCAGTATTGCTTTGTATAAGGAAGAGTCCGGGTCTACTTTTTAAAACCTTTGGTTAACTCCAGTATTCTTCAGAAGAACGCTCCGCCGAGTCAGTTTTATATTTCTCAAAGCATACAAGACTGTTGTTTGAGAAAATGAATAGTGAAATTGTTTTCTGCATAACGAGCGTAGACAAGAATTGCGCGGCGGCTAGGAAGTTTAATTAGAGATTCAATTAAAGTTCTGTAATGGCATCTGGTTACGTTTTATTTCGCCAGACTGTTTTGGTGGTGGAATTGCTTCAGTTAATTAACTAGTAGTGTACTTTTTTATTTATTTAACTGAGTGACGAGACGAGCAAGTCGTTCACCTGATGGTAAGCGCTACGCCTGCCCATAACAGTTACAATGCCACTCAGAACTTTGGATTGTATAATCTTGCGCGGCACTGCACTGCGCTCGTCACCCTGTGACATCGGCTCTACAGTCTAACAGTAATGTTTGCGCACTACTGCTTGGCGGCCGATATCTGGTAAAGGTATGGTACTTACTCAGGCGGTCTCTTACAGAAGAGGTCTTCCACTAAAAAAGAAGTACTTAGAAGGTTATATAAAAAAGGGTTTCCCATAAAAGTCTGTGTTGGTAACATTTTGAAATATGTGTCCTATATTCATGAACATAATTATTTCGTACAAAAAGCGACTCTTTAACAAGCGAATACTTAATAACTTCTCTCTATACTAATTATAAGTTACGAGAAGAAGATATTACAAATATTTGTTAACTTTTGTTGACAACTTTATGGGGAAGTAATTAAAATTCGGAGTTTTGGCGAAAAACAGAAAATAATTATGACTTTGTTGTTGATTGAGTGTTGTTGATTGTCGCAATCGACACGACATTTACAGTTTGTTATATAAAACAAAAACTTGAAATACTTGACAATGGATGAATGCTTAATTAAACGAAGTCATAACTAAATGTTTTGCTTCATCATCATCATCATCAACCCATATATTGTCCCACTGCACAGAGAGAGCACAGGTCCACTCTCACTTTTTGTGAGGTTTATGAGACTTTAGAGCCGATTTCTCAGGTTGACGAGCGCTGTGCAGTGCCGCGCAAGATTACGCAATGCAAAGTTCTGGGTGGCACTGTAAGTTTTATGGGCAGGCGTAGCTCTGACCATCAGGTGAACGACTTGCTCGTCTCGTCACTCATTCAAATAAAAAAAAACAGGCGAAGCGAAACATTAAAAATCAAAACAGCGCCCAATAAGTATTATATAAAAAAAAGCGATAAAAGAGGCCCCTGGCCCATTTTCACCTTGTCACAACTCCTCCGTATACACAGAAGTATCGTTCAACTAATCCACCGTTTGGTTCCATCGTAAACTGCCTGATTTACAGCCCAAGGTAACCGTGCTATTTCATGGCGACTATAAACGCGTGATATGCCGATAGATCCATTGTTGCAACGTTAAATTATGAACGTAACGATGCCTTGTGTTGGTTTTTAAAACTTTTGAAAGCATTTTCTTGTTAGTTTTTTTATTTATTGGTCTGAGTGACGAGACGAGCAAGTCGTTCACCTGATGGTAAGCGCTACGCCTGTCCATAACAGTCATAGGGACATTGCATAATCCTGCGCGGCACTGCACTGCGCTCGTCACCCCGAGACATCGGCTCTAAAGTCTCTTAAGGCCAGTCATTTCGCTTGAAGCAATGCCCTTCAAACCGGAACAGAGTAATGCTTACACACTACTGCCAGAAAAAAAGCAAATTAAAAATCGAGTGAATGTAAAATGAAAAGGAAAATGTACTTTGACGGAAACAATTAATGGTTTAATTATGGCTGAAATATTTGAAGGAGGTTTTATGTAGTGAGTAGACCAAAAAAAGCGCAGGAGACACCGCTTCAACTAGACAGTGTTCAAAAACGTTGGCATTAAAATCCGCGAGATGAGATGTCTAAAACAGCTGTTTGAATCGAAGTATATTTCTGAACTGAAATACAAACTAATATTTTATACGTCAAAAACTGTCTTGTTCCATAACATTAGAGATATATTAAATTCATGAGAACGGTGCAATGAACAAAGCAGCAGTAGATGACAGAACGTCTATATATTGAATAATGTAAAAAAAAACTATCTACGCGCCTTAAATACCTATGTTTGGTCTTCAAAAGCAATTGTCAATATGGTATCCATCGACCGAGCAGTACGGTGTAAGCATTGCTGTGTTCCGGTTTGAAGGGCACTGTTTCCAGCGAAATTACTGGGCATTTAAGGCCTTAGAACCAAAGTCTCAGGGTGCCGAGCGCAGTGCAGTGCCGTAATAGATTCTGGGTGGCACCTTAGCTGTTATGATCTAATCTGTAGCTATGGGCAGGCGTGGCGTTTACCACCAGGTGAACGACTTGCTCGTGTTACTTAGATAAGTAAGTAGTATTGCCAGTGGTTCTTTTTATAATAGAACCACAGAGGGTAAACAAATAAACTACCATTTATTTATATATTTTATACACGGAAAGCTAACGTTCATAACACTTCTACTTATTTCTCTCCATGCACGGTTGTCTGGAAGAGATCGCCCAGAGCGATAAGACACTAATTGTTAAGTTTTCCATATTCTGTGATGTTTGAATAAATAGTATATTTAGATATCTTTCTATCTACATATTAAACCTGTCAAAATAATGTGTGACGATATTTAAAATGTACCAACCATGCATATAAAGTATGAACAATACACAAAAGCCAATCACAGATTTGTTATCCGTTTTATTCTTAAGTTATTCGACTGGTCAATGCGTGTCATGTTATCGTGGTTTATTATACTAAACTAGTGGGCGCCGGACGTTTGTACCACTCTACGCAATGCTAAAATATCTTTGCGGCAAGCAATAACGGAAATATTGTAGGAACTTGAATATCGAGGTCGAATGTTCACCCTAACCGATTTGCGGTGACATTTTGCAAATAATGTTATTGGTGGTGTATTGAAGTTATGAACTGTACTTTGTGGTGAGTATATACAGGAGAAATACGCTTACACTAAGTTTAAGATCAAATATTAAATTGTTTAAGCGTTTTTTTTAGTAAATCAGATCATATAAAAAAAGGCAAAGAGTGTGCAAATGCACACACAGGCTACAGACTACGGGTTCAAAAATGACCCAAGTTTTTGCCTACAAATTCATCCTTTTGTCATCTCACCACCGTTGCACGTTCCCGGTAGTTAAAACCAATGAGATAAAAAAACTTAAAAAAAATAAGTTAAACATTACGTTTCAACACGACTTCGATCAATTCATTTAAGATCGTTTTCTAATTAATTGAAAGAATAGAAACACTCTTGACACTTCGTAAATTGAATTTATGTTTAGTCTGTGGCCGATTAGTATCGTCTTTGCTTTGTAATGGGGACTGTTAAAAAGTACGCAAGGTATGTGTGTCATGTCATTAATTTGTTGTTATTATAAAAAATAATTATCTATCCACTTAAGTTAAAATGTTACTCACAAATACTAGTAAAACTGAAGTACCATACTAAACTTATCCTCGCGTTACATGGCTTAACCCTTCTCCGCTCACGTCGAGATGTCAACCCGTCAGCACCTGTCCCCAGCATCAGTCCCCGACTCCCTGCTGCCTGTCCCCAACCACCCGGGAAATTAAAACCGCTGTGACATGCCCTAATGTGGGGAATTAACTCGCGGTCCCACTAATTTATTGCTTTCAGGTAGTGTGAAGTGTCATTAAGAGAAATTTCGAAATACTTGATGTAATTGGAATTGGGTTTTCGCTTAGTGCTTAGTGAGGAGTTATTTAACATCATAATGTCTACGAAAAATGATTTTCATGCGCCAAATTCCAACACTTCTAGGTAAGCGTGCGCTATCGTAGACCGCATTGTTATTAGTAGTCAACGGCGAACCTATTAAAAAAAAATAGTTTTTGTACCATTTAGAGTTTGGTGTAACTTTTGCTATTACGCTTAAATACGCAGCATTTAGCTTACCCTTGAGATTATCATCATCAAGATAGGTTTTAAAAAAGTAAAAAAAAAATGTTTTAAATGTGAGGTAGGCAATTTTCACATTGGGGTTACTCACCACTTATTAGGTATAACAAATGTACACAAAAATTAACGTTTTTTGTTAACTGCAATCATCATATTTTAAATGGAGACGTTTTCACCGATTCGCAGTCGGCAACCCCAGAAACACTATGAAGCCATTTGATATTGCAAATGGCCTTTTTCAAATACCTGTCCCCCACGTCGGTCACGTAAGTACCGGTCAAACTGGGCTGGCTCGTAAACCCGTTTACGAGCCATCCCCACTCGCGAGGACCGGGTTGCCCCGTAAAATAAATGTCAATAGCCCCTGAGTGGGGAGTGCTTTCAGATTTTAAGATTTAAGGGATTCTAACGTAGGTAACGTTAGAATACAGAGCTGACTATTAGCTTGAAAATGCGTTTTTTTGATGGGAATTCGAAGTACGAATGCAAAGAGAATATCTTAGTGTGAGCTTGGGGAAAAATGCACTGTTGGATTGTGGCTGTAGGCGTGAGTTTCACCTTGTTTGAGATTCCTGTTTAGTTTGGAAATGCATATTATTTCCAGTACAATATTCTTTAAAACCAGTGAATTTACATCATATAAAGAGTTTTGTATCTCACGTATCGACAATTTATTCATCGCACGAACTCGCGAGTTCTACAATGTTCCGAGCTATTTCCCCGACGTGCACTGCAGAGCCTGCAGTGTTTCGAATCGCCGACGTGGCTAACTTAAAACCGCTTTCTGGCAGTTTTGACTATTTGTTTAGTTGTTTTATTCCAGAACTACAACCACCCATTTGTTTAGCCATTGTGGCGTGATGAGAGGACAAACACACACGCACACACACAAGCTTTTGCAAATCATGAATGCGAATGTGGTGTGTGTTCGTTCTTTCTTCACGCCAAAACGGATTTTATTTTTAAGTATATAGATACGTTAAGTTCTGACTGAACATAGGATACTTTTTATCTTGTAAAAAAAACCGGGCAAGTGCGAGTCGCACTCGCGCACGACGGGTTCCGTACTTTATTGTAAGGGAGCCCCCCTTAAATATATTTTTTATTCTGTTCTTTAGTATTTGTTCTTATAGCGGCAACAGACATACATCATCTGTGAAAATTTATCTTTCGAGCTATCACGGTTCATGAGATACAGCTTGGAGACAGACGACCAGACAGACAGACAGCGGAGTCTTCGTTATAAGGTCCCGTTTTACCATTTGGGTACGGAACTCTAAAAATAAAAGGTTCCTGTGGAATAATAGTTAACGCGGGTGAAACCGAGTCGCACCTAATTTATAATATTAGTAGGGCTCACCGCGCTCCGTGTTTTAACCTGCTCATGGAATTATCCCAAAGGAACCGTATACATGTTCGAGATAAAATGTATCCTATGGTCCATTCCATAGGACATAAAGTTCTTTAAAAAGGCAAATTACAATATTCACACAACTGTAGTGATATTCAAACGGGATGTAATAAATGATAAGATATTCGATCGCAATTAGGACTTCGGCACACTTGTTGCGTGACTTCAGCCGGTTTCAGAAGAAATAAATCCACATAGAATAGATTTAAAAAGAAAATGACACTGTTGCATAATGTTTTGTGCTTGAATGGCTGAGTTTATCTTATCTTATCTTATATCTTTAAATGAGCAATTCTTGTGTATATATATAATAATTGGAATCTCGGAATCGGCTCCAACGATTTTCATGAAATTTAGTATATAGGGGGGTTTCGGGGGCGATAAATCGATCTAGCTAGGTATCATTTTTAGAAAATGTCATAAAAAAAAAAACAATACCGAGCAAAGCTCGGTCACCCAGGTACTTTTGATTTAACGGCCGTGGCGTAGTGGGTGATAAGCCGACTGCGAAGCGTGAGCGGGTTCTATTCCCGTCCAAGGCAATTATTTGTTTGAACCACAGATTTGGCACTCCCATGCTTCTCTCCATCCAAAGATTGACTGGAAGAGATCGCTTTTAGTGATAAGTCAGCCCAAGCTATTTAACTCAGTAACGAGACGACCAAGTCGTTCACCTAATGGTAAGGGCTACGCCTGCCTATAACAGTTACAGTGCCACCCAGAACTTTGCTGTTGCGCGGCACTGCACTGCGCTCATCACCCTGAGACATCGTTTCTAAAATCTCAAATAGGCAGTAAATTCGCTGGAAACAGTGCCCTTCAAACTAGCTTCTTTATTTATTTAATTTTGTTTCATTCCTTAAGTACTTGGTGTATACTAAAATTGGTTTACGATATAATATTATGTTCTATTCTATTCTAATCTATAGTGAAACTAATCCATTTCTTTGCCTTTGAAATGAAACTCATGATTTCGCCGGCCCCGTTTCTCTATCTCCCATACTTTTACATTTGTCTATAAATCTTCGAAAAACATACACGAGAGAGATCTTTATCTCGCTAACTTTAATGTGGTAAAACTGAATAATCATAAAGGCCGCGCACGCACATTGTCGCCCGATTGCGGATTGCTTAACGTAATTGACAATTGGATTATGTCATCTCTATTTATGAGGGTGTAATTAGCGAGGAGCTGTCCAGAGGCCTCACGACTCCATGTACTTCTTGAGCTTACGTCAAATATACATCAGAAATCTTTTATTTTTAGGGTTCCGTACCCAAAGGGTAAAACCCTACCCCCTACCCCCACCCCCTACCCTACTCTATTACTAAGGCTCCGCTGTCTGTCTGTCCGTCTGTCACCAGGCTGTATCTCATGAACCGTGATAGTTAGACAGTTAAAATTTTCACAGATGATGTAATCCTGTTGCCGCTATAACAACAATAAAACTAAAAAACAGAATAAAAAAAATGTTTAAGGGGCAGACTATATGCGGCAGGCTCTAGTCTACAGAGGAACATAATAAAAGCACGGTGAAACAGAAAAAGAGTCTGCGTACAGACAGTTATTGCGTGCTAAAACAAACATGCCTATAAAACCTTATTAAACATTTGACCTCATTCCTATCTCTACTAGGTTTTATTTTTATAACTTACCAGGCGAGCGTTTGACCATTTCACCTTATGGGAAGCGACCATGTGGCCAAAGGTATACCTGCCTAGGAGATACCATTCATACACTCGTTTCATATACTCAACTTGAAAAAAAAAAGAAGGTAAATATGCACGAGTGTGTATTATATTATAGGGCGCAGGAGTTTAGGATTCTTAAGAGACTTTTTCGATAATCCAAAAACAGTTTGAGTTTAAACCTATATCTGAATATTGCGGATAAACATTCCGGCGGTTTCACTCGGTTTTATATTCACAGTACGTGGCTATGAATATTTTTTACATTTGCCCGACACAGCCCAAATAAGTTGAATTATTGTTATAGTTGTCTAAATCAAAACCCTTAGGGGCACCACACGCACGTAGCATCCTGCTTTTAAAAATCTCATAATCTCAAAAAAAAAACAATTTTTGTGTTACTTCGCAAAAACCGGCTCTATAAAGGGATTCATAAGCACTATTTTCTTTATTCTCATATACCTACTAGAAAAGTGTAATAATAATAATGCGTCACGATCACATACAAAGATCTTAACCCCTAACTAGGAACAGGCCCTACAGGTTCCCACAGGAAACTGTATGTAGGGAATCAGGAACTATGAGGACCATGGTTCTACAAACACCAAGACTCAAGGCTTCGCAGTTACGTCAAGTAGGTAAGTTAGAAAATATATTTATCACTCAACTTTTTTCCTTACAACAAAACAAGTTAAACTAAAGAGAGTGCGAGAGAGAGAGAGAGAGAGAGCGAGCGAGAGAGAGAGTAAGAGTTATAGTAAAATTTAAAGAGTTGAAACGCGTTTTGCTTTTATGTTTTCTACTTTACTTATGTGTTTTAATCTATTTTTACCATCTGTGGTTAGTTAAAGAAGCAGTAGAGAGTACTTTTGCTCCGTTGCAAGACACCACTCTACCCATTGCTATTCCGACGATGTATTGCGTTAGTACTCGTATTTACTCTACATGCTGTAGCACTCTTGGACGATTTAAAAGTCCTCAACTGCTTACTCTACTAATGGAAACCCGGCTATGAGCACAGGATACCTATTTATATTCTGTACACGTACGTCGTACAACAACGATTAATCAAAAGCACCACAGATCGGTACATAAGGATACGGATAGACATGCTCGTTACTAGCACAAAAGCATGCTATTGATGAACAATTGCTAAGTGTCAAAGTGTTGCTAGTAATTAGCATGCTTATTACGAGCGTGTTCAAAAATTTAACGACGTTCGATTTTCGAGCATGCAACTTGCTGCGTGGGTGGAAGGGGGTGGAAGTGCTTTGAGCGCGCCTTTCGCGTCGTCCGTCACGGATTGTTTCAAATGAGTACGCTTTTTTTAAGCAAAGTTGATACGCATGCTAATAAGCAAACTATTTTAGTAGCATGTCTATTTGTACCTTAACACTATTATCACAGCTTATTGTTAATTGTCTTCTTAAGAACAATTAAACCGAAGACTAACCTAAAATGTCCTAGCCTTTATAAAAATGGTAAACCACCGTCCCATCTTTTTATTGTTGCTCCTTTCCGTGCATGGTTATCTGGAAGAGATCGCTCTCAGCGATAAGACCGCCCATTGTGACACTAATTATTAAATTTGGTTTGGTTTTAGTTTCTAATTTTTGTTTGTTCTGTGGTGTTTCAATAAAGAGTTTATCTATCTATCTAAAAGAAGACTACCCTAGTCTAACAAACCCCTATCAGTAAACAACGTTTCCAAAATGAAACACCAATCGAAGCGTGAATCGAAATCAACACCTGTCCGTTCAGCCTTTTAAAAACACTCATCGAACAAGATGTCTAGCTTCCAACACGAGTGTTTTCCCAACTCCAAACCGCGTGGGAAATTTTCTCGTTCGCACATCTTTGCCGATACTTCTGTGGACGTAGCTAGGGAGGTGGTTTGGGGGTACGGTTTGTGACAGAGACCCTGGGGTAAATGCATATTGTTTCACTTTGCATTATATTGTATTAGACCAAGTGGGTAAATTAATTCGTAATTATCACTCGCTTTTCGGTGAAGGAAAACATCTTGAGGAAACCCACATACCTACCCGAGAATTATTTCGGAGGTAGGTATGTTATCCACCATCCGAAACGGGACTCTGCGGTGGAATGGCCTTACCCTCACGAAAGTGAGGGGAGACCCGTGCTCAGCAGTGGGACGATATGGGTTGTTGATGACGATGATGATGAAGTGGACGATACCTTGAGAGTTTAGAGTAAATAAGTTACTTCTAGGCAAGCGTCCATCGTCGTAGTGGTCAAACGCTAAACGTAAAAAAATTGCGTTTGTGTGTCGACTGATATTAAAGAGTCTATAGCATTAGTTACCTACTCGTATAAGGATGGAATTGCTAAGTTATTCACAAAAACATTTGACAACTCGATCTTGTACCGTGTGTGTTTTCTAGCAATGGCGTGCCGTTTGTGTGAGCCGCACTGTAATAGCACTACTTTAAACACACGTCTGTGTTTCGCCGCTGCTGGCAAGTAAACTGCGCTAACCCAACAGATGGGTTTTCCCGCATTAGCGTAACGTTATAAAAAAACGCTAACGTCTGTGCTTTCAGCAGTCAGCGTGGTAACTAATTTTAGATAGTGTGAAGCCCCAGTCCAAAAAGTCAAGCCCTGGTTCCGCCCGTGGATACTTTCCTTGACCGAAATGAGCTATCTTTTACGTCGTTGCCAAACTTTTTTATTCAGTTACAGAGGAAAAAGTTATTCTCGAGGCGAGCTGTTTTATTAGCTTTATTTGCGGGCATTGGCGGACAAGTCTTGAGCGCGGATTGAAAACGTCTTGAATAGTTAGATGGTTATTAAATATTATCAGTATTACATATTTATATTATTTATTGTTGTTGTTGCAGAGTGTAGCTCTTCTGCAAGAGTCCACCTGGGGAAGTAACACGTCTATGCCATACATTGTAACGAGGCTTCAAAGTAGGTTTACCTTAGCATATTAAATGAAATGACACCTCAAAACAAAACGCTTAATTTCAAGCCGGAAACAAAAACCTGCAATTTTTTTACCATTAAAAAAAAATACAGTACTAACAGACGATCATCTTCGTTTAACAAGCTTGTAATTACGGCCGGTGACGGTACAGAATCTAAGTAAAATTACAGGTTTGCAAGCAACAAAGACGGATTCTTCGGTAAACAAGACTTTTTAATCACGGGATTTTTATTGATTGCTGTGTAATTTGGTTATCAGGGAGTGACTGACGAGCGCACGGTCCGAGTATATAAAGGGAGTCACAGCGGGGCGCCGATTACTGTGAGACACGATGTTCTACAAGTACGTGATTGTACTATTGGTGGCGGTGGCAGTAACGGTGGCGCCTCCACCTCCCATGGACGAGGACATGGCAGAACTGGCGCGGATGGTACGGGAATCCTGCCACGCGGAAACTGGGGTAGATATCGCGCTTGTAGAACGCATCAACGCTGGAGAGACAATTATGGACGACGCCACGCTCAAATGCTACATCAAGTGTGTGATGGAGACGGCCGGTATGTTCAGCGACGGCAATGTCGATATCGAAGTGGTTCTGGGGCTGTTGGATGCGAATACCCGAGCTAAGAACGAGGCGAAGTTACGCGCGTGTGGCACGCAGAAGGGCGCCGATGACTGCGACACTGCGTGGCGTACGCAGCGCTGCTGGCAGGAATCCAACCCTACTGAGTACTTCCTCATTTAGCGCCCCAGCAGTAGTATTACCTATGGCGTCATTGAGATAGGTTTATTAATTAACTATAATAATTTATTGGAAATATTTGAAATATCTCAATGGCAGCCTCTATTTTGCATTTCCCCTGTCCCCACTATTTATACAATTTTATTATGTATACGTATATTTTGAATTTCATCTTATATCATAAGTAGTTATTTAAATATTCATTCTAAAACAAAAAAAAATGTGTAAGGTTATACTGTGCAGTGGGCATTGCAGTTTTAAATTTACACTGTCGTTTTTTACGAATGACCTTCAAAAGAAAGGTGGCGTTAATATAATGAAAAAACTTGGACATAATGTGAATTATAAACGGCTTCATCGAAATAATAATGAATTGTTAAATTAAAATGTAGTTGTAGTTGATTGATTTGTGTTCTCTGGTTAAGTTTAAAAATTGGTAATAAATATATGAAATTTAAGAACAGTTATTGAGGAAGACACTCCGTCCATCTCCCTAACCCCTTGTCTGCTGTGAGGAGACATCATGGTCCGGAGATAGCAATCATAAACTCTACTAGCTCCGAAAAACAAAATAAGGTAACTTTCCTGACCTAGTTTCCTTTACCAATTGTTTTGCATTTGTTTAACCCGTGTGTTCCGAAGCTAGATGACAATCACAATTCTGGCAACACTCTGGGCCCTCGTTAGGTCACGTATAACCAAAATGCTTTGCACGTGAGGAGAATACTCCCTTTGCTAATAGGATTAACGTCAGTCCACGTTTGGGAAAAGAAACGGAGCCAGCACGCATCACTTATGAATAATTTTGGCTTTATACGTGTCAATTTCCATAGATATAAAATTCGGTAAAGCCTACATGGATTATGGTACGTTGAACCGTGTCAGTTTGTAGTGGTACAGCTCTTCTGCAAGGGACCGCTTGGGGAAGTACTCGTTTTGCCAGATATTCATCCGCCAAGCAGTAGTGTGCCAACATTACTGTGTTCCGGTTCGAAGGGCACTGTTTCCGGTGAAATTACTGGGCATATGAGACTAGAACCGATGTCTCAGGGGGACGAACACAGTGCAGTGCTGCGTAGATTATGCAATGCAATGTTCTGGATGGCACTGTATCTGATATGGGCAGGCGTAGCGCTTACCATCAGGTGAACGATTTGCTCGTCTCGTTAGTCAGACAAAAAAAAAGTAAAATCCTTACTTATATTATAAATGCGAAAGTAACTCTGTCTGTTGCTCTTTCACGCCTAAACTACCGAACCGATTGAAATGAAATTTGGTACAGAGATAGTCTAGAGCCTAAAAAAGGACATAGGGTACTTTTTAATGCGAAAAAAGTATTGTAAAGGTTTGAAATAGGGGATGAAACTTTGTATGGAAGTTTTGTCATTTTTTTAGCTAGAAGCTTTAAACTTATTTCTTAGGCTTTTAATTAAATATAAATAAATATGACATTTAAAGTTTGTAAAATTTTTACGCCTGATGGGGTAAAGTAAGAATAGGGGATGAAAGTTTGTATGGAAATATGTAAGGTTTCAGCTAAACCACTGCACCGATTTAAAAAATTATTTCTTTAATGGAAAGCTGCATTGACAGCGAGTAATATAGGCTATATTTTATTCCCATATATTCCCTCGGGAACAAGAACTACGCGGGTGAAACCGCGGGGCGCAGCTAGTTTTATAATAATATGATTTTGCTTATAGGGACACCACGAAAGGGGCTTGGTAATAGTGTTTCTATGTAAAAGTTATAGCTAGTTTGTATTTCTTTTGACATTCTAGGGCACTAGTGCACAGTAGTGCTTGCATATTTTGAGAAAAAACGATACTAAACTAATACCAAGTGGAAGTATACCCACGTCCTCAGCATTGTTCTTCAGCATAGCTTCTTTAATGATACATTTTTTTCGGCATAATCATTCAGCAATTATTTAAAAACCGTTTATCTACATCCTCACCAATATTATAATAGCGAATGTGAGTTTGTTTGTTACGCTTTCACATCTAAACCAGTAAATTTATTTTCAAAATTCTTTCACCAATGGAAAGCTACATTATCAGCGAGTAACATAGGCTATATTTTATCCCTGTATTCCCATGGAAAAGAGAACTACGCGGGTAAAACCACGGGGTGCAGCTAGTAGATAATTTTTGCTTGGTAAAGGGTCACATTTATTCATCTCGGCCATTCAGTAAAAAAACTAAGTGATGATAAACGCGTGTCAATTTTGTAAGAAATTGAGTTGGGTAAAATTGGGCGGATCGATTCAGCTAAAGTAGGAAGGTAACCTATTATACTTATCTCAGTACTTAATATCTCATCAAGAGCAATATTTCAGCATTAGGTAATAGGATGAGAGCTTCCTCTCATTTCTGAAATTTAGTCAAGTACCCTGTGGCTTCGATTTACCATCAGATTTAACGATAATGAAAGACAGTATAATGTGATAAGTTGTGTTACTCCAACAAATGTGACTTCCGTCATTTAGTTTTTATTAACGCATCGGTATTTTTTACAGCCAGTGTGCAAAAAAAGGTTGTTAATATGATTACGCATTTTTGCGGTAAAAGTGCATTATAACCCGCGATATTAAACACTAACGATGCAATAAGTCTATATATATAAAAATGTTGTGTTGGTTTGTGTACGCTTCAAAAACTCAAAAAGTTCTGCACCGACCGAGCTGAAATTTTAGCATGATATATAATCCGCATCAAGGATTGTTTTTATCTATTTTTTTCAGCAGTGACATATCAGCGAATGTGCCAATGTGCCACAGCGAAGCGTGGCAGGGTACAGCTAGTATTATATATATATTTCAGTGATGAGCACAGTGAAATGTCACCCAAAACATCAACTTGTAATCATTGTCGGTACATAGTCATTAGTCATTTGTAATACCAATTTGCAAATTCCGTCGTTCAAATATGGTTGTAGAATACCTTCGTGGTATGGTGTAGCTATTTATGTTTATGTTGAATCTTACAAATCATCTCTGAACCACATTCTTTTTGCATATTTTAGTTCCGCTGACACCTGAAATAATATAATAGGTTGGTATCGAGCTGATTTGACGATAAAGACGGAAGGTAAGCTCTTCAGCTACTAACAGTAGATTAATGATGTTTGGACTCATTTTGGCCAGCTTGCAAAATGCAATATCAAAATTTTAATAATTAAATTAGGCAATTTCCTAGTTTCAGGCTGGATAGAAGATTTTATTAGTCAACTTACTAAACAGACTTGAAATAACAATGACTGTACCTTTTTCTGGTCCCCCGGTCGAATATTATTTTATTGCCGCCCCTATTTTTACATTCTAAGGGAAGATAAAACAATGAACGCCCCAGTTCCGATCTAAATGTTTTTATGTGCGTTTTACGAGGCTTTTCCATGATAAATCTGTGGTTAAAATTTTATATATACGTACATCCCATCTGTACCTACAGACTGACTGACTATAGAGATTTTTATGGAATATCGATCAACGATATCCGGGGAACATATATTGATAGCCTAACCTACTTTAAGTCAGGTGGAAATCTATTTAAGTCGCGAGACAATAAAGATATTATCTTTGCCTGTATCTATCTATTCATATAGATAAATATATGGATAACTCTTTATTGACACCAAATTGTACAAAACACGGAGAGAGAGAAAAAAACATAACTTAATAATAGGTACGATGGGCGGTCTTATCGCTTAAAGCGATCTCTGCCAGATAACCTTTCGAAGGACCAGATAGAGAGCAGGATTAGGGTTGAGTTAGTTGACATCAGTGTCAAAGTATCATTTACATACATAATAATAATTACACAAATAAGCTTAATAACATACCTAAAATAAACATTAAGTAAGATAATGAGTCTAGCAGTCATTTTGTAAAGGAATCTTTGAACGTAAATTTAACTAACTTCAAAACGTCCGGTTAACTTTAAAATTTTCACACGTGTTGTGGAACGATGACAATAAAATCACTGCTTTTTTAAAATTCATAAATAGAAAAAAAACAGAAAATAAAAGATAGTTAAAAAAACTTAAAAACACGCTTTATTAGCAAGCCAAACTTAAAATTAGAAAAATCTAGAATTACGAGTAGTTTTGTGGTAGATAGATAATATATAGATAGATAAGATATCTCTATATTAACACCAAAATGTATAAAAACACAGAGATTACAAAAAACATAATTTAATAATAGAAAAGAGAGATTCCAAAAATACTTAACTTAATAATGGGTAAAATGGGCGGTCTTATCGCGGTCTTCGAGGTAAAAAAGCGTCTACTATCATGTAATTTTATTTGTAAGAACCTGTTACCTCTACCTACCCGAAAATTATTTCGGAGGTAGATATGTTATCCACCATTCCGGACTGGGCCCCCGTGGTGGATTATGGCCTAACCCTCCTCACGAAAGTGAGGAGAGACCCGTGCCCAGCAGTGGGACGTTATGGGTTGATGATGATGATGAACCTGTTACCCGCGACTTCGTTCCCGGTGGAATTTTTATATCAGAAGACAGTTTCCCATTAAAGCTCGGTGACCTAGATCGGCCCGCCTAGCATACCTATTTTATCAATAGCTCATAAATTTAGTGCTTTTTGTAAAACAAAATATTTTATAGGGCCTGTAGAACTTTCTTAATAATCGACATCATAAAGATGACGCTTCTCAATCAGACTTTTTTTCCTTATTAGAGACGTTTAACTAACTTGCATTCCATGTTTGATTGATTGATTGCTTGTGTAAAACTAATAATTAATAGATAAATCAGCATTGTGCTGTAACCTCTTTTCAAAGATGGCAGCCCTGAAAATCGAGTAGGCCGAGGGATTTGTTTGATAAAAATGGCGGGAATCCTTGATATATGAAGCTGTTGGATGGAAGATAATAATTATAGAAGTAGTATAACTAAAGGTAAATGGTTTTATTGGTCTGCAAAGGCTAACACTTGTCAGTTCTGATTTTAATTTCAAATTACTAAGGACAATATATTTGCGGTTTCGGTCACTATGTAAAAAAAATCAAAAACGCGAACTACTTTTAGTTTCTACCACCAGCGCACGCCACCTTAGTTTTAGTAGCTAAAGACGTATCGTGTCTTTGCTATTCAAACTTTTTACACAACTAATATATTCATTGTTCCAAGTTCTACAGGATGTTACAAGCCCCTCCAAAATTTAATTAAATCGTTTCTTACTCCCGGCGACACAAGACACGGGAAGTTTGTGCCCACTCTCGGGCGTTTGACGAAGGTTCCGTGCCCATCACTCACTTTAACTTTCAATCACTTTCACTTGTGTCGGGGAGTTTTTTGGTATCGCTTTTTAAGTTTAGGTAAGTAACTCTAATTACCCAAGTAAGCCAGGACGGTCTTAATGTGATGGGAGGTCTAAACGAAAAAACGAAAATGAGAAATTTTTAAATTCTGTAGGTTTCGGTTTTTGTGTATTTTTTTAGGTCACGGTTATGCATGTATACGTAGAACCATTTCTAATAGTCTCCGTGGCGTAAGTTAGTAATGAGCCGCCTGCGAAGTGTGAGGTATCGATTCCCGCACAGGGCAAATATTGATGTGAACCACAAGTATTTGGTCAGAGACCGGGTATTTATTTTTATGAGACTGAGTAACGAGACGAAACGAAACGCGCTTACCATAACAGTTACAGTGCCACCCAGAACTTTCAACTGCATAATCTGGCGTGGCACTGCACTGCACTCGAATTGTGATTTGTAGGACTCTTTATTATTATTTTTATTACTCTTTATTATCAAACAACACGGTCCATAAAAATAGTCCTTGTAGTACCCCTGGATAAAGGGAATCCTAAATTGGGACCAGAATCTATGTAATGTGATCTTCATATTAATAAAAAAAGATAAAAAAAAAAAACAGTATGCCTCTCCGTGCATGGTTGTCTGGAAGAGATCGCTCTGAGCGATAAGACCGCCCATTGTGACACTAATTGTAAAATTTGTTTTGTTCTAGTTTTAAGTTTTCTTTGTTCTGTGGTGTTTCAATAAAGAGTTTATCCATCTATCTATCTATCTATCTATATTGTTATTTCAGAGCTTCTAGTCTGTTTGTTGTACGTTTCTTAACATTTCATGAATCTAATTAGTTTTACCAATTAATTTAGTTTATCAATAATTCTATTGGGGCTCCACAGGACCAACATTAATATATCTTTCTGCGATAATAGTCTATATTGGGGGAAAGCCCAATCAAGCCGCCTTTGTCTTCGTTAATCGGATGAACCCGGAGAACCTTTTCAGTTTTCGTTCATTTCGTGCAATTACTTTGTATGGAGAGAAAAGTTATGTTTCCGGATGAGTGGGAATTCTTACTTCTTATTTCGCGTCGATGTTTCCAACATTGTGTAGATATGGTTGTACGATTTGTTTTAGTTGTTTATGTTTTCTAACAGTGTCATTAAAAAAACGCTGGAACAAGATGTACCTAATAAGTTTTAGAAATATCCTTTAAACTCAAACTCAAATCATTTATTGTAAATAGGCAAAGATATTGCACTTTTACACGTTATATATATATATATATATATCTCTCTAATTAATACACATAATAATTAATAGTTTTCCTTTAATAAAAAAAAATAAAAATAATACATAGACTGAAACAATGCGCTTTAAGGAGCCCTACGATATCCGTTGAGTAACATGCACTTGACTGATTTTATATTCAGTATTTTCAGGTATATGAGGATTGAGGTGTATGAGGATTTTTGCCAATTTATAAACACTAACATTATGTTATGGTATCATGGTATGGTAACTGGTGGTAGCCTAGTGGGAGAACATCCGCCTTCCAAGCAGAAGGTCGTGACTTCAAATCCCAGTGCAGGCACGTACCAATGTGTTTCTTGTAAAACATATGTACGTAATTATCACTCGCTTTTCGGTGAAGGAGAACATCGTGAGGAAACCCACATACCTACCCGAGAATTATTTCCTAATGAATTATGGTGGATTATGGCCTAATCCTCCTCACGAAAGTGAGGAGAGACCCGTGCCCAGCAGTGGGACGTTATGGGTTGTTGCTGATGATGATGATGATTATATTATGGAAATATTCAAGTTGATTTTTGGAGGGGCGGGCCATATTGTGGTAAGAGATTTTCCTTATTTTTAATGTATTATGTAGCGAGACGAGCAAATGGTTCATCTGATGATAAGAGCCACGCGTGCCCATAGCAGCTGCAGTGTCATCCAGAACTTACCATTAAAAAATCATGTGCGGCACTGCACCGCGCTCGGCACCCCGAGAAATCGATTCTAAAGTCCCATACACGCAGTAATTATACTGGAAACAGTGTCCTTCAAATCGGAACACAATAATGTTTGCCTACTACTGCTTGGCGGATGAATATCTGGCAAAGGTGCGTCTCCAGGCGGACTCTTGCAAAGGAGACTAGACCTACATAGCGGGCTTCATGGCATAGTTGGTGTTGAGCCAATCGCGAAGCGTGAGGCAAGTGCTCGAGCAAGTTACTCGTTAATTTAGTTCATCTCGCCTTTTTTTGTTTAAACAAATGGCCGTTAGTGCAACAAGTTAAACTTGAACACCAGTCGTGCGACTAAAGTCGCAGAATGCAGCTATTTCATAATGTAGCAACAGTTTAAGCGCAGTCCACCATTATGATTCTACCACACTCTTGACTTCGCGCCAGAGCCTACCTACATTAGTGGATCTGTGTCTGCTTCGCGATGTTTTTCACACCTGTAGATTGTGAAATGAGCTACCACCAAACTTTTTTCCGCCGGATCATAATCGTTATGGGGCTCTTCCAAGGAAAAAAAAAAGATATTAACAAAACAAAAGACAGCCCGCTAATGCGAAGGCTCGTGCTGACCCCTTTGACTTCTGTCATTTGTCTTTTGGGTGTGTAATATTGACTGACCTCCCAACTGTCCTCCAGATTGCGGATGCGGGGAAGCGGATCACGAGGGCGGAGTGTCCTTTCTGTATGTAGATACCTTACATCTCAATGCCTAGATATCTTACACGAGTCTAGAACTTACATTGTATAACAATTCCAGAGCTTGTTCATACTTAATTATTCATTTAGTTCGGTGATGCTATTAATATGAAATGTGTTCGATCCTTCGTTATTATAGAGGTTTGGACAAATTGATTTAGTTACATTCCTTTGTACTGGATGAGATGAAGTAATGTACATAGGTAGAATAGAATTATAGTTTAATATCGAGATAGAGACCGTAGAGCTTAACTAGCTGCTCGCCCCGGTTTTGACACCCTATGTCACTCGTCTACGGCTGGATGGAATGGAAATTACCTTATTGTACACCAGTACAAAGAAGAAAAGAGACAAGAATATTAAAACAAGAAGAGAAACGGAGAAGAAAGAAAGACAAATGTAAGATGTATAATTATGGAATAAAATAGGCTCTACGTTTCAAATTTAAATACAATCTTATTTTTGTATGGAATTTCATTACAATCCGTTCGGCCAATTTGGCGCGAGTAAGTAACAAACAAAAATCCAAAATTTAGCTTTTACTATATTGGTAGGATGAAAATTGGTTTCTTAATCAAACAACTGCTTTCAATTTACTATTTTGTCTACCCATACAAAATATTTTCAGCTGTTTCAGCTATGAGTAATAAACAATTATATAAACCACTAGCTGTGCCCTGCCACGCTTCGCTGTGGCACATTCGCACATTTGCTGATATGTCACTGATGAAAAAAATAGATAAAAACAATCCTTGATGCGGATTATATATCATGCTAAAATTTCAGCTCGATCGGTGCAGAACTTTTTGAGTTTTAAAAGCGTACACAAACCAACACAACATTTTTATATATATAGAAGATACACAACATTGTTTATACATAAACACAATATTTGCATTGATAATATTAATAGGCAAACTTATACTTTTAAGTACTTACATTTGATAATTATCATAACCTTCAAGAGAGTAAGGTAAGAGGAAGTAAGGATTACTCTCCCTTTGAATTAGTCCTGAGCATTATTCCTCACCAGAAAACTGCTATTATGCCTAGTAAAGATAAAGTCTAAAATCGCAAAACAACTTTGTAGCAGTATTTAAGTAGCTGTGATCATAAATAAGGAACCCGCAGAGACATTCAACCAAGAAACGTCATCACCAGTGACATGTTAATTAAAATCGGCGCGAATGAAGCCATCGGGGTTTATCACCAAATTTAATGGAATAGTACCTATTTGGCACTGTCTGCTGGCAGACGCGGGTTATCCGCCGCCTGAATGAGGTTGTGCCTTAATAGATTTGAAGTTGGAACGATAACAAATGTATCCCTTTCAGACCTACAAGTAAAATGATCCATATTAAAGCTGATTTGTCAACTCACACATAGTAATTACGTTCGTACACACGCTAAATTTAAGTAAGTACAAAATCATACTACGCGACCAAAACAAAAGACAACCAGCTAGAATGAAGGTTCATACAGACTGTTGGCCTATTACATTTGGGCGTGTAATATCCCTTCGAATTACTGATAAAGGTACAAAAGGACAAAAGTAAAAGCTTGTAGCATTCACCGTAGAGCTTTGTAGAAAACCGTAGCATCTCGTAGGTCCATATACACCTCAAAGGATTAATAAAGGGTAATCCTAGATCTTATAACCATGTCTGAATCACTCGTCAGTCGTCCCCTTAACCAGAGATTAAACAATAATTACACTTTGAAAGACTTCTATCAACTTTGTCGCCTTGTGTCTTTAATTTTAAACGTCAGTTGGCTTTGTAAGGAAATATTAATTTTGGTTTAATGAGATTGAGGTTGATACGGCTACATTAAATATGTAAAAGATGGAAGAGATTAGGCGATGAAAGGATAAGCGCGTTTATTAAAACATTCACATTATGTAAATAAAGAATTCGTCAAAAGCCTTAGTATGGTTTTATTTAATTTTTGATTAATGGGATTTATTTAATTCAACTTAGTGCGACATAGGTCATTTTGTGCCTATACTACAGAATAAATAAATAATCGTAATTTCCTCATCCTGTCAATTTAAAAATCGAAAATATTGTTGTTATAAATTATATAAAAAAAACTATTCTCAAATATAGTATTCCAAATCCTGTGGTATCTAGAAGCCGGTTGACTTTCATAAGTGCTCTTTTGGGGCCCCTGTGAATAAAGAATTTCGATTTTGTTAGGTATTATTAAATAGCTTTAACCCCGCATTACAATTCCCGTTACCGCAAAAACCTGCCCTTTTAGAATAGAATAGGAAATTCTTATACTCATTCACTCTTACTCGCATAAGTTCAGTATTTTTTTTAATAAGCATCAGTCCTAGGATTTATCCCTGTGGAAACTCGTATTCTTCATTGTACGTTGTTAATGGACGGAGGCCCGCATGGCGTAGTTATAGCTTTGTGGAACTTGCCCCTAGGGTACCGCTAACTATCGCTAACTGTTGGAATCGGGATCAAGCGCTTTGAGAATACTCTCGCTCGTGTAAGTTTTTAAGCTGAATTCGTCACTAACACAAGAGTTGATTATAAAGGAGATATTTTCTATTTTATTTGTATTAAGTTCTTATTTTAAATTAGTTTTAGGTTTTGGATCCAATCTCAGTGGAATTTCTGATTATTATAGGTTGAGTACAGACAATTTGATTAGATGGCAGCGGCCTCCGCAACGGCGTCTTAATTGGTATCTGCATAGGAATGATATCCGCATCAGTCTCAGAAGTTAGGTTCCGCGTCCGTGTTGGGATCGATGACATCATCTGCTTCGATGTCTGTTGACATCTGCATCGGATTGACATCGGCGTCGAAATTGAGCGTTCACGTCAATATCGGCGTTGAAGTCAGGTTTTTTGTCATTGTTGGGGTTGACGTCATCATCTGTATTGGCATCTGCATCAGCATGGCGACGGTCATTTTGGTGATATATGTATTGGAATGACATCGGTGTCGAAGTTAAGCGTCCGCGTCAGAGTTGCCGTCGAAGTCAGGTTCCACGTCCGTGTTGGCGTCAACACTTTGGTTGCATTGGCGTCGGCGTCTGTATAGGCATTGCGGTTCGCATCCCATGCGGATGAAGCCGTAAGCAAAAATTTGCTTTTTAACTATTTGATTACTGCATTCCGATGTGTATAAGCCAGTTTGTCTGTAAATAGCCGCCGCTGACTTGAGCAATAGACAAAGTACCACTTGAGCGTCTATGGCCGAGCTGTAGGAGGCTAGTCTCAAGTCGGTGCTCAGAGCTAGATGGCCTGTGTGGCCTTATTAGATTCCTATTACGTGAAAGCTGAATTCAATCCAGTACCTAGCACTAGACATTACTTAGACCCTTTGGTGTGGTCATAACTGGAACTGTGCTTTATGTCATCGTTTTATTTCTTACTCGTTTTGTTTATTGAGTGTGTCAAATGATCATTTTTTGTTTCTTTCTTTCTAATGGCACTGCTTAATGCTATTGTCATCATCATCATTAGTCATTATTGTTCTAGTCATCATCAACCCATATTGGCCCACTGCTGAGTAAGAGTCTTCCCTACTATGGGGGCCTGGTCCAGATTAGTGGATCACATACCTCACGATGTTTTTCTTCACCGAAAAGCGAGTGATAATTACGTACATATGTTTTGAGAAACACATCGGTATGTGCCCGCGCTGGCACTCACGACCCTCTCTTTAGATGACGTACGTTCTCCTACTAGGGTATCATCGCTTTCACTCTTGCAACAGCAGTATTGCACCTATTAATTTATTATTCTGCAGTTGAAGTAAACAGCTGGTAGGATAAGGCTAAGTTTCTTGGGAAACTGAAACTCTTGAAAGCTTAAAGCTTCGTTCTGTTTTTTTTGCCAAGTTAAGTTTGAGAGCTTAAGATTTTGTGTTTGGTAACTTTAAAATGAGCGTGGAAAAGAATGCAATTTAAAATATCAGCCTTTTAAATGTTACTTTAAGCTATCAGATGTTACTGAAATCTATTTAAAAAATATTAGGGGCCATACTACACGGCTGGTATTCCCGCCACGGGAATCCACCCCGGAACCGCACTAGTTCAATTTAATATGAAAGTTGCATAGACCACACTACATGGGCGGTTCTTTCACCGTGTACAACAATCCTTTCAAGTTGTATCTAGTTCGGTTCAGGAGTCGATTTTCGCGGTGAGAGAACCGCTCTTTTAATATGACCCTAAGTTAGAGTTTTCACAGACAGGTGATAGTCATTTATTCAAGTGTTTCACGTACGCACCACCTTCTCTCTGCTCAGACCCTTATTATCATGGATAATTAAAAAACATGATGCACTTAAAGCTTTTATAATGTACACATTCTCAACTGCTAACTGATCAAAAATGAGCCCAAAGACCTACTGTTAGTCACTGAAGAGTTCCGTTATCTACCTTCTATTTCTATCATTACATCAGTCCGCTATTACCATTACAATTTATTGTTATCGGAATTTGACAGGCTTGCTAAATTTCAACTCAATTAAACAAATGGAAACTGAACCAAAATTGATTTGCAATTTTGACCCCTCTTGACTAACACGGCGAAATCAAAGCTTGTAATAAAAGAGCCGTATTACGATTTATTTTTGCGTGCAGTGTCTGTAGTGGCTGCGTCCGTTGCGTAAGTAGGTGATGAGCCGACTGCGAAGCGTGAGGTTGCAGGTCAGTTTCCCGCACAGGGCAAAGATTTGTGTAAACCACAGGTATTTGCTCTGAGTCCGGCTGTTTATAAGAACACGATCCGTGGACTTAGATACAGGGAACTCTAGTAATAAGGTGTAAGGTACAATCTGTCCAGAGATACATATTTAGCAGACACAGCCGAAGAGACATCTACGAAACTCCTATTAAATAACCGTTCTAAGAATGTATCCGAATACCAATTGGCGAATCATGCGGACGCTTTGCGGATGTTTGTTGGCGGCTGGCGTGACGTCACTCGAGTGTGCCTGAGACGACTCGCAGCTTACTGTCAGGAGCAGAGCTTGGCTCTACACGTGAAGGAAAAATAGATGCCACAAGTTTGTAAAATGGTATGCAACGGAGCGCGTCATTTGTTCGATGTTGGCCGTTTTAACTGCTTACGAAGGCTTTTTAAGCTTTTATGTAACTGTAAACTGGATCATTTAAATACATTTTGATGTGGCATTTGAGTTTATAATCAAGGATAGATGACGATGATTTTATCGATGATTAATATTATTAGGTTTAGTGTGTAAGTGTATTAGCTAACTATTTAATGTTTATTAAATGATGTAAGTACATCACCCACCGAACTATCGAAAAATGTTTTTTCTGTCCATCCAAAGTTGTCTAAAAGAAATCGCTTTTAGCGATAAACCGCCTATTGTAGTACCCTTATTAACCTATTGTAATTATTCTGTACTGCTTTTTTTTGGTGTACAATAAAGAGTTTTCTATTCTATTCTATAATCTACATGACAATAAGACAATTTTAATAATGTATTCAAAAACATAGAGAGAGTTGAGTGCAAGGCGCCTAATTCCGGACACGTGTGATGGCTTGCGGTATCTATTTATCTTTATATCTGTGCTTGGGGAACCGTGTTTACATTTAATTATCAACAAAGACAACACACATCGCCTGGGAACAAAGGAATGAGGATACGTTGCCATTAAGATTTAATTATAATAGTACTTAGGTGTTGAGATGATCTCGTGGAAGATAGGCATGTTTCGTCAATGTATACTAACTGACCTGTCACTATGTCTCAACCAATACACCCTATCTCAGTGCAGAATGGTTGAAACTTCAACAGGAGAGAAGAATAACCTTAATCAAGCTTTCGCGAATTGAATTCGTATTTACTAGACATAAGGGTCTAATTAGCGCGATAAATCCTGTTTCGATGAAGTTTCATTGGCTGACGTTACGAGAAGATGAAGGGTGATCTTCTTGTGTCCATGATAATCATAATCAGGTCAGGCTTTTCAGATTTAAATGCACGGAGGTTTATTGAATTTGAAGATCAGCTTTAGCTGTATAATGCAAATACAAAACTAAGTAAACTCGAACAATATAGATTTTCAAATTACATAAAGCACATTCTGTCAGCAGTTTGTTTAAAAAACATTTGAATAAGCCTTTGTTTTAAACAGGAAAACAGAAAAACAAAGTCACGAATGAGGGCGCTTTAAAAAAAGCAGCAAAAAGCATGGGTTCTTTCGCATGAACGCTGTCGACGAGCCGATGCACACGGATTGCAATTTCTATATTGGCATGTTTCGGTGGATGCCTCGGTCGGAATGGATTTAACGCTGTGAAAATACAAAGCCCTTCAACAGTAGTTGTATGTTTGGACCAATGCAATGCTTGTAGCTTGCTACCACATGCAGGACAAAAAAAAACAAGTAAAAATTGGTCTTCTGGCGATATGAAATGGTCATTAATTCCAATCATAACTGCTACAGTTCATAGCAGGTAGGTAGGTATTTACACCTACCATAGAGACCGCCCCATAGGATGCCCGTTAGCTAGGTGGAGGGACCACTTGTGGAAACCAGCTGGCAAAGAGTGAGGAGAGTCGAAGATCGGGCTCAGTGGCGTCCACTAGGAGAGATCTACGTAGAGCAGTGCACGAGTAAAGGCTTATGATGATGATGATATGCCTATAGATTAATATAATATGCATTAAAAAGGCATATGATACGAAACTTTAAAAACAGTAAGTATATTATTATTTTTATAACATCACAAATGGTGCCGTGACCAGGATTGGCAAGACCAGGATAGGGTTGTGTTTAGACCAGGATTGGCAAGATCGGGTTCGGTTGTTTTTATGACTAGGATTAGTTTATTATTATTTGTAATTTAGATTAGAATGTTTAAAGGAAAATTTATTGGAAAGTAATTAGGTTCAGTTTAACTTCGTCTTTCAGTGACTAATTATTAATTAAGTCACAATTTAATTATTATACGTACCTAATTATACATTGCACGTCTAGTACAAAAGTCTGATTGAATACTGAATTATTTAAATACCTAAAGGTAAAGTTTGTAAAGCAATAAAATTGCACTTAAACTACAAAGTTTGAGCTTTTTATTGAGCCCCGCCTGAAACTAGCACTAGTGACAAAGGCCGCTGTCCGGCAAATCACTTAAGTCGTTTACTTAATTGCCGAGACCGGTTAACTTTCCTCGCAAAGTACTAGAAGTGGAGGAAAGTTGCCGGCTGGAGTTGACGACTTGTCCAGCGCGCGTCTGCTTAATCGTTTCTGGACTAAGTTATGAAGAATATAGTTGATGGGGTTTAATTTAAGCAATTATGGGCCCCGATGTCGAATAATTACTTTGATTTTTGTGATAAAAGCTGATTCAGAATTGTTTCTGTATCAATTTGGAAAAAAAATCTCACCCTCGCTCCGAAAAAAGATTATTGGACAAGAAAATAAATCTACATCACATTCGAAAGATTTATTCAAATCAAATGTCCAAACGATGGAAGTAAGAAAGCGCAGACACGGCACGTCCGTAATATTTCACGGGCGGTCGAATTTTCACATTCAGTCGGCCGAAAGCCTCCGTTTCCTGTCCACAAAATTGTACCAATTCTCCCCTCTTTCGACATTCGTTGCAATTTATCAGACTAAAATGAAAGCGCAGATTTTTTTACTCACAAATTGCGAGATGGTATCACGTCGGAATGAGAAAAGTGATAAATCGAATGATATAAATTATTTTGTCTGTTATTATGTCAGGATGATTTTCCTTGATGGTTATTTGCTTGGGACGTAAAAGATTGTGGGACATCCGTTTGTCATTCCTTGGAATTAATTAAGTCAATTTCATAAATGTATTCTATTTTTCTTAATATTAAGCTGGATGGGCCGACTTAATGAAGCAATATAATATTATAATAGTAATAAAAAAATATACCTGTAAAAGTACCTGCTTTAGAAAAATTAACAGGATCTTTTATTAACAACAACAAAGGTGCATAATTTACTGCTAAAATTACCGCTGAAAGTATACTAGATGCGTTATTTTATAATTATGTCACTGGATGCTAAAATCGTTAACGCCCTTGGCTTATAATATACATCTAATGATATTTATAATAAACTGACCGCATAATGTGGACGGACATTATAATTCAGGATTTAAAGCTATCGAGTTCTAATAATGTAAATATCTAGAATGGAATAGAATAGAAAAACTCTTTATTGTACACCAGAAACAATAATAAACACAGTACAGAAGAATTACAATAGGTAAACAAGGGTAGTACAATCTAATGTTCGAATATTTTAAAATCATATTTAATTCAATTGCGAATAATTTAAAGATGTTTTAATATACACGGTATCATACAGGTTTAATTGAATATCTCAGTGCAGACAGATTGCATTCTTATCTGGCTCGGTGGTGGCTCAGACCTCGTTTAGAAGGCTTCGCTGGATCTCGCCGGGATGAAATATTTTAACTACGTCGAGCTTGTAATGGTTTGAGATTGATAAGGAGTTTATTCTCTGGGGATAGGGATTTAGTTGCTTAAATTTTCAACGTCAACTACAGAAGGGATATTGAATTTTGGTATACTGTCGGTAGGTACACCAATGTGTATGTTATGTATGAATGCTTCGAAGCATAATAACCGTGGCGTCTCGTGAAGGATGAGCCGCGACCTGCTACAGGGTTGATCCCCGCGAAGGGTAATTATTTGTGAGACTATGATTCTCAGAATTTCTAATGCTCATAATGAAGAGAATCCCATATTGATGTGACCAAATAATTTGACTATGCAAGTCTAAAAAGTCACAAAATCACTTGTTGAAATGTAGTCGTAGGTGGTTAGTATTTTTTAGAAGAAAATTTATTCTCACTACCACTAGGCAAAATAAAAACGGTCGTTAATTTTCGCTTACTAACTTTGTGTAAGAACTAAGATCAAAGTAAAAAATAGCATTGTTATAATATAATTTCTTTTATAGAAGCGAACAAAAACTCTAATATCTGTTTTTGAGAAGGGAGTAATTTATGTGACGCTCTTGTCGCTCGTATTGTTTGCCAAACATACTTTTTGCCAGATATTCACCCGCCAAGCAGTAGTGTGCAAAGATTACTGTGTTTCGGTTTGAAGGACACTGCTTCCAGCGAAATTACTGAGCAATGAGACTTTAGAGCCGATGTCTCAGGGTGACGAGCACAGTGCAGTGCCGCGCAGGATTATGATATGCAGAGTTCTGGGTGGTTCTGTGACTGTTGTAGGCAGGCGTAGCGCTTAACATCAGGTGAAGGACTAACTCAGTCAGTTTGTAATATAAACAGCAAACCGCAATCTCACGAGACACCACGATCTTTGCAACTTGAATAATAAAATACAAATAAATTTGTATGAAGTAAAAGTAAAATATCTGGAAGTACCCCATAATCACCGCGCACGACCGCTCAGCATTATCTTCGGGGTCCTTTGAAGTTCTTTGATCGAGCCGCCGATGTTTCATCCGAATTTCAAATTGAGACACGTACGGTTGCTTCCGGGGCGTCAATGCCAGGCCTCCTCTCAAACAATTCTGGTAATTTTGAGGAAAACGTGAAACCAAGCTATTATTTACTTTGCTCAAAGTTAGTACGTTGTATTATTAATTTTAATTCAATTTAATTCAGTTGTGAGCTGTTCTGATGATAGAGACAGAAGGAGAGGAAGGAAGAAGAGACCTACCACAACGTTTGTATAAAAAGGCGAAATTCGGCATCGAGACGAACCCAAGTCGCACAATACAACATTATCATATCAAATCAGGACTACTTCCCGATTGTCGTAAGACAATCGGGAACGTGTGTAACGTGTAAACGTTACACATTGGATAGCGACTTGCTAGCTTATACGTTGCATAATGCATGTCTTGAGTGCAGAGTGTACCTTCCTCCAGTCGATACATCGGAAATGTTTGTTTTCCAGACGTTCCTGTTTGTTTCCTGCGTTTAGACGCGCGGGATGGCTTTTGTTATGCGTATCGTTTGTTTATGTATCAGTTTCTATTGTTTAAAGAATATTATTCATTTATTTATAGAAGTTTTTAAACTTGAGAAGGTCTAGAACTCTATTGCTAAGTTTATTTAACACTTTGACTGCCGAGCCGTTTTGCTTGTCTAGCCACGGGTGCGGCTCTGCACGCGCCATAGTGTTTTCCATTACAACTAACACAACAGTTGTGTTTTGCCGTACTCGTGGCAAGTTATGAAAAACACGACAGTTGTGTTTTCAGCAGTGAACGTGTTAAGGAAGTTTTAGACGAAATATATACCCACTGTTGGACATATTACTCATCTTTATTGTGCCAAATTTTACGGTCCTAAGCTGCTCTCCTCCTACATAATTATCTGATCCAGTATGCAGATGACGTCATCTGCCTACAAAACATTTACTGTATTAATATATATAATACTGTATTAATATTAATTATTTTTTATTAAAAATAAACAAATCCAATATCGAAACAACGATATCTGCAAACCACATATCCCACGATGCAGTTATCGGGCCACAAAAGCCATGGCGCATTGTTCGTCGCCATTTCGAGTCCGTCGCCACTTCCGCTTCCGATCGCTCGCACCGCGCTCTAAATTGTATATCCCCGGAGATAAATCTGAATATCGTGATTTGGAATACTTAATGATAGTAAAGCGTATGTATCAGATGTGAAAGGTTTATAGAGAAAGCTTAACTCTCGTTCAGAATGTAGCGTATGTATGTCACCTATAGCGGATTGATGCAGTGGTGCATTTTTATGATGCGTCAATTAAATATTCGTTCGTGGTCGTATTTACATTTTTTTTATTTGACTGAAAGACGAGACGAGCCAGCCGTTCACTGTACGCCTGCCCATAACTGTTACAGTGTCACCCAGAATTTTTAATTGCATAATCCTGCACAGCACTGCACCGGGCTCGTCACCCTGAGACATCGGCTCTAAAGTCTCATTTGCCGGGTAATTATTTTAATTATGTTTGTAGAATATGGTAGTGCTTGCTTTTGGTTTCACAGCTGTCATCCAAAAAATGAGTACTTAACTTAGTAAAAATGTAGTCTCTCATACCCAGCAACTCTTAACTTTATTTTGTTTCGCGGAAACGCAGTAAAAGCAAATAAAAGGGGGGTACATTCGTACCTTTTTATGATGAAGGATGTTTTTTCCGTTTCGAGAATATAGCTGAGAGGACGAAAATAGATGAAATTCGGATACCGATCGTCAAAGGAGAGAATGTTTCGGATCTTTTCAGATATTATCTCGATTTCGAGAGCTCTTCACGATGTTTCATGGTCTGGAAATAATGGGTATTCGATAGAATTGCAAGTTTGTAGTTACTTTATTCCGGGTCAATTGCAATCGCTGGGTTAGATTATGGTCGTTATTTGATTGGAACGTAAGGTAGATGGTAAATACGACGATGTCATATCCTCCAGAGGTAGTGTAGTGAGAGGCCTCTTTTGCAAGAGACCGCCTGGGGAAGTCCACACCTTTTGCAGAAGATATTAATCCGTCAAGCAGTAATGTGCAAACATTACTGTGGTTAAACTAAACCAGGCAAAAGAGCATTTCAAGCTAACTAAGTTAAAGAACTAACTAAGTTTTAATAGAGATAGATGTATAATCCTAACTAGAATTAACGCTACTTTTAACATTACAAAGAAATGGAATTCTTGTAACGTAGCGTTACTTGAACGCTCCCGGACAGACAAGCATACTATTTCTATATAGATACGAAAGCCAGGTGGGCCTATTGTTCTTGCGGCCGCCGGCGGCGAAGCGACGCGAGACGGGTCCTCTGCGCTCGCGCCACTCGGCTGCTAGCCTGCTCGCCGTACGGTCGCACTAGTACCGTTCAATAATACTACCAAATATATTCATAATTGTCGAATCTACTTAATTAGTAGTACTTAATTAGTGAAATGTGTTCCCAGACTGGGTGAGTTGTGCATTAATTATTTTGGATAGCGCTTGAGTAGGTAATAGTTTTAAAAGTAGATCCGTTGAACTTTTAGTTTGAATTGTAACGGAAGTTACAAAGTTGATTCCTACCTAGCCAACTAGAATGATGATAGGCCTATATTTTATCCTTGGTATTGCATGTAATGTTTAAATCACTCTAATACATTTTAAGTAGTACCTACAATATTAAAGTGAAACAGAAAACTGTTATACGTATTACTAAGTCATAACTTCATGAGTTATGTAATTAATTGCTATTCTGTTTCTAGATAATATTAATATTATTCGCATAGTGTTTTCCTAGCCTAGCATCTGTAACCGATTCTGCTTATTTATTCACCACTTAGAATTCCTACCCCCATACCAACGCTAATTGTAATCTGCCCGATTGCCTCATGACCCTAGCAGCTCCATCTTGCCTCGCATCTATGCGGCGTCATAATGTGTCCTAACATTCCAGGAACCACTGAAGGGTTTAGAGCCTACTGCCTACCTAGACCTACCTAGCCAGTGCCGACTACAGCTGCCCCACTTCTGACACCCCTTGGGCTGAAGAGCCAGAGCTGACTTTGAGAAGAAGACTCAGCGTCTTCTTGGTCTTCTGGATTCGGGATTACGCCAGGAGAGTGGGGTATTTTGGGAAAATTAAGTGCGCGAGTACCTAGGCCGACCCCATGACCTTGTCTAACTAACTTTTAGTTTTTAATAAATTTGTAATTATTATTTTAAAAATATTTTTGTCCACGTTCCTAAATAACGTGACATTCTCCATGTAGAGGTCTCAGGACCTTCTTACGTTGTTTTTACTTACAAGAACTTCGGTTTTGGCCGTTACTGATAACAGTCATAACAATACGTAGTTCGTATCAGAGTAAGTATTCTTTCGGGACATATCGGTAGAAAGACGACTTTGTTTTCACAAACAAGGATTTCTAAAAACCTTTTTCTCGGCACGCCTGTACTAATACGAAGGAGTTTCAAAACTGATAAACAGTCCCGCAGCGACAGTTCGAGAAAGTTCCTTCAAGACGGAAAATTTACGGAAAAACTCCGACACCGATCCAAGATGCAGATCATTAGTCCACAATTACTGTGGAGGTTCATTCTTGAAGTTCGCGTTATGAAGTTGAAGTTTATTTTGAAGTTAGCGTCATAGAAGTTCTGAAGTTGTAGAAGCTCATTCTGAAGATGAATGGAGTAAGTTTGAGCTGCGATTCGTCAACTATTCGTCGACAAGTTGGCGGAGCGAGTTTGGGCTCGAGTTTAGAAGGGCGCCGCATTTCTTTAAAATTTAATTTTAGTTTTATGATTGTTCTTAAATATTCTGCTTTTATTTGGGAAAAAGATAATATTGTATACTCGTAATCGTATCAGTTTCCAGAAAACAAAAAATTAAAAGGTACTTAGTAGTTATATTTGTGTATGGAACCAATTTTCATTAAGGGATCAAAGTCCAACCGGCCTATGAGCCGAGAGGAATGGAGGGAGGCTATAGAGGCCTTTGCCCAGCAGTGGGACAACCGTGGCTAAATAATAATAATAATAAGGTTGGTTTATAATATTTTTAGCTAACTTTATTATTGTTAGTTTTATATTTTTTTTTTTTTTTTTTAATTTATAATGCTTCTTATCAATAAGTACATCATTAAAATTACGATCTAGCCTGAAAGACTAATGAGTAATTTGCGTTTAACATAAATTGCTAAGTAGAGTTATTGCTAAGATTGTGTCCATTAACACATTTCTTACTGTCTCTATTAAGGCGAAGGCACTTTGTTAATGTGTTCTTTACTAGTAGATTTAACCAAACTACACTTCACTGTCACATCACTACACTAACTCGAAAGGTTTCTTCCTTTTTAGTCTTCTCACTATATCCGTGTTGTCGAGGAGCTGGATAGCCTCGACGTTCACGTGGTGGTGAAGTCTATGTTCATGAGCTTCGGCAAACTTTTTAATGATAATTGAGACGAAGTCCACTTTTAGGTCCCGATGAAGGTCTTCGTTTCTGATGTACCATGGGGCATTGACAATACCTCTCAGCACCTTATTTTGAAATCTTTGAATGATCTGTATATTATTTTGGTTGGTACAGCCCCATAGCTGGATACCATAGGTCCATATTGGCATAAGGACTTGTTTGTATAAGAGTACCTTATTATGTACCGACAGCATGGATTTTCTCCCAATTAACCAATACATATTTCTGTAGCGAAGATCTAGTTCATCACGTTTCTTTTTGACATGTGCTTTCCAGCGAAGCTTAGCGTCCAAAGTCATGCCGAGATATTTGGCCGTGTTTTCGTATGGTATCACTTGACCATTAATGTACACCGGGTGGTAATTAGGTTTTTTGTTCGAGAAGTCTATGTGGATGGACTTAGACTCGTTAAGTTTAATTCTCCATTTATCTGTCCAGCCAGATATTTTGTTAACGGCTTTTTGGACTTTTTCCACTGCTTCTTCATGAGTGACTCCTGTTGCCATAATCGCTGTGTCATCTGCAAAAGTGGCGATAGTGTTGTTTTCTAGCTCTGGGATATCACAAGTGTACAATAAGTACAAGACTGGACCAAGGACGCTTCCCTGTGGTACTCCAGCATGTATTGGCTTTAATTTTGAATATTTGTCGTCTTGTCTGATTCTAAACATTCTTTGCGTCAGATAAGATTGTAATAGATCCACAAACGGTTGTGGGAGCATATTTCTAAGCTTGTAAATAAGCCCTTTATGCCAGACTTTATCAAAAGCTTGTGCTACGTCTAAGAAAATTGTAGAACAGACTTTCTTTTCTTCAAGTGCTTTTTCAATAGTGTTTGTGATTCTGTGTACCTGATCTATAGTAGAATGTTTTTCTCTAAAACCAAATTGATAGTCTGGAATTAGATTTTTATCTTCTATGATAGGTTTTAATCGTTTCAGCAACAGCTTTTCTAGTAATTTTGACATTACGGGTAGAAGGGATATTGGTCTGTAAGATGACACTTCATGAGGTGATTTTCCAGGTTTGGGAATCATAATTACTTCAGCTACTTTCCACATATCTGGTACGTATTTCAGTCTGAAAGTCGCGTTAATGAGAGTAGTGAGCTTTACTATGGCCTTACGGGGAAAGTTTTGTAGCACTTCTCCAGTAATAAGGTCGTAGCCAGGGGACTTCTTCTTTGATAGATGTTTGATTTCATTGGTAACTTCTCTAGGTGTAACGTATCTTATCTCTAGGTCAGAAAGCGTTTCAGCCAGTGGAATATCATGAGCAGAGCTTCCTTCATTTGGTTGGAATGTTTGCTGTAGGTGTTCTGCAAACCTAGCCGCTTTTTGCTCATTGCTTATAGCCCAGCTACCATTGCCTTGCTTTATGGGTGGGATATTCCTTGTTGGTTTATTTAAGTTTCTGGTCATTTTCCATAGCGAGTAATCTGTTGTGCGATCACTCGTTAGTTCACTTAGCTTAGTGTCCATAGTAATGTCATTAAAGCTCTGGATTTCCCTCTTTAGTTTTTTTGTTAAGTTGTTCAATATAGTTTTATCTCTAGGAGCTCTAGTTGCATGCCATTTTTGCCTTTGCCTCCTTTTTTCAGCTATAAGGTATCTTATTTTTATTGGGTAGTAAATACTCCTGGATTGAGTTTTAACTTGTGGAGTATTATTCCAAGCGCTCTTTTGAATGTTTAATATAAATGTTTTCAAATCATTTTCCACCTGTTCCGGATTTTTAAGTGGAACTTTTAAATCAATTGAGGAATCTAAGTCCAGTCTAAAACTTTCCCAGTCTGTACTCTTGTTAACCAACGACAGATTGTTATCTTTCATTATCACACTCTCACTTAGATACAATGTAATTGGAGAATGATCAGAACTCATGTCATATCCTTCCTCTATGTGTAAGAAGCAAGATGAAATATTTTTGTATATGAAAAAATCAATTAGGTCCGGTATTTTTAGTGGATCTGTCGGCCAGTAGGTAGGTTTTCCTGTTGACATAACATTACATTTGCTGTCTCTTATTGCGCTCAGAAGTTCTTTTCCTTTTGTTGTTGTAAGCCTGGATCCCCAAAAGGTATTTTTGGCATTAAAGTCCCCTCCAAGTATAAATCGGTTACCAAGCTCACGTAGAAAGTTGCTATATTTTTCAGCCTTTAACGCATATTTTGGTGGGCAGTATATAGCTGATATGGTAACAGAATAGTTTTTAGTTCTGACCGAAACAGCTACTGATTGTATGTGTTCTTCTTCAAATTTATGTTCTTCGTAATGGTGGATGTTCTCTTTTATTATAACAGCACTACCTCCCCTAGCTGTGTTATTAGGATGTAGTGCATGGTATGTTTTATAACCTTTTATTTGTATATAGGATTCTGTTGTAAAATGTGTTTCAGATACGAGACACACATCTATGTTTTGGATATTTAATACTGCCTGTAATTCATTGCGATGCTGAAAGAGCCCATTCGCATTCCAAGCCATAATTTTCATTAATTTATTCATTTTTGTAGTTTTGTTGCAGCTATTTTAGTGCTGTTTTCCACCCTTTTAAGACGTTCATCAAAAGACGTCACAAGACTGAGAATTTTGTTTAATTTTTCATCCATGTCCATGCTTGTATGCTTTGGTTGAGATGGTGTAGACGGTCTCGAAGGAGGTCCTTTTGAGACTTGAGCATATGAAACATTCTTTCTGATGCTTGGATTACCACTTGGCAGTTTCGATTTGGTTGCACTTGGGACCGCGGTAGTAGCAGGTGCTGAATTGGTTTTCTTGCTTAACTTGTTCCTTATGGTTTGTAACTCTTTGGCTACTATGCACCCCCTATAGTTAGCAGGGTGTGCTTCACCGCAGTGTACGCATTTTGGTTTAGCCTCCGCGGGCTTTTTACAGTCAATGGTCAAGTGTTTACCGGTACATTTCACGCACCTGGGTTCTTTGGAGCAGTATTTTTGTGTGTGTCCATACGCTTGGCACTTTTTGCACTGTGGGATCAGCTTTGATGATTTTATGGGTTGTATATCTACCTTGCAACCCAATATAGACTTGATGCCATAGATCTTATTGATATCCTCTTCTTTGTGGAAAGAGAGCATGAACATGTTGAGAGGTGTTTTGCTCCTCCAGCTAAGTTTGTTAACAGCATCGTGGATTTTGTAGCCTTGAAGTATGAGGTCTTCAATTATTCTGGCGGGCTGACATGACAAATGCAGATTTTTAGCCATCACTCTAATTGGCCTGTCCTGTTTATTTTCATAGGAGTGCCAGAGATGATTTTCTTTCGACAAGAGCTTGGTAATAGCTCTGTATGCCTCATCGTTATTCGCGTTCACTTTAACGCTTTCTCCGCTCAGCATTTTTATGACAAAAGAGTCCTTCGCTACATTTGACGAGAGCAGATCATACAATTTCTGGTACTCGAGTATGTTTTCTATAACTATTGGTGGAGGTAGAGGTATCTTTTTTACATTTGTTTTTTCTTTGGGTGGTTGGTCGGAACCAGATCCTTGTTGTGGGGACAGTGTTGTGTTTAACTTCCTCTTCTTCCTACTTTTTTGGCGCACCCACTCGGTTTCTCTCGCAAGGTCCTCTTCATCAGTCTCATATTCGAGTGGAATGGGAGGTTCCTCGTTGCTACGGTTAGAGGGTTGAGTTGGAGCTGATGTTTTCTGCTCCTGGACATGCTTCAGATAACGATGAAGTTCTTCTACTTGGCTCTGGAGGTCTTTTACCAGACTCTCCAGCTTTTTTCTCTCCGCTTTTTCGCGCTCGTAATGATGGAACAGCACTCGTTCCGTTTCCGTTTTTATATCAATGGAGACAGGACTTGACGAAGCCATGATTTAAAATAAAAAATATAGCTTCGCCTTAACAAATATTTACACTATTGAAGGTCGTGACGTGATTCACATATGATAAACTGGGTCATCGCGGCGTTCGCGGATGCCTACGCGCGCGAAGGCATTGTAGGTACTGCGTCAGCACTTTACCCCAACGTGTACTAGATAGAGTAGAAACGCGGAACGTGACCTTTCTCGGTGGAAGTTGGACGAACACTGAACACAGTTTTATATGTAAAAAAAAAGTAATTAAGAAGTAAAATAAATAAAGAGAATAATAATAATAGGTATCAAAATATGCTTCACCATTTGCTGCAAAACATATCGGAGTGATATAAGTACCTAGGTACTTCTAAAGTCCCAAAACAGCTTCTCATCACAGTTTCTAACTTTATATGCAATTTTGTTTTAATTTAAAGGCTCAGATCCATTAGAAGGATGAGGTGTGCACTTGCCATTGACATTGAAATTTTATGAACACGCCTCAAAATGAACAGCACGGCTCCCGTCCGACGGTTCATTACCATTTTTACGGTTGAACAGTAGTGAGCAATATTTTCACACTCATTTAGTTAACAACTGCTAACGAAGCGTGATTTAGTTGACGTGGATGACCACCAAAATTTTACGCGTAAAATATTATTTTTACTGTAACATTGCGTACTTGATAATGTTTCAATGTTTTACTCACGTGCATAGTTCCCGTGACTTTGATTTTGTTATCGTAGCCTTTACAAAAATCGTGCGGAAAACTGAAATGAATTGAATACTTATTGCAGAAGTTGTGTATCATCCTCATCATCATCATCAACCCATATAGGTCCACTGCTGAGCGCCGGTATCCCCTCACTCTCATGAAATTGTGTATCGACCTTAAATATCACAGTTTAATGATAGGAAAGACGTGATAGAAAGTCAGTTACATTTTATTTAACCCAATCAGCGATAAAATGACAATCACAACATAATTGATCGCGCCAAAGTATAATTCTATTTGATCTTCGACAAAGTTATGAACATGTAAAATATGGTACGCACAACCAAGAGCGGAGAGGAGGGAACGAAGGGAAACATGCAGCAAATACCTCAGAACAGCGGCGCCTCCGATCACAGACGCGGGCGTCCAGACGCTCAGGCACGCGGGCAGCTCCCAGATCCCAGTCCTCACAACACACTCCAGAATGCACTCGCGAACAGCGCGATCACAAGAATATGAAAAATTACAAGGCCGCAATGGCACGGGGAACAAGAAGAAATACTTCCGGCGGTGCGATTGTCTTATAACGACGAGCTCGTTTCACATTTGAACCGGAACTAACAAATGGCGAACTGATTGACAGCTCGCCTACAGTTTTGTCTCACGCCAGAGGGCGTTTTCGGCGCGGGCGCATTTAGTATTGCATACATGTATAAAGGTATAATATAGGAAAGGGTGAAAAGGGATTGTACCATTAAATATTAAATTAATTTATAAAATTATTATAAATACTTTGGCGTCAACATCCACCCGCCCTTAATGGGTCACCTTTAATAGACAATCATAAGGTGAGATGAGATATACAAATGCTCTATGACTCTAGACGAAGCGCTCAATGCGCGCGGTTAAGAATATGAGTAAGCCGTAGAGTCACGGCGAAGCGGAACTATATAAGGTTTAATAATAAAGTGAAACGATTTAAAAATATTACGAGATAAACTAAGCGATATTTTACTATAAATAGTTATGTTAATTTACTGTTTTGGGAGAGGACACAGACGAACGACCGGACGGAGATACGTTCCCTTGGCGGTTCTCACGGTAGCAACGCGCACGATGCCGTCTTTAGAGGGATGGACTTCGTCACCAATCGCTAATGGCCAGGCTAAGGTCGGAGAGTTGTCGTTCATCATAACAACGACAGTCCCGGAAGTAATAGGAGTGGAAGGAGTATTCCACTTCTGCCTAACCTGCAAGCTGTGCAGATATTCCATCCTCCAGCGATCCCAAAACGACTGAACTAATTTGTCCAGTAGCGAGTGCCTGTGAAGTAAATTGACAGAGTCAGATTTGACTTCAGGCGCGGGTAAAGAAAGTAGCGGAGCGGTATGTAGAAAGTGACTCGGGGTAAGCGCCGAAGCTTCACTTGGCGAAGAACTGAGAACTGTCAGCGGCCTGCTGTTGAGTACGCACTCAATCTGGGTGAGAACAGTGCAAAGTTCCTCGTAAGAAAGAAGCTGCTGTCCGATTACTTTGTAAAGGAATTGTTTTATGACCTTTACCATGCTCTCCCAAGCGCCTCCAAAGTGTGGAGAGTTGGGACAGATAAATTTCCATGTTATGCGACTCTCAGCACATTCTTGCTCCAGCTTAAGACGATATTCATCATTGAGAAATTTATAGAGATCCCGGAGGTAAGAAGCACTCCCCTTGTAGTTAGTAGCATTGTCGGAATGCAAAACCTGAACAGGTCCGCGTCGAGCGAGGAAGCGCTTCAACGCGGCGAGAAAGCTGGGGGTGCTGAGGTCAGTGGCGACTTCAATGTGCACTGCACGAGTCGTAAGGCATGTAAAAATGCACAGATAGGCCTTCTCACTGTGGACGCCACGGCGGCGCACAGGAGTGTAGGCGATGGGACCGGCATAATCGCAGCCCGTGTGCGTGAATGCCTTGACGACCGGACGTGTGCGCACATCGGGTAAGTCAGCCATGAGCGGGTAACTTGGACGCGGTTTTAATCGGAAGCAGATATTACAAATGTGGACTCGTTGTCTCACAATGCGGCGTGCGGACAGGATCCAGAATTTTTGGCGAAGCAGCGACATTAATAATTCTGGTCCGGCATGTAAATATGTAACATGATAATAATCAATGATCATGTTCACTACATGATCATTGCGCGGTAAAATAACTGGATGCATTTGTGCATATTCCAGCGCGGAATTAGAAAGCCGACCGCCGACGAGGATCAGGCCGTCATTTACAAAAGGTCTCAAGCGATTGAGAGCCGGTGAGCAAGATTTATTTTTAATTATATTTGAGTATTCCTCTGCAAAGTATCGTCTTTGCAGGGCGCGAAGTATTACCTTTTCTGCAAACTTAAAATCCTCAGCAGTCACTGCAGTAGTGCTGCGGCGGGGCAATAACTTTGCAAACTTACAAACGTATGCAGTTATACGAAGAAGTTTACTCCATGAGGAGAAGCGGAGCGCGAGTGCATATAAAGCGCAATGCTTTACAGGCGTGCACACAATGTGCGCTAAAACCCTTTGTTCAGGTATGTCTGCAATAGACTGTCCGTCCAGACTCCTAAGAGGCCACTGAGACGGGTCGAGTGAAGCCCACGGAGGCCCGTGGAGCCACAGTGGGTGCGAGATTAATTTGTGGGGCAAAATCCCACGACTCAATATGTCAGCGGGATTTTCAATACCCGCCACGTGATAAAAGTTGTCAGCTGGAATATTATCCGTGATCTGAACAACGCGGTTAGCAACAAATGTTTGCCACCTGTGTAGCGAACTCCTTATCCAATATAAGGCGACTTTAGAGTCAATAAATGCGTAAGTCTTGATTGAAATGTGACGAGAATAATTATCTAGAACTGTGCGAAGCAGCTTTGATAATAATACGGCACCACAAAGTTCTAAGCGAGCGATCGAATTTCCTAGCGTATATACATCCTCGTTAAATGGCAGGCCAACTTTGTATCTACCACTGACGGGATCGCGGGTTGTAGTATTTGTATAGAAGTTATCGCATTCAACATGAGCGGGGTGCTGAATGGGCGGTGAGAGGGGAACCTCTTCGAGTTCCCAAAATCGCCTGACTAAGGAGTCAATAGCGGCAGGTTCCTGAACATGACAGCATGTCAAGACCTGGCGAGTAAGTGTTCGGGCGGTGGGTACTGAACCCATAATTACGTACCCTAACACCGTGCGTAAAGCAGGGGGCGCCGACGAGTGTCGAGAAGCGTGCACTACGTCGGGGAGAAGCAGATGTGGGAAGAGGGAAGCACCGATCAATGCATCGATTTTATTAGGCACTCCAAAGCTCTCATCTGCAAGCGGCATTTCGCTTAAATGTGATAGGACAGACGTATCTACCACAGCGGTCGGCAATAAGTCGGTAATTTGGTCAACAACAAGCGGTGCGATATTAAACGTAATGTTGTTGTCAAAACGCGAGTAAAACTTTAAATTAGTTGATTTAGTCTCGATGGGTTTTTCAATTCCACCGAACCCCTTAACAATAGTACGTTCGGTGTCTTGAATCTGAATACCTAATCGATCACAGCACTCTTTCGTAATGAAGTGGCTTTGTGAAGCGGAATCTAACAACGCGCGAATAACATGTCGGTCGCCATTAATATCGTAAGCGACGACTTGAGCGGTTGATAATAAAATTGTAGAATGTTTGTTATTAATTGAAGACGCATCGAGCGGCGATGAGCGAGATGAGTTATCAGATGTACACGTATTATAGGTAGCGCACAACGCAACGTCCGAGCGCGCGCTCGTAACAGGTTGCGGCTGCGCGGCTACAGGTGCGCGCGCTGGGCTTGCCTGGCTAGGCTGAGCGGCCGGTGGCGGGGCGCTAGCTGTGCGCGCGGGCGCCGCGGCCGCGGGGACCGCGGGGCTCGACATCTCGGCACGCTTGAAGTGTAGCAACGTGTGGTGTTTAAGTTTACATACGCGGCAATAAGAATTAGACGAGCAATTAGAAACTCGGTGCTGTAAACTAAGACAGTTCACACACGCATTTTTATCTTTCACACATTTAAAGCGTTCCTGAGGAGTCATTTTATTAAAGTCAGCACATTTAAATAAATGCTGATGTGTGATGTTTGTGCAAAGACACTTGCTCGCGGGATCAACCGTAGTACTAACGTAGGTTTGGTACTTCGGCGGCGGAGGGTTATTTACGTTATTAGCTCGTCTATTATTATTAGGACGAGTGCACAATGCTTGACTTGCTGCGCTTGAGTTGATGTTAGTGCGTTCCAAAACCTTAGCGCGGGTTGTAATAAAATCAACAAAGTCGTCGAAAGTAGGTATTTTAGAGCTACAAGTCAACTCGAAAGCGCGAACGGTATCTAAATCTATCTTCTTGTGCGCAATATGAAGTATAATTAAATCAGTTAAATTGTCTAACTTTAGATTCTTTAAGGCGCGTACTGCACTTATAAAGCTATCTGTAAATAAATCAAAGTTCGTAACAGAAGCAGCTTGCATAGGTTTGAACTCAAACATTTGATTTAAATACGCGGAAGCGAGCATTCGCTTATCTTCATATTTGTCAATTAACGCTTGTAATAACAAGTTATAATTCTCAGCGCACGGAGCTATACCTGCACATACATTACTCGCCTTGCCCGAAAGTTTACCCAATAAATAGTATAACTTCTCGGCATCACTGAGGGATGGATTATCATGTACAGTAGACTTAAAACTGGCATAAAATAGTGGCCATGAGCGAATGTCACCCGAAAAGTCCATCAATTGAATCGGCGGAAGTGTAGGCCTAGCCTTACGCGGTGCAGAGATATCACGTGACTCCTGCGACGAACGTGATTGCGAATATTGAGATCGTAATTGATTAATTCGACCGTATAATGACTCAAATGCAACGAGGCTTTTATAATCAGGGTTATCTAGCGGATTTACTGATAACAAGCGGGAGTTATAATCATCGAGATTCTGTTCAAACTTATCACGCAATGAATCTATTTGTGAAGACTCGGCAAGAAAACGTTCTCTCGCCACGGGGTTTGAATGAATACCTGAAGATAGGTCATACATGTTTTGCACTATCTCAAATATAGCCTCGCGTTTAGCTCGCAATATAGTTAATCGCGAATCTTGAACGCGTTCGTCAAAACTATCGTCATCAGCGTCAGCTGATCCGGTAGGTTTCTTAGGAGGCATGATTTATCGTTATTTAAAATAGGTCAAATATATACGGCAAAATACGGAAGGTTATTTCACGCGATCGGAAGTAATCGGAAGTGTTCGCAAGGGCGATGCGCGTGAGCGAGCCTTACACTACGCGGTCGGGTTATATCGAACTGTAGGTAATGGACGATCGTGCCGGCCCGCGTAGGAGCGGTGAATGAATGAGCTGAGGGTAGGTATAAATACGAACAGTTTCGATTTTAACGATTAATTATAGGTTTAAATGAATAAACTACGTAGATAATTATGTATATATAACGTATCTAGGCGGGGATAATTTAACTTTACGGGCGAGGATTGGGGATATTTTCGCGATGAAAAGTAAGTGACGCAATGTCACGTTTACCGACGCGAAAACGGTTACAATGATATTCGCAATGAATATGCTGTAAGAAATCACTTATTAGGGCCTATCTAAGTATCCTAATAAGGGCGGGGGACGTATCCAGGCTTCGAAGGGCCACCTATGATCGCGCCAAAGTATAATTCTATTTGATCTTCGACAAAGTTATGAACATGTAAAATATGGTACGCACAACCAAGAGCGGAGAGGAGGGAACGAAGGGAAACATGCAGCAAATACCTCAGAACAGCGGCGCCTCCGATCACAGGCGCGGGCGTCCAGACGCTCAGGCACGCGGGCAGCTCCCAGATCCCAGTCCTCACAACACACTCCAGAATGCACTCGCGAACAGCGCGATCACAAGAATATGAAAAATTACAAGGCCGCAATGGCACGGGGAACAAGAAGAAATACTTCCGGCGGTGCGATTGTCTTATAACGACGAGCTCGTTTCACATTTGAACCGGAACTAACTAATGGCGAACTGATTGACAGCTCGCCTACAATTTTGTCTCACGCCAGAGGGCGTTTCGGCGCAGGCGCATTTAGTATTGCATACATGTATAAAGGTATAATATAGGAAAGGGTGAAAAGGGATTGTACCATTAAATATTAAATTAATTTATAAAATTATTATAAATACTTTGGCGTCAACAATAATTATTATGTAAAATTAGGAACTAAAGGATTACAAAGTCAGTTAGGTGTTAACGGTAACGTGCGAGGCGGGTGATTGTATGTTAGTGAAGTTAGCAGAACATTTCCCAGCAGATCATAAATAAATGAGAGTTCCCTTCGCATGCAGGTGAGTTCTATAGTTCCTGATACTTTTCAGCGATAGTTCTGGCTATTTTCCTGAAAAAAATCCGATTGAAAAAATGATCTGCCAACTTCCGGTAGCAGATCAATTTCCAGGAAATAAAAAAAAAAGTTGTTTTATTTACGGATCCTTATGATTTACATAGTTCCTGATACTTGTTTTCAATAGTTCTGTTATTTTTATGGAAATAAAAATTATTATAAAATATCATCAAAAAAATTTCCAAATTTTTTATATGAAATCTAACAACACTTATACTCACTCCCAGATACTAAAACTTTACAGCGTCTCAAAGACAAGTACAATGCCTATAATCTATAACTAAGCGTCTGTTCAGATCTTCAGCAGAAGTGTCAGCAGAGCATGGCAGAATAGGTGAAAATGGACGAAAATTTTCTTAAACTGAAAAATGACAACTTTGTTCAGCGGAATATGCCTGAGAGGCCAGAACTCCTCGTTTTCTGGTAGATTATCAACACTTCTATGACCTAGGTTCCAAAATCTGACCAGAACTCCCAAAAAAATGTCAGCAGAGCATGGTTGAATATGTGAAAATGGATGAAATTTTTCTTAAATTGAATAATGACAACTTTGTTGAGCGGAATATGCCTGAGAGGCCAGAACTCCTCGTTTTCTGGTAGATTATCAACACTTCTACGACCTAGGTTCCAAAATCTGACCAGAACTCCCAAAAAAATGTCAGCAGAGCATGGTCGAATATGTGAAAATGGATGAAATTTTTCTTAAATTGAATAATGACCACTTTGTTCAACAGAATACGCCTGAGATGCTAGAACTCCTCGTTTTCTGGTAGAATATCAATATTTCTATAACCTAGGGCACAAAATTGGACTAGAACTCCCAAAAAAGTGTCAGCAGAGCATGGTTGAATATGTGAAAATGGATGAAATTTTTCTTAAATTGAATAATGACCACTTTGTTCAACAGAATACGCCTGAGATGCTAGAACTCCTCGTTTTCTGGTAGATTATCAACACTTCTATGACCAAGGTTCCAAAATCTGACCAGAACTCCCAAAAAAATGTCAGCAGAGCATGGTCGAATATGTGAAAATGGATGAAATTTTTCTGAAACTGAAAAATGACAACTTTGTTCAGCGGAATATGCCTGAGAGGCCAGAACTCCTCGTTTTCTGGTAGAATATCAATATTTCTATAACCTATAGCACAAAATTGGACTAGAACTCCCAAAAAAGTGTCAGCAGAGCATGGTTGAATATGTGAAAATGGATGAAATTTTTCTGAAACTGAAAAATGACAACTTTGTTCAGCGGAATATGCCTGAGAGGCCAGAACTCCTCGTTTTCTGGTAGATTATCAACACTTCTATGACCTAGGTTCCAAAATCTGACCAGAACTCCCAAAAAAATGTCAGCAGAGCATGGTCGAATATGTGAAAATGGATGAAATTTTTCTGAAACTGAAAAATGACAACTTTGTTCAGCGGAAAATGCCTGAGAGGCCAGAACTCCTCGTTTTCTGGTAGATTATCAACACTTCTATGACCTAGGTTCCAAAATCTGACCAGAACTCCCAAAAAAATGTCAGCAGAGCATGGTCGAATATGTGAAAATGGATGAAATTTTTCTGAAACTGAAAAATGACAACTTTGTTCAGCGGAATATGCCTGAGAGGCCAGAACTCCTCGTTTTCTGGTAGATTATCAACACTTCTATGACCTAGGTTCCAAAATCTGACCAGAACTCCCAAAAAAATGTCAGCAGAGCATGGTCGAATATGTGAAAATGGATGAAATTTTTCTGAAACTGAAAAATGACAACTTTGTTCAGCGGAATATGCCTGAGAGGCCAGAACTCCTCGTTTTCTGGTAGATTATCAACACTTCTATGACCTAGGTTCCAAAATCTGACCAGAACTCCCAAAAAAATGTCAGCAGAGCATGGTTGAATATGTGAAAATGGATGAAATTTTTCTTAAATTGAATAATGACAACTTTGTTCAGCGGAATATGCCTGAGAGGCCAGAACTCCTCGTTTTCTGGTAGATTATCAACACTTCTATGACCTAGGTTCCAAAATCTGACCAGAACTCCCAAAAAAATGTCAGCAGAGCATGGTCGAATATGTGAAAATGGATGAAATTTTTCTTAAACTGAAAAATGACAACTTTGTTCAGCGGAATATGCCTGAGAGGCCAGAACTCCTCGTTTTCTGGTAGATTATCAACACTTCTATGACCTAGGTTCCAAAATCTGACCAGAACTCCCAAAAAAATGTCAGCAGAGCATGGTTGAATATGTGAAAATGGATGAAATTTTTCTTAAATTGAATAATGACAACTTTGTTCAGCGGAATATGCCTGAGAGGCCAGAACTCCTCGTTTTCTGGTAGATTATCAACACTTCTATGACCTAGGTTCCAAAATCTGACCAGAACTCCCAAAAAAATGTCAGCAGAGCATGGTTGAATATGTGAAAATGGATGAAATTTTTCTTAAATTGAATAATGACAACTTTGTTCAACAGAATACGCCTGAGATGCTAGAACTCCTCGTTTTCTGGTAGATTATCAATATTCTTATAACATAGGGCACAAAATCGGACTAGAACTCCCAAAAAAGTGTCAGCAGAGCATGGTTGAAGATGTGAAAATGGATGAAATTTTTCTTAAACTGAACAATGACAACTTTGTTCAGCGGAATATGCCTGAGATGCTAGAACTCCTCGTTTTCTAGTAGAGTATCAATACTTCTATAATCAAGGCCCTAAAATAGGACTGGAACTCCCAAAAAAGTGTCAGCAGAGCATGGCTGAATATGTGGAAATGGATGAAAATCTTCTTAAAGTGAATAATCTCAACTTTGTTCACCAGAATACACCTGAGATTCTTGAACTCCTCGTGATATGTCCTCGTGTTATGTTAGATCAGTTACATCACTATAAACAAGAGCCTTAAATCTGACTAAAACTCCTATTAGAGTTCTAGTTGAGCATGAGATTTGTCCTGTTTGGTTTGGATATATGACTAGTCGGATATAACTTAAAATTACTCCCTATCTTGGTTGTCATTGAACTCATACAACACTGATGTCAACAAAAGATCTCTTTTTCCACTTCTCCTATCTGATTGCATCATAAAAAGGCGGATATAATTATAATATACATGAAAATTTCTTTTTTTTGTCTTTGCTATTAGGGGCTCTCTTTAAGGTAAAGGTAATTTTGTAGGTGCTTCATCTAAATTTCACGTAATTTATTCCGCTCATAATTTTTATTTTTCTAATATTGGTTATTTCGAAATACTCTTTTGCTAATCAATAGTTATTAAAATTAAATATAGTAAACGAGACGATAAAAAAGCAAAAATCTAAATAAAATGCCGGCATACGATAAAATTGTATTACGGCATATACTGTCGGAAGATATTTGTCGTACCATTGGCGATGACGGGCGTCTTTTTCCACCTTCTCATGAGGTATATAATACTATTTCGAGTATGATGGCAGATAAAGGTTCAGTAATCACGCCTAAACACATCCATACTATAATAAATAACAATCGCAGTGGGTTTAAAGATCACATCTTGGATGTTTTCCATATCCAACCACAAGAATCGAGCATGTCAGTAAATGACAGTAACTACAGTGTGGATCAGCCTGACCAGACCACCAGTACCAGTTTATCCTCATTAAAGTTAAACTTGGTTATTTCACAAGAAAAATGGATTAATATCAGGCCCCAGGAAAAAGTTTACGGTAATCGTATATATTGGAAATTGCGGCAAGGATGGGCAGACATGGTATCTGAAGCTTTGTGGGTGCAGCACCATCTAGACTGTGTATTTGTGTTTAAAAATCACAATATTTACGTCAGTGCAATTGCAAAGTTTTTTTTGACCATAGAAGGATTCTGCCGTGAATGTGGAGCAAAGATTTATTGCACACTATTGAAAGAGCCAATGAAGGGTGTTGATATCATTTTCGAATGTAATGTTGATGGTATCAGAGCATCATCTCATTCGGGAAATAAAAGAAGGCAATTGAGAGGTGCTCGTCGTCTTGAAGTGGCAAATTATCTCATTGATGGCCGTCAAAATGCGGTTATGTGGCGAAGACAAGAAGCTGGGCGTATAAAGAAATTTGGAGATAAAAATCCACCGATCTTACCAAGTAACGAAGTCGTTCGGAAAGCCAAGGAACAACAACTGTTGAGTAAATACGGATTGCAATTTGGTAATCCTGCATTGAATTTACTCAAAAGCGCTGAGCATGGTAAATTGCTTGGTTGCATACAATCCATCGGGTTGTATAAATTTAACTGTATATATTGGTTACCTGAACAACTGCAAATATACGTTTCCCGTTGTCGAAAAGACCCTAATGCAACATTAGCAATCGATGCAACGGGTGGTATTGCAAAGCGCGATAAGTCACAGAAGCCGCATATATTTTTGTATCAGTGTGTGCTCGTGACTAATGAAGGTAGCGTGCCAGTTTTTCAGCTAGTTTCAGCTGATCAACGATCTATAATCGTCGCTGGTTTCTTGAGCCACATCCTTGCTGCAAACGCTCCTATTCCACCAATCGTTGTAACTGATTTCGGGTGGTCTTTATTGATTGCAGTAGCGCAAATATTTGGTCAATGCTCAAGCTTGAACGATTATTTGCAAAAATGTTATGATGCAATTGTGAATGGATCGATGTCACTGCCATCGACGTTTATGCGTTTAGACGTATGCCACTTAGCATCAATGATTACGCGATGGCCCAGTTTGAGAGGAAAGGATAAATCATTGGTACGGCGATTTTATAAGCGGTGCATAGGAAAAGCTTGCCAAATCGATAATCTAAAAGACTTATCGCACTTCTTCGAATCAATTCTCGTCGTTTCTCTGAGTAAATGCATCGGATCTGGACCAGATAATAAGCTTCTGCCATCGGTTGAACATTTACACTTTTTGAATGATAAAATAAAAGGACTAAAAATTGTAAACGATAACGATGACGATGATGATATTAATGAAGTAGGAGATAAAAGCGACGAAGAAGCTGGTGGCAAAAGTGACGAAGAAAGTGTATTTAATATGGAACAGGATTACAACAAAAATAAAACTGACAAACCAAACTGGAAATCGTGGCGTGATGATTTGTATGGCATGGCTGTTAAAATTGCTGATCAGTCTTCAGAAGGTGATACAATCAACGCATGCTTCAACATTGATTTCGCCAAAAGGTTGAATAGGTACCTCCTTCCATACTCACCCCTGTGGACAGCAATCATGGTGCCTGTTTTCGGAAGAGGTTCAGTGACCGCCACCTCCGCTGCAGTTGAGTCAGAATTTTCGGATTTAAAAAGTCGTGAATTCAGGGGCGAAATACCGATGCGCATAGATAGATTTGTCATGCAACATCTTGAACGAATTGAAAATAAAATAAAAGAGCGCTGCAAGGCTTCGGACGTTTCGCCACGAAACAGTGATGAAAATATATTGAAAGCCACAGATATCATCGACCTCAATAAATGTTCGGAAGGTATTTCAGAGGCAGATGAGCTGCAAAAGAGCGCAAAACTGGATGATCAGCATATACCAATGAAACCTGACAAACTCTCGTTTGGCGTGACTGCATATAATGTATGCAGGACTCCAAACGAGAGTAAAAAAGAAATTCGATCCAGTTTTAAGTCTGTTACCCTTTCTCCGAATAAAACATATAATGTTGGATTAGAAATAGATAATGATGAAAATATTCCGTCTGATAATTGTTGGAACGTTCAAGAAGAATGGGGAGGTTACAATAAAAATTCAAAAGAGGAAAAAGATAGCCCCCCAAATAAAAAACGCGCAAAGGCAACGTGTTTGGACGACTGTCCCGAGTGGGACTTCATAAAAATGTCAAAAACGGCACATGCACCGGTGCTTTTAAACGGTAGCATGTCGGGATCAGTGCGTTTAAAAGGAATTAATTTGAACTTGACTTCGACATGTGCCTTTGACTCAATATTTCAGGCAATCCTCAGCGGACTGTTGGCTAACAAAGCTTATACCGAAACGTTGACAAAATCTGAATGTCCGGTCGTAAAGCTGGCTCTAAAAGTCTGTGACAAAAAAAGAATTTTGCGTGAACATTATGTTGAAAGAGCGAAAATACTGTCAGACACTACCCTCTTCCAACATAAGATCACAACATACACGCAAAACATTCAGCGTTTAGATGCGGAGTGCAACGCTGCGCATTTAACGGAATATATATTGGAACAGGAGCCAAGCTATGTGTGCCGCGTTCAATGTTCTTGCGGCTATACAAAAAGTCAAAAATACACGTTCCTAAACGTAAATATTGATATTGTTCTCTGCCGCGGTCTGCAATATCTGCAAGAAGCCATCGATGACTGCATAGCCCTAGAAAGGTGTTGTTTTCAATGTAAAAATGCTGCACCTTGCATATGTGAGTATGGGTCACACATTCTTATCGATACCACAGTTTGTACGGATCCTGGTTATCCTAACCGAAAAATGAATTCTGTTTTCAGGCTGGAATCGCTGAAGAAAATTATCGTAGTAGGGGGAAAATTGTATATGATAGCAGCTGTCGTCGATTTTAGTAATGACCAAAAGCATTATACCACGTTTGGATTAAGTGGCGCATTTTGGTACAAGTACGACGACCTACTAAAAAAACACACGCCAGCGACCTCAAGAACCAAGATTACCCCGCATGTAATTCTATACGCAAAATGCAGTGAGCAAAATCCTACATAAATAAAAATAACTGAATATATATACATATAAAGTCAAACTCAAACTCAAACTCAAACTCAAATCATTTATTGTAAATAGGCAAAATATTGCACTTTTACACGTCAAAAAAAATAATATCTTATACATAAGTATAGAAATACAAAAAAATAAGTCAAATTTTATGATCTACGAAACTAATGATTATTATCTAATTATGGTTTGAGTTAGAAAAAGGATATTTCCCTTTCAAGTGGTGACCCATGCCTGAGTCTCGCACACGAAAAGGAAAGCTCCATTGACTCTACCAGTGCTTCGGAAATACGCCCGTTAGAGAAGATAGCACCAAGAAACTCTACGGCGATGTCATTTTTTAAATTTTAGTCATTCTTTTTTTTTTTTTTAAAGCCATAATATACAATATAAGAATAAATTATTCTATTGACAATATTATGATATACCATTATTACCAAACTATTAAATTACATTATTGAAATTGTATAAATTACGTTACTTATCATTATCATGGAGATTGGGACATTGAGGCCATGCATTTTTGTCTTTAACATAGTCATTAATAGTGTAATAGGCTTTCTTTATGAGATTAACCTTAATAAATGTTTTAAACCTCTGCATGGGCAATTGATCAATTCCCTCTGGTAACTTATTATAAAAGCGTATACAGTTCCCCATAAATGAACCATTAACCTTCTGCAACCGAAATCTAGGTACATTCAGTTTATTTCTATTTCTAGTATTAAAGTTATGAATATCGCAATTTTTGACAAAGTTGTTGATATTTTTCCGAACGTACAATAAGTTTTCATATATGTATTGACAAGCCACTGTAAGAATATTGATCTCTTTAAATCGTTCCCGGAGAGAATCGCGGGATTTCATATTATATATGGAACGAATTGCTCTCTTCTGTAGCACAAATACTGTTTGGATATCCGCGGCTTTACCCCACAACAGAATACCATATGACATAATGCTGTGAAAGTAACTGAAATATACTAATCTTGCAGTGGCTTCATCAGTAAACTGTCTAATTTTGCGTACAGCAAAAGCTGCAGAGCTCAATCTTCCAGCTATAGACGATATGTGAGGACCCCACTGCAATTTTGAATCTAGATTAATACCCAAGAATGTAGTTGACTGTATGAGGTCCAAAGGCTCGTCATTCATTAAAATACTTAAAGTGGGGTCCCCTCTGACATTGGGCAGCGAAAATTTTATACATTTGGTCTTTTTAGAATTTAACACTAAATTATTGGTTGTAAACCAGTTAAGAACTAGCGTGATTGCTCTGTTAACATCGTCAAAATTTTTCTGAGTTCTGTCAATCTTAAAAATAAGTGAAGTATCGTCAGCAAACAAAACAATATCACATAAGTTTTTAACAAAGAAGGCAAGATCGTTAATATAGACCAAGAACAAAAATGGACCCAATATTGAACCCTGGGGGACACCCATAGAGATGAGAGATCCAGATGACCTCTCTCCATTCACATCAACTTTCTGAATTCTATTACTAAGATAAGAGAAGACAAGATCGAGAGCTTTCCCCTGAACCCCGTAATGTTTTAATTTACAAATTAGTGTTTCGTGACTAACGCAATCAAATGCTTTGGAAAGGTCACAGAAGACACCAATAGCATCCTGTGACTTCTCCCAAGCATCAAATATATGCTTTAAGAGCCTTATCCCTGCATCTGTAGTAGACCGCCCTTTGGTGAAGCCATATTGCTCACTATGAAACAGACCGTTTATATTAAAATGAATTAATAATTGGCTTAAGATAATTTTTTCAAATATTTTACTTAGAGCGGGGAGTATCGAAATTGGTCTGTAGTTAGTCGGGTCATTTTTATTGCCAGACTTATATAAAGGAATAAGTTTACTATTTTTCATTACATCGGGAAAAACTCCTTCATCGACGCACTTATTAAAAATGATAACCAAGTATGGAGCAATTGAATCAATAATACAAGTTAAAATTTTGGTTGATATTCCCCAAAGATCCTCGGTGTTTTTAATATTAAGCAATTTAAATGTCTTAACAATCGTATCTACATCAATATGTCTGAATTTAAAGAAAAACTATACCTTAGTTATTTATAATGTAGACAGTGAATTCTCTTAATTATAATGTAAACTGTGATGTGATTATTTTTTATTAGTTTATTTTCTACTTTTTTTCTTATTCTATTATGCTCTATTGGAACTTTAATTGAAGTACTGAACAGATTTTGGGCTCTTGATTACATAAATGGGACTAATCAACAAACTAAGAGCGTAATAATTTTGCGTTTGAAAAATATAATTATAATTTAAGCAATGTTGATTATTTTTTATTTTCTACTGTTTTCTTATTCTACTATGCTCTACCAGAACTTCAATTGGAGTACTGAACAGATTTTGGGCTCTCGATTATATAAATGTGACTAATCAACAAACTAAAGGCGTAATAATTTTGCATTTGAAAAATAGAATTATAATGTAAACTGTGATGTGATTATTTTTTATTAGTTTATTTTCTACTTTTTTTCTTATTCTATTATGCTCTTTTGGAACTTTAATTGGAGTACTGAACAGATTTTGGGCTCTTGATTACATAAATGGGACTAATCAACAAACTAAGGGCGTAATAATTTTGCGTTTGAAAAATATAATTATAATTTAAGCAATGTTGATTATTTTTTATTTTCTACTGTTTTCTTATTCTACTATGCTCTACCAGAACTTCAATTGGAGTACTGAACAGATTTTGGGCTCTCTATTATATAAATGTGACTAATCAACAAACTAAAGGCGTAATAATTTTGCATTTGATAAATATAATTATAATGTAAGCAATGTTGATTATTTTTAATTTTCTACTTTTTTCTTATTCTACTATGCTCTACCAGAACTTCAAATGGAGTACTGAACAGATTTTGGGCTCTCGATTATATAAAAATGACTAATCAACAAACTAAATAATTATGTGTGTATTATATTATAAATATATGTATATTATTATTTTTTTATTATTTATTAAGTATAGTGTGTATGTGTATTATTAAAACATATGTATTAAATGTATTGTGTCTGTTAAATACTGTAAATCCTAGGTTATAGGAATATTGATAATCTACCAGAAAACGAGGAGTTCTAGCATCTCAGGCGTATTCTGTTGAACAAAGTTGTCATTATTCAATTTAAGAAAAATTTCATCCATTTTCACATATTCGACCATGCTCTGCTGACATTTTTTTGGGAGTTCTGGTCAGATTTTGGGCCCTAGGTTATAGAAATATTGATAATCTACCAGAAAACGAGGAGTTCTAGCATCTCAGGCGTATTCTGTTGAACAAAGTTGTCATTATTCAATTTAAGAAAAATTTCATCCATTTTCACATATTCAACCATGCTCTGCTGACACTTTTTTGGGAGTTCTAGTCCGATTTTGTGCCCTATGTTATAGGAATATTGATAATCTACCAGAAAACGAGGAGTTCTGGCCTCTCAGGCATATTCCGCTGAACAAAGTTGTCATTTTTCAGTTTCAGAAAAATTTCATCCATTTTCACATATTCGACCATGCTCTGCTGACATTTTTTTGGGAGTTCTGGTCAGATTTTGGAACCTAGGTCATAGGAATATTGATAATCTACCAGAAAACGAGGAGTTCTGGCCTCTCAGGCATATTCCGCTGAACAAAGTTGTCATTATTCAATTTAAGAAAAATTTCATCCATTTTCACATATTCAACCATGCTCTGCTGACATTTTTTTGGGAGTTCTAGTCCGATTTTGGGCCCGAGGTCATAGAAGTGTTGATAATCTACCAGAAAACGAGGAGTTCTGGCCTCTCAGGCATATTCCGCTGAACAAAGTTGTCATTATTCAATTTAAGAAAAATTTCATCCATTTTCACATATTCAACCATGCTCTGCTGACATTTTTTTGGGAGTTCTGGTCAGATTTTGGAACCTAGGTCATAGAAGTGTTGATAATCTACCAGAAAACGAGGAGTTCTGGCCTCTCAGGCATATTCCGCTGAACAAAGTTGTCATTATTCAATTTAAGAAAAATTTCATCCATTTTCACATATTCAACCATGCTCTGCTGACATTTTTTTGGGAGTTCTAGTCCGATTTTGGGCCCTAGGTCATAGAAGTGTTGATAATCTACCAGAAAACGAGGAGTTCTGGCCTCTCAGGCATATTCCGCTGAACAAAGTTGTCATTATTCAATTTAAGAAAAATTTCATCCATTTTCACATATTCAACCATGCTCTGCTGACATTTTTTTGGGAGTTCTGGTCAGATTTTGGAACCTAGGTCATAGAAGTGTTGATAATCTACCAGAAAACGAGGAGTTCTGGCCTCTCAGGCATATTCCGCTGAACAAAGTTGTCATTATTCAATTTAAGAAAAATTTCATCCATTTTCACATATTCAACCATGCTCTGCTGACATTTTTTTGGGAGTTCTGGTCAGATTTTGGAACCTAGGTCATAGAAGTGTTGATAATCTACCAGAAAACGAGGAGTTCTGGCCTCTCAGGCATATTCCGCTGAACAAAGTTGTCATTATTCAATTTAAGAAAAATTTCATCCATTTTCACATATTCAACCATGCTCTGCTGACATTTTTTTGGGAGTTCTGGTCAGATTTTGGAACCTAGGTCATAGAAGTGTTGATAATCTACCAGAAAACGAGGAGTTCTGGCCTCTCAGGCATATTCCGCTGAACAAAGTTGTCATTATTCAATTTAAGAAAAATTTCATCCATTTTCACATATTCAACCATGCTCTGCTGACATTTTTTTGGGAGTTCTAGTCCGATTTTGGGCCCTAGGTCATAGAAGTGTTGATAATCTACCAGAAAACGAGGAGTTCTGGCCTCTCAGGCATATTCCGCTGAACAAAGTTGTCATTATTCAATTTAAGAAAAATTTCATCCATTTTCACATATTCAACCATGCTCTGCTGACATTTTTTTGGGAGTTCTGGTCAGATTTTGGAACCTAGGTCATAGAAGTGTTGATAATCTACCAGAAAACGAGGAGTTCTGGCCTCTTAGGCATATTCCGCTGAACAAAGTTGTCATTTTTCAGTTTCAGAAAAATTTCATCCATTTTCACATATTCGACCATGCTCTGCTGACATTTTTTTGGGAGTTCTGGTCAGATTTTGGAACCTAGGTCATAGAAGTGTTGATAATCTACCAGAAAACGAGGAGTTCTGGCCTCTCAGGCATTTTCCGCTGAACAAAGTTGTCATTTTTCAGTTTCAGAAAAATTTCATCCATTTTCACATATTCGACCATGCTCTGCTGACATTTTTTTGGGAGTTCTGGTCAGATTTTGGAACCTAGATCATAGAAGTGTTGATAATCTACCAGAAAACGAGGAGTTCTGGCCTCTCAGTCATATTCCGCTGAACAAAGTTGTCATTATTCAATTTAAGAAAAATTTCATCCATTTTCACATATTCAACCATGCTCTGCTGACATTTTTTTGGGAGTTCTAGTCCGATTTTGGGCCCTAGGTCATAGAAGTGTTGATAATCTACCAGAAAACGAGGAGTTCTGGCCTCTCAGGCATATTCCGCTGAACAAAGTTGTCATTATTCAATTTAAGAAAAATTTCATCCATTTTCACATATTCAACCATGCTCTGCTGACATTTTTTTGGGAGTTCTGGTCAGATTTTGGAACCTAGGTCATAGAAGTGTTGATAATCTACCAGAAAACGAGGAGTTCTGGCCTCTCAGGCATATTCCGCTGAACAAAGTTGTCATTTTTCAGTTTCAGAAAAATTTCATCCATTTTCACATATTCGACCATGCTCTGCTGACATTTTTTTGGGAGTTCTGGTCAGATTTTGGAACCTAGGTCATAGAAGTGTTGATAATCTACCAGAAAACGAGGAGTTCTGGCCTCTCAGGCATATTCCGCTGAACAAAGTTGTCATTTTTCAGTTTCAGAAAAATTTCATCCATTTTCACATATTCAACCATGCTCTGCTGACATTGTTTTGGGAGTTCTGGTCAGATTTTGGAACCTAGGTCATAGAAGTGTTGATAATCTACCAGAAAACGAGGAGTTCTAGCATCTCAGGCGTATTCTGTTGAACAAAGTTGTCATTATTCAATTTAAGAAAAATTTCATCCATTTTCACATATTCAACCATGCTCTGCTGACACTTTTTTGGAAGTTCTAGTCCAATTTTGTGCCCTAGGTTATAGAAATATTGATATTCTACCAGAAAACGAGGAGTTCTAGCATCTCAGGCGTATTCTGTTGAACAAAGTTGTCATTATTCAATTTAAGAAAAATTTTATCCATTTTCACATATTCAACCATGCTCTGCTGACATTGTTTTGGGAGTTCTGGTCAGATTTTGGAACCTAGGTCATAGAAGTGTTGATAATCTACCAGAAAACGAGGAGTTCTGGCCTCTCAGGCATATTCCGCTGAACAAAGTTGTCATTTTTCAGTTTCAGAAAAATTTCATCCATTTTCACATATTCGACCATGCTCTGCTGACATTTTTTTGGGAGTTCTGGTCAGATTTTGGAACCTAGGTCATAGAAGTGTTGATAATCTACCAGAAAACGAGGAGTTCTGGCCTCTCAAGCATATTCCGCTGAACAAAGTTGTCATTTTTCAGTTTAAGAAAATTTTCGTCCATTTTCACCTATTCTGCCATGCTCTGCTGACACTTCTGCTGAAGATCTGAACAGACGCTTAGTTATAGATTATAGGCATTGTACTTGTCTTTGAGACGCTGTAAAGTTTTAGTATCTGGGAGTGAGTATAAGTGTTGTTAGATTTCATATAAAAAATTTGGAAATTTTTTTGATGATATTTTATAATAATTTTTATTTCCATAAAAATAACAGAACTATTGAAAACAAGTATCAGGAACTATGTAAATCATAAGGATCCGTAAATAAAACAACTTTTTTTTTTATTTCCTGGAAATTGATCTGCTACCGGAAGTTGGCAGATCATTTTTTCAATCGGATTTTTTTCAGGAAAATAGCCAGAACTATCGCTGAAAAGTATCAGGAACTATAGAACTCACCTGCATGCGAAGGGAACTCTCACTTATTTATGATCTGCTGGGAAATGTTCTGCTAACTTCACGAACACGATTGTACGGGAGGAGCGGTGATGACGCTTGACGTTGTCTGCACGCTCTCCCGAGATGGCGCTGGCGGACGCATTATTTTGGCGGAAAGTAACGGCGGCGGCGTGGCATTGGTCGGCTGGTTCGCAGCGTTAGCGCGAAGATTTATAATTGGAGAAAATACTTAAACGGCTGTAAGAGTGAGCGCTACAACAGTAAGTTTCCAACGATATCATAGCGAGGCATCGATAACAAATATCTATTGAAATCTTATCACACATCAATATACGAAAAATCATCGCATGAAAATGAATTCAGATACGGAAACGACGGCTTGAATAACTGTAGTCGACGTTTTTCCTCATAGGAAGTAGTACCTTTTTTATTATAGTAGATTTCTCGGTAACCACTCATAAATATAAAGCTTTTAAAAAACTATTAACAAACTGTTCACTTCGGTTCGCTTCGGTGATATTTATTACCCTTGATGGAAAAGTTTTTGAAGGCACCGGAAGTAATTCATCTTGCATGGAACTTGAAATGACTTCGAATTGTGGAAGCATCGCAAAGTTAACAGCTTAGTAGTTTTCAGTTCCACTTAACTGCTAACAAGATATTTATGGCTGAATTATGCGATATAATCATGAGTTATTATATAAATAGTGACCAACGTAATTGGCATAGCTCAAAGGATTAGTAAGCTGAAATGGCAGCGGGCTGCAATCTCTAGAAGAACTGACAACCGATGGGATAGACGAGTCCTAGATTGGAGACCACGTTTAGGCAAGTGTAGTGTAGGACTCCTGTTAGCTAGAGGGAGTGAAGACTTGCGAAAAACAGCTGGCAAAGACTGGATGAGAAGAGTCGACGATCCGGCTCAATAGCGTTCACTAGGAGAGGCCTACGCAGTGGATGAATATGGGCTGGCGATGATGATGATATGTAAATGGAGAGTTAGTTAGGATAGTAGTGGAAAGCGGTGCCACAATGCAGTGTATTTTTTTAGACGTATCGTATTAAATCGCAGGGGCATTACTTACAACAAGATTTAACGAACGATGTCAACTTTATCAAACGCAGTACAAAACAGTTGAAAACACTACGATTAATACAACGAGTTTTTGGCTACGTCATTCAACATCTTCCATACGTTGCCCGACATCACTAGCGACACGTCTCGCGGAACATATTTAGTCCCTTAATGAATACGAGGCTTTAAGATAGACACCCTGTTTTGGAAACTAGCTAGGCCTTTCGTATTGCGCCGGATAATACAATTTGGCTACATTTTCTCCATGTGACATAAAATTGCCGGATGGCCATGTTTATTGGAATATCTGTGTCCATGCCACCGGCGTCCGGTAGCGGTAACCCAGTTACCCGAAAATTTACATTTTAATTAATTATTACCTAAATGCTAATGCTCACAACAATTAAAGTTCTAATTTATGCATATTGCAAATATTTTCATAGACCTTTATATGCAAAATGGAGGCGTAAATAATAATTAATCAGATGTGACATTGTTTATGTAAAGTTGACCAAATGTTTGAATTTGTTGTGGTTTTTGACAGTGATTTATATAAATATTTTAATTGTTTTGATATTAATAGTTACATGAGATAATATTAATGAATATATAATTTTATATCCAGTTATATATTAGGTATTCTATTATTCAGGTGTCACTGCAATTTAAACCTATCTGCCATGGAGTACTTAGGTACTACGCTTTTCCTTAGCCAGTGTTTATAAAATAAAAGAAAAATACTGCGATAAATTCGAAAACAGAAAAACGCCAATTATACTTCTAAACTTTGACTGACTTTTCAATTTAGAAGTTATAATGTAGTAAATAAATCTACCAAATATCAGGAAAATAAAGGCACTGACTCAACAACTTGACTAATTCACGTTGAGTGCTCATTGTTTTAGTATCAAAGTTCTTCACCACTCCATAGGTTTTACCACTATTTAACTTCAGTATTAATGAGCCCAATATTGACTGCTGAACCGGTTTTTACATTTAGCCACCGTTACGGACCGTATGTGTTTTCCAGCAAAGGCGTGCTGTCTGTGAGAGCCGCACATTAGTATCGCCGCGTTAAACACACGACTGTGTTTCGCCGCATAGCCAGCACGTAAGCTGCGCAAACACAACAGGTGTGTTTTCCCGCACCCGCGTAAAGTTATAAAAAACAGCGTCTGTGTTTTCAGCAGTGAACGTGTTAAAGACTTATAAAGTCCACCGACAAATGGCTAGTATTTAGGGCTTAGGAATTAGTTTATTTGCCTAAAATGTTAATGAGCTCACATAATGAGCCACATTTCACGATAAGCTCGCATACTATTCACATAATGCTGCAGTGAAAGTCTGATTACGGGCAGTTCATATAAAAACCAGCTTATTCCTTCATTATGCTCCTAGAAAGAGTACCCTCAAAGAGTCGCCTCGTCGGGCTCAAACCGGTTCGTATCAAAAAGATTGCATGTATTAAGTTTCTTTCTTAAGCCCCGCATCCTCATTAAAAACTTTAATTAAGTACAGCTTTTATGTGGATTATAAATAATTATGTGTTTGAAAATTAAAAATATAGAGGTTATTTCAAAGCTTTGGAATTTAGTGGAGCATTAAAATGCTATTTTATTCGGTTAGTTTATAACCCTTGAATATTAATGTAATATTCCAATTTAAGTTTATTCTTAAAGTTACCGTTGCGCATTAAAAAAAAAAATAACGGACTTTACATATCATCGTCGTCAACCCATGTCGTTCTACTGCTGAGCATGGGTCTCCCCTCACTTTCGTGAGGAGGGTTAGGCCCTAACCCACCTCGGGTGCCCGGCCCAGATTGGTGGATAACATACCTACCTCAGAAACAATTCTCAAAAATAATCGAAACAATAAAGTTAATAATTTTTATATCTATACTAACTAAAAAAGTATATAATTTAAGCCTAAGACAGCATTTACAAATTTGTTCATAATAATGTAGGTGGAAATATTATGTTGGATACGATAAGCTCAGATTCCACTTTTATTTAGCTGAGTCTACACATAGATAACATACAACTACTATCGCGATATTTTATTATGTCTTCGGCTTTGACCAAGTTTTATTGTATGCTATAAAATATAGGCGGAAGCACATAACAGGAGCCATTCGCGAATTGCTGTCATCTCAACAAGTGCTGTGAAATGTTGGTATATTACCGCGCTCTGTGTATTGTAATGTTATATTGTACATTTTATAGTGTTGTTTATCGCTCGTGTATATATATATATAGTGTATACTGTGCAGTAGGTTTGCTCTGACTATTCCAAGTGGCTAGAGGTGGTCTTTGCTCGAAAGTAAGCTTACTGGAGGACATAGCACTGTTTATTTATTAAAGTTAATATCGCAAATTTTTCGAGGTTTATTAGAGTTCTTATCTGAAATTCTTTTAGCTTTTTATGGCAACTAATAACTAACTTAAAAGTTAGTTGCTGCGGGAATTCAGTGCTGAAAATTACTTAATTTAGTACTCGGTTTTATGCCAAAGAATAGTTATTTTTTATTATTAAGGCTACGTTAACCGGACTAGGCTACCGTAGTGGCTCCTCGCAAAAGTGAGGGAGACCCGTGATCAGCAGTGGGCCGATATGGGTTGATGATGATGAAGACGAAGGCTACGTTTAGGTACTGCTTTCCACAACATTTTCTGAAACTGTCTGTTTTTTCTTAAACATTTTGCTTATCTTGGTCAGAGCGCACATTACAAAAATCACTTTTCCAAACTGCAAATGCCTCCCGAATTCGGGTAATTTTATAAATATTTCAACAGAGAGCGCCGAAAAGTTTCTTTGTTACACTTTTGTAAGATCATCAGAATAATTTCTCTAGAGTCCTATTTGGGAAGAGCTCTGGAAACATGGACCGTTTTGCGGCGTGCATTTTGAAGCAGGAAAATTCCATAATAATACATTGTTGTTTTTTTAAGGAAAAGTAGCTACTTCTGTATAAATAATTGGTAACAACGGTCTTCAAGACATTGTAGTCCAGTTTTTGACGGTCCATTTACATTATTTTTTATACTAGACTGCGTGATGAGACCAAATAGTCCGTTTTTTTATGGATGGTTAGTCACCGTTATATACCTACTCCCCTTACCGCTGCAACTATTTCACCTTGCCTCTTTCATTATATTAGATCTTGGTTACATATAAAATTGTACTAACTTATCTATAGACATACCATATAAAATTATCTCCCAATGATTGATCTTCGAAAAAACCATTATCAAATATTATTTAATATAAGATAATATTTGAGAGAAGCCTCGCGGGGCTACATTCAAATGTTTTTTGAAATTACCCTACTTTGGTTTGTTTGTTATATATAAAGTGGAGAATTTTCTTAATAAACTGACGGTATGAACATTTGCCTCGGAGCAGGAGATACCGATGGAGAGATAAAGTCGGTTTCCACTACCGCCTATCTTTTTTAAAATAAAAGGGAATACTGAAAAATCTACACATCCACCCATAAAAGTGTTTTCACAGATACAAAGTTATATAAAAATCTGAAGGGAGGGATGCGATGTATCGAGAGGACGATCCCCCAACTATAAAAATTGAAATTTTACTTTAATGTTTTTCAAATCATTGATACGAGTAGGGATTATGCCATAATTAATTCCTATTGCATCAATTTGATAAAAACACATTTGTAATAGGAGAGGAAATATTTACTTCAGCGACAACAAATAAAACAAAGAAGTATGTAACTGCATAAAATGTATTTAATTTAATTAAAAAATATACATTAAGCGTCTTTACAAGATTTGTCGAATAGCCTAGTAATGTTTTTCTAATTTTGCCGTGGTCGTTTGAAATGTAATATAATGTCAGTTTCTTTGCTTATTAGTAAGTTTTTTTAAAGGGGCTGTAAGCGACAAGTACCTCCTATTAACAGTGAAACCTTTTTAGTTAGGAAAACCTTTTTTAGTATGACGAAGGTAAATTAAAACAAAAGAAGAGCGCATTGTTTTTTCGCCATCGTAGTTTTTTTTTATATTTTGGAGTAATAGTAATAATATATATTTATCTTCCAATAATTAACCTGTATTTATTCAAGAAAGACCTGCCTCTTCTACAGGGGCAATAATTTATAATTTATAGCAATTTATTTCCATAACAGCGTAGGTATCGATATTTTTTGTAAACTCGCATCCCTATCGTAGCTTGTATCGCTTCGGAGGAAATTATGAGTTGTTCATTAGCTTTTGTGTTCCCTCAGTGAGTCTTTACATTGTCCTCTGACAGAGCTTATTAAAATATCTCCGCCGTTTGTGTATTAAATATGCAAATTAATGCTAAATTAAAAATATCTAGGGGGCAATTCTTCTTTATACGTGACGGTATAATATCTATTTCGACATTCGGTTCCATTCTATACTTACGGTATAGGCAATGCCTATGAAGTCGCATGGATAACTAACAGTGGAATTCATAAGACAACTAATAAATTTGGCCAGAGTTGATATAGAAAAACTATTTTATGGCAACATTACATAATATTATTAAGGCACTATTCACTGCACTATTTGCTGCTTGGCTGTGTATGTCAGTATAAGTTGGAATAGTATAATAATAAATTGAAAATAAACAGTAATGTAGTACCTATTTAAAGGGGAAAATTGATTTTGTATCAGTGAGTGAATTTATCATCGACTGCGTGTAGGTAATTCGTTCTATTTCTGTACCTAAATTCAGCTTGGATTCAGCCATTTACGCGAATCAGACGAATGTACTATGAAACGTATTCCTACATAAAAGCAAGTCAATTTGATTCCACCGTTTCTTCCAGTCGTAAAATTTGGGCGAACCGTACCATCATCAAAGAACGTAATAGCCCATTAGTCTGAAACAATATTATTCTATCAAAAGCAAAGTTAAATTTGTCTGCAGATTGGTTCAAGGCAACTTGACTGATACAGAGTTGCATTACGTCGACGAACAAGTCAAGCTGCTCATTTATAAGCTCCTCTTAAAGTTAAGTGACGTTACTAAGTATTGCGCACTTAGTTTTACTATTGCACACCACTTAAATGATGTTCTTTATTTAAAAGGCGTTTCTAATGAGGCCGTAATTGTTTCATAAAAACAGTAGTTATTTTTTTCATAATTGAACCTTGGAAAAAAGTTACGCTTCTGAACCTTATGTTACATTTATTTTGTATTTAAATGCCTAGCTTTAAGATGCGGTAAATATTTAGGTAAGATTTTAATATAGATTTTTCTATAACTTTGCGTATATTAAAAATAAACTAAACGAACTATAGGATGACGCAGTAACCCTAACAGTATCATTGACTTCGATAAAAAGATCCGCCATTTTGGTATGTCTTAACTTAAGCCACCTACTGCTGTTTCTAGCATACTTAAAAGTTGTACCGTACTTTGTAGTGTGTACAGTACCTTGAGCTCGTATACGTTCTGACTGACCAAAGAGTCGCGTATTAGTCGCCGACCGTACTATGAAGGCATAAAATCTGTCTCCTAGCATATTTTGTCAATTAATACCTAATTGTAATCTTTCAATGAATTAACATTGTTAACATGATACGTCCGATTACTTACCATAATTTAATAATGTTAGTTCCATTCAGGCGCGCCGAGCTGTGAACAGACACTACCACAAACATGATAATATGTTAATACTATACGCACACAACTAGATACTCTTATGTTTTTATGTTACTACACAAACTCTTCCTGGGTGTAGTGATAACTACGTCATGCGAAAACTAGAGGGTGGGTCTGAAGAATAAAATCGCTAATTTGCGTCAAGAACGTGCTATCTCCGCTATTACCGCTAAAGAGATAACACGTTATTGTTGCAAACGAGTGAAATGTCCATAAATCTATGTATAATATTCGGTAGACTAAAACACTTATTTGCTTATCGATAACTTGGACTCTGCCGCGGACCACAATGAAGAAGTTGGAAGCTTTTGAAACGAGGATTTACTGCCTGGTATCTTGAAAATCAAGAATCAAGTCATAAAGTCTTGGGGGACTCAAGAAAACTCTAGCCGGTGAACATCTCGGAGCGTAGAAAGCTGTCTTTTTGGTCACTTTATGCAAAATGACTAGAAGAGACTGCTTTAGCTCACGATTAAGGGAAAGATTGAAAGAAAACGACTGGAGTAATATACGCATGCATGCATGTATACATGCATTAATGTAGGTATGCAGTAATGTACAACCTCGTTCTTCAGAGCGGGTGTTTCAAAATTTAGGATGGCTATGATATCGGCCAACGCATGCCAAAGCTGCCAAAAAGCTTCAAATAGCCAAACGAACCGAAATAGAGTCTTATTTATTCGAAAAGGTCATGGAGCAAAGATTGGGTAGTCGCGTCCATTTTTCGACACTTGTCATCGGAAACGAGTGTTTAGAAACCCATTTCGAAAGTAGGGTGTTCGGGAAACGTAAGTACCCTCTGGCAACAGCGGAAGTCTGCAGGACATCGAATTTCCTTGGTGGAAGGTCAACATATCGATTTGCAAGTAAGTGTATTAGAAATAGTAATTTGGGTTAATGTACTACAGCCCGTCAGTAGATCTACAGTAGGTGTGACAGTGAAATATCGCTATAGGTTATCAAGTCGATACGGCAATGAGCGAGATCGGCGCGGGAAGTGAAGCCTGTTCTACACTATCAGGTATTTAGCCTGACCAAGAGGACCTTGGTCGTTGCTTGGGAATATAATAGACTCATGTGGACCGCTGTCTGACCGAATTACGATTGTAATCTGGATGACTGACAGCGATCCACTTGAGTTGAGGCATCGACACGACCAAGTCGGTCAGGCAAATTACCTGATGTTATAGACCACAGTGGACAGGAAGTGTAACTCCGCTTACATCACTTCCCTCAAACCGCAGTTACCGCGGCTAAAGTTGACTATTGACGAATTACAATGAGTCAAAATGTATTACTTGTGAAGTAAGATGGAATCTGATATCGAACTACTGAGTTACATGCTTATTTCGGATTCTGGCTTACTTTCTGACTGCTCTGTGAGACCTGGGAAATATAGCAATGTGTTAGTATTTAGCTAAGAGTAACTACATGTTAAGTGTTCTCACAGTATGCGAGAGCAAGTGAAGATTGCGTCACTAATCGGGCTTACTGAATAAACTTATCAATTGACACTTTCTGAATGTGTAGATGAATCATTTGGGCTCGTTTATTATCCAATGTCTAAAGTGTGTTTAAAGTACAGTTAACTTAGAAAATAATGTATTTACAGTTAATTTTAGATTAAGCATGGTTTTAAAATGTTCTACGGTGCCAGTTTAGAGGTCCACCGAAGTAAGCAGACTAGAGGCACAGTTATATTTGTACAAGTGTTAGAGCTTTACATTGACTAAATAGAGAGATATTTACAAAGGAGTGGATAATACAAGCTATAACTTTTACAGACAGAGGGTTGAAAGGTTATCGTTCCGATTTAATAACCAATCATTTAGCATACAGTAAACAAATATGAATGGATCGCAGAGAACGGTTAACCCGTTGTTAGTGCTGCGAAAAATCCCACCAAAATAAATATACTGAGCTGAGTTTTACCGAATTGATTACTGTACATCAGTCAAACATATCAGGCGAGGGGCATAATCGGAGGGCAGCGCTGAAATATTACCGGAGCAACAATGAAATAAGAAATATCTTTGAACGTGTGCAATCAATCACGTACCGCGTCGTGTTACGAATCAATAGATCAAAATTGCCATGTGATAAATGTACCTAGGCTTTGATCGATCAATACGGAAGATAGGTCATGATTAGGCTTATTTCGTCCTCAATGCTGGGACTTTAATTTTCTATTAGGGAGCTAGCTCCCTAATAGAAAATTCAAAGTTCAGTTCAGTTTCAGTTTCAGTTCAATTCAGTCAAATAAAAAAAAATGAAAAACTCTGCACTGTATACCTAGGTATACAGTGCAGAGTTTTTAATTTTTTTTTATTTGACTGTGTGACGATACGAGCGAGACGTTCACCTGATGGTAAGCGCTACGCTTGCCCATAACGAACGCTGCTTGTTTTCTCATTTTATTTATTTTATCCATGTTTATCAACAAATTTAGACATGTTTATTTTTTTAAGCATTTCACTGAGAGCTTGTCTGTTGGTAAGTCGATCTTTGGCAGAATCTACAAAGATCAGCCTAAACTTTAAAAGATACTGATTTTAATTTTTGCAAATAAGATGTTCTAGTCTTTGACTAGTCACATGATAAATGTAGGAGCGAAATCGCTTTGTAAATATCAACCAGCAATAGTTTTCTGATTGTATTCTAGTTTTCATGTGAGATTTGAATACAGAGTCCAATGAACCTACCTATAGTATTACACCTTATTAGGTTTTTTTAGCTCAAGATTTTTACAGTTTTTTTATCGTATCTTTCCTTTTATACGGCACAGCACCTAGTTCATTAATCATACGCACGAGAGGCATTTTGTGTGTAATTAAAAACATCTGTCCGTGAAGTTGCCAGCGGTGAATTATTAGGGTTTTTTATACATCTGTGGTCTCTGGACATCGGTCGTTTCATCTTGTTGCCAGCACTTTTTTGATAAATTGGCTTGTTAAAAATACTTATTTTAATATTAAATGACTTGGGGACTAAGCTGACTTGGGGACTAAGTTTGACTTGGGGAGTAAGCTGGTGAATGCGTTACGAAAAATGTGATCAGGCGAGGCGAACGGAAGTTAAGAGGGAGTTATAAGTTAGTGAAGATAGAAAAAGAGAGAGTTACGTTTCGTATATTTTTAAATAACTTTAAAAAAAAATTGAAATATTTCGTTTAAATTAATTTTTCAGTTGAAGTTTTACTTCTACTATATGTTTCAGCACACATTTCGTTTTTTTATTTGATTTCCATAAAATGATACGAAGCTGTACCAAAGCTAATAAAGCCGTGTTAAAAATAGCGTCTCACCTAAATTCTCAACTATTGTAAAAACTCGTAAAGTTATTCGTAAGTAGGTTCCTCCATATACATGAAGCGGGAACTCCTGCCCTTTGTGGCCCATCGTGACTTATCACATTCAGCTCGCTAGGGTCCGTTTTCCCTTTCTTTGTATACGATTTACGATATTCCAAGTAAGGGTCCTTTAATAGAATATTTATAGGAGAATAAAATAATGTGTAGTTTCTTTAATATAAGTCCAGATTTCATGAGCATTTGTAGATAGCTGTGAATGCTGATAGAATGAATGATAGTTTATCTTATCTATCGTAATTATTTTTGAGTTCCCACTGCTGGGATTGACGGGTTCGGGACCGGTAGAGAGCATGATGTTCTATAGTTTTTTTAATAATTCGATGGAGTGACAAGACATGTAAGTCGTTCCCCTATGGTAAGCGCTAAGCCTGCCCATAACAGTTACAGCGCCACCTAGAAATTTACATTGCATAATACTGCGTGGCACTGCCCTGAGACATCGGCTCTAAAGTCTCATATGCCCAGTAATTTCGCTGGAAACAGTGCCCTTTAAACCGGAACACGGTAATGTTTGCCCACTACTGCTTGGGGGATCAATATCAATATATTTTAACTTCGATCCAAAATAAGGCCACTACATAGCGCAATAGTTTAAAAAAAACTTAAACTCTTTTTAAGGCTAAACCGTCTGCAGGTAAAAAACAAAAAAAAAAAATTTTGTCCACAAATGTATCGGTAAACACAGGCTGTAACATAAGCCCTGAAATTATGTCTACGATTAAACTTTTCCGTAAGCATAATTTGTTTTACCCTATGAATACTTCAGTAGAGTCAAAAGGGATGGTTTAATATATTAGCTTAGTTGTGGAAGGGTTGAAAGACAAAGTTTAGGGTATTATGGGTAAATAACTGTCACTGAAATGACGTCATATACGTTTTTGTGACGTATGAAATTATGGGGTACGGCACGATGTTTGAGTTTTGTATTGTGAGCAAGCAACTGACAAAACTTGTTCAATTTAAACTTCATGTAGGCTTAAGTCAACTTTCTGAGATCTTTTTGATAAGCTTTACAAGTATAATTTCTATTTATTAGCATTTTTAATAGTCATTTCCTATTTGTCATCCAAAAAGCGTTATAAAACCCAAGTCTTACCTATAACGTGATAGGTAAATTGAATCGTTAGTAATAATAATATATTTTATTTATTTTTATTTTATTTATAGATATATACATAATTATAATATTATAACTTACTCACACTTACCGACTCACTTAGTAGTAGTTATTTGTTGTGTGATACAAAACAAACCCAAACTGTCGAGAGAGAGGAAGAGGAACAGGCAGGGAGAGGGAAAGACAGAGAGAGAGGCGAAATTTGTCTTCAAAAGTTGACGAATAAAACGCCACGACAACGATCTTAACAACATTAGAATCAGTACCCCATAAATCATTTCCCAGGGTCAGTCAGGTTATTTATTTAAAAACTCCCCAAATATATTACCGGCACTGATAACGTTCTTTTAAATACGCAAATCCATTTAAAAACGTTATTAATTTATATTTAAGAGACGATCAAAGGGAAGTAAACCGCCTCCGGATAGCTTCTGAGAAGGTCCGAAACAAATTATTAATGAAACAGTGATAATTCAGCGGTTTTCAATTAAGCTATATTTATATTCGTTCTCGTTGACTTAATATTCAATTTTACCTAAAGGTCGGAAGGTTTACGGGTAGTATCTAGTTAGGAAACTTTTGAAACTGGAGCACGATTAGGGATTTTATGAGCTGTAGTACCTATCTTTTTGTAAGTACTAGTAGGACTTATTCTACTTATAATGAAAATGATTGATAACAAAGTCGGAACTGCCAAAATGCTAATTGATGTGTTATTGCGTTACCAACCAATTAATCTTCTTTTTGGAGGATATTTTTCATGTGAATTTGAACCGTAATTAATGGTGGTAGCGCAGTGTAAAGATATTATATTGGAAGATTTATTAGGCTGTGGTGTAGTGGGATTTACCAGTGCATAAATCGGGTTACGTCATGAAGAAATTATGGTGTGCAGCGTAAAACGTAGCCGTACTAGAAACTCTAGAAGTTACTGGCGAAGTCACTTTTTCCAGCGAAATTACTGGGCATATGAGACTTTAGAGCCGATGCCTCAGGGTGACAAGCGCAGTGCAGTGCCGCGTAAGATTATGTTATGCAAAGTTCTGGGTGGCACTGTAACAGTTAAAAACAAATTATAACCCAAAAAAAACTGTTACCTAACAAAAGTATTAAAAGTACTTTTTAAACATATTAAATTTTATTAAAACTGATTTTCAAAGAAAAATACCTTATACAGAAATAACCATTTCACAGTAGAATTCCAGCAAAACACATTCCTGCAAATCCAAGCTTAGAATTGAGATCTGAGATGGAATGGCTCGTAAGCAATTTTCCCGGATTGCCCTGAACTTTGAAACACAAGAAACATTACTGTTTGATGAACTAACTTCTGCGTGGTTCTTTAATTTGTGGCTCCGTGCAGTACCCCCATGAGAAAAGAACAAGGATTCAAGAATCCATCCATGAATTCGTGATCCACAGATAATTATACTACATAGTTACATAAACCATTTTTTTAAATTTTGATGGGAATTTGAAAACAAATAAGAATAATTTATTTACTGCATTTATTAATTAAATATGTTTATTTACTGCAAAATAGCAAAACCCACGCGGTAAACCACGTAATAAATTGCAACTGAGAAGGTAATTACGACCAACGTAGTGGTAAAAATGCATATCGCTCACTTTCGTCACGTTGGCAAGATAATAACACGTTTTTGTGCGAAGGTGCGATATATTAAAAAATATAAGGTTTGTTTCACTTCGATAACTTCTGATGCTTACACTATAGTATGCAAGACCTCCTTTCCGATCCATTAGCTGCAACTTTGGATTTCGGCAACATTACCGTCATGAGTTTATAACTTGTCGAATATTTCACTTCTCAGCCATTGAATAATGATGGGAATTGATCACGCGATCATTACGTTATCAAATTGTGAAAATGTTAACAAAGTGCCATCAAACTTTACATTTGCGGGTGCGGAGTCATCTAAGGCATCAACCTTTTACGTCCTTGTTGTTTGTGTACCTACAGTTTATTCAACTGTTTCTGGCGAGTCATGATCTTCATAATTGTCGTCATCAATATCATCATCATCATCATCATAATCTTCTGCAGCCTTTATCCTCCCACTGCTGGGCATATGCCTTTCCGTTACCATGCCATTTGCCTCGGTCCTGTGCCAATTGGATCCAGGTTCGACTCGTGATCGTAGTTATATCGTCGGCCCATCTTGCTGCTGGACGACCGACGCTTCGTCTTCCCTGTCTCGGCCACCACTCATTCACCTGTCGTCAAGCTAAGTGCCTTGCCCAGCTCCATTTAATTCCATCATCAACCTATGTCAATCGCAAGTCCACCGTTATCTGTTGGAAGTAAGCCTCCACGCCTATCCTAACGGTTATCAGTCTTTCGACGAGATGTTATCGCAAAAGATTTTGTGCTTTTTCGTGGCCTTGAATTTTTTCATACAAATATTATATGTCAGAAATGAAAGTGGTAAATTTGATACATACGTACATACATACATACATTCAAAATCCCAATAAACATGGGTATAACGACATTTTCAACAGCTTTTGGACACCGATCAACGTCGTTATTCAGATGCCACGTTGCAAGTTTCACTTTGAATACCACTTTTAGTGGCAAGTTCACTCTGTTCATATTTAATAATTTATTCTACTAACATTTTATGAAAATGTACATTAAGAACTTCCTTGTTAGCTGTTAATTATAATGAAAAATGAAGGAAAACATAGTTCAAAACTTGGTGCAAGGCACTTTATGGTCCAGATGGTTAGCTATCTATTAACACTCTCAAACAAAAAAGCTCTGTAGCAAAGCCACTGTCTGAGAGGTTGCGGGTTTAATTTCCACTGTTCAGAGAGCGCAGGGAAACCGGTATTTGATCGAAGTTCGGTCGTTTATGGGCCCACGGTGGTCGTAGTTCCGTTATTCCTAGATACAGGAAATCCTAGTAAGGTTTCCGATGATAATTACGCGTTATTATTAGAAACATAATAATTTATTCATCAGCATTGGTTGCTTTTGAAACACATCATACTTATTCACAAATTTCATGGCACAAAGAAAAACTATTAAATTACAATGTTTTTCCAACCCTACAGAGAAAGGTATCAGTCGATGTGAAAACAGCGATACGTTACGGAAAAGCACCGTAAAATAACATGCGAAAACAAAACTATTCTCGGTGCACTCACTGTGATTGTGAATGGTCAAAACAAATCCGTTGCTGTTCAAAGGTATCTAGATGTAATTGGAAAACCATCGATGGCATTACGTTTATGCGGTGAAAGTATTTATACTGGAACGTCACTCACCATATCAGACACTTGATATTGATGTTACTTTTTTATTCATGAATAGGTTAGCGTTTGATCACTCTATCATCTGATTAAGTGACGATGTGGTCTACAATGGTGCACGCTTACCTAGAAATGACTGGTTCATTAGTGACTTGAAGACTTTCAGGTTGTAACTTTTTATGTTGTATTAGTATCGGTAAACCACTTCTATGAGTAATTTTAGTAGAGGTAGGCCTCTTCTGCAAGAGACCGTTTAGGGAAGTCCACGCCTTTGCCAGATATTCATCCGACTAACAGTAGTGTGCAAACATTACTGTGATCGAGTTTGAAGAGCACTGTTTCCAGCGAAATTACTGAGCATATGAGACTTTGGAGTCGATGTCTCAGGGTGACGAGCGCAGTGCGGTGCCGCGCAGGATTATGCAATGCAGTGTTCTGGGTGGCGCAGCGCTTACCATCAGGTGAACGTCTTGCTCGTTTCGTCACTCAGTCAAATAAAAAAAAATATTACAAAGATAATATTATGTTTTGAATTGTTGTTTGACAGGATACTTGATTAATAAATACGCATGTTGTACAAATTTCTACTCAACCTATATTGTCTAGCATGTCGTAGTTCCAACGAATATTACTAGATGGCGCATCGCCGTGACCTCCAACTTTCTGCATCGCGGTGACAAGATTATCCGAAAACCCGATGTAGTAAAGTTGGCGGGATTTTTAAATAAATTGAGTTACTGTGGCATAGATAGTTTTATTCTATCCTCAGTATATTCTACCTCGCCTAGGGTACCTTTTGGACAATTGGTTTGTTCACATGTGATCATTATTCAAATATTAAACTTTAGTATTTGAAAATAATTAAAATGATTAAATGGAAATTCAATTATAATGCCATATCATTATTACATATTCTTAATTCTATTCACCACTGGCATCGTTTATATTTTTTAGTTTTTTACTCTATAAAAGTTAGAAAATGTTCTTTAAACGATAAACTCATAAACAAAAACAAAAGAAGCGAAACTTTTAGGTTGCAAATTATTTTGCAAAGCTTGCATTCTGCACCGTTTTAAAAACATTTTCTAAAGGAACTAGTCGTCCTTGTCCCGTCAGCCACAGTTTCCCAAGGAAACTTTTTGCTTTCCTTAGTTAAAATAAAAGAAGCAGGTCGAAACTTTTAGAAAATGTTATACTGGAAATTTTTCTTCTAGACAAGCTATGTGTAAATTTATATAAATAGAAATATTAGAAATGTAATAGAATTAATTGGTAACCGAATTACTGGAGAACGGCCAGACCGATTCGGCATTTTACTATAAACTTAAAGCCATAATTCGCGATTCGACCGATGGATAAGCGATTGACAAAACTGTTTTTACTTTTGTTTTTGTCACGATCTTCAGTTGTTTATTCTGAGTTGATTTGTGATTCTGTTGTTAGCTCATCGTTTTAATATTCCCAAGTGACACGCGCTGTTTCAGTTGGGGATTGCAGAGTTCTAAATATATATGCGGTGATATTCAATTGTTTCCCCAGTCCCAATACCTTTTACCACATCACTTAAATCTACGAGCTGCCCATAAACCAGTTCGGTCATAATTTTTGTTACTTGAAATTGCTTTGACCCTTTCCCGCCGCTATATAAAGGCCACATGACACGTGAGAACACCCTTACACGGCGCTTAACCCCTCGTCGGCTCAATATTGGCAGTTACGTCTGCAGACGTAGTAAACTGCCAATTGCAGCAGTGGACCATCCGGGCTCGAGTCGAGTCTTAATTTAACAAAGGTGATGTTCGTTTGTTTTATACACTGCGGGAAGGTGCCAATGACTGTGTTCTTTTTAGTAGGGGAGCCCAAGCGGGGATTTCGGGATTTACTAAAGCGCGGCAGATTAATATATAGGGGGATACCTTGTACCCGGTTAAGTACCTCCACAAAACATGAGGCCCATATATAAGGCCGCCCGTGAAGGATACAGGATCAGATTAGTAAAAAAAAATTGACCATCAGAAATTCTCGAGCGCGTCAGATTTAGGTAGGGTGAGTTAATTACATCCTAAAAAGTGTATATTCCACTAATCTGACAATTTGAGAGTGACGTAAAAAAAGGGGAGGGCAACAAAGTTGTAAAAAAAAAACGTCATCTCGACATTCTCGAGCGTAGCTAAATTTTTTTTTATTTTGAAGGAAATAATTCAAGAATAATGAAAAATATAAAATCTGATGATTTCCGCAAGCCGAAATAACAAAAATTCGTCGATAAAGTTAAATGCGTGCAGCTGTGTGATGCCTACATTTCCTTCTCCGCGTTTCTATTCCTCTCTCACTCTTTCTCTATCTATTACTCTCTCACTCCGTCCCCACTCTGGTTTCTGTTGCCATGACGCCATCACAGCTGATCATAAAGACTCGTTCGTGGCATACTGTTTACAACGTGTTTCCAACGTTTTGGCTTTTTTTGCTATTTTAATATTATTTGTGTGAATTAAAGTTTAGAAATATTTAATATGAGTGATATTAATTTAAAATGTGTATTTTGTGGTGAAAGTACCTTACAAAAAACAATCAAATTTACGGTAGAAACATTAAAGAAATGTGTATATATTTTGGAATATCGTCGGAGCAAGCCGGTTATCCGAAAGTCTCGAGGAACATATGATAACCTCCAATTATCGATGGAATCATCATTAAATGATTTATATCACGCACAGTGCTATAAATTATTTACTGCAATTAAAATACCGCGAGACTTTCAGTATTTACAAGATCAAAGTGTAGTGGAACATGACAATACACCGGAAGTTTCGGGAAATAGCTCCGAAACACATGCTCCTGATTCTGGAGAGTGTTCCGAAGCACATGGTACTGTTGATTCCTTGTCTGAGCTCAGAAATGTCATAAGTACAATTTTAAGCACCCAGGAATGGAATTAGCGGGAAGTTGCAGGGATGGCCTTTAAGGTGAACCGTTTTTCTAATTTTTTTTTTGTCAGATCAGGCAAATCCCTCTAGATAATCGTCAGATTATGAGACAGTACGTTTAGAACATAAAGATGAACCATATATATCTTAATCTGACGCGCTTGAGTATTTCAAAATGGCGAATTTTTTTTGCACATTATGAAAATGGCCGCGAGTTTGCGTCTCATCGAAATCGTCAGATTAGTGAATGAGAGCTTTTTTTTGGTGCACTTAACACTCCCTTAGAAAATCTAACGCGCTCGAATAATTTTTTTTTTTTTCATTTTCAACCCTTAATAACAACCACCCCCATCATGCAAACGATCAGATTAACATACGTACATTATTAAAAATACGTAGGACATTGATGCTATCAATATCTGACGCGCTCGAGGATGTCCATGCAACAGTATTTTTTTACATATTTAAAAATCTATAGCCGCTTCCCCCACCGATGTAAAGGTATATATCATATAACATTTTTTTCTTCTTATCATCTAAGCTTTGCATCCCAATAGGTCTCTACGACGCTCGAGTAAATCCCCATTTAGCATCGTGGGCTCCCCTACTATTTGAAATTTTCTATGCGAATTTGTACCTTAATTGTACTGGTGTACAGACTGGGAATCGTAGTATGCCATTTACAAACACACATATCTTTGCAAGTACGTGCAAAGATATGTGTGTATTGTGATAACAATAGTCACAAAAATAAATAGCGAGTTTTAGTTAATAGCTATCTTGTTTTTATATTTTTTTCTCAAACTTGTGTTTCACCGTGTTAATGTGTAATATTGAAAGTCGGCAAATTATAAAAACGTGCCGTTATCCGTTCTAATCCAAATTCCCAAGATTTTTTGGTAAAGCACCCTCCAGTTTGCTGAATCGTGACTTTGACTAGAGTACCTACTGACTTAGACTTGACTATTGCTACGGAAAATCTAAAAAGCTTGATCATATTAAATACTTGACATTGGGTAAATGCAATAATCAGACAGAGCCAAAAAAAATAAAAAATTGTGATAACTTCTAAAGCGCCGGGAAGTTGCATTTAAGAATAGGGTTGAAAGTGTATATTCAATTTAGTGTCCAATAAAAAGGATATTCACCTATCTTCTTTTTTTATTAGCATTTAATTTATAAACTACCTTTATCCGCTCATAATAAGGTTTATAATAGACAAACTCTAAACTGTGTCATAAGCAACAAATTATATTAAGCTCCAAACTGCAGAACGGCACATTTTTAGTGAATCGAAACGCCTTGTCGGCAAATACAGCGTCGAGTGGGGGCAACTCCCAACACTGAAATTTCTATTGAAGGCAAAATGAAGGGCGCTTGGGGAAACTGATGACGTGTAAAATGCTGATAGAGCCATCGGGGCTCATTTAAATGACGCGAATGGCACAAGGATCTCTTAAGCACCCCGCATAATGACGGGATAATCACATTTTGTGGTAGAACATTTTTTTATAGAATAAACGACATTATAGTAAATGCAATCGTTCGTTCTTGTGTTCTGTTTTCTTCGTGTTCGTTCTTTATCTGCATCTTTAATTTCCTGATAATACTCGTAATAATGTTTTATTCATTTGTTTTAATGTTGCATTCAGTGGTGTTTATTAAAATTGATAAAAATAAAGATTTGTATCATAGATTTGATGATATAATCTCAACATAATTTGTGTTATAATAAGAATTAATTTAAAAACCGACTACAATATGATACTTATACTAATTAAAACCAATCTACTGCACCGAAATTGATACTATTCTGTAAGTAGGTATACATTTTTTCAAGTAAAAACCATTTTTTCGTATCGGTATTCAGGGGTAACAAACATACAAAAAAACTTAGTCAAATTGAGAACCTTCTCCTTTTTGAAATCGGTTTAAAATAAAATGGTATAAATATTGAGCATTACACATACACACCACATCACAACGCTTAAATCACAACGAGAATTTGTTTCTGCCATGTTTTGCCTCTCGAAAACATTTCCCTCTCAGAAATATATAAAGACAAACATAATACGGACAATTTACGCAGGTTATAATTTTCTTTGCTCCACGTAATAAGGCCGCCTCTACACGGCCCGTCGCAAGCAATAAACCGGGCTATATTATTTACAGTCGTTTTCAGTGAATGAATTCAGTTACAAATATTGACTGGGAAGCGCGCGGGAAGTTGGAGCAATTTTTCCCGGGTCTGGAGTGTTGTGAAGACGCAGATCAAGATAAGTCTGGATGCGGCTTTATAAATATTTAAGTTTTTTTTTTAACTGTAAATCTATCGTCTTCTTATTGGTTATTGGTCAATTAGATAATTGTCCTTATCTGACCTGATGTTTGATACCTTATTTTTAACTGACTTCAAAAAGGAGGCTCTCAATACGACTGTATTTTTTTGTTGTATGTTTTTTACGCCGATCGATCAGTAGATAGCAATAATAATTAGTATATATCCATAATAATTTTATTTTATTAGTGTAGTGACTTTGAGTTTTTTGAAGTCGGTTAATATATTTTTTTTAATTATTTACTTATTATTATGAGCCAATTATCTTATGTTAGCTGAGCTATTATAGAACTTTGTGCTGAAAACTATTTTTACTAACTACGCGTGTTTTGATGAAAATATTTCATCCATTTTTAAATATAAATAGTGATAATAAAGGGAGAAAAACGCCAAGTTTTACATTTTTGCTTTCATAAAAGGTAGCAAAGTCTGTGATATTGGATTTTTAATAAAACCTTCTTTCTTCTCTTTATTTTTGCGGTTTGCTAAAAGATAATGAAAAACGCGTAGCGCGCATCTAGACGTGTTTGCAAATCTCGGGCCAGAGCATCTTCGAGCTGGGGAGTGAATTCGAGCCACGTCGAGCCCTAGGGCTATTTCATAGCTCGTTGCTATTTGCCAAACTTTGACTCCTGCCCTTGTCGCCATTGTTACTACGACACCCCTTCACGATACAAGTGTCATAGTAATCGTTGTTTAGCGAAACAATACGCCGGATGGCGATACGCGAGCCCCTAACAGTGAAAACTTTGGCTCTTTCCATTCACTCAATGTAGATCTAGTCTCATTTCAATAAGGTCGAACTTTGGTTGTGGAAATAGTCGAAAGGATATGCTGAAGGCGTTTAAGATTCTATAATGTTAGGTTATCAGACACTTAGGCTCAAAAGCGATGCTTACATCTAATGTAAGGAATTTATATTCAAGCTACTAAGTAGCTGTTGTAAAATTTTATGACGTACTTTCAAAACATACATTGTATATGAAATAATTATATCTAAAGTATTGTGCTAGTAAAGTATCTTCCTTATTCTCCAGTAAAAGACAAAATGTCTGAACATTGAAGATATGAAAAAGAAATGATCTAGGAAACTAAAGCAAGTCTGTTTTTACATTACGGTAAAACGACTTAACCGATCGCAGTGAGGTTTTCACTGCTCAAAATCAGACTTAAGCAACGATGTGTTATATATTAAACCTAAATCCAACAAGAAGAAATAGTACAATCGATAAAAAAAAATTATTAAAATTTGTTCCTTGGCGGGAGCGCAGAGCCAGCGCTATAACTAACTAAACGGGGTTTGGAATTTGGTGGGACATTTCTAACATCGATACAAAAAATACCACCGTGTACGAAGTTACAGTACCGCCTAGTTATTGTATAAGGCGTGAGCTTACATACTGGTGACCCAGTTAGTTGTTTACACTATAAGTTTGCAGTTTTATGAGGTTATTGTTGAACAAACTTGTCTACACTTCCTAAACTAATGTGATAAAGTAGCAGAGTTTGTGTGAGATCTTGCACGGCTGTTCCGACATGAAACTATTTGGGAAACTGAGCGTGAGCTCAATTGAAACATTATCGTGGCTTTTTCATAAAACCACTATTTTTATTACTTACTTTTTTATATGAAAGCTTTTATAAGATACGTATGGGGTAATGCGAGGTGAGAGAAATGAGCTCAAGAACCAAAAATCTACTGTCAGTCACTGAAGAGTTCCATTGGTTACTTTCAGGTTTCATTACATGGAGTTTTTCCGAGATAAATTGGATTAAATATTTCTAAGATCACAGGTAAGATCTAAGATAACTAATGCGCTTGTATAAATGCGGCCATCGATTTGAGCTCCATTGATGGTTGTCACAATTTTGATTGCTGACAACACATAACTTACCTACAACATTATAAAAAAAAATAGTACAAGTCTCATGAACAATGACAAGAATAATTCGACAAGGGATCAAAAAATTCCCATTAGAAGCAGTTATACCAGTTTATGTTCCAATAGGTACATTTTCCAAGCTCAGACACATCGGAGACGGGGCTCTGTACCGCTATCACCGAACTAAATCCGGGAAAGCCGCTCGTGGCGTATAGCTGTCGCGGCCGCAGTCGGGACTGCTCAGTAAGGGGTTGTTTCCAGCAGCTTTGTACTGCGGACACACCCTGTAAGCAACGTGGCTTACCTTTGTACGAGCAAAGTGTAGGTCTCTCTACACTTCTCCTTGAGTAATTACATTAACCTTCTGAGGCTAGAGTCATATCCACTAAGCTGGAGTTGACCAACATTACCACGGTTAAAGTTGACAAATGTATGGACATTTCTAAGTAACTAACCGTACGTGTTGTCAATGATCCTAGCAGATAACAATTAAACACAGATTGTGCGTGGAAAGGAGACGTACTAAGAGTTACGGTTATTCACGAACAGCCAAGGCTTTTTTGTCAATCCCGGACATAAGTTATTTAAATTTTTGATCATTTGCATCGGTGACTATGTCTCTATGTGGTGAAAATCACCGTCGTACTTTTATTATTTTGTGACACAAATAAATAAATCCGTTCTACTGAAACACGTGATCAAAATGCTGGCCTGTATTTTACCCAGACATTGCACAGACTAAGCATTGCCATACGACGTGGCAATGCTGTTAACATTTTGGAAACGCTTCTAACAAGTAGGCTACATTTTACGTTATCATTCTAACTGTTTTTTTTTTAATTTTAATTAGCTGTGTAATAGATATTTTTTCTAATTTCCATGACTAAGGTATTATAAAATCAAATCAATAAATGAACTGTCGAGTCATTTCGCATTAACCTTTTTGCAAACGCACCTACAGTGTAGTATTGGTTCTTTATTTAACAGTCTGATATCACCAATAATGGTCCGTTTCACCGTTCATTAACACGTATACGCGTCCAATTTTAGTTTATTACCTAAGCATATTATAAAATAGCGCGTTTAAAAATGTAGAGTAATTTACTACGCGTTCTAATTTACATTTTAATCATAGCGCGCTATACAAATAAAGGTGTCAGTTAGCGCGCTATATCAAATCTTTAGATGCTAGACTTACCTGCCACACAAAGTCGTTTTTAAAAGCTCTAAAGAGGCACTAGTCATTACTTAGTGGACAGTCGAAGGTTGTAGCCGACTCCAGTATGCTTAGCTAGAAAATGTAGTTCCTTCCAAGAGTAATTTATTTAGAGTGTAAGTAAAAGCAGTTGCGTCGTCGATATTTCAATAGTATTGAGAACTGAATTCAAAAGTTTCTGTGTGAAATCCGCTTTTAATCTGGGTTCAAAACCAAAGTTTAATGTAAAAATCATGTACCTTATTCTGGAAAACAAATTGTTTTAAAACTATTAGGGTACGTTTCGTTTGAGGCAGGAAATTTCAATTCAAACATTTTATTTTATTTTAGAGCTAGACCGGGTAAGTAATGAAAATGGAAATGTAATTCGCGATAGCATATCATTCTTTACGTTATTACAACAAAAAACCGTTTGAAATTCAAATTTCTCGTCATAAGCGGAAAGAACCACCTTAATGACTTATGTTCTTTTTCGTTTTTATGTTCATACCAAATAGTTTTAATAGCCTTGAAAGTGTACCTAGTACCTTACCTAAGATCACTCTAAAACAATCATGACATTAAAAATTAAAAAAATAAAATATTACGCAGCTCAAAAAATAAAAGTGCAAAATATAAAAGCTCTTATAAACAATATTTTTCCCCGTTTAAGCCGTATTCTTCATTGATGCTCCGCTCCTATTGGTTGTAACGTAATGTTGTATAACCTATAGCCTTTCTTGATAACAGGATTATTAAAAACAAAAAAGAATTCTTCAATAATAGAATTCGAACTAGTAGTTCAATTCGAACTAGTAGAACTAGTTCCTGAGATTACCGCGTGCAACCAAACAAACAAACTCTTCAGCTTTATATAATAGTATAGATTAAAGTTCCATTCTAGCGCAACACACGGGCATAAGCTAATTTAAATGATAACTTATCTAGTGCGCGCCCATAACTATGTCTGTACAAGGGTTACCACATAGTCGAGAATTCCAAATCACATTATATGAGCATCCCGTTCGAAACTCAATAACTGCCTTCGGGAAACTGTCGCTGAACGTAGTATGTACGTAAACGAGTATATATTCTGGTAGTGAATCGAACATAACAAAACTTGAGCTGCAATATCTGGTTTTAAATTGATTTCTGTGAACCACTCCGTCGCGGCGCCCACAAAAGCACATGAAACTTGGGAAATTCTCAATGAAAACAACAATACGTTGATAGATGTATTTCTATTCTAAAGCCGGGTATCATTTATCGCGAAATTTATGACTTTCTATGACCAAGCTTGAATAGAACACTCACACTCGACTGGAAAACAAATCAAGTTACACACCTACGCGTTCACTTAACACTATTTCAAAACCCTTTTCACATTACTCAGATCTTTGTAGGTTCGCAGAAAATTTGCGACCTCGCAATCCGTTCTCGTTGTCAGCTCAATAACATTTTGATATGTTGCTGCACCAACTCGATTCGACCCAACCGTTTGTAAACATTCACACGGAACCGGCGAAACAGTGACTAATGTAATCGATTTCCTAAATTCCTCTCGTTTTCCACGCCTGTCTTTGATGTCGGGAACAAAACGATTTTCATCGAAAAAATAAACTCGGAGAAACAAGAAAAATGTAACAGGAAGGTTAGTCGAGCTCGAGTCAAACAGGTCAAATAGCCTTAAGTAACAAAATATGTCTACCCAAAAGTGGGCTAAGTGAAAAATATGGTAGTTCATAGTTTAATCACTTTAATGTAACATATAGCTTGCGCGTTCACTCGCTGGGAAGCACGTATTTCTCTTTAACACGGTTTATGGTGCGTCATAAGTTGGTGCGCAAACTAAATTAAAATTTGCAAGAGCCATGAGATACGGGCAGTTTTTAACGTTTTTAATCTGACAGAGCTTTCGAAAACGTATCGCAGTTATCTATTAGTGTGATGTTACGATGTGAAAACAGTATCGACGCCAATGAACTTGATTTAAGTGTAGTTAGTACATATCTTTAAGGCAATCAGCTAACGTGTTTTTAACCTGTGAGCGATAGCGTAATTGAAGTGCGTTAAGAATTCCAGTTACAATTTATGTCATCTTGTGTCAAAATCCAATCTTGAGAGATGGTTGCCTAATGGTAACTTATAGATTTTTTTACTTCGCAGTCGTATTGAATGTTAGCAATGGTCAAGCCACGTCAGAAGCCCTCGGGAGGTGTGGCAAACTCTGACACTGGAAACTTCATTCGACAAGCAAACTAACAATATGTCAAAGGCCATATATACTGCATGTCGCATGTGTCGCAGTGTCGCGTCGCGAATCAATTAAAACCTGACCGGGGTCGCACAGGACACTGGAGGGCAATTTTCAGACACCTAACACTTATTTTTCGCTTTGCCCTCTCTGACGGCCATTTCAATTACGGATGAGTGAAACTTGACGTTAGGTATTTTCAGCTATTTTCGGCTTGACCGCTTTGGGAACCTTTAACGAGCCACTGATGCGTTATAATAGCGTTATGTAGTCCAAGGGTTTGAGTGATTTATTTTGTACGGTGTTTTGATTTAAACCCTTTTGCACTGAGTGGAATTACTTCAAATTGGTACTTTGAAAATAAATAGACTGAGCCTTAGATATTACTTTCAGGGTCGAGTTATAGAATCAACGGAGAAATCTTTAAATTTTAAGGATGAAATATTTTAATTTTTTGTTCGAGTGTTCGTTTTAAAACAAATCTTCCGTAAAGCAAACCCAAATGAAAATTACGCTTTAGGATTCATTCATAAGTGTTATTAACTTCATTGGTACTATATTTAATAGAGTTTGCAATGTTTAACCATTATACCTATTATAATATGATTTTAAAAAGAACCGTGGAGAGTGTACCAGTGGATGTAGGAGTCACTTCTGATCGTAACAAAACACAATCCTAATAAACAACCCTCATTATAATGAGCCACGGCGGACTGCAATTTCTTCATAATGAATAGCCACCGCTCACAATTAATTACCCGTCCTGCTCCAGCACCAACTGAAGGATTAACCTTTTATCGCGTGTTCGGAAATAACAAATCAGGCGCACCTTACCGTTGAATAGAGAATAAGGGAATATGGTATATGAAGATATACGAGTAAGTTTTTCATTGCCATGTGAAAACATTTCTGGTTTGCTTCATAGAAATTTATATTCTTTCAAGATATTTAGACTACTTTTATACTTCACTTCGTTTTTTGTCGTTTTGTTTTTTTTTTCAAGTTCTTCTCGTTAGCAAGATCAATGGAGTGAAGGCGATTCATACATATCATACATATGTATGACTGTATGTACATACTTAATACTGTGTTGTGCCCTGAATCAAGGCGTGAATGGGTGAATACCTTTCCTTCTTAAACTACATAGTATAGCGAATTTAAAAAAGGTTACGATTTTTATATTGTTGCCTGCTTTCAATAAATGTTTGATTTTTTTTTACTCTTGTTCTTTTGTTCACATGCATTGTGGCTATCTCGATGTTAGCCGCGAGGACCTCTAAATGTTATTGTTTCTACGAAATTTTCTATGACTGTAAGTTCTGCTGTTGATCTTCCAAATGTATAAATAATCAAATAAACTTATTAACACGTTGATTGCTGAACTGTTTTTTTTATTGGCACATTTGCGTATCTTCACGCAACGTGTGTGTTTACAAGCACTGGCGTTGCGTCGTAACTAAACTCAATTAGCTGTTCGGGCGCACGCAACTATTGTGATAAAATCTTCTATAGATACAGCAGTGCGGGTTTGCACGCCGGGCGTCTTTTCGCTTGTCGTAGCATTATATAAAACACAAACATGTGTGTTTTCAGCAGTTAACTTTGCAATAGATTGAGGTTTATTTCCCTTATCTTCAAACACATTACAAAGTGAAACGTCTAGCACCCACCCATTCCCAGTGGTGACAACGACATATCTCTGTTTCTACCATCTAAGGATCTTACGGAAAGCGTAGCGTTTCCGTTAATTCCCATCCGCTCCAAATCACTGAGAATTAGGGATTATTTACGCTTTCATTTTCGCAACGAGCTCGTGGGGCTTGTTGTACCCTTGTCTCGAGATAGGCAAGGTTAATCTAAAACCGGAGTTAGGTGTAATTTGGGAGATTTTGCACAATTATGTGGAGTAAACCGTTTTCGTTTTTAATCTTGGGTAATTTGAAAATTTTCGTGCTGCTACGGTAAAGTGGGCTTAGACGAAAGAAGAGGGTGAATTTCCTGGCTTAAAAAGCTGACTTAACAGTATGATCTTTTTCTAGATGTAACAAGTATTAAATTTTTTATTTATGTTCTGCGACCGCCAACTTTCGTTAGAAGATCGTGTTCTAAGTAAGAAAGGCAATAATGAATAGAAGAAAATGAAACAAAGACAAGAAAATGATTAAGATTGTAAAACAATAAAAAATAACAATTTCTTCTGTACGCTGCTGGGTGAAATTCGGAATTTCGTTGTCCAGCTACAAAACACAATAACAATACCTACAGATATAACAAAATAATTTGCAACAACTGTTTCTTATTGGTTTTGTAATAAATTGAAGTAGATATATATCCGTACCGCCTGACACTCTGAACAAATTCGATCAAACCCGAACGTAAAAGTTTTCGTATAAAATCTACGTTTATTAGTCGCAACTAAACAACAGCTATTCACCATTGGGAACTGTTTGGGGCGGGAATCCACAATCAACTCTAACAAAAGTTAGGCGCCATTTAGTTTGGCCACGTCTTGCGCTGCGGAATGACTCCTATGTTTGCGGCATCCACTACCGACGTTCTAGTTTTAGATTCGGTAACCATACATTCTGAATCTCACTTTCCACTAGTAAATAAATGCGAAAGTTTGGGTGTGCTTGTGTGTGTTTGTTTTCTCTTAACGCCGCAACGGCTAATCGAAATTCGATGAAATTGATTGATTTAAAAAGGTAATTAAAGTCCTGGAATTACACGTATGATAGTTAAGGTTCAAAAGGAACCTTCTTAAGGTTCCGTCTTTGGTTCTTAAGGTTAAGGTTAAGTGTGTATTTGTATCTGACACAGAGAGATTAAGAGATTGAGCGATAATAAGAGAGAGAATGATACTTAGTCTAGGAATAACACATAATTATGATACTTACTGTTCCTGTGGAAGTGTGTATGTGTGTGACAGAGAGAGAGAGAGAGAGAGAAAACCGTCCTATTTTTTTTCTAGCTATAATAATTTCTTTACTTTCTAGTTTTGATAATATCTTTACAAAGACTGTCCCAAAAAATAAAAAGATGTGGTTACATCACTGCATGACACGTAGACGAATGATCTGATCAAAATGTGCCCGTCCCACATTGATCAGTTTTCGATCTAGGGCAGGAATCGGGACATTTACGAGCATATTGACATTGTTCTAGAAACGTGCCTCACCGGAGTTTACTTGGAAAACTGATAGGTTCTACTCAGAGCAGCCTATGCTTAGTTTGTTCAGGAGTTCACGTACTGGAAATAGACATTGATTGATATTGAAGTTAGCAAACAAACCAGGTAGTATTATGTGAGTGCTCGAATAAGAAGCAGTTCTATTAACATCATCATCATCAACCCATAACGTCCCACTGCTGGGCACGGGTCTCTCCTCACTTTCGTGAGGAGTTTTAGACCATATGTACGTAATTATCACTCGCTTTTCGGTGAAGGAAAACATCGTGAGGAAACCCACATACCTACCCGAGAATTATTTCGGAGGTAGATATGTTATCCACCAATCCGGACCGGGCCCCCGTGGTGGACTATTAACATATTATTAATAATAGATACATCACTATGATTTCGTTTTGTTCTGCATTTTATCTAATGCAGTGTATAGAGTTACCTTATTAACGAACAGTAACTGACATCCAATTGATAATGTTGAATTGAGGCTTTTGGATTAGCGTGCAGTATTTTGTAAAGTTATTTGGTTTTGTGTGGTTTTTTCCTTGATAGGTATATAATGATAAACCGATTGACAAAATCTTTTCAATAACATTAAACACCTACGCCCGAGCTTTACCCATTTGGAGTTAACACCAAATTAATTGAAGCGAAATTGGGGCGACCTGAATAATTTATTCATCAACTCAGTTGCGATCGGCTCGAGGAGCGAGGATCGCTCGGAGGCTTCGATGCGCCTCGGTGGCATAGTTTCAACTGAATGGGTTAATGAATTTCGCATCACATGATTGTTATCCTCAACACGCTTTCTGTATAATAGCAGAGCTCTTTTGTAAGACTGGGGAAGTACCGCTTTCATATCTTATCCCCCTTACCCCTTCCCCCTATACCTATACCCTATTCCTATTGGTCTAGAGTTCTAGAAAGCAGTAGGGGGTCTTAAGCCGGGTACCCACTAGCGAGCTGTAACCGTAACTTGCGTGATTACGAGAACGAGGTTCAAGTGTGTACGCGTGTTCCAAGCGCTCTTCGTTCGCGGCAACAACCGACAATCGTGGGCTCGCTGCGAGTCGCTCGTGTAGCGCTCGTTGCAGGTTTGCGAACCACGACACACTATGTTTTTTGGTAACAGTACATGCAACGGTTACAGTTACGGCTTGCTAATGGGTACCCGGCTTTAAGGAGTTGATGTACTGCTGTCCGCTGGGATCGTAGCATGTGGAAAAATTTTGTCAACTAACTGGGAATATTATAATTTATCCATCTTACTAAAAATAGAAATGTTAGAGTTTGTGTTTAATTTTGTTCTGAGCGTTGAACGACTACACGGATTTGAATGGTTTAAATACTTTCGTCATTACCATCATCATTAACCCATATTGTCCCACTGTTGAGCACGGGTCTTCCCTCACTTTCGTGAAGAGAGTTAGGCCTTAATCCACCACGGGGGCCCGGCCCGGATTGGTGGATCACATACCTACCTCTGAAATAATGAATACTATTACTAAATACTTTAGGTCCTGGAATAAGACGAAGACTTATCACCATCAGAGTATACGTGGGTGAAGCCACAGAGCGCTGCTAATAGCATCCAATAAATTTTATATTATATCTAAGTATAAAGTAAAGTGTCCTTCAAGTTTAACTCCCATTGGAACGAAAAGTAAACTTAACCTTTGCTAAACAAATTGTGGAGGCGGTCCGTAATAGATAACGCTAGGTCGGGAACGCAGCCGATTTGTAGGCCCTCGCAGACTCATGGAATACCTACCGAATTAGAATGACTGACGGTTCGCTCTAGAGGCTTACGGTGACCTATAGACGAAACTTTTTAAGTCCTATTTTTCACCTTATTGTTCTAAAATGTTTGAAAAGCTTTTCAAGTCCCTTTGGAACTAATTTTTTTAAGTTAAGTTTTTGTGCAAAACGTGAGATTCGATAAGTTTGGGAGATACTTATTATACATAACAGTGCTAGAAGCTTTGTATTTGCGGATGGTTTTTGATCTTTTATAAACCTATGGTATGGTAGTGGTAAATTCAGTTGAATGTTTTAGTAACAATTTAAATTTCTTAAAAATATACCTATGTTACTTATAAAAAACTATAATAGAACACTCTTTCTAGTGCCGCTGATGGTAAGTCACTACGCCCAATTGTGTTTGTTATCAAAAGCTTATCCGAAACTTTTATTTTGGTTGGGGAAATATCTGATAGTTTCGGGCAGAGATATGAATAGCCATAACACCCTTAGAACAATCCACCCTTCAATTTGCAGTTTATCCGTCTACAAGGGATGGACCTTAGACCGATGTCTGCCTTGACAGTGAAGATATAGCGGTCAGAAAATCTCTTCACAGATATGAAGACGCCTATATTATATCTACAGTACGTTAGCTAAAAATCTAGTGTAGTCTACGCTATTGGAAATTCAACGCTGGGAAACAATTACACAGAGAAATTATAACATAGTCTAATTAAGTTAAATGCCCGAAGGACCAAAACATGTAGTTAACTCACAATGAATTCTCATGGACAATTTATCATCGTTACATGGTAGCAAGTTCTTTTTTCGAGGTACTAGGCAGGGCGTTGGTTTATGATAAACGCTGATAAAATCATGATAATTAGTTTTAGGTTTGTATTAAATAATTATGACACTGGCTACCAGCACTAGATGCAGTAAGGACAATTTCACCGCGGGAAAAATGTGTTTAAAGCTCAAAGTGTCGTTTTGGACAAACCATTTCTATGCAGCTTCGACTTTCGACACTGTTTCCACTCGATAGAAGTTTACAGGAGGAATTGCTTCGAAAAGTGGAAAGTCAGAAGTATTTACGAGGCAAACGATTGTATTGGTCTGGGAAAAGTAGGGGCCGCCGTTTAGGAACCGTTTCAAACGCCTAGACTTCGTGTGTATTGAACATTCCAATATAGAAGATGGGTTTTTAAAAGCCTGGAGTTTAGCTTTGATCTTTAAAATGGAACGCCAAGCTGTGTGTTTGTAATGTATTGTAATGTCTTGTAACGTATTGTGTTTGTCAATTGCGGATTCACTGACTAATTGCCATACTTTTAGAGAATGTATTAATGTAACAGCTTAGTAATTGTTTTCTAACGAATTACAAACTAATAGATGTATGAGCTTTGCCATTGAGGCTTAAGATAGTAATGTGATAATTTATGTTACCTTTGTTTTTTTTGACTCCTTAGTATAATACTGATTTTGGTTATAAATAGGTCTGCGCTCGATCACCATCTGACTTGGTGCACGTCTGATGGTGCACGCTTACCTAGAAGTAAGTTATTCACTCCTGAAGCGAAGACTCCCAAGTTGTAACTATCGAGTAACACAGTTGGGCAAGGAGTTACCACTCCTTTGCGGTAACATTATGAAAGTTGAAGCAAATCTCTTTGTGCATAAATGTAAAGGTAAATAGTAGAGGTAATTAATTTTGTTGCGCTTTGCAACCCAATGACTCCAGGGTTATTTCTATAAGTTCACTATAAGCCACGTCGGAGGCCCTTGGGCGGGCTGAGAAACATGAACAGCAGAAACCGATAGCTTAATTCGACAAACAAACCATTAGTTTACCTATGCCAACTGAGTACCGCGTATTAAGCGTCTTCACAAAAAAAGAACACCAAACGCTCCTATGTTCGAATACGCACTTAACTCTCCCGCAGAGAATACCTAATTAAATTGAAATGTAACACAAACATCTTGCAGCATTACGTTCGGAATGGAAGTAGGGAAACACATGAATATTTATGTAATTTCAGCTCTAAACCGTGTTTATAATTTAATCGTACAGCCCGATGTGGAGCGCTATTTGCGAGCAAAGTTTGCGGCTTGCTAAATCGCAACCGCTGTACCAGCAGCTTGCAATCATTACCCGTCCTTGCTTGAGAATGTCGAGTGCCATTAGCATGCAGGATAAATTAAACTTAGCAGCTGACACACGTAACAAGTCGAAGTTTACTGCATTTGCTCGCATTATTGTAGCAACTTTGAAGTTTACGGTGAAAACAAATACCTGATAAATAAAACAATTGTATTACTTATTTCCAAGCAGAACTGTATGAATATTTGAATAATAAAAAAAACTATACTAAGTGTGATCACAGTAACTTGACTCAAAGAAAATGTTTAGTTTCTCCCAATAATTAATTCCTAGATTACTTTTCCTAAATAACAATTTTGTAATATTCATAGACATTCCAAATAAACAAACAGTTAAACAATTCCCTCTCCATGACCGAACATAACAAATAATTTACAACATAGAAACCTGAAGTGCCAATAACAACGACCAACCAAACTAAGGAATAAGATTTCTATTAAATATGCAACACCATTTACTCGGAAGCTTTTAGCAAAATCGGGTTTATTTATGCAAATCCATTCCATAATTCATTTTCAACCGAGCACAGCCGATTGTAACGTCAAATCATTCGAATGAGACAATGGTATATTGTCCGTGGTCATTAATAAACGTCAAGAATTGGCCTAATTTCAAAATCCCGAGGATCTCTAATAACAAAAGGTGAAATGTAACGAGCATTGTAACGATGTTTTCAAGGGGCATAGTCCTGTGCTGACAAACAAGTTGGTGGAAGTGCTCGCGAGCCTGTCCGGGACATGAAGATGGGCACAATGGCTTACTTGAGCCTCTGAATGACACCTTCATTATAGGCGCTGACGTTTCACAAATACTCAGGGGATTGTTATAGCCGCCCTCGGCCTCAAGTGGTGGAAAGTAAGCCGTGGAGTCTAATGGTCTCCGAAGTTTGCTCCCGAGGCGCGACCTTCAAACTTATCAAGAGCAATATGTAAATATTGAGCTTACGTTACACGAATTTGAATATCGTAACTGTGTTGGGGAACTTTGAGGGAGAGATCGTTTTTTATTTTCTTTGGATTCAGTTTTTTTTTAACCTTTATTAAGTAGATTTATAAAGACGTGAAATGTTGTTCTACATTTTGTATGTTTTATTTCTGTATTTATTTTTTTTTATTTACATTCTCTTGTGGAAAAATTTAAGACAATAAAATTCAATAATTGAAATAGTACCTTGTAAGGTTGAACTTGTGTCAACGTTACTAAGTAAATTTATTTATCATATTTATTTATTAAAAAACAACCACAACACTATTACAGTTTCTAAGCACCAATGCTATGTTAGATTGGTTGTGCGCATGAGAACCCAAGTTCAATATTATTTTTGTACAGAAATATATTTATAAATACTTTTTAACTAGATTGTTTATTAAAGCAATCCATCATAATTTAGTTAACGATATACGCGTCCAATGAATCTCATTTCATACAAATGCCAGAGCTTGCGTATAATACTCAAGTACACGTGTCAAAAGAGAGCTTAATACTACGCTTTAAATTAAAAGCTAGTAAAAAAGTAAGAAAAAAAAAGTAATTTTTAAAATAAAAGAAAAAAAGTGCATAGGTGAGTAGTAGTAGTGAAGTAAGTAATTTAGTATTTAAAAAAATGTACTCGTATAAAGTACCTAAAAAGTTGTTAAAAAAATTGCTAATATTTGTACCCAACAAAGAAACAAACCAAGAAACAGACGAGACATTGAATTAATAAAAACGTGGATGCAAAAATAAAAAAAAAACCGTATTCATGAACGTCCAATATACAAAAAAATCAGTGAAAATCTTTGGAGACAAATACAATTGAAAGGCACTTACTAGCTATTTGTTTCAATGCCGTCACTGCCGACTTGAGCGTATTCAAGGTGCGTCGTCTCAAATTTTTTTTCCGCGAAAATGTTTCCATGTCTATGTTCACCGACATTTTTATCTTGAATTTTATCGCGAAGTAGTAAGATCGTGTTTACGTTGGCTTCTTAACGACGCGAGAGTGGGTTCCTATTGTTTCGGAAGCCGGGAATATACTGTGAGTAAATGCATATCAGTAGCAGTCAGTCGGCGTTCGACATTCGAAGTCTTTATAACGGACAGAGGAATGTATGGAGCTGTTATAAACAGCTTTTGTTTTTGTTTGAGATGTATACTCATTGCGGGACAAAAACGCTAACGGACAAAAAATTGTGCATAGAAAAAATATCTATCATGGGACAAAATACTTCTCCATTTATAATATAAACAGGACAAACAGTATCCGAGAAATTGAACATCGAAAAAAATTAATACGTATTCGACCGACTTGTTAATATCTCTATATAAATCTCAGTCAACGCTTGTCAGTCTGTTTACTGTTTATCCTACATCGATCTAGCATCGGCACAGAACAGCTATTAATTGTTAGACAAATGGAAGGTATATAGAGAACGGAAAGCATCTAGAAACATCTCTCTTTGGTCAAGATCAGTCGATCAATTTCACCGGGAACACAGCCAGGACACTCCATAGAAACAATTGTTTTGACATCTAACACATACATTACGTTTGTCAAGTACCTACACACCCCAAATGCGTGAGTAAGTGCGTGTCTCAAAAATACTCCGCGACCAAAACAAATGACAACTCGCTCGTATGAAGGTTCATACTTCCCAGTTGACTATTGCCATTTATCGTTTGGGCTTGTAAAATTGATTGACCTCCCGATTTACCCTCCAAATTGTGGATAGAGGTGCGGGGTAGAGGATCGTGGCAGAGTGTCTATTCTGTATGCAGTACAATATTTATTTTGTGCCGGGGATATTAACGCTCCGGAAACCGATTTTTTGGGCCGAATTAATGACAGAAGTCAGTGGGAGTCGTTATTTACGTGTTTGCTCTTGAATTGATATAGGTACATTTTATTCACAAAGAGTTTAATTTATCTTAAGTGAACATTGAAAAACAACCTGAGTAAATTGTGAAATTTGTTCTCGGTTCCATTCGGGGTTTACGAGTATTCCATATTAGGGGAACATTATTTGAACCTCTTTATTCCAAACTTTTATTTTACTTACTGTAATATTATGGGTGTTTATTTAGGTCCGGTCTTGTCAGTTTATGTTATCCACCAATCCTAACCCCGTGGTGGATTATGGCCTAACGTTCTTCACGAAAGTGAAGGCAGACCCGTGCTCATCAGTAGGACGAAATGGGTTGTTGATGACCATGACAATTGTTCAGTTTTCGATATTCAATGGAACCAAAATGTTACACGCCTGTCAAATTTTAAAGACTATAAATTGAGTGACGGTGAGCTGATGATAGAGACAAATCTCTCAGTAAGTAACGACAAATTAACTAATATTGCTGGATGCTGTAGCGAATGCATCTAGAAAAACTAAATTGGAAAAAAAAATATTAGAGTAATTATAATTTCATCAGTATTGGTTATTTTCCCATAATACAAATTATAAAAAAAAAAAAAAAACTATTTTGCATAAAAAACACCGGCAAATAAAAAAAAATCCAAATTTTCATCAAACATTTTTATATCATCCTTTGTGGCAAGACGAGAATACTTCGGGTGAAAAAATCGACCAGACAGGTCAGTCGAAAGTGAAATGTCGTCTCGTGCCATTCAAACTGGAATAAAAATAACTCCAAAAAGAGGTAAAAAAGAATTCATAGCCGTAGTAATGGAAATGCCTTGATACAACGGAATTCGTCGGATCAAAAGCAATGTTATTTCACTGCTAACTGTTTTAGTAGTAAGTAACGACCGACGGTGGTAAACAACAGTAAGCACAGAAACGTTAACGTTACGCTACGTTACGTTAGCGTTAATTCCCTGTTATTGTTTTAATTCAGTATAATATGTTTGTTATCTGGAAGGTATATATGATATGGGTCTTCTATTAACATTTTAGTTGTGACTATCATGTTTTCTTAAGTTACCTAAAATATTATAAAATGGAACTGGCTCTTAAAGACTGCTATCTGAACACCCCGATAAGAGCTTGAAGAAAGATTTTCATTATGAGGGCGTACTAGGACTATAATGCCACCGCCAAAGTTCTTAACGATGTTCTCCTTCAGCGGCCACTTGTTTCTTAATGCAGTCAGTTGTATTTGAACCCATGCCATCATCTTCATAATCATCATAGAATAGAATAGAATAGAATAGAAAAACTCTTTATTGTACACCAGAAACAAAAATAAACACAGTACAGAAGAATTACAATAGGTAAACAAGTGTAGTAAAATGGGCGGTCTTATCGCTGAAAGCGATTTCTTCTAGACAACCTTTGCATGGACAGTAAAAAACATTTTTCGATAGTAGGGTGGTGTACTTACAGTATTTAACAGATACAATACATTCATCATACATCATCATCATCATAAACAACCCATATCGTCCCACTGCTGAGCACGGGTCTCTTCTCACTTTCGTGAGGAGTATTAGGCTTTAATCTATGACGAGGGCCTGGTTCGGATACGTGGATAACATACCTAACTCCAAACGATTCACGGGTAGATATTATGTGTATTTTCTCACGATGTTTTCCTCCACCGGAAAACCGAGTTACAACTACGTACATATGTTTTACGAGAAACATATTGGTACATGGGCCCAGGGGTTTGAACTCACGACCCTCCCCTTGGAAGACGGAAGTTCTCCCACTAGGCAGTAACCGCTACCGCCATACGGCGTACAATCAGAAGTCAAAACTAACCGAGCTATCATCACCACGAAAAACATGCTGTAATCCATCGCATTAACAGCTGATAAATCCATGACTTGGTCAGGCACGCGTACGAGCCCGCTGTAAACACCGCTATTCTCGGCTCGGGTACATCTGAACCATTATTTTTGTGCAGATCAGGTTCATTAACAAAAGACGTATTAACGGCCGCACTTGGCCTTTGAAACAACAAGTGGGTTTTACGAGCGAACGCGCGGTTCCGCTTCTTTTCAGTGTGTTTCTCGTTTTCAAGCTTTGGTTTTCTCAGAGAAGTTATATAAACACACGCAAAGCTCAAGACCGTAAAATTTGGCGCAATAAAGAAGAGCCCTATGTCCAGCAATGGATCGATAAAGGCACAATTCACACAATTAAAATTGTAAATTTTATATTAGATAATCTATTCCAACGGAAGAGTCCCGGGTCGCGTAATATGGGTGTCGGGCCTAGTATGGAAACCAGGTGCTCCACTATTAATAATTTGTCCCGTTGATCCAGGTTCAAATAAAAATTTAATTTAACTTTGAAATACATTTTAAGTTTTCTTTTTAAGTAACTTTGGTGTTATACACATACTTAAAAAAATAATCGTAATATTTACAGTTACAAAGTTGATGTAATAATTATCATAAATAGATTTCACATCCACGAATAAATGTTGAAAATAACTTATCCGCATAATGGCTCATTTTGTTTGACAATGAGCTAAATTCGATTTATTGCGAAATAAACGTAGCTTGTACCGTTGAAAATATTATTGCTAGCCAATTGATTTTGCACTTTAGGGATAAATGGTAAGATCTAAAGTTTATTGCGTTTCTTTCTGAAATATGAAGGTAATGTCTCCTTTAGTTACGCGTAATTGCGTTGTTAATCTATTTATTCTGTTCTCTGAGACAGTTTATTCGATAAGCTAGTATTAATTGTTTTTTTTTTGTGCATTGTGTAGTTTGTGTTAAGCGCGATGCTAATCGTTAAATATTTATGTTGTGTATAACATAACTAGACAAAGATGAATAAATAATGAAGAAACAAAAAAAACCCATTAGCGTATTTTAAAATATCATCAGTCACAGTCTACTGTTGGCCATATTCACACATACATTCTACATTAAAGCCTCTAAATTTATTACATCGCAAATTTTTCAACCCATACATCGTTTTTTTCACACCCCGACAGTTGAGCTATCAACATTACGTGTATCTTTACCTATCAGTAGGAAAGCTTTAGAAATCGCAGTATTTCCATCTCTCCGTCACCACAAGCTATTTCCTGTTGCGAAACTCTACGTTATTTAGCTCAGCCACAAATAAATCCTAGGTTCACATTAATCCTAAATGATGACATCAGTCCGCTCTCATCGGGTATTTATCAGTGGATGAGCTAAGCCAGATCGTGGATCACGATGGCTCATCAAGTCATCACATCACGAGACTACAGTGCATGTCAACGTTGTGGTTGGTTTTGGTATGCAGTAGAATTCGATGACGTACATAAAGTTGGTTAACTGTTACTATTCAGCTATCGTGATCCCACTGCAGGGCAAGAGCCTAATAGTTCTGGCTAAAGCCTCTCTCTAGCTGATAGAATTCGTAAATCTATTTGAAAATACGAATATTATTATTACGGTGCAGGCACGTACTAATGTGTTTCTTGTAAAACATATATACGTAATTATCACTCGCTTTTCGGTGACGGAAAACATCGTGAGGAAACCCACATACCTACTCGAGAATTATTTTGGAGGTAGGTATGTGATCCACCAATCCGGATCTGGCCCCCGTGGTAGATTATGGCCTAATCCTCCTCGAGAAAGTGAGGGGAGACCCGTGCCCAGCAGTGGGACGTTATGGGTTGTTGATGATAGCGGGTTATCGCAGTACTGACGGAAGAGTAGGCTGCAGCGCCCAATGTTATCAGCATATCGGTCGATTTTCGTTTGCATTCAAATTCAATATGGGATACTTTACGAAACAATTGAATACCGGTAGTTTTATTTTAGTGCTTACTGAATATTGAACTACGGAGCTCTTATTATATCAACATCATAATGAATTTTTACAAGCAATACATTATTTATTTTCTATTACAATACAATGTTTGAGCACAATTTCTAAAAGTTTCATACTGTGAACAGAGTGACAAACACAGAATAGTAAGTTGGTCACAAATCAACGTTAGTGGATTTTCATACGCAGCCGACTTCGATATCGTATTAAAAATTATATTAGCACGTAAAACAGTTTGACGTTGTAAACAGGTTAGCTAATTGTAATCTGTGTGATGAACCGCTACGAGTTCATGGCATCACACATTATGTATGGTAGGTATACACTAGACTACGTCGGGATCAATTTTCATATACTGACTAGTTCAATAGATTATTTAGTGCTGGCATAATTTGATGATATGCCTAATTAGATAGGATTTGATATAACGTGCCGGGGTTAATTAGCCCCTACTACTGTTACATCTAGGGTTTATTTTTGTATGTTCTAAACTTCTTTTTATAGAAAAACCTTTAATCACATGGTCCAAATAGACTTACGTGGGTATAGAGTGGCATATTCTAACAATTCATATCGTCATCATCAACAGACCATGTCATCCTACTTCTGAACCTGTCTTTTCCATGTCCAACCCCAAGAATCGGGACAAATCTTTACATTAATACATTTTGTAAGGGCAGTGTTTCGTACTGAAACAGATTTCTTTTCTTTTTATTTTGAGTATTTTCGAACGTAACTACACAAAGACTATTCCGCTTAATATTTTGTGTTGGTACGAGATTATTATGGCCCACGACTTTGGGTTGGCCAAACGAAAAGTCAGTCGTCCTTCAAATGCGCGTGCGAGCACTTGTCGCGTCGCGGTGTTTTGAGCTTTCACCGGTAGCTCCATTTCGTGGACGCCATTCCCATCCTCGGAGACGAGCTCCAGGATTAAGTGTAGTGTGGATTGCCTGATCACACCTCTATCCCGGAGGAAGGTGATACGGGATCAGAAGAAACCGCCCCATCGGCGTCCTATGGATATATCTCTGTGCACCATCATTCCCCATCTACCCCGAAGACAGCGCTGATTACACACCCGAGAGGCCATTGACGGATTTCCCAAGTAAGTTCGTAGGCCATAATATCTCCCCGTAACATTTTTGATCCGTTCGAGCCGGATCTGCGGATTTTCTTTGCTGTAGTCACGTTGTCCAAATCCCGTTATTAGTGCATATTTTCCCATTTTTGGAAACCATCCGAGTATATTTTAGTGTTTGTCGTAGCGGCGTTACGCGTCCCGACAATATTTCCCAGTTTTTCATCTTGATTTTGCCGATTTTGATTTTTTGTGTGCGACATTACGTGTCCATTAAAAATGGCGGAACAAGATATTTTCGAAAGAGAAGTTATACTTGACGACGTCAAACGTACTTTAGAGTTTTACGAACTCAATGAACAGCAATTTAAAGCGCGAGCAAAAGATATTCTTTCTATTCAGAGAAAATTCCTTAAATTGCAAACTAAAATTGAGAAGTCACAAATGAAATTGTCAACATTTGACCGAGAGGAACAGTTACGTATTCGAACTCAATTCAATGATATTTATTACGCAATTGTCAGCCATGTCGAAGTTCTGAAGAAAAACGATGAGGAGTGTAGGCGCATGAGTCGAGTTTCCTTTAACAATACAATACAACCGACTCACGGGGGTTGTAGTAGTAGGTTACCGAATCTTCCGTTGCCGTCATTCGGGGGAGAATTGACCGATTGGCCACCATTTTATGACCTATTTCGCTCCATGGTTGATAATAATGACGCCTACACAGATAACGAGAAGTTTAGGTATCTCCTTCTTACCATGAAAAACGAGCCCTATAACTTAATAAAATCGATACCTATCACGGACGAAAATTATACCGTCGCGTTAGATATTTTAATTTCAAGATATGAGAACAAACGAGTCATAGCTTCTCAACATATTGATCGTATTCTGGATATTCAATCCTGTGCCGAGAAATCAAATCAAAGTGTGCGTAATTTGTTGAATATTTACCATGAGAATATAAAAGCGTTACAAGTAATGCATTTTCCTACAAATCAGTGGAGTTTTTTGTTGTTGAATATTTTACTACGTAAAATACCTACTTCCATTCGGATGCGATTCGAGTTAACATTGCATAAACCATCCGATGTACCCAACGTCGACTTGTTAATCGAGTTTTTAGAACGAGAATTAACCGCCAGCGAAATAGTTGAATCTGGCAGTAGAAATATTCAAAATGTAGGTAGTCAGAGGAAAGAGTACGTCGCTCCAACGTTCCGTCGAGCGTTGGCTGCCGGCGTGGCCAGCCGCACTTCGACTCAGGGTGCGAGCGATTCTCAACCTTCTGTCAATACGCGCAAGAACCAGAATTGTGTATGTTGCGATGCTCAACATCCATTAACAAAATGTAATAAGTTTTTGAATTTGTCACCAAGCAATAGGTATGCGTTTATCAAAAATAAAGATGTTTGTTTCAATTGTTTACGCAAAGGTCATAACGTTTCTCAATGCAAGTCGAGTTTTGTTTGTCGTTCGTGTGAAAAACGTCATCATACATTGATTCACTTTACTTCTGAAGGTGATACTAGCCGTGCGAGTGAGAGAAGTGTTTCTTTACCGCTCACGGAGGAACGGGAAGAGAACATTCCGAGCACCTGTACTCAGCACGCTATGTCCGCGAGTCAAGCGACACAAATTAATTGCGCGTCGTTCAATGCTCCTTTTGGCACAACAAATACTGTGTTGCTTTCGACCGCACTCATCGATGTATGTGTAGGTAATGAAAAGCGTTCGACTGTCCGGTGTCTTATCGATACGGGAAGCCAGGCTTCGTTCATGACGGAATCGTGCGCACAGCGGCTAGGTATAAAGCGTTGTTATGCGAATGTACCTGTTTACGGGATAGGTGACACCAAACCGGTACGACCAAAGGGAAAGATTTCGTGTTGCATAACCCCGAGAAATGAACTTCAACCTTCTATACCGATTGAAGTTTTAGTATTGCCGAAACTTATTCCTAAAATGCCTAGTGTACCACTGCCTCATATGGGGTGGGCACACATTCAAAATTTAAATTTAGCCGATCCTTTGTTTCACACTCCACAGCCGGTGGAGATGTTGTTAGGTGCAGATGTACTATCTCACATAATTTTAGGAAACGTAATAACGGGTTCGCCCGGTTCGCCGATCGCTATGAACAGCGTTTTCGGTTATTTGTTGTTGGGAAAAATAGCGTTCAACTCTCCGACTCCATCCTCAGTTCAAGCTTGTTTTAGCTCATTATCCGATGACGGCGACTTGAAACGATTTTGGGAACTGGAGTCAGTGCCTGAGGTGAAGGCACTCACCCCCGAGGAACGTCTATGTGAATCCATATTTGAACGCTCACACTATCGTGACGTCACGGGACGATACACAGTAGCTTTACCACGTAAACCTGATGCGGCGCCCCTAGGTGAATCACGAGATATTGTCCTCGCTCGGTTCCATAAATTAGAGCAACGTTTACAACGGAACCCGAGTCTTAAAATTGAGTCTCACGCGTGCTTGCAGGACTATATTAAACAAATGTATAGAAATATACTAGTACAAGAATCTGATAGGGACTTGCAACGCATTCTGTGGCGTGCGTCGCCCGATGAACCCCTCCGTGATTATCGTCTGCGGACTGTAACATTTGGTGTGAGCACTTCCCCTTACTTAGCTCTTCGTACCATTAAGCAATTGGCTTGTGACGAAGCATCTAATTTTCCCCTAGCGGCAAAGGTTTTAACCGACCAAGTGTTCGTCGACGATGTGGTCGCGGGCGCGAGCGATGAATCACACGCTCTGGTACTACAACAGGAATTGTTAGGTATTTGCAAATCAGCTGGGTTTGAACTACGTAAATGGCACAGTAACTCGCCGGCGATACTCGCCGCGGTTCCGGCGCCAGAGGTTCATGGTGAGCGGCGGGAAGAGGTGCCCTTTGCTCCCATGGAACATGACCATCAACCCAAAATAAGGGACTCAAGGGGACTTTTACCCTCCACATTCTTACAGAACGACATGTGGTTTCACGGCCCAGCATGGCTCCGTGAGGATCCTACGGCGTGGCCAGTATTTAAAAGTATCCCTAGCACTGGTGAGGAGAAACGTAATCAACCGGTCGCGTCTGCATCAGCTACGCTGATCGACGATGTTGAGGTCATAAACCAGTTTTCAACCTTGAGTAAACTATTGAGAATAACTTCTTATATTTTTCGCTTTTACAATATTCTTAAATCTCGCGTCAACAAGGAAAAGAGTTCCTATCCTAGTTACATCACAGTCCACGAGTATAAACTCACGCTTAATCGTTTCAGTTATTTAGTGCAACACCAAGTGTTTCATAAAGATTTTGAAAACATTTCACAGGGTAAACCGCCCTCAAACCAATTGAGACGTCTTAATCCGTTTATCGATGATTCGAGTTTTTTGCGAGTCTCCGGACGTCTACATAAATCCCTTTTGTCGTACGAGTCAAAACATCAATTAATTTTACCCAAAAAACATCCTCTTACGATTTTAATAATTGACGATGCCCATATTACGCATCTTCATGCGGGCACTCAAGCCGTTCAATATTTACCTTTACAAAAATATGCGATTTTATCTAGCCGAGATATAATACGTAAACAAATCTTTCGTTGTGTGCGCTGCTTCCGTGTGCGTCCGGTACGTCTACAGACTGCGATGGCGCCGCTCCCAGCGGTCCGGCTGCGACCCGAGCGCCCATTCATGAAAACAGCTGTTGATTACGCGGGCCCGTTTTACATGCGAGCTAATAGGGTTCGTAATGCTAAAATCATCAAATGTTATGTCGCCGTGTTCGTGTGTATGAGTGTGAAGGCTATACACTTGGAGCTCGTATCGGAGCTATCTACTGAGGCGTTCTTAGCAGCCCTGCGCCGATTTACATCGCGCAGAGGTTTGTGCAGCGACATTTACTCTGATTGCGGAAACTTCCAGGGTTGTCATAACTATTTGAGAGATTCGTACGAGTTTTTAAAAAATGACTCTGTTCAATGTGCTTTGAATTATCAAACCTTGAAACAGGGCAAATGGTATAAGGACCGCGGTGCTCCTATCTGTGTAGGCGACATTGTTGTGGTATGCGACGATAATCTTCCACCACTCCAATGGAAACTTGCTCGTGTTCATACACTCCATCCGGGTTGTGACTTTGCAAACGGGCAAGAGTCTATTCAAACGAGCGATCGTAAATATTGTAAACTGCCTTTAGAATGATTATTGTTTACGAATTCGTAAAATTAGTTCCTAAGTTTTAATTACCTATACTAGTTGTTTACAACAACCTTAGATCAAGTTTAAGTTTATAGATTGAATAACTTTCTGTTCATTGAGTTTTCGTGTTAAAAGAACTTACAGTCTTTTAAGGTGAGCGGCATGTTTCGTACTGAAACAGATTTCTTTTCTTTTTATTTTGAGTATTTTCGAACGTAACTACACAAAGACTATTCCGCTTAATATTTTGTGTTGGTACGAGATTATTATGGCCCACGACTTTGGGTTGGCCAAACGAAAAGTCAGTCGTCCTTCAAATGCGCGTGCGAGCACTTGTCGCGTCGCGGTGTTTTGAGCTTTCACCGGTAGCTCCATTTCGTGGACGCCATTCCCATCCTCGGAGACGAGCTCCAGGATTAAGTGTAGTGTGGATTGCCTGATCACACCTCTATCCCGGAGGAAGGTGATACGGGATCAGAAGAAACCGCCCCATCGGCGTCCTATGGATATATCTCTGTGCACCATCATTCCCCATCTACCCCGAAGACAGCGCTGATTACACACCCGAGAGGCCATTGACGGATTTCCCAAGTAAGTTCGTAGGCCATAATATCTCCCCGTAACAGGCAGCAATAACTGGCGGCGCGACAACATTGGTGTTCCCATTTCCCCCGGTATCGGGGGCGGAAATTGGAAGGGCGCGATTTGCCTTCGCAGACGAACTTATAATAGGTGCTTCGAACTTGGAATGATTAATTCGAATTCTTTGTTTCGATCGCTATCAAGCGATTAGTGACTGTTTGGAAATTATATATAATTAGATACTTGTAATTACGATATTGGTTACGGAAGGCTTTTATTTAGAGTGAAGTTTTTTGGTCAAAATTATTGGGTAAACAATTCATTTTCTATTAAATTTCACTAATAGACAGAAAGTCGAAGTCCTAAAACCGAATCGAGTTAGGTTGAAAGTATGTTCGTTCGACGTTCTGAACTTCTGATATTCGAAATCCCGATCCACAACTGCGTTTGTAATATTTCATCAACAACCCATAACGTCCCACTGCTGGGCACGGGTCTCCCCTCACTTTCGTGAGAAGGATTAGGCCATAATCCACCACGGGGGCCAGATCCGGATTGGTGGATCACATACCTACCTGCGAAATAATTCTCGGATGTAATATTTAGCAACACATTTCACAAAATACAAACATCACTGTCATGATTTCGTTCAATCCAAGATATTTCATCCATTATACATATGGCAATATAATAGAGGGTTTACGAATAAAGCAGTCGCCATTCAACACCCTTCCTCTACACCGAACGGATCTGTTAAGGGTCGAGAGCCATTAAGGTCACCGTCAATGTTCGGTCCTCTGTCGTGAAAATCAACGACATCCGTGCCATGGTTACCAGTGTTTTATGTCTCCATGAGCGTATGGGACGACAATACTGATATTTGTTTCATAAGTGCTTCTACGAGATTTTTTTCAATTTATAATTGTAACCCTTGTCTTAGGTTACCTTAGACCATCTGGTTTACTATTCGAAAGCAAAATAAGATCCCTTTACAAGCCTTTACAGGTATTTTCTGGAGTCCTATTGAGCCAGTTCTAACTAATGCTTAGTGTTTATCATCTTTGACGACATCGTCACATGTCAGATATACATATACTATAGACTAGTAGTCGAGAATTGCCCTATCTAAAAAAAACCAAAGGGCGTTTAACACCGCGGGTATCATGAAAGGCCCCACTGATAAATAGCATTTGGGAGATCCACACGTGGTGCGGAGCCCCCATATACCCAAATGCTAGTCCATAAAACAAAACGCAAATAAAAAGTCTCTCAGAACATCAACTTCAACCCATAACGTCCCACTGCTGAGCACGGGTCTCCCCTCACTTTCGTGAGGAGGTTTAGGCCATAATCCACCATGGGGGCCAGGTTCGGATTGGTAGATAACATACCTACCTCCGAAATAATTCTCGGGTAGGTATGTGGGTTTCCTCACGATGTTTTCCTGCACCGAAAAGCGAGTGCACCGAATACCATAGCAAAAAGAAAAAGAGATTTAATGGTTTCCAAGTGACATGTTAACGTCCAAGGTAACGTTATTAAAAAGACCGAAGTGCAACCACTAAGACCACTTAGTCAACGTCAGTTCTCTGAGATATGTAATTACCATTTAGTCAGTGCAGTGATTAGCTGGAGGTGTGTAATTGACCTACCAATGGTCATCAATCGAGACAGCGACATTACGTTTAATATTGATGACTTCTGATTGGAGCCTTGATTGTGATTCACTACTAAAGTACCACTAGTAAGTAAGAAGTAGTAGTAAGTACTTGATCTACTAAAGTACCTATCTAGTCAAATATTCGTTCCGTAAAATAATTTTGTGCCGACACAGGTAAAAGTTTAATGAAGCCCTTACCCGAAATACGATTATTGTGTTATGATTAAAATGATAAATAAGGTTGTTATTCGGAGATCTTGCTTACAACCTTATTAACTTAGCTTTTGCATGTATATTGCAAAATGAAAAAAAAAAGAGACAATACGAACAAACTAATGATTTAACTAACAATGCAAAATACAAAATTTAATGTTGAAATGCAAACTGAAACTTTGGACACATTCAGCGACTTCTGTCGCTGACTGTACCTACTAGCTGATATGACCATAATAATATACGCAAGATAAAAAGCGGTAGCATTAAAGTACGCAAAATATATTTTTCTATTTAAACCAATCAAGACTAACACAAATTACCTGGCCATAATTCCCAAAACAAAATAAATTGCTTACAAAACGCTCGGCAGACAGTCGTAATAATAAATTAAGAAAGTAATTTACCTAGTCAGTGTAGAAATGATTTAGGAGGACATTACGTTGCGCTAATTCAAAAGTATTGTAACATAAATTAACACCTTTTTGTGTTGTTATGTCATTAGAGGGATTTAGGGGTTTTATTTTACAAGTGTCATTTTCTAAACGTGTTGATACATAATTTTTTTTTATTATTTGACTGATTAACGAGACGAGTAAGTCGTTCACCTGATGGTAAGCCCTACGCATGCCCATAACAGTTACAGGCCCACCCAAAACTTTGCATTGCATAATTCTGCGCGGAACGGCACTGCGCTCGTCACCCTGAGACATCAGCTCTAAAGTTTCATAAACCGGAATAAAATTAAGTGTAAAGCTAAAATTTGTTCAATATATTTATAAACTAGCTGGGTCCTGCGGTTTCACCCACGTTAACAATTATAACGCAGGAACTGTTTAAGTAGGATAAAAAGTATTCTATGTTCTATTCCAGGAACTAAAGTATCTTTATACCAAATATCATCGAAAATCCTTTTAGCTGCTTCGGATTTAGGTATGATAAATAGGAAAAAAATTATTTAAAAAAAAAGAAATATAGCAGCGTTTTTTGGATATTTCTAATCGAACCAATTTATGATTTATCTAAAATTACAGCTAAGAAAACATTTTATAATAAAGTAAGATATTTAAGTAGTTTTTTTTGTCGCTCAATGCTACGTACCGTTATTAGATTTTATTAACCCTCGGTATTATGCACTACCACCAAGCACATAACCTTTAGAGTATTAAGTTAAGCTGACTACAAAATATTTACAAAAATATCTCAGCTGCCAAGATACCTACAACTTTTAATACAGAAAAATGTGAGAAGTGACCATTAGTACCGACTCAAGTTCTTACGATGTGAGTTACAAATCTCGACTTACGAGTATAGCACTCACTGAATGTCGTTATGTGGATCGGTTTTAGAGAGAGAGCAGTTTTCCAGACGCGAAAATCTCTTGAAATGTTTGAAAGTTCCACGGTACTTCATTAAGTGTGAGAATAGTTGTAATCTTTCGTAATTGTGAAGCTTTCGGTACTTGTACTATACTTAACACGTTATAAGTAGATTGAATTGCACTCATAGGCACAATTTTTTGCCGATCACTACTTAGCATAAACAGGGCCTGATTAACCCTTACGATAATTAGACTGCAGCCTAGGGCGTGAGGACCGGGGGGGGGGGGGGGGGCTGAAATCGTATCTTCCAATGCACTATTAATCTAGCGTCAATGCTCTACCCTACATATTTCAAGTAGACCGAGACAATTTGAGACAAAACACTAAAAATAAAACTAAATGCGATGTGGACTGAAAAGGCTGGGGGGGGGGGGGGGGGGTCATAATAAGCCTAGGGCTGTCAGAACATAAAGTGGGCAATAGGTAACTGACAGGTTTTGAATGCCGCCATTTTGTTTTGACGCGTTGCTACCAGTTTTTTTTTAATAAGTGACGACATATTTTAATATGGACGCGAAATTATTTATTTTATAACGTACAAACTGCGCCTCGCGGTTTCACTCGCGTTGAATATTATCCTGCAGAAACCGTTAATTGTTAGGAGGTAAAAAGTATCCTACGTGTGCCAAATTCCATCCAAAACCGTTCAGTCGCTTTTGCACGATTGAGTAACAAACATCCAAACATTCAAACTTTCACCTATATAATATTAGTAGAATTGTTTTTTGGCAATACCAATCATGAAACTGCAATAACACTGTTTCAGTCGAGATGAAAAAAGTTTCGTTGTGCAAAAACGAAACAACATCTGCGTCTAGCTCCTACTGGCCCGTTAGATCAAATGGTAAATTGATTACAAGGAAAACGTACCAATACGGCCGGCCTACTGGAGACAAATTCTACGAATAGCGAGCTCTAGAGCCTTCATAGACCTTTTTCTTGAATAGACACGAGTCACAAAGGTCCGCAAACGTGACCAGCACAGTTGGGTAATAAGTACATATTTAAGTACTTTGTCACGGTGAATACCCTGAGTGGTTTGTCAATGCCTGCATTAGCGTATTTATAGTTTTGGTGCGGAAAACTGACAGTGAGATGGTTGCATTTATAATACTAGCCTTATATGAGATAGAGGAGTTTTGGAGTTGATAACATTAATTGGCAAACGTAATTTCTTTTTTCAAACTAAAACCATTACCAGTTACTTATTAGTTTATTTTTCTCTATTTAAATGAGTGAGTGTTCGATTTATAAAATTGCATTATTTTTGCCTACTTGCCATTAATGATTACAGTTTTTGTAGTGTTATTAAAATAACTTTTTTTTTAAAAGGTATTGGGACGCAATGAAAAAGGCGAAATAAACCCAAACGATTATTACAAAGGAAACTTACCAATTGAAAGCGACCTAGAGATAAATTCTACAAATTACGGGGCCGATCGTCGGCCTTTATTCAATGACCACCAGTCACGAGGGTTCCTAACGTGACCAGTACAATAAGTTTATACTGAGTGGACAGCTTTATGTACTGATTATACAACATTCTTAAGGTTTTTAGGTTGAGTTATTAATTGAGCCGGTCTGATTCAGTCTTTGATGATATTTGCCTGATATTCTCCAGAGGTTTGCATCAAGATGCAGGCAGGTGCGATCGTGCGTTTCACTCTCTCTTACGACTTGTCAATTCGAGGGAATGAAACGCATACATTCAAATTCTACAAAAATCTATTCCATTTCCATAAGCAATTGTGTGGTAATTTATTTTTAAATTATTAAATAGGTTCGCGTTTGATTTCTTACTCACCGATGTCAAGTGACAACGCGGTTTACGATGGTGCATGCTTACTTAGAATTTTAACCTATTCACTCGTGATTTGAAGATTCCAGGTTATTAGTATCGGAAAAACCAGACTCAGGCAAGGACTCTTTTGCGATCCCCATAATAAAATCAAATTCAACGCACCACGTGCTCTTGTAGTTTTTTGACAAATATCAATGGATTATGTTTTTTTTTCTTCAGTGTAGTACAATTATGCTCTGGCTTAACTTCAATGTACACACACAAACACGTTTCCATGCACAGCTGGAGGACAATTAAAAAAAGTGGAATACATTTAAATACGGTGCGAAAATATTTTCACCAAATGCAGCATCGAAAATATAATAATATAAAGCAAATTTGTATTAAAGCACGCGCGGCTTATCCTCTACCCATTTGCGCATATATAAGCACTTTCAGCTGAAAACACACACGTCTGTGTTTTTATGAATTTACGGCAAGCGAAAACGCGCCTGGCGTGCGAGCCCGCTCTGCTGTATTAACATATGACACCAGTTGTGTGCGCCCGCACTGTTGATCGAGTTTAGTTACGATACAATGCCAGTAAACACACAAGATGTGTGAAGACTCGCAAAAAGGCCAATATAAGTAAAACGGTTCAGCAAACGAATCGTTACTCAACAAGCTTAACAGGCATTGTCAATGCTAAAGTGTCCTTCTTAAACAACTCTGTCTAGAATAACTTTGGCTCTCGCCGTATCTTAGTTGGAATAAGTATGTCTACCAATCTATGAAGGACAGACCTGTCCCGTACCTACCGAAGTTGCGATGGAGCGGAGTTGGCCCGCTATTTACGTCGACTACAGAAACCCTCGGGAATTGAAATGGCTCAATTTGGGTGACGTGAAAAATGAGACATGGGATATTATGTATCCATGTCACAGTAAAGACAGTAAGTCATGTTCATACAACGTCTTAAGCTCAAATGCCGCACACTAATGTAAGTTATATCAGTTCTTGGTCTATGAGTGTGCTTGGTCTGAGATGGAGACAGCGGGCTCAAATATAGACTGTTAGAAACTATCGAATATCAGAAATAAATCAATGTCCACATTTACAATCAAATACAAAATAAAAGTTTCAACTATCGTACGGCCGGTGTCGTGATGGTGCTTTACGGATTGTTCACCAATTAGATAGATTTATCTAATATATGTCAATCTATATCTATAATATGTCAATGCTTATGATCAGTTATCACACACTATTTTGTTATATTAACTTATTTTTTTAGTTTTAATGACTATGGTCAAGACATTGACTTTCTTTAGTTTTAATTTGCACGAGCTCGAGTTGTGTGGTTTTGAAATACGCGAATATTTCTTTTTGCTAAGGTCACAGTGACCTTACTCTACCTAAATTATTTAGGCAGCCAGTTAGATGACATCTTACAATTTCACGTGAGTTGGGATACCATTCAGTCTGTACTTTTCTATGCTCAAATTCACATGGGATATTCCGATACATATAACGAATTGCGTAGTAAAAAATAACCAGCATATATTATTTCGGTGAATTACAGAGTAATGAAGCGTGTTTAGCTGTTTCGCTTATGTTTGGCGATGCGTGCTTATTTTGGACAGAATATATTTTTGGGTTGAGTATTTGTAACAAGATGGTAGGTACTTTGTTTTCTTTATTTTTTTAAATCACAATTATGTACCTTAGTGGTGAGGTTGTGCGGTGTCCACAGCTCAAAAGTTAGTATGATACAGTAATTGTTAAAAAACATAGTATGCAACGATCTGCAATACCAAAATATATTTTTATATCTTATTAATTTATTGTTCTGTTTCCAAATGTATAAGTAATTTTTGTCGCTCTAAAGAGTATTGATCCTTGAGCCTAATATGAATTACTGTTTTCGCCTGCAATTAATAAAAACAATACACTGTATTGTACAGTTATTTTTACATACAATAATAGTAACTGTAAATCTACTCTAATTTTTCGCCGGCGTCTGTAATTGCAATGGCGTCTATGTTAGTGTGGATATTTGGAAAGATGTCGGCTGCATCTGTTCGTTTCCTATTAGTACTCCAGAGGAAGCTTATATCCAGCAGTGGGTAGACTAAGGCCGATATAGGTAGATAGTGAAGAGAACAAAGCACTCGATAAATACCAACAAAATGCTTGATTACGGTAATGTTGTGACCGACTTCGAGTTCTGGCGCATCGTCCTCGTCGGAAAATTCATTAATTTTCAAATTGTAAAGATTATCACCAAAGTTGGACGTACGACCGTCGCTCATACGAGATTGTTGATCAAATTGATACAGTTCTACTATTAAAGCATGGTCGATAATTTAAATTCTGCAGCTGTTTAATTTAGTTTTGAATTAAAATGTGTAACCTTTTATAGAAACGTTGAGCGGTATAAAATTAGAAGAAAACATCAAAGTACAATATGAATGGAATGAAAGTAGATTCTTATGAGTTTGTTTATACTACGTTAATAAAGTTCTAAGGGTTTTATACAGCATAGATAAGCGAAAAAGAACCTTAGCACATGTATCGTTTCTGTAATGAAACTCAAAGTAGTTGTTAACTGCAACATAGTCGAGTTTGTCCAATATCCCAGAAGTGACATTAATCTTCCATGTCCCGCGAATTTCCCGGACAAGGAAGTTTTAGTGTTGCCATTTTATGGAATCGCTCGTTTCAGTGTTATTCGTCATAAAATTAAATGTCAGTCGTATCGCTATGTTTATTCGGCTTCTAATTTCAGTTTTATGCTGTAAACGCCAAACGGCATTTGTTATGTTATATTAATGTAATGTCTCAGAGTAATTAAACGGTTTGTTTGTTTAAGATTACGAAAATAGACGGCCCCGATAAGACAAAGTGTCGTTAAAAATAATTACTGAGTGGCCTAGTAAGGGTTTACAAATTAAAAAGGTGACTGGGATGACAAGCACGATTGCTGTCATTAATTTTGTGTTAATTTTGTATGGATCACAATATATGATAATGCACCCGTAATTTCACTTATAAGTTTTTTTTTTTATTTGTCTGAGTGGATGAGTTATTTGTATCATAGGTGTATCTACACCATTATATACTATCTTTGATCCCATGATATCTGTCTAGACCAACATTAAAAAAAAAAAATTGCTAATCTGTCGCCATAATTCTTCGCCAAATTTAATCAGACGAATGAAAGATCGGAAAAATGATAAGCGTCATAATCCCTATGCTAACCTAACCCCTACCTTAATTATTATAGAAATACCACAGAAGTACTGCTATTACTCCCAACACCTCTCCTATTTTGAGTATGGATTTCCGCAAATTAAATATCCGGTTCTATCAATTATCTATCTAATTTGTATAAGTATAAAGTCTTATTGTACTTATCAGAAAAAGTAACAGAAAGCAAGTAATTCGCAGACAAAAACAAATCCTTCTCCGAGTAAAACAATGTTCAAACAATAAAGCCAGACTTACTCTTACTTAAAGCTGTCCTCACAGTGCTCGTACAACTCCAAAGGAAACGGAAAAAGCGTAAAAAGCGATCACACAAGGCATCCCTCGGTTGCTGCTCGTCTAAAAACCTCACTTTCTTGCATCTCCCTTTAAATACCCTAGCCTTTTTTGCTTTCGCTAAACTAGACTTTGCTACTTTCACTGACACATCTGAGACGCGCGGCGTTTCATGTTCCACGAAGCACGTATTCACTACATTTTTGGTTATTTGTTTTTGTCCACTCACTGTTGCCTTCTTCACATGGCTCGCTTCTAAGTCTTGAAGCTCCGTACTTAAAAAAGAACTAAAAAAAGATGCGATACACACGCACGCACTATATAAAAATACGCACTAAGTATTTGATATCGACGTTCTTTTGTTTATTATTGTTAATAACAAAGAGTTTGCTCATGATATTGTTTATCCGAGACACAATGTGGCACTGAGAACGCAGTTACAGTTATGACACACTATGATTTGCAACTCGCCGACGAGACTCCGCGACACTTGGCTATGTTTCAAATATCGACTAAGAAACCGTTTAAATAACAGATACATTTGATATAAAGTACTGTAAACCATTACGAAATTTACAGCTAATAATCTACGCGTTTTACAGCTTAACTGTCAGTGGATTTGAAATATTATGTGTAAACGTTGATTTACATGTGTTATTATATTTTAAAAGCTGAGTGGTCTGATTAGAATTACTTTGATGTATAGTCTAAAATAAAATAATTAATTACGCTATCGCAATAAACCGATGAGTGGTGAAATAACAACAAAAAAAATAAAATTAGATTACGTAAAATTAAAATGAAACGTAAAAGAAAAAAAAATGATAGATAAAATTTAAAACTATATTTCAATACCAGCCCCATGCAGCTTAGAATCTACATATTCACAAAATTACATTCTTACAAAATTATGCAAATTTACTATCGGCCCTTGAAAAACAACGATGTCAGTCCATTATTCCCATATCAAGAATCAACTGTGTGTATTCTTGAACTATGTAGGAAATAGCCGGTGAATCATTGATTTCTTATTAGTGTTGACTGTTGGGTGTAAAACCATGCACTAGAAACCTTATAAACAAAAGAAAAACAAGAAAAATGCAATCAACAACCCGGCAAAGAAAAGTCATACCGTAGGCCCATAAGTAAGTCAGTAGGTGATTGGTGTCGAGCCAAGATGTTATTAAAAGATAATTTAGACACGAGCCAATAATAAACCAGTTGGATTAGCCATATAATTAGATGCAGTCGGAAATAATGGGCGATCGCATTCGACAACATCACATGATACAGTGCGCAACTATTTTAATAGAAATAGAATTCAGTTTTTGTCATTACCAGAGCTTATAATATTAAATTTTTAGATTGGCATGATATTATTTTTGAATCTATTTATTTTATCAGTGTCTGAAACTGATTTTGGTTTTATTTGTGTTGCCATTCCTTCAATCCGCAAACATTTATAATTCCAACAGTGAAGGAATGGAATACTAGAAACATTGTAAAAGTTTGAAGTTTTATTTTTGATAGATAGATAGATAGATAAACTCTTTATTGAAACACCAAAGAACAAACTTAAAAACTAGAACAAAACAAATTTTACAATTAGCGTCACAATGTGCGGTCTTATCGCTCAGAGCGATCTCTTCCAGACAACCATGCACGGAGAGGAGTAATTAGGACATCGGACGTAGGTTTTCCTTTGATGTACTTTGTAACGAGACGAGCAAGTCGTTTACCTGATGAAAAGTGCCATGCTTGCTCATAACAGCTACAGTGTCACCCAATAAATAATCTACCAGCGTGTCTGCTTTAAAGCTTAAGCATTATTATCAAGCTAGTTGTCACATCGACTATGTTGGTAAATAACTAGTACAACTTCATCTTTTCAGAATCTGCCAACAGTTCTTGCTGCTTGCTGATACTCTAAAATAAGGCCTGAATCTCAGTGGTTGGAATGCAACGGTAGTACTGAGACTAGATAACTAGACATTCCTATCAACAATGCTAATAATGCCACGAATGCTGTGACGTTGTATACTTGCATTACTACATAATTAGGGCATTAGCATCGGTTACGACACCGACGGCAGTGGCAGGCGTGATACTGCATCAATGTGGCACGTGACAGTGTTGCTACATCCAAATTTACCCGTCATTTTTGGTGCTGCTCTGTGTCTGAATTTATTCGAGAAGTTGGTATTCTGGTGCATATTATATTCTGGAACTCTTCAGTTCCGGAACAAAAGCCGATAAATCCACTTCAAATGAATCTAAAATCTTAATTAGTATTAAAAATACGAGTGTTGTTCGAATTTAGTTCCGGCCGTTTATCTTTAGAGCCTTATTTAGTACGTTATTAACAAGATTTGCTGCAATGTGAGTGACGTTTATGAGAAATATGACTAGAAAAAAAGAAATGAATGCGGTTGAAAAATGGATTTACAGGATTTTGTTCTGGAACTTCTCATATGGAATGATAACGTATGCGACGTGGCGATGTCTAACGAAATGTCTAAGAACGCATCAGAAGCGTCAAATAGTCTGTGTTCTCAAAGTTGACTTATTATTGATGAGTTGCAATATTCCGAACGAGAGCGTCGTGTAAATAAATGTTTGAAATTACACGAAAAGTATTAAGGAAAATAATCCCATTAAAAATTTTGTCACGTTAGTTCTCGACGATTCCTTAGCAATACTCCCCAAATCACGGGTATCGCAGACAATTGTCAACATTTGCCACCACAGCAGTGTGATGTTTGCGGTGAACTCGGGAGGCCTGTTTGCCGACATTTATATCTCGGCCCTATTTCACTGGAAGGTGTATCTTCCGGCTATTGATTTATGTGTAGTTAAATGAAAAAAATCATTAAGAATCAAACGAAGTTAACTTGTGAAGTTTTACATGTAATTTTGCAAGTGTCTTGACCGAATATGATTTTACGTATTTAAATCATCTTTGGGCGAGATACGAAGTAAAGTGAAAGTAGATAACATAAAATATTAGTGTGTATTGTATACATACGATTTGAAGATTGTGTGGTATTAAGTTTATGAGGAAAAATTCTTGAGAAACTACTAGTAGCTGAATTTTCTTTTCGAAAATAATTTTACATTTATTGTTTTTATTAAAAAATGGCGAAAGAGATCAGAAAATATTTATGAAAATTAAACCATTTTCTGAATACGTGGTTTTCTGTAAACCAATTAGCGTGAATAATATTGTTTCGAATACATATCTGTTTCAATTATTGAAAATTTAATTACTTTCAACATGCCACCGAAAGAAAATGCGGCGCTTTAAATACGAATAAAATTATTCAACCTCTAATAATTTTATTCCTGAATATTCACAATAAAGGATTCTTTATGAGAATCGCCATTCAATTGAAAAGGAACGACAGAGAATTCGCGAATGAACAATTTCGGGATTCTTTGACGAGCGTCCTCGTGAAAGTGGAAATTAACCAATGCTCAGCGATTGCCTCCGGAGATCCCAAGTTAAACTAACCTTTGGGCGAAATGCTAAGGCATTTTCGACCATTAACTCCAAATTATTACTTTGAGGGCGTCTTTTGTACGCAGTAGAGAAAGGTCAAAGCGTTTACGGGCTAAATTTGTATTTTGCTGGGATGTCTAAGTTTTCTCTCTACATAGTATACGAGTCTGCATATTATCGTCCCCGTTTCATAAATTGAGTCCTCCAGTTTAATCGGTTATGAGACATAGGGCCTCACGTAATTGCCAATAACTGACTGATAAATTGTGTGACGGTCATCTTGGAGTTCCGTCTCAATTATTAGGGTCCGATCCCTATAACTTTGTAAGGCAGTGTTAGACAAGCCATTAAGTTTCAACGGATATTATTGTAAAGTCACCAATTTTGATGAAGTTTTGAATTGGGTGTAAAGGGAATTGTCAATGAATTAAGTCAGCATATTATGGTAACGAATAATTATATTTGTTACTATAAAATTTGTAGCTACCAAATTTATCAATTTCGTGATGAGTTTTTTTTCCCTCAATTTTGATTTTAGAGGGAAAATTTTGTAAATTTTCAAGATAATATTAGGTAAAGTTGCCATGTTGACACACAAACACCCTTAGTTTATGATAAAGGGATTGAGCAATGAGAATATTACTCAAGTAATGGTTAATAATAATTGAAGTTACGAGCAGGTCCGAGGTTTTGTTCCGCACATTATTACGAGAAGGCATTATTCCTACTATTTTCATGAGCCTCACTAACCTTTTATGATTATGAAGGCGTAATGAAAGTGCGACGAAAATAAGCCCTTGAACTGTTGTTAAAATAATAATTACACTCTATACTCATGAAGTTTATATATGTTAGTTTTTTTTAATCCCTACTTCGCTACTTATATTATAAATGCGAAAGTAACTCTGTCTGTTGCTCTTTCACGCCTCAACTACTGAACCGATTGAAATGAAATTTGGTACAGAGATAGTCTAAAGCCTGAGAAAGGACATAGGGTACTTTTTAATGCGATAAAAGCATTGTAAGGGTTTGATATAGGGGATGAAAGTTTGTATTGAAGTTTCGTCATTTTGAAGTTAGAAGCTTCAAATTTATTTTTCAGGCTTTTAATTAGATATAAATAAATATGACATTCTACGCGGGAACTTCGCGGGTGAAACCGCGGGGCGCAACTAGTAGTTAATAGAATCAGGTGTTAATTTGGGGAAATCTATAATCAATAAGAAAATGTAGAAATATATAGTATAAAACTGGAGCTATTTTTATAAAATGGAGTAAATAATATTATAGTAATCTCCGTAGCTAATTAAATGATGTAGGAACTTAAATAGCCCAAAAATTATTATCAATTTACATTTGAATACTTAAGCAGTAGCATTAGCATCAAATTTGATATTTCCTTGGAAACGTTTCCAAGGAATTCATGATCTACACAATTATCCGCGAAAATATATAGCTGCTTGAAATTAAGTCTATAATAGATAGCTGCTTGAAATAATGTTTACACGTGGTTAAACTTGAAAGTTACAATCGGATTTTCCAAACTTTGTAGAAAAAAAAGTTAATTAATATAATAGATTGCATAAATGGTAGAAATTGTTACGTAGCATAAAATCCTCCATGTTTACATTTTCCTCAGAAGTACTAATTGGGTTCAGCGACCCACAAAAATGTATTAAAATAATAGGGTGGTTACTTGGATTTTGTAAACGCCGCCACATTCGTTACTTGCGTCGTGGTCTCTTTGAAAATTTAATATAATATCTTGCTATGTCTGTATATTGGGAAATTGAAAAAATAATAACGAGCCATAAAATTGCGTACACGAACGTTGTAAGTCAATATCCTGTCGGGTAACAGTATCCCTTTCATTTATGATTATAGGGTATGAGATTGAAATCTGTAAATACCAACGTTGTTATGTTACGACACATCGTAAATTGTGAGGTTGTAATGTGTGTGATTTGGCCCACTTTTTATGTAGGTACCTACTCAAATCTTTCTTAAGTTTTAGATTATGATACGTCTAAAACGATCAGAGAGATAAAAAGTTTTCCTTTCCTTTGAGGAAAGTTCTCTGAAATGTTGTTTGAATATTTTCGTGAACTCTCAAGCGTAGAAAAGTCGTTGAAAATAAACATACGAGACGATACCAACCTAGCGCAAACTTGACGCCAGTCCACGCGGTGCGGACATAGTGGAAGAGGCGGCGGTAGAGCGGGCGCTGGTGGCGGCGGCGGCCCGGGGCCTCCGCGTCGGGCGCGGGCGAGGGCGCAGGCTCGGCCGCGCCGCCCGCACCCTCGACACCCTCCACCGACGACGCCGTGGCGTTCCGCACCCAGCTTTACACGAAACGCTCCCTCTCCGCTAATGAACCCGCACCATTACCGCGCACACCAGCACCGTACGCACGCACACATGCATTGCTCGCACATCACTCAAGTATTCACACTATAATTTTTATTAATTCACTGTCTCATCGTTATTGGATTAGCGCACTAAGTGGAGCTCGGTGACGAAGGCCTTTATAAGTGGACGTTTAGTGCGCTTTAATAATTCAAAGGGCATCCGAGATGCGAGACCGAGATAACTATGCGGTCCGATAAACGTTCACTTCTGCTTTGAATTTCTCTTTGTTAATGCAGAAGTTTTCCCGACCTTAGGATTTCACCGACTATTTCTCCAGGCAAATAAAAAGTAATTAAGGACTGTTTTAAAGTGATTTCGTTCTTGCTAAGTTCCTCGGCAGGCGGCAAGCGTTAGACGAGCAAAAGCCGGAAATCTGTGAACAAAGAAACGACACCTAGTTAGTATTGTTAGTTGCCAGTTACGGAGGAAATTAGTACTTGTTAACACTTTAACTGCTTCTTTGTCGATTTCGCGTTCCATTTAACAGTTGGTAACAGCAAATCACTTTGACCGCAGCTATCAAAACAGTCACAAGCAGTTTACGTAATTTCCCTTTTCGAACTTCCTCATAAATCTGAAGTTTCAGATTTAAAAATGAAGGGAAAAGTTGGCGTAGGCTCATAAAGCCAACTCAAAGAAGCCGTGCATGAATATCAAGCTACGAAGATAAAGTTTAGCTTAGAATAACGACATCGACTGTATTAAAACTTTTGTAATGTTGCTGCAGTGTCACGCCAGTTGCCTAATTAGGGCTTTACCTCGGATCTCCGAATAAGTTTAAAGTTAATCTTGAGTGAAAACTAAGCGTAAACTTGGGAGAGTTTAATTCGGGCGTAGTTACGAGTAGTCATGAATAAAGGAGGGAGTCCTTTCGTTTGCTGTTTGCTTTTGATTTGCATGAGAATTGATTCGGCGGTGCGGGGCTCATGCAAATGTGTGTGGGGACGAAAAATGTGGCTGCTAGAACCAAAAATAGGGCACGTGGGTTTGAAGAATTTGTGAAAATTGGAGATGGTTCGGTTGAAAGATACTCGAATAACCTCTTTTGCTAATTCCAAGTATAGGGTGTTTTATTATGTGTTAAAATTTTCTAAGACCTAGTGAAAAACGGCGTTATCGTTATGTTATTGACCCATAGTGGCACTTTATGAGTAGTTCCCTAGCAAAGTGTTTGCACGGCTCTTTTACTTCAAGTATGACATTTTTTTTTTGTATTGCTGGGTAACAAATGTACTTGGAAGTAAGTGCCTTCCTTTTAACCGCTGTATTGCCACCTAGAACTTTCCATTGTAAAATCTTGCACGGCACTGCACTGAGACAATAATAATTTAAATAATTTTCCTAGAAACTGTCTTTTAAAATTGAACCCAGTGTTTACGCATTAGAAATAAGTAGAAATATATTAGAAAACTATTTATTTTATCACGAAAAATAAACATACAATAGCAAGTTCTGGGGGACACTGTAGCTGTTATAGGAAGACGTGCCCATTTTTTTCTAATAAAATTTAAAAAATATATTAATTCAATTTCAAAAATATTGAACATAATTATTAGTGTCTCAGTGCTTTTAGGTGAGCGACTTGCTTATCTCGTTGTTTAGCATCTTGGTATTTGTTATGCGTGCCGCAAAGGAGTGGAACTCCTTGCCAGAGTCTGTGTTTCCTGATAGTTAAAACCTGGGAGTCTTCGAGGCACGAGTGAATAGGTTACTTCTAGGTAAGCGTGCACCATCGTAGACTTCATTGTCAGTTAGCAGCAGGTGAGATAGTGGTCGAACGTGAACCTACTTATTAATTAAAAAAAAATACAACAGGATCACAAAAGGTAGCATTAGCACTTCACAAGTTTCAATTTCTGATTAAAATTGCGTCCTAAGCTCGCTTCACAATCACGATTATTTTTTTAATTTGACTTAGTGACGAGACCAGCAAGTCGTTCGCCTGATGGTAAGCGATAGGCCTGCTCAGAACTTTGCATTGCATAATCCTGTGCGGCACTACACTGCGCTCGTCACTCCGAGACATCGACTCTAAAGTCTCATATGCCTTGTAAATTCGCTGGAAGAAGTGCCCTTCAAACCGGAACACAGTACACTACACACTACTGCACGGCGGATGAATATCTGGCAAAGGTGTGGTACTTCTCCAGGCGTCTCTTGCAGGAGAGGCCTGCCACTACAATTCTTCGTATCACAGCGTACAGATAGAGCAATAATTCTTTTTCTACACCAAAAATCCTTTTCTACAAAAAGCGGCGACTGATCCGTCTCTACAGTCAGCGACATAAAGCATTCATATGTATGAGCGATAACATTATTCCCTCTGTTTTCGTTACATTTAGATTCGACAAGCTAGCCCTTATATTGGGCTCTGTACCGTTCGGTGCTACTTGAAAATGAGGTAAAGTTATTTTCTCTGCGTTTTATGACTTTGGTAATTTTTTTGGGTTTCGTCCTTAAAAAAAAACAGCTCACACCTTTGGTCTCCAGATTGCCAGATAGGAACACACATACATAAAGTGATAAACACAATACCTTTTTTTGAGTCCCGCAGTCAGGTAAAAAAGGAACCCTTATAGGAACACTTTGTTGTCCGTCTGTATGTCTGTCTATTAAAGCCGTTTTTAAAGTAACGTATAGAGGTATCAAGTTAAAATTTATATATTACAACTGTTAAAGGCATTTACCATCAAGCAAATGACCTGGTTTTCTCACTACTCTATTGAATGAATAAATTTAGACAAAAATTAAAAACTACTGATACTTAAAAAATGTATGCAAGCAAAATCGATTTCCCATAAAAGCCTTTCCAATCAATTTCACTGACTATGCATTTCCCTGCACATTAATTATAAGGCGGGCGATTGTAATCTATTTGTTAATCCTCGGCGGTGCAAAATAACGAAATTTTAATTAAAAACACTCTAGTAAATTGAAAACCGCGCAGAAAAAATACAAAAACGAGAAATCATTTTTTCGTTTTCATAACTCGCTTTTGACCCAATTTCATAAATATTGGTTTAATAAAACTTGGCTTCGATGAAAGCAGTTCCTATGTTTGCTCAAAAATATGAAAGCGATCCGTTGTAGAGTGTGCCTGCTACAAATTTTGCTACGCCGTTCTACCTACGGCGAGCGTAGAGGCTCTACGAAAATGGGATTTAATATTTTCGTAGCTTTGTATGTGCGTTCATTCAACGGCCACTTCAATATTTTCAAGTAATCAATAGTCTACTTTACATATTAAATTTAAGTCAGTTACTTTAGTTAAGGTGGAACGTTTCGCATATGGGGGAAATTTATTTTTCATACATTTTTTCTTTTTTGGAGCTAGACCGGGTAATTTTTCTCAATAGTAATAGAATTCGTGAAAAGCCTAGATTATTTTTTACGTTATTTTGTAGAATTTTGTATTCATGCACCTGATTACTCCTATAGGTCAAGAAACACTTTAATCATCAGTTTAATGGTTAAATGGGTTATTTAAGCAATCCAGTGCATTCGTGTGAATATCTTTACAAATTACGTGAATATTAGTTAACCGGTCTAACTCTGAAACGAAAAAAAAAATTTTGAATTTACCGCAATTTTCGTCCATAAACATAACAAAATTTAATTTAATTAATTTTGTCATTAAAACACCATACACAATATTGTTATTATCACAAATAAAAAGAACAGTGACCACTCAAATAAAAAAAAAATCGTCAGCAAGTTAATTTAACAAGCCGACAATAGGCGTTTGTTTCACGCCATAATTTCAGCTCGACAAATAAATAAACCCAATATTATATATAAATTTTAGTGAAAACAACTTCTTTTGCACCACTATTCCTAACACTTTAATAACTTAATCCAAGCAAAATAATCGCCAACACAATATAAATCTCGGCGTGAAATACTCACTACAGCTTGTCTCACTTTTATCTGCTGCGACAATAGGCAGCCGAGAGAGTGGCATACAAACTTAAACCGGGAATTGAGCTCAAGCAATTTCGTTCTTCGCACCTCGTAGTAGAGTTGTTGTTGGTTGCACGAAATAGGTTGCTAAGTTCATAAATTAGAGCATGCGTCACTGTCGACCGAGGGTAGGATGCTCAGTAATAACCAGCGAAATGAACGGCTGATGACCACTTGCCTTGAATATGGAAGCAACTTGGGAGTTATAGTGTGATTTAAAAGTTAATGGGTTGCAATTAGTGAGCTTGGCTGACGTGGGAATGGGAATTATGCTTTTCGGGTAATTATGTGGGTTGTTAATTGTGAACGGTGTAGAATGTCAGGGTGTTGTGGCACTCTATGGTCCTATTATAGAGTGAAGTAGTTATGGTCAAATAATGGAGAAAGGAGATAAACTCCACTCCACTCCAAAGCAAGCTCGACCCTTGTAGGTAAGTGGGCTAGGTCTGGTTATAAGGTTCTATTTCTCGACTTCTGAGTCGAACCTTAAATACGGCATATTTATGCGGTCTATTTAGACGCGCTCATCAAATGCTATATTTAGATGCTAGATACATTTTTTTTTATTTGGCTGAGTGTAGAGCCGAACAGGTCGGTCACCTGATGGTAAGCGCTACGCTTGCCCATAACAGTTACAATGCCACCTAGCACTTTGCATTGCATAATCTTGCGCGGTACTGCACTGCGCTCGTCATCCTGAGACGTCGGCTCTAAAGTTGCATATGCCCACTAATTTCGCTGGAAACAGTGCCCTTCAAGCTGGAATACAGTAATGTTAGCACACTACTGCTTCACGGATGAATATCTGGCAAAGGTGTGGCACTTCCCCAGGCAGTTTCTTGCAGAATAGGCCTACCGCTATCTAAATATTTTACCATTTTCATCAACATCACGGACAAGCACTCTTAATTCTCGCTGTCTGATATTTCAGCTAAAAGTGACGAGTTTTAAATTGGTTCATTAGTTTCGAATTGGCGGCGCGCCGCCGCCGCCGGCAGCTGAGCTTGCACCAGTAGGTTTGACAAGCGTTCTTACAAGAATACTTAACTTAAGTAAATAAATATTTATATTTTATACCTACTAATAATACTGGGTAAGTTTTTTTAATTAATTGTATTATTTTTCCTCAAACTTAAGTTTTCTTCGCATTTTAACGTGTAACATTGGTGGAGTATTAATCATTAAGTGTTCGTTAACGTGTGCGAGTGTGAGCTAATGATACAATCCCAAAAAACGTGCCATTTCTTGTTTTCTCCTTGGAAATTTCAGTAAAGTACCCACAATTTTAGTGTATCGTGACGTCGACCCTCAATTTTGAATAGACTTCCAACTGACTGGAATTCGATTGTTTGACCTAAAAATATATATGTAAAACTTGATAATTATTATGTACTTGACACTGGCTGAATGCACAAAAAAGTGCGAAGATAACTTAAAAAAAAAATTACTAGATCTAATCGACAGTGTAACCTCCTGAAAGCCTTCGTGGTGATCAGCCCACTGACAACTACTGCGGTATAATAACTATACCTTCGAAATAATTCTCTGCTAGGTATGTGGATTTCCTCACGATGTTTTCCTTCAACGAAAAGCGAAATAATTACGTACTTATGTTTTTACAAGGAACACATTAGTTCATGCCCTCGCTGGGATCTGAATCGATTGAATGGACTATCACCCCTTTAGTAGAATACCAAAAGCCAATGGATGAAGGACCAGAAAACTTAGCTTGACCATTGTTTGAATACAAGCAAATATAGAAAACCTGAAGTGAAAATGCAAGTTATAGTGGCAATGAGCAGGCCACGTAGCTCGTAGAACCGATAACAGTTGGGAAAGTAAGGTTCTCGAGTGTCGACCGTGGACTGGCAGACGTAGTGTGGGACGTCCTCCACAAGGGGGACCGATGATTTGGTGCGAGTCGCGGGGAGCCGCTGGATGCAAACACCTAGCAACCGCACGTTCTTTTATTCTATGGAGAAGGCCTTTGTTCAACAGTGCATGTCTTTCGGCTGATGATGATGATGATGATGATGATAAGATAGAACTGACTGACTATACTAGGGACCATAAAAATTGTAGCCTCCATTAAAAAAAATATATTTCTACATCAGAGTAAGTAACAGTGTATTTTTTCTCAAGGAAAAGATAAGACAAAAGAAATAGAGGAGCGTAAATCTTCACACCAGATAGTAACATTATGAAAAGTAGCCTTCTATGCAAAGATTAAAGCTCCGTGGTAGGCTCTTCAAAAAAGTTAAAGATGCTTTTGTTTATTTTCAAACCTAATTTTACTCGTGTTTCACATCAATTCGTCTAGACTTTACCCATCTATTAACAAAATCAAAGTATGCGTGTATGTTTGAGTACAATGAGCGTAGTGCAAAGAAGAAATATCAAAGATGGATAAACATTATTTATATATAGTAATGTAGCTGCGCCACGCGGTTTCACACGTGTAGTTCCCGTTTTGTCCCGCGGGAACATACTATCGGAATAAAAAGTACCCTATTACTCAATACTGGTTATAAACTATTTGTGTTCCAAATTTCATTCGAATCCGTTCAGTAGTTTTTGCGTGAAAGAGGAACAAAAATCCATCCATTCTAACAAACTTTCGCATTTATAATATTAGTAGGATATATCTATATTCTTTAGATTTTTATAAAGATAAATGTACTACTTACACTCTAAGTAGCTGTAGCTCATTTGGACACTTTGTTGGACCTGCAAAAAAGAAATAAATATTTAAAAAAACATAGTTACTATTCATAGTTGCTTAGATAAGCTACGTTCACTAGAAATATTTTGTTGCAAGGTATAATTATATCAAGTTATTGCAGCGAAAGTACGCGCTTAGTACCATTTTCACTCCAAAGTACATGAGTCCGGGTGAAACGTACTTCGCGCTACATTATCCGAAAATATAAATAGGGCCAGCCGTTGCGAAATCTGTGTCAAGCGAGTTTCGGGAGCCCTCCAGTGTTCGCGGCCGCCAATTACCTGCGCGAAAACAACGCGCCCTCGGGGCTGGCTGGGACGCCCAGGTCTTGATGGAAGGAAAACCCATTTGAAAAACGTTCTGGCTTTATTTTTATACGTTTTAGACTTTTGACCTAACATAGTAGTTCTGTCTATTTTTTTATGCAAGTCGTTTACGTGATGGTAAGCGCTACCCCTGCCCATAACAGTTAAAGTGCCACTCAAAACTTCGCATTGCATAATCATCGGCTCTAAAGTCTCATATGCCCAGTAAAAACAAATTAAAATGAATTTATTTCCACAAAACTAAAATCAATGTCATGGTGGTTAAATTGTATAGCTACTCTCGGCTTAGGACTCACTTTGAAGGGTTATTGCTGAAACATCCTAATAATTAGCTTATAGACAGGTCTACAGCAAATATACAGCTATCAGTAGTATATTGTTAATAGCTATAATAGTTTAACTTATAGCTTCAAAAACGTGAGCGAGTGTCCAATTTACATTATCTCTCAATTCGCCCCCTCCGTCGGCAACTGAGTACCCGTCAAATAGGAAACTTTTTTGCTTAATCACGACTTAGTAGAAGATTGCTGTGACGTTAAGCTTTTCTGAAACGGTATAGTAATAAGAAAGTTGAATTAGGGGCTTTGAATAGTCTATTAGTAAATCAAAAGAAAATATTTCAATAATCTTTAGACCAAAAGGCTCCATACGCTGTCTGATACATCCATCATCATCATCATCAACCCATATCGGCCCACTGCTGAGCACGGATCTCCCCTAACTTTTGTGAGCAGGATTAGACCATAAGCCACCACGGGGGCCCGGTCCGGATTGGTAGATAACACACCTATCTGTGAAATAATTCTCGGGTAGGTTTGTGGGTTTTCTCATGATATTTCTATTCACCGAAAAGCGAGTATTAATCACATACGTATGTTTTACAAGGAACACATTAGTACGTGCCTGCATTGGGATTTGAACTCACGACCCCTTGGAAGGCGGACGTTTTCCCAGTAAGCTACCACGCTTCATGTATGATAGGTTACGGCTGCTTATTTATATCTGTTTACCATTCTGCATTCTTTATGCAAAGTAATACATCTGGACACAAAATGCATCAGAAGTGACATAATATACATTAATTAGTTAACCAACCTTATGATGTTGGATTTTGGTCTTCGGCATCATTCACTCACTCCGAATGAATGAAAAATAAAACTTCTGAACACAGAGAGATCGTTCACTCTTGTTCGGTAATTTTGTCTCACATTCTGAGTCGAGAATATACTTGAGAAAACGAACACTTAGTCTGTGTCGTGTGAACGTGGAATGAAAGGAAAATGAACATTCATTCGAATGAGCATTCGTCTGAGTGAACACACTGATATCACCTTTAACGGCTAGAGCGTCCGTTGACATAGTTACACTGATTGATCTCAATCGATCACTAAAGTTAAGCAACGTCTCCAATGGCACGTACTTGGCTTGGTCACCGTTTACGGGCATTTGAGAGGTAGTATATTTTATGACACTTCAAAGGAAATTGAATTATTGGTTAACATATAACTATTACGCTATAAACACTGCGTCTTTTTAAAGGCTTTTAATTATGTTTGATGTAGGCTAATTGTATTTGGGACTTAATTTATTCATTATACTTCTAATTTTGGAAAATTCTTAAGTAAAGGACATCCTTATTTTCATTTCATCATCTCACAAACAACTGGGGGTAGAATAAATATTGTAATATTATACAAATTTGCCTCATTCAGAACCTCTGCATCAAGCCGCCACTCCTCACTACGTCAGACGCAATCTTTGTTTTCGTTCAGCTATAGTAACAATAAGTCTAATGAAATAACTGCGGATATGGCTCCATGCAGATATACGATGCAAATTCAATGCACTGTTTTTATTTTCAACTTTGTTGTCCTATATTAGTAATCTCAGTCGTATTTAATCTTTAAGAACGTATACGTAATTAAATGTAGAATCGTGAGTTTTTCCGTAATAGTCCAATTTTCCGGGCAACTATTCCAATTTTTCTCTTCATAAGAACCTTCTCCTGACAATAACACAAAAAAAATAATTTGCGACATCAGTCCAGCCATTCACGCGTGACGTCTTGACCAAGGGAAATAGGGGTTATTTTTTATATTATATACAGATTGGCCCCCGTGGTGGATTATGGCCTAATCCTCCTCACGAAAGTGAGGGGAGACCCGTGCCCAGCAGTGGGACGTTATGGGTTGTTGATGAATGAATGAATACAGATTAAACCAGCCTCGAATACAGTCCACTCTTTTATTTAATTAGTCAAGGATCGATTCCGTATTTTACAGTAGGATTATTAATCATACTATAGTCCAGTGATTTTAAGTGCTCCTTAAAAAGCTACCGCGAGCTAATGGATTATTTAGCGCCATTGGCATGAAGCGAAGATGCTTTCAAAATGTAATCTCTGGTAATAAACGAAGTCATCGCAACCGATCCGCTAACTTGCCAACTTCAAGACCCGGATAAGTATACCAAGAGCAAGAGATAAGTTTAAAACTAGATAACTGTTTTAAGACCATCATATAAAGCGAAGGTGACACATTTTGATGGCAATATGAAAACTGGCAACTTTCTCGATAAATCATTAAATTTGCACTGAGTTTTGAAACTAACTTGCTAGTTCGGGATAAAGCGGGGAGATAGTGAATTTGAAAAATGAAATTCGATAAGATTTAGAATAGAATAGAATAGTTAACTCTTTATTGTACACCAGAAACAAAAATAAACACAGTACAGAAAATTACAATAGGTAAACAAGGGTAGTACAATGGGCGGTCTTATCACTGAAAGCGATTTCTTCGACACAATCAAAATCTTCAAATCTTCTTCTTCTTCTTTTTTCATTTAATATTAGTTCTGTTAGCAGAAGGGGAAATATAATGGATTTTTCCTAAGTATAAATACACGTTGTAATTCCAATGCCTGCACCCGAAGCGATTCCATTTACTAAAGACTAATTGGCTCCAAAGCTGCAAGCACGCACGCTACTCATGCATTCTATTTCCCTTAGTTAAGACTTAATTGCCTTTGAAAATCACAGTACGTCCGCTACTGATTGCTGTAAATATTATAAAACGTCTTTGTAATCCTACTAATGTCCATCATTGTAGGAAGGTAAAAGGGAAGAGAAGAAGAAGGTAGAGGAGCAAGGCAGGTAAAGAGAGAAGGAAGGTAGAGAAGCAGACCAAGAGGAACATTCACGGGTCAGATAAAAGGGAAAACAAATGTCATGTCGTATAAGGAAGCCTAAGCATTGTCTGAAGACAACGCTAAGCTAAGTCAAGAACTAAGCTCTTAAATAGAGAGAAGAAGAAAGAAGACACACACATTAATAAAGGCAAGGGGATTGATAGCAATTACTCACAGTAAGCAAGCCGTCAACCGTGTTCAGGCAACACATTTTTTTTCATGTGAATAATAAACATTTACAAAATTAGCAGAACTGTAAGGCTATCGTGCGCACCACGAGATAATTTCGTCGGAGTACGCTAAAGAGCTAAAATTATATGTCTGCATAAACATACCTCTTTTACGCAAGGCGACAAAATTACCTCGCGGCGCGCATCTCCTGTCGGTGAAGATTTATTAAAGAAAAGATTAATGCACACGTTCGAACGTAATTGATACAACGATGACTTTCTTTTATCCTAACGATTTCGCATTCTGTTATTCAAGTACTGGGTAAATGTAAGCACCTACGTATTATAATAACCATTAAGTCTGAGACTAATGCCGGCACTAGAGCGAGACTATTAATTGGTAGAGAAGACTAATTGGCCGTATTGGCAGGAATTAGCTCTGTTTTGTTATACTGGCTCATAGAGTAGATGTTCTTGGACGGGGCTGGTCATGCGGCTGCGATTCCATCTGTGTGTAATTGCAATTCGTAACCATGTATCCATAGTAGTTGGTTCTAATTTACAACTGTCGAGCTAGATTAATCTTGCAAGCATATTATGTACCTACAATATTGACTTCTGAACGAAAAATATAGCTGTAGAACTTTAAAATTATTTTACTCGAAATCACGGTGCGGTTGCTTTAGGCATTTAGAAATCAATCAGTTTGGATATCTTTTTGGGAAATTTAGGAAACTTGGGAAAGAGTATTTTTTTTTTAATTTAGGGGTTTCACGTGTACTAGGTTCAATTTATTTAAAAAAAATATTTCCATTTTCTTTTTAAAAATACAGGCAAATCTCACAAGGCACGGTCTACCGCATACCGAGGTAAGCGACCCGTTCCATCTCCAATCTCCATCTGATATCATAATATCATGTATGAGTTTCGCATAGGTACAATACACGCTACGGCTACAAATACAACGTGAAAAGATCCACCATCACACAATGTAGATCTTAACTTCTGTCGATACCCTTCATTCGGTTTCTATCGAGGTTGCAATATGAGTCATCGATAATGTTCCAACATAGAATGCTTATAAGTATAATCTATCGGTAAATATTTCAGGTAGTAGTCCGACTAGGATATAATTTAGGGTGCGAACTCAATGCTGAGTGAGTGTAGAGTCTGCGGACGGACCGAGGCATGGCGGAGAGCGAGCGAGAGAACCAAATTGCCTCAACAAAGTGTCAGCAGGCATTATATTAGCCGGAAAATAGGTTTTTTACTTGAGATTTGTTATTAAGGTAAAATGAATATTAACCTTAGCATAAATCCGCACGATTCCTAGCCGCTCTAAAGAATACCTATTAAATAGAAGTAAAATTATAAATTGAAAAAGAATGTTATAAACTGAAGAACACTAATTGCATGCCTATACTTTTCTTTATTCTAAATATTTTTAGGGAATTTGGGGAAAGTCCCTAAAATATTTGCATTAGCGTGCATGTCTAAAATATAGGTAGCCATGCCCGTGCATGGCACGCTTATCCGTGCGCCGCACGCCTCGCCACACGCTTGGCACTATAGATAAATGTATTTGTTTGTATATATATGCAAATTTGGTTTTAGTACAGAATGCGCTAAGTTATTATAGAGAGTATAAGTTAGCGAAACCTGAGTTTTTAAGTTATTCCAACACCTGATGAGGTAGAATAATTTACCCCGTTAAGTGAAACTTAGGTGGACGTAAAGATATAAAGTTCTTAGTAATCGTACGTATTGCTTAAGGTATGTTTAGTCGTGCGAATTTCAATATAGATCACCGATTTTTATTTCTGTTCTACATTAATAATCTAATTTGTACAGTAGCTCAAAATAAACTATCATAAGAGTTCAGGTGCTTCAAAAATCAAATCGAAGGCCATGAAGCATCCAACTCGAATTCATGGTTAAAACATTTCACCACCTAAAATGTTTAGTTTCCCTTTTCGCTATTTTCATGCCCAGTTTTTCGCTAAACCTTAATCAAACATCCTATGTTTATTTCTTGAAAAACAAAGTGTGGTTCAGGATATCCATAATCAACTTTAATTTCAGATAATTAAAATGTATTCTCGCAAAACAAAGTTCCGCGGTAGCGAGCACGTCAAGTTTGCGCGTCTCGCTCCCTAACTTTGGAGACGGCCTAATGTTCCGGATAAAATTGTAAACTTCGGGAATTGGATAGCAGGATGAGATAAATAATATTAATAAGTAACATCTGTTTGGTTAGCATTTCTAATCGTTTTGACGTTAGTAAATAACAGCTCAGTACATTTTAGTTAAAATTTTGTCTTTCTTTGTAAACTCATCGCTGACTACTACTATCTTAGCTGTAGTAATGACGTGGAAGTATGTTCTGTATATGATTATATTATGTGATGTGTGTGTGTGTATGTGTGATGTATATGATGTGATGTGGTGGACGTTTCAAAGCTAATATGACTAAGATAAAGCCAATGGAAGTTGACAAACTTCCTCCTTTAGTGTGTTAGCTATGCCGTAGGTCACTAAAAAGTGCCTAGCCAACATTTTCAAGTTACAAGTATCTAGATTAAAAGATGTAAGATTAGTATGTGAAAACTGAAGCTTTCAGCGTCGTAAAAACTATTTATGACGGCCTCCGTGGCGTAAGTGGATGATGAGCCAACTGCGAAGCGTGAGATTGAGTGTTCGATTCCCGAACAGGGCACAGATTTGTGTGACTGACAATTATTTGCTCTGAGTCTGGGTGTTTGTAGGACCATGGTCTTCGTAGTTCCCGATTCCCTAGATACAGGGAATTCTAGTTGGAGGTCAGGGTCAATGTATGTAATCGTGACGCGTTTTATTTTTGCCGCGGACATTTGTAAACAAAGGTTTTAAAGTACCGCTGTCCCCGTTAGACGGGGACATAGAGTCCGGGGACAACGGGAATACACCTTAGAATCGTTCCGAAGTTATTATTAATGTTGACGTTTAGTTATGAAGTTAAGGCTGTACATACATAGATGGTGTTATCTCGGGTGCTTGGTTGGATTTAACGTAGAGATTTTTTATGAGCATTTTAGTAGCCTCTGCCCCAATAAAGATGCTTAACAGCTTTACTTTAAAGATGCTCGGCATATTTTTAGTGACTTATGCGTATGTGCAGAAGGGTGTAAATACAATGAACATGCGCCACTTAGTGGTGCGAGTGACAGTTCAGTCGTTTATGTAACACCGCCGCTATAGCAACCGATAAATAGCAGAGTGTAATGCTGTCAACGTGACCACTCGGTCGTTAAAGCGACAAAGCAGTCAGTTACGCGACACAAATAGGCCGGTTCAGCCACATAACATCTATGCTGTCGTAATATGCATGCTTTTCTTTTATGGTGGAGATACCACCTTTAATAACGAAGCGTCAAGCTTCTCTTTATAAGAACTGAAAATGAATGAAATGCTGTGCCTTCGTCTGTGTTTCCGTCTTAATATAACCCAGGTGTGTTCAAGTCAAGGGTGAATTGGTATCTGCTAGGTGTGTTTAACCATCAGCCACATCATCGCATCCCTAAAATGCTAAGCTAGAAAAAAAATTAGTAGTCGTCCATGTGCAGTCAGCTTAAAATCTTTTTAGTGTAATCGAGGCTTTTACAGAAAATAAGCTGCTAAATACATTGTCATAAGGACTGTAACTGTATGTATCTGAGCCTGGGTGTTTGTGGAACCATGGTTTTTGTAGTTCCATATGCTCTAGATACAGGGATTTTCTATTTATCGAGACACGATAATAATATTCTAACTATACAAACAACACTATAAGTACCGGTATACGATATCTACTCAACTAACACCAAAAGACATCTATCGTAAACCATGAACACAACGCAACCCGTTCGCTCCGAGAAAAGTTTTTCCATCAGAATGAATAATAGCCCGTATTCTTTAAGACATACGGTCGTTAATCATGTTTACGTGCGTATATATATTTTAGGTATAGTCAGTTCGGGATAGCGAAAGATAGTTTGTTTTATGTGGAAGCTTATGGGTTAGTTTACAGATGGGTTTGCTATAGTTCTAAGATGGAAATTGGTTTTACAGATTGGTTTCACTTAATGCGATGCGAATAGGTTGTTCAACACATACATATTAAAGTCGTATTAGATTATAAAGCCTAGCACTCTTGTCGTGTCTTGTCTTGTCTTGTCTTATGATTCATACATTAAATTACAACAATTTATATAAAAGTGAAATTTTACTGTAAGCTCAGAGGCAGCTTGTTGTAGTGGGTGACGAAGCAACTGCGAAGCGTGAGGTAGCGGGTGTGATCCCGCACAGAGCAAAAAATTGTGTGAACCACAAGGAATTGCTCTGAGTTCGGGCATTTTTTTTTTACCATGGTGCCTAATTCCCTAGATACAGGGGGTCCTAGTTAGGTGGCTGGAGCTATGTATGTGATAGTGACGCGTTATGTAAAAATTAATGTAAAAACCCATACTTTTACTAAAATAACATGGCCCTGTCAACTTTAATTTCAAATTATGATTAAAAGAACAATCATAAGATACGCCAACATCAAGTAAGTAATCATACAATCTTTCCAAAACTCTCAACTTTCAAATTTAATATGACACGAGATTTCTACCCTGATATCGCGATAACTAGTTTTTGAACAGGCAATAAACGCCGGCGCCCATGTGAGATGAATAATGCATTTTTATATGAGAACGGATGCATGTGATAACGTTACATTGATGTATATTGGATTCGATATGAGATTTATCATGATTATGATTAATGAGACGTAAGAATGTGTGTTCACTATTTTTTTACTGCCCTTCTTCATGTTTACCTTTAGTTGTTTTTGTTTACTTTGTTTCTTTGTTGGTTTACAAAAGAGGTTTCTATTATATTTCATTACTAGATGTGGCTGACAGTTTTTAACTATAATTTCACAAGAGCCGTTTATTTTATGAGGTAAATGTATTCTATTCCAAAGGTATATGTATCAAAATTCGTTCTGCCGTTTTGGCTTTAAGTGGGAACAAACAGACACACAAAAACTTTTGCGATTATAATATTAAATCAGATTCGGAAGAGTGTTCATCATTATCATCATCATCATTATGGACCCATACCGGCCCACTGCTGAGCACAGGTCTCCCCTTAATTTCTTGAGGAAGGTTAGGCCACAATCCATCGAGGGGGCCCAGTCTGGATTGGTGGATAACATCCTCCGAAATAAAAAGAAACGAAGAGGGTTACGGTATTTTATTTATAGAACATGAGGTACTTCTGATTTGCAAATTATCTGTCATTTTTAATATTTGTATGAATTCGTGTATGTAGCCATGTATGGAAGGCTTAAGAAAAAACAAATGCTTGCGGCGTAGAAATGACTAAGTTCAAAATTATGTCGTTTTCTTTACACTCTTATGGTAATAATAATTATTATTATAATTATGAAATTAATCATTCCAAGGAGACTCTAGAGTGAGATGCTACTGATGCAAATACACACCCAGGCGTCAACTTAACATCCAGGTACTTAAAGATAGGACTGGTGCGACGTCTGCATCACCTTAGAGCCTCAAAAGCCGCAAATACCAGGACCCTTGGTAGGGGATACATATTTGAGACTTCGGGGTCGAGACGCTAGGGCCGCGGGGACCAGGAGCCTATTGAATATTTGAAGACGTGTCTGAGCATCTGGTCGAAGCAACACGTGACCAAACTCTTTATTTTACCTTAAGGCAAGGGGGCAATGCCTGCTAGTATTTTAGGAACATTGCCTACTGGTAGGCAGTTTGTTAGACGAGGTGTTTTCTAAGTTTATATTTACATTCCGTAGCCCCAGCACTAAGGCGCCGAGAGGAACACCCCTGGGTTTTAGTAGAACTGGACTCCCCTTCAACCAGCTGACGGGGAGTCCTACAGGCCCACCCCTGGGGCCAGAAGGCATACGTAACGCATATCCCCGAAAAAACAAATAGATTTTTCATGATCCACTTTGTGTTTTGTAAATAGATATTCAATTATAGTTAATAGTTAATGTACATACAAAAATATGGTTTTAATTTCAGGCTGCGTAGTCACGAATCCGGGTAGGCAACCATTAAAAACCTATTGTCTCTGTAAATGATGTCATCATCATCAACTCATACCGTCCCACTGCTGAGCGCGGGTTTCCTCTAATTTTTCGAAGAGGATTGGGCCATCATCCACTACAGTGACGCGATCCGGATTGGTGGATAACATACTCAAATCTACCTGCGAAATAACTTTCGGATGCAAGCAAAAAACACGGACCATTTATATGAGGCTACAAACTGTCACGCATAATGTGATTAATCACTAAATAATGACTACATACCCAAGCCTATATACGAGTACCTTCTATTCGTTTCAGTCACATTAATCTCTGAAGTGATCAGTACATTAAAGTGATTTATTAAGAGAATGTTCGTTCTAACAAAATGTTAATTCACTAATTAATTGTATTTTACATAGTGACTTTGTGATTTGAATTTGTTTACAGTATAACTTCGTTAATAATTACACTGTGGTTTTTACTTTATGCAATAAAATGATTTAAAGAACTATGATTGTTTTACATTATTTTACTTCAGAAAAGGTTTCATAAGCTTAGGTTACATTATTTTAATTTTATAGAATAGAATAGAAAACTCTTTATTGTACACCAGAAACAAAAATAAACACAGTACATAAAAATTACAATAGATAAACAAGGGTACGACAATAGGCGGTCTTATCGCTGAAAGCCATTTCTTCCAGACAACCTTTGGATGGAAAGTAAAAAAAAAATGTCGGTAGTAGGTAGGTTACATTTCGGTTTATAATAAAAAAAATACCTGTAATTTTCGTCTAAGCCATCTCTGGCGTACCACATAGCTTAATCAGTAATTTTAATAAAATAAAATGTGTCCATAAACTTTCTCGTATCTTCCTGCCTATATAATGCACCGTTCTTGGCCATAAAAAACACTCGTTTGTACAAGTGCTTACATCTAGTTAAGTGCAACATCGTATTAAGGAAATGTAAGCAATTTTTCGTCAGATTATTTACGACGGGACAATTTTTTGGGTACGTCTACTTAAACACTCGTATTATTTAAGTTAATGCCTTACAGGAAGTTTAACCTGCAGGTTTTTATGTTTTGATATTGTGGTATAGGTATATTAGGCATTGGTGTGATTTCGTCTTGTAATTCAAGCTCCCCGGGAATTATTTCGGAGGTAGGTATGTGATCCACCAATCCGGATCTGGCCCCCGTGGTGGATTATGGCCTAATCCTCCTCACGAAAGTGAGGGAAGACCCGTGCCCAGCAGTGGGACGTTATGGGTTGTTCATGATGCTGAATTCAAGCTAAAAATTAATCCCTAGTGTAGCCAATGCTTTAATAACGCCTGTAATCTAACTCCCTTTTAACATCAGCAAAAAAAACTTCATATTCAAATACAGACATTAAAAGCGGTTACAAAAGTAACCGTTTACTTATAGGTAACATTTAACTGAAATGAATGAAATTAAAATCTGAAATTTACACAGCTTTTGAACACCAATTACAAAACAAAGAAAACAATTCCCGCTAAAGCCACTCTGTCTCAACTTTGCGGTCCTTAATTAAACGAGTTTCAGATGCAAAACACAATCCAGAGCTATATTTACTAGGAGTAATAACATTAAGGCACCAACGACAGCACTACCCCTTTGCCTGAAACAACTATCCAGCAATTAATGTTATTTTACACTCTAAAACTAAAAGGGTAGAGTCCAATATGCCGTGCGTATAATTCAAGACTGTCACAATGGATATACTTTAAGAGTATTTGACGAGCTTTTAGAGATAACTGCCTGAAACGTTTCCTTTGTACTATTATTCATTGTTTCGTCGGAGACGACTTGTGAATGGGAACTGACACTTTTGTTTTTGTATTTTTTTTTGTTGTAAAAAGCGATATTCTTTTGTTTCAGGTGTTTGGGCTCCTGTCAAAGTTCAAGCGTTGCGTAACGGGTATTTGTTTGCTTGACCTGGATCTCCTTTCGTTGAAGCCCCTAGAAAAAGGTTTTATTTACAGACGTTCGATTACAGTGCTCCGAGAATAATTTATGGTAGGTTTCAGCACCTTCAGCGTCTCGTCCCAGTCTCACTGTAATTGAATACTAAACTTTTATAGCTTACGAAATAGAAACTTTTAGGCTAATTAGGGTGGAGATCACAACTTTATTAAGTAAAATAATATAATAAATTAGTTTAAATTGAATTTTTTACTAAAATTAAATTAATTCTGGTCCTACTTGTAAGACTAGGTATCACTATTGTAGGCCCCGTCGGAGTAAGTTTATAAAATGATAAAACATTACTTAACACGTTCGCTGTTTTTATTTCTTTTTCTCAAGACAATCATATATTCTTTTTTTTATAACAAAGTTGTTCGCTCAATTCCAATTTTCGAATGCCGCACTGACATACATTCCTCCTTTTTTCCCTTTTTCTTTTCGTCCGACTAAGGTCCGACTACTCAACCAAAAAGATCTCAACCAAAAAGTTGTCAGCATAAAGAGGTATTAAGTAACTATTTAGTTAATTGATATAGATTAATTGTTACAAATTTACAAACCCTAACATACTATACATAAAATCTATAAGTACTGTAATATTTACTTCTATATAAGCTAATACTCCAAGTGAATTTTTTTGTTCCAATTGAAATACTGTTGTCCATATTATCTGTGTTCCATTGAACTGAAATGTATTCAAATTAAATATCGCCTCATTAATACTTCAACCACCCGGCGCCTGTTAAATTGCCGTAAAAAAGAACAAATTGGGCAATCCGGTAGGTTTCCGTTTTGAAATACTGGTACAGAAACTAAGAAATCTTCGAAATAAATTTTAATTTAAATGAATTGCATGACTTAAACCTAGTTTCACGTTCGAGTGTTTTGATTGTGTAGACCGAGTTTTATCGCACTAGAATCACCTTGGGTAACATAATTGAATTACGAATTGAAAACTTCCTCAGAAATTAACCCTTGCATTGGTGAAATAGGAATGGAGCTAGTACCGTAGTCTGAGATAAATCTGAATAGTGAAACAGACGCGGCTAGTGACTTTTTCAACCATACAAACACAATCATCCGACGTTAAAATAAAGCTTAGATAACCGTTTTTGATCCCCGGAGTAATTCGCGTTTGTAATGAAATAGAAGATAAACTGTTTCACCTACATACGTGCTGATTAATTTTATATTTACCACAGAAACGTAATTAGAAAGAATGGTACATTGGTGAATTGGTTATTTTTCTTCATTTCGTTTTATTTATTTATTTATTAATTTATATAATTAAAACGGTTTATACCAATTACATTAATTATTTACATATAATAGTAAAATACGATCGATAAGTCGATAATACGTCTTCTCTTTTTTTCACGGTTGCCATATAAGGATGTTCATAAGCAGGGTCTTTATGTAAGGTTGTTTTTTAGCAGGGTCGCCATGTAATATGGTATTCTTACAGGGTATTTATGTAAGATTGGTTTCTAGCAGGGTCACCATGTAAAGTGGTACTCTCGCAGGGTCGTTCTGTAAGGGGCTTCTCTAGGAGGGGTCGCCAAAATTTTGTTTTGTTTCAGTGTCTAATAAACCTATAATTTTCGAGTATTGTACGTAATATTTTCAAGTCAAACTGTTGAATCACAGTCAGTTGGTAGTCCAGATAAGATAATATAGTGGGGGATGAATTACTGAAACTTCTTGGGAGTTTTGGAGAGAACATGAAATCGCACCTTTTTTGAGCTTGCATCATTTACCCACACTCGTGCATGTTAACGAACACTTAACGGTTAATATTTCACCAATATATACATTAAGTGACGAAGAAACGCAATTTTGAGAAAAACATACAAATACAACAACGTCCCATTTCCGGTTTCCCGCCAAAACACTACAGAAAAATTAATCGACCTGTAAAACGCCACTTCTCTCTTGATGTAAGTTTCGGTCCGCCATGATAAATTCGTATAATTTGTATGGCGCGAAGCTCTGAATAGCTTAAACGCAATGTTGTCATGCGAAACGCTAATTTATTTTAATACATAATCAACTTTTCTTCGTTGTGTTTTGCGCTTAATTTGCCGAGGGGCTTGTTAGCTGTGGTGTTTTATTGCTTAATTTCTCACCAGGTAGGTTCTTGTTTGAACATTGCGTTGCGTTTATTCTGCTGTGAAGTAACCGTGCGCGAGCGTTACTGTGTTTGATTAATAAAGTTTAAGCCTGTGAAATTGGCTTACACGTGGCTTGCCCGTTTGTAATGCAAAGTGCTCTTGTGAGTATATGTTTGAGGATAATTCTTATCATCAACCCATGTCGATTCACTGATGAGTACAGCTCTCCCCTCACTTTTGTGAGGAGAATTAGGCCATAATGTACCACGGGGGTCCGGTCCGGATCATCCTAAATAAATGAATTCAAATATTTTTACACACACATTTGCATCCCTTTAAATCTATCCATCTTTTTCAACCCACATCAACCCACTCCTTCTGTGCACGTCATTTTTTTCAGTTCTGTAAAAGAAGAATCCACTGCTTTCCTGCAACCTTAGTGATGTCGTCTGATCATTACGCGCGTGGTCTGCCTCAAATCTCCGACTAATTCTTGTCCACTATTCCTTCACTGCCTTCCATCTGCCGTCTTTCCTCCTACCCAAATTACTTACCCATCACCATTTCAACTTTGTGATCCAATTCCCCAGGACTTTCATCCCATCAAATGCAATGCAAGAGTGTAAAACGTAGTCGCAGGCATTTCAATACAAGTGGAAATACTTGATGCCTCCAGCATTCCACCCACATTGCTAAATCAAGAGTCTAAGAGTCTATCTAGTCGTCCCATCTTTTTGTTGCTCTTCTCCATGAGTTGTCTGGTTGTCTGGGAGATATCGCTTTCAGCGATAACACCGCCCATTGTGACACTAATTGTTAAATTTCATTTGTTTTAGTTTTTAATTTTCTTTGTTCTGTGGTGTTCCAATAAATAGCTTATATATCTATCTATTTAAGTCGTATTTGCCCGTTTTCAGATTTGTTCGCAATCCAGTGTTTATCCTTACATACGCCCGAAAAACATTAACCCTCTTTTGGGTAAAAATAATATTTTTTTCCGCAATTTAAATAATGGAATATCTGCCTCGTACGACATTTTTATACCATAAAATACTATATCAATTCAACATCTTTTCTAACATAACATAGGCAAATAAGAAAACTTGCGGTAATAAAGCAAACAAAGTCTCAAACGAGAACGGAGAACTCATTCGTTTGAAATCGTACAGAAATCGATACGTAATTACGAAGGCACATACAGACTCATTATTTCTGCTCACCAATATGGAAGGTACAAGTGCTTAGGAGCATAATGATGCTTTATAGTGAATGGAATCACTTAAGCACATTAATTTGAAGTTGGAAAAAGTTTGAATGGAAAGAAGAATTATTATCCGAACAGCGAAGGAATGGAACACCTTACCGGCTTGATAGTTTCCCGAAAACTATAATCTGTGGCAGTCGTCAGAGGGCCTGACACACGCTGACACCAAAGGCTGGCACTAGTGCTAAGCCTTTTTATCTACGTCATTATAAGTTTTGAAAGTGGAAGAAGCGAAATAGGTCCGTCAGGAATATGGAAAGGTGTAGTCACTGCCTACTTTACTTCCCCAACGGGAAATAGGCGTGACAGTATGTATGTGTATTATTGGAAGTTGCCTATAAGCGATACTGGTAAATTATATTTTTGCTCGTGTTATCGTATAATCAGCTCTTTCATGTACCTTCATGCGTCACAAAACACCTATCAATAGAATCATTGTTCATTGCGGCGTTGTTCCACGCCGTTGAGTATCAAAGCCTCTGTGACAATCGAAATGTTCGAGTGAGTCTACATGTAACAAGGAAAAATACTCGCTTTTCGTTTATCAAGGCCGTGTATGTGGCTTGATAAATGAAAATAAATCTCTTAGCACAATTGGAAAAGCTTTTCCATGTCAAATTAACCAATAAAATGGTTGATTCTTCTAAATTATATACAATTCTAAGTGTTTTTCAGTTTTCTTTGTTCTGTGGCGTTTCAATAAAGAGTTTGTCTATCTAATCCCTTAGAATAATTTAAGTTTGTGAGCAACTAAATCAAGTTTTAGTATTTATACAACTATACTTTGACTTATAACATTTCTTAGTCAATAAGTCAATAGTGCAGTGCCGCGCAGGATTATGCAATTCAAAGTTTTGGGTGGCACTGTAACTGTAACTGTTATGGGTAGGTGTAGCGCTTACTATCAGATGAACGAATTGCTCGTCTCATCACTCAGTCAAATAAAAATTTATATTAAATGATTATGAACCCGAGAATTATTTCAGAGGTAGGTTTGTTATCCACCAATCCGAACCGGGCCCCCGTGGTAGATTATGGCCTAACCCTCCTCACAAAAGTGAGGATGCCATGGAGTGGAGTAAAGCAGTGGGACGATATGGGTTGATGATGATGATTATGATATTTTATTAATAAATAAGTCGGCATGTGTTTAAAGCATGGATTCGTACAGAAATGTGTTCGATTCCATAACAAAAGGCGTTTATTCATCGGTCGGTCTAACTAGAAGTTTTTTTTTAATTTAAAACCATGTTTCTAATGATATAAACATCATCTTCATTCATCATTTTTCACAATTCGCAATGAGTAATCCAATGCAGTGTAAATGGAAACATACTTTTTCGCGCTCTATTTTAAAATAAAGATTCCAGCAAACTGCATCAACTCGTGCTTCCATTCCATGAATTGCAATGCAATCGTCAGAATCGATCTTTGCAGACGTTGGCATGGAAATAAAACTCGACTTGCGCACAATAGAACCTTAAGTCAGTACCTGGGCGATGCGAAATTTCGTTGTTTCATAATAACTGAGTTCCCATTTCAAAAAAATACAAATCATGTATCAAATTTTGTGAATAGGTGAATTACGGCTATGAGTATGAGGTTTTTGTTTATCTGTTCATAACGAAAAATCCTAAAACCAAAAGAATTTACTATTACAATCATACTACATACATAAATTAGGGTGATGAGAGCTGTTTAGTGCCGCACACGATTTTGTAATGGAAAGTTCTGGGTGGTTCTATAGCTGTTATATTCAGGCGTGGCGCTTACCATCAGCTGAATGACTTATTAGTCTCTTTACGTGTGATATAAAAAAAATGCGATCGAAAAACATAACTCTACTTAGAGACAGTTGGGTAAGCCTAACCTATATTTGCTGTAACTCTGTCAGTTTTTTCTATCAACTCTTGAGCTTAAGACTGAATTTCTACAATAGAAAGATAAAAGCGAGCTGCTTCACCGCACACCGCAGCGGCCAGCAGTGCCATGTGAGAAAAGAGGTTCATTCCTTTAAAAAGTTCTCAAGCTCTTTAATTCATGGCTTCCGTAGTATGAAACACAGGTACTTGATTGAGTATTTGTGGTACCATAATATTCATAGTTTCGGACTTCTAGATTATATTCAAGGCACTAGTTACAGGATCTTTGTGTGTGTTCGTGATGCATTATTTATTTATGCAACCACAGTCACTGTCATACAGTGGCACTCGAATATGGCGAGACATCGATAATCTTGTTGACTCGCTCAAATTGGACTAAAGCCTGAATGACTTATTGTCTTCTGGATTTTGCGATTCCATTTTATTCAATGTTTACAATCCAGTGGTAATCCCTAAGGCTTGTTGGTCCACGTTGGGTACTCGGGCGATTCTCTCCGAGCTTGGCTGTGGACCGAATATTACACAAGTCGACGAGCCTTAATACAATACGAGTGCTATGAAGTAGCGAGTTTGCGATGGAGGTAATCTCGCAGATTTCAGCTGGTTTAAAATATTTCAAGGTTGATGTCACAGTTTTGGTAATTTTTTTTTATTTGATTGAGGACTAGGCGAGCAAGTCGTTCACCTGACGGTAATTGCTAGATGTCGGCTCTAGTTTCATATGCCCAGTAATTTTACTGGAAATAGTGCCCTTAAAACTGGAACACTAGTGTCTTCAAATGTTTTTAATAATGAAATGATAGGCTTAAACCTATCATCATAATATTATGTAGTCTGATTTGAAAATCCTGTTATCAAAATATTTCAACTATATACATAGCAGCCCTATAATTTTTATTACGCTGATGTAGATTAATTTCTAAGACAATTATACGGCCTCCGTGGCATGAGTGGGTGTTAAGCTGACTGCGAAGCGAGAGGTTGCGGGTTCAAATCCAGCACTGGGAAAAATTTATGCGAATCACAAATTTTTGTTCTGTGTCTCAGTGTTTGTAGGACCATGGTCCCCGTAGTTCTGATTCTCTAGATACATGGAATCCTATTCAGGGTCAATGGTCAGGCCATTGAAATGGTAAAACGGACTTTATTTCTTTGAAAAATTTCCGATAATTTAACACTTTACACACAGGAGATTTAATTCAAAAATAATTTAGTTCTTAGACAGATATTTGGTTTTACCGTCTGGCTACGCAGTTCATTGCCAATAATAACATCGTACCTCTGTTTCACTTTCATCTATTCATGCAAAGGTTTCTTTATTCCTAAATAGCTGGAGAAGGTAGCTTCTTGCGTAAACAAAACAAGAACATCTGAACTTCCACCGAGCCAGAGGTATCGGCCGAAGTTAGATTCGGAGTTTAACCTCTTTCCTATCGTGAAAACAGACTGTTACTCAAGGGAGTTATGAAATTGTTCTGTTCATTCCGATTTGGTGAACGAGAAATAATTTAAGAAGGTAGAAATTGGATTAGATCAGTATTATCTAGAGAAGTAATAGCGAATGAAAGATTAATTTTTAGCTTTAAAATATTTTAAATTATTTTTTATTTAAAGCTTTTATTTAACTTCAATTGTCAATTTTGTACCAGTTCAATTGAGTTGAAATTTTGCAGGACAATTTTCGATGAAAATATAATATTGTAGTGAGAACGAGCTGATCTCTCTGACCCTCAGTGATTAGTCAGTAGATTTATGGCGGTTGGACTTATTCTGATCATCTTGCAGTACCGAATATGTGATTTATAATAGCTTTTCTGGAGATACTAGTATATATATTACCAAAAACTTATTTACGAAAACTCATGAACTTATCAACCAACTACTGCTCAACTTTCTTTAAGACTGAGGTTTTGTCTACATTCCGTCTCTATCATAAAATCAGCTCACTATCACCAAAACATTGTATTGTCAACAGAACTTGACAGGCATGCACAATTTCATATCAATCGGTTGAAGTGAAGAAAGCTGCTTTAAAATTCATTTGCAAGATTTTCCTTGCACAAAATTATATACAAACATTGAAAGTTAAACAAAAGCCTGTAAAAGACTAATTGAAGTTTTGTAGCGGCATGTAAAATTATAACAACTCAGAGTGAAGCACGTGCGAGGTGTGGCATTGGCACATTCTTGGCACCTCAACAATGCGGAATGTAAAGCGGCAGCTGTCTCTGCGCTCACCGCGCTGAATACAGCGGTAACGGAATGGAACTGTTACCAAATGGAAGAGCAGGGATGGATTAAAGTGCAACCAAACCTGGCAAGCACCAAGTTACTCCATTACACAAATGACAGCCGTCTTGCCTTCTCCTTCGCATCATTTCAACTGGTAACTTTTGAAATGGAAACATCTTCTAAGCAACATTTGGGCGTGTAATCGGTGTATGTATATATTCTGACAGGATAAGAAGTTCCAATGGTTTTTTTTTACTGAGAAGTACCTTAATACATGAAAGCTAATGCTCCATTATACGTACTTTTTCTATGCGTTCGCGCATTATTCAATAGATTGAGTTGAAACTTTGTGGAGTTCTTGTTAGAGCTTGTATGAAGGCCAATGTGTAATGTGTGTGACATTACACAGAACTATCAACTAACGCAAAAGTCGTTTCGGGAAAACTGCAGGAAATCGTCAGATGAAATTCAATACGGATATGGTGAAAGACTAATATACTTTGCTCTTTACCCCCCTTCAAAGTAAAGTCCGCTTCTGTCCACCAAATGAAGCAGGCACATTAGCACAATGGGCGCGGCGATTTATTCGGTCGCGCTTCGGTCTGCTATTTATTGTCGCAGGTGTAACGCGCATCAGGTCGTTACTTGAATCAGTCGGTTACTTCATCAGTGGAATTGTGGTAGGCGCAGAAATTCTAGAGATGAGACGATGGAGGATGCATTGCCATCGCAAGGAAAGGTTTGAGCTAAAACGGTTGTTTTCAGGTTTGAGTTACTAACTATATACTTAAATCATGTATGGGTAAGTAATGTAATAAACTGATAAACATTCGAATTTCATTCTAAAACTTTTGAAAATTTTTGTTAGTCTAAGGTTTGGAAAGATTCCACTTTGAGCGCTTATTATTGGAGCACCATACCTATTCCTCTTTTAAGACCAACTAATATTTAAGCTTGGGGTTTCAAGTTCTATCTAAGTTGAATATTACCAGATGTACGTAACGTGACCTGGTGGTAAGTGACGTGAATATGGTCGAAGTGGGAAAACCTGATAAACCTAAATTGAAATTCAGCGTTAGTTCTAATGAAAATAATTTTAATTTGGAATTACATCCACGTTGAGTTTCTTGATGCTTTCTTCTCTGACGGGCGTACTTCTGAAGCACTGGTAGAGTAAATGGTGTTTTCTTTTCCTGTGCGAGGTTCAGCCACGTATCACCACTTATAAGGAAAATTTCCTTTTGCAGACTCAAACCATAATCAGTTAATCATTGGTTTAGTTGATCATATTTGAATTAATTTTTATTTTTCTCTATGTTTATGAGACTTGAGCTTTTGACTTGTAAAAGTCCTTCATTTTTGTTTATTTAAGGTAATTATTTGAGTATTGAGTATTAAGCGGTGGTAGCCTAGTGGGAGAACGTCCGCCTTCCAATCAGGTCGTGAGTTCAAATCCCAGTGCAGGCACGTACTAATGTGTTTCTGTAAAACATATGTACGTAATTATCACTCGCTTTTCGGTGAAGGGAAACATCGTGAGGAAACCCACATACCTACCCGAGAATTATTTCGGAGGTAGGTGTGTTAACTACCAATCCGGACTGGGCCCCCGTGGTGGATTATGGCCTTACCCTCCTCACGAAAGTGAGGAGAGACACGTGTCTAGCAGTGGGACGTATATGCATATGCGTGCATGCTTCTATGCATATATGCATGCTTCTTGCACTTATCTCACTTATCTCTATTACCATTCCAATCCTCATATTCAAGCAAGAAGCTCCAACTTCAGATAACATGATTTAATTAGTAGGTAGACTTCATACCTACCATGCTATACTTGCCCGGCATCTGGCCGCCGCCCGCGGCATCTGTCGTACTATCTCAACCGTGATAACAGCCGCCTTTGTGGAGACCCCGACAATCTGTATTGTCAGTATGCACCAGCATACTGTCCGATTATGTGCCTTGATGGACTTTAATTTAATTTACTTCTTGAACTCACATTGCCACTAACGCAAAAATAAAGATAGTTAAAATAACCTAAAAAACACGCTGTAACAGTAAGCCGAAATAAAAAGTAGAAAAATAATTAATTTTATAGTAAAAAAAGCGTGGGATGCTTTTTATTTTATATTTATAATTAACCTTTGATATCAAGCACCCCTCGCTTTTTTAGCGTGTCATTTAGTTTTTTTAAGTGTAATTAATTTCTTACTTTTTTAGTGGGTATGAATTTTTATGTTCTGTTCGGTTGTGTTTATTAGTAAATCAACATGAAGTCGGTTTTTTGGTTCAAAGAATTATTTAGAGTTCGGGTGACGAGTTTCTTCGAAGAAGACATTATTATTTATGTTTTTTTTTATTAGACTGAGTGACGAGGCGAGCAAGTCGTTCACCTGATGGTAAGCGCTGCGCCTGCCTATAACAGTTACAGTGCCACCCAGAACTTTGTATTGCATAATCCTGCGCGGCACTGCACTGCGCTCGTCACCCTGAGACATCGGCTCTTAAGTCTCATATGCCCAGTTATTTCGCTGGAAACAGTGCCCTTCAAACCGGAACACAGTAATGTTTACAGACTACTGCGTTGCGTTGTTAGCGTCTTTGTTTGTCGAGAGCTAAAATCTCAAGTTTTCAAGTCGAGAAGGAATAGGTATCTTCTAGGCAAACATGCGCCACCGTCGGCCGCGTCATCACTTACCGTCAGGTGAGACATTCGTAATAAAAAAAATGCTGTTTTGGTTTTCATTCACATTCCATAGCATCGACTACCGTGTAGTGATTCGCGTTGAAAATTCAATAGATAAATCATATCCCTTGGTAGAACGCTTATCGTTGAAATATTCCTACGGAACGGAGGCGGCACTGCCATTTCGGTGTCAATACCGAGGCACCGGGAATTAATCGGCTTGAATGATGTAGGAGCACGTGCAGAGCCTTTATTTACCAATGATATCACGGCCATCTTGCGACAGATATACAAAGTCTTTGTTGAAACATCATGGAACAAAGAAAACGTAAAAGTTAGAATAAAAACAAAGTTAACAATAAATGCCTTACGATTACGACGGTAGCGATGTGCCTAAGTAACGTACGATTTTCTTAAGCTTCCCACCATTCTAAGTTGAAATGGATGTGATATTTATGAATGGATGTTAAAGTATTTTGATAACGTAAATCTTATTATTTAATTTTAATGTATTTCGTGTCTGATAAAAAAAAAATGAGAATTTTACGTGAAAGATAGTTATATCATTTAATAAAATTTTACACGCTGTGATATCCAAAATTGGATTAATACCAAACCAATAATAGCTCAAGATTCTTTTGTGCTCTCTAGCTAGTATATTTGGAACCCAAAAATCTCTTACAAAACTTCCAAAAATGTTCATACAAGTTAATGAGTTCATCGCGTTCGGAACATAGCCGTTCGGAACACTTACGTAGCCGCAGCTGATACCTGAGAGCACGTGAACCGCAGCACAAACAACGGGACCCAAAGCAAATATTTGTGGTTGAAATGAGCTCTCGAACCTCAGTCACTCACGCCACCGGTAGTCAACACATTTAATGCATCTCGTATTAGTTCTGTGCCACAGAAGACATATAGTACTTCATACAGAATGGACACTCTCCACCTCCGCGATCCGTTTCCCCGCACCTCTACCTGCCATTCGGGGGTAAATCGGGAAGTTATGTAAATATTACACGCCCCTAAAATTATATTGGACAAACGGGTTGGTGAACCCTTATATGAGCGGGTTGTCTTTTGTTTTGGTCGCGTAGTATCTTTGAGTAGGTACTTACACACGCATTTGGCGCGTGTAAAAATGTCATTTATAATTATGTGTGAAATGTCCGGGTTTGTATGAAGTGTCTGGCATGTGTCTGTGCCCAACTTAGACATTGTTTAGTAACTTCATTAACTTTAAGTTACTCTATGATTTATGCGAAAACTTTGTTGAAATTTCCAAGTCTGCAATGTCTTTTAAAACTTTGTTGGTCCTTTTCACCTTCAGCAAAGTCATTTTTGTTAGCTCTCGATACTTTACTTTGAATTTAAGTGCAGGGAATATTCACAACGAAACAAATATCGGAATTTTTGTTTGTGAAATACAAACAAACCAATGGACATTATATTATGAAATGGAATCAGGGTACTTAGTAGAATTAATCAGCCATATAATAGAGCTTCATTTCTCCTTAACTGGTCAAGAAAAACGTTCGTAGACTGTCAAGAACTACCAAATTCAAGGAAATGTGAAATCTACCAATCTCTACTGCACTGAAACAACTGTTTTAAAAACATTGTGCGCCAAACAGCGTAAATCTGAAAGATGGAATTTTCAAAACCGCCTTGCCCCTTATCTCTTCCACCGTTTTCCACATTAATATTCCTGTGCTGTCGCTCCGCGTATTCCAACAATATCACATTTACGCATACATCTAATCTGCACATAGGGTCTTGGCACGCAGTTCGTACATCCGATACTTTGAAACCAACGGATTATTTTCATACAATTGAGCGATATCGGTAATTGGTTTCATCGCATCACATTTTTTCTTCTTTCAATGTTCTTTACGGTCTCAATAAAGTTTCCATGTCGTTTGAGTACTTAAGTCTGGGCAATCGTCTTTTATGCAGGTCGCCTTTATGTGTTTAATTAAATGCTAGGTAGGGGGCTGTTAATCAGGAAAGGAGTAAGGCCTACAATATTGGGGCTGATAAAGTATTTCTCGATTTATTAATTACCTCTAAATTATTCCTTTTTTAATATTTTATAGACTTTTAGTATATTATAGTCCAACATTTAAGGGGCATTACTTATATGTTTGATATTGGTAATGAAACTACAATGTCCTGTGATGGAACTTAATTTTATAAATGCGAATTTGTATTTGTTGCTTTTCCCTTCTTTTTCGCAGCAGCGGAACATCGGATTGACATGATTTGTTTGCATAGATGTAGATAAAGGGCTGGAAAGTGAAATACTTTTTATCACGGAATACATAAGGTTCCTATGGAATGACAATCAACGCACGGATGAAAACTATAGACCATCATCGTTATATCTTTATTTGACTTTACGTTAAAACTTTTTTAAAGTAAATACAATTTCCTTTTTTATGTTACTAAGTAATGAGACGAGCTAGTCGCTAACCTGATGGTAAGTGCCGCCCATTACAGCTACAGTGTCACCCAAGACTTTCCATTGAAAATCACGTGCGGCACTGTGCTACGCTAGCCACCCTGAGACAAAGGCTCTAAAGTCTCATAAACTCAGTAATTTCACTGGAAATAGTGGTCTTCAAACTTGAATACAGAAATGTTTGCACACTACTGCTTGGCTTAGCTCTTGTAGTAGAGGTCAACCACTACAGAGTACAGAGTGTTTGTCCACTATCTCACGATGCGCTTGATGACAGCACTTAAGTAATTTACGAGTAATCCATCTACTCACAAATATAGGAGTAAGTCAAACCTGAGCCCGTCTCTGTAGTCCAAACTAGCCAGCGGTCAAGCACAAAGGGTTAAGATGAAAGGCACCGCATGAAAGCTATCTAATCGAGACGAGTAATCACCCCGCAAATGAGTGGTTTTCGCTATAGTTTAGCTGCAGGGCTATTGCAAATTGCTTGGTGTTTCTCGGGTCCCTTGAGTATAAAAGTCTTTGAGTATAAGTATATGAACGAATTCAAGCTGACCCCTTATATTATCTTAATATTTTTATAGTAACATCTGTACAAAAATTAAATTCCATCAAAAATAAAACGTGTTAAAAATACAAGTCTCGCGATGCATTTCATCTGACGTAAAAGGTTGTGAGACTTATTGTAAAACCAAGTCGGTTGATTTATTCAGTACTATATAAAGAAGCATTTTTCCAACAACTTTCATAAGTTGTTATTTAATTGGTTTACTAACAACATTTTATAGCGGTCGAATCAATACTAGACATCTTTATTTCAATAATAAATATGATAATAAATTTATCCTTTCCATTAGTTTTTTCAATTTTGATTACTGTATTATTATGTTTCCATAACTTGAAAATCATAAAAATAAGGCATGTCTTGTATAGATGAAAAAGAAAAGAGACTAACAAATTTCGTTGCTTAAATAAAAAGTACCTGGATGACCGAGCTTTGCTCGGTAGATTGTTTATAAGCGTTTTTTTCCAAGATCGTTTAGGCATTTTTAAGTGAACACGTTAAGAAAACACAAATAATATAAATAAACAATTAATTTTCTTAGTCAGGAAGATGTCAGGAAGAGTCATATTTTTCAGTTTAAATTTGGACTACTCAAACGCCTCCAACGCTTTGTTATTTTTCTTCCAAGTTTATTTTTAATTTGATATAACACGAAAAAAATGTCATTTTCTAAAAATGATTCCTAGCTAGATCGATTTATCGCCCCCGAAACCCCCTATATACTAAATTTCATGAAAATCGTTGGTGCCGATTCCGAGATTCCAATTATATATATACAAGAATTGCTCATTTAAAGATATAAGATATGTATCTTAAAGTATATTGAAACTTAGAATGAATAACCTGGAACCAAAAAACAGATTTCAAATGTAAATAAAATACTAACAAGCTTCTGAAAAATGTTTATGAAATTTATACGCACATCAAACGTTTATCTTCATAAAAATATAATCCAAATTCTGCAACTAAATAGTTCGTACACAGAAAAAAGACAGTTATCTATTTTAAGCGAAAGTAATTACACTCAACATTGTCTTAACGTGTTGATTTTTTTTAAAGAATACGTTTCCTCATCACTTGGAACGAAAGCCTTGTTCTACCATTTCAATACCCTATAGGAATACTGAAAAGTTCTACTACTGAAACTCTTAATGAAGAGTAACAAAACGCTTTCAATTCCAAAGTAAATTCTTCAACCTTTAAGTTTCTTTTGACACTTTGAGGAAGCTTTCAATCACAGCAAGTTTTGACACATTCATCGACACCTCCAACGAAAATGAACATCTATTTCGATGTAATAAAGCTTTTAACAAGTTACACAAAATGACACGCCTCTGGGTGTTTAATATGACATCGATCATAAATAATCAATTTATTAGAATAGGATTTTGAATAAATGTTCAGATTTTAGACACTTGTATGGCATATTATTATCTAAATCACGAACACTTCGATTGGGACAAGGGAAAGAGAAACTGATAGGCCCAGTTAACACGGTTACGTGCGTTGAAACCAGTAATGGTAAAATTATCCGAATACCTGAGCCATAATACCATCAAGTATGGCCGTGCATTTTTTTTTCACCATCATCAATCCATTTCAGCCCACTGCTCAGCACGGCTCTCCCTTCACTTTCGTGAAGACGGTAAGGCCATTATCCACCACAACGGCCCGGTCCGGATTTATTGATAACATACCTACCTACCTACACAACAAAACACTAACATATTTACTTCTATTTAAACTCTAAAGACACCGGTTTCGATCCTCGACTCCACACCAATGACTTCTCGCAAGTTGTATGCAGATTGCCATTGCTCCCTCCTTCGGAATTCACTTTAAGATATCTATCGATAGATACCAATCTATCAATCAAGTGCGATATCTCCCAAGATATCGCACCAACATGACTTACTTTCGTGAGTACGTGCGTATCGTGCAGTTAACGATAGGGAGCATTGAAGCCACGTTCAAGGCGCTACTTCAATCGAGAAACAAACTTACTTCATCAGTCGCCAAGATTTCCACTGTTGGGACTCTAGTCACTCGATCAGTGCTTCAATTTACAAAACTAATATCTACCGATTCCCTCATCGACCTCACGCAGATTTGCTCGATGAAGTGGAAAACTACCACTCAATATGATAATTGCTCAGCATTTGTAGACATCACTTGCAATAGCAATCAGCTTTATTAATGAGTCGCATTGCTAAGAATAGCTGGACAGGTTCTGGATTTGAACGAGCCAATGCTTGGATTAAAATTTGACCTAGCGCTTGTCCCCAAAACTAAATTATTATGTTACTAGAATTTCACATATTTTGAAGTCTTTAGCCGGACAACGACTCATTTAGACTTATTTTCAACCTAATTAACTCTGATAACGTTGCATAGTAGCTAATTTAATTATCTAGTCATATTTTTGCAATTTGGATTTCATGTAAGAAATTTTCTTTCTTTCACTACAATGGGTTCCAAATAAATTCAAACGACGTCTGTATAAAACCACGCAGAGAAAAAAGAACCATCATCAACCCATATCAGCCCACTGCTGAGCACGGGCACCCCTCACTTTCGTGAGGAGGATTAGGCCATAATTCACCAGGGGCGCCTGGTCCGGATCGGTAGATAACATACCTACCTCTGAAATTATTCTTGGGTGGGTATGTTTCTTGGGTGGGTTTCCTCACGATGTTTTCTTTCACCAAAAAGCGAGTGATAATTACGTGCATATGTTTTTAGAACAAAAAATAAAAAGAAACCTTAAATTAGAGCGCACTTAGTTCTAAATCAGTCAAAGCTATTTCTTGCTTGGCTAATTTCAGGGCTTTATCTACAGTAATGACTCAAGTGTTCGGAACCAAGGTGACCGCTACCATTTGAGGGTTGTCCACTTGAATGAATGTATTAATGACCTGTATAATTTGGGGTGTAGAGGCTAATTCATGGCTGGTTTAAGGTAATGATGCTTTACAAGCGACATTTGCTTGACATTTGTACATTTCAAGTGCCTATTAGCTTGCTTTATCCTTAATGACGCACCATGCCAGCCACACACATTAACACACATGTTTGAATGGCAAAAAAAATCTTATACCTCCTCTCCACATACAACATGGAGCCCAAAGTCTTGGCCAGTAATAACTTCAATCCCAACCTTTGAATGCTTTATATGGGTCAAATCTCCGCCGCAAATTTATAGCAGACCGCGATCATGGGCCATAATTACCTAATCATTTATTAACTCTGAATTGTTCTTGTAGAATGGGGTACCAAATCGGAATCCTGGGCGTATGTAAGAACCTACTTGCTGCGTATGTGTTGATTTTACTTGGTTACTGAGCCAATGTTTGTTGTACAGAAGTTTCTGTTGTGTGTGGCTGCGTATGTTTGAGATATCTTCACATAAATACACTCAGATGTAAATCTATTGGTATTATAATCTATCAGTAATATGATAATCTATCAAGTGAGGTAGCACGATTACGTATACACTGTACATTTTATATAAAGTTCCGAACATTTGCGCCAATTAAGCCTTTACTGAATATTTATTTGAATAGATTGAAATTGGTAGGCATCGTTTAAACAAAACAACAAACATTGAAATTATTTTGATCACAATCATGACTAAACAAACATTGAGTAATTGTTTATTCGATTCCAAAATAGATCATTAATGAGATAATGTACTACAGTTTTTTTTTATAAGAACCCCAATAAAAGCGCCAACGTGAATGACTTAGAGGCATTTGGATTTCTTTCAGTAGCAATTTGTGATACAGAAATGACCTATCAATAACATTAAACCACAAACAAACAGGTTGAGCTTCACGGTCTTACAAAGCATGGTCATTAAAATAACACGTGACCCGTTAAAAACGACCGCTTAAAACGTTTTAAAGCCATCAGAAACAGGTGATGTTGATGCTCACAGTTTGTGTAAGTGTTCATTATTTTTATTTTCATTTCCACAAATTCGTGTAAAATTCTTAAGTGAAACGTTGTGTGTGACTTTTACGCCCAAACCTCTGAACGAATTTAGTTAAAATGTACTACGTAGTAGACTAAAAGCTTGCAAAGACGAGTGACTTATGTCTGCGGACGTAAAAAGTCCACGAAGCTTCACGGTAGGCGAATCCCTTTATTACCTGACTGCGTGACGCAGAGGAAGGTATTGTGTTTATGTACTTTAAGTCCCTCGTGTGTGTTATCCGACTTAAAGACTCCCAGATTGTAACTATCGGGAAACACAGACTTATGCAAGGATTTCCACTCCTTCACGGTACGCGTTGAGAATGTAGAAGCAAATTGCTTAGTAGCGCATTGCTGTACGTCTGGTTGTTCTATGATGGAATGGGCTTCGACGATGGTGTGTCCCTTGTCTGCCCAGGCCTTAACATTTACTCGTTTTATCCAGGAAAACACTCTTGCAAGAGACAATAAAAGCTCGAGAGCTGCGTCACAACAGGATAAATCAGTGTTAAATACGCACACACGTATGTACATAGTAGGTAAGGGAAATAATGTATATACGTACGAACGGGAGCGGTGGTAATCTCAACCGCAACGCTTGATTGATGTCACTGCAGGCTTCAGGGAAAATTAACTGTCTAACGAAATATTTTGCTTTCACGTACGCTATACAAATTGTGCTGTCTATTTATGAACAAAGGAATACAATTTATTACAACTCAACGGGAGCTTTACTTTACCGTTACAAGAGTTAGAAATTGTGGCAGATTACCATTCATGGTAAATTGTAAACAACAATCAAAAAAGCTTGTTTCTCTTAGTGCGATTCAGTAGAGCGGTGGTAGCCTAGTGGGAGAACGTCCGCCTTCTAATCAGAAGGTCGTGAGTTCAAATCCCAGTGCGGGCACGTACCAATGTGTTTCTGTAAAAACATATGTACGTAATTATCACTCGCTTTTCGGTGAAGGAAAAACATCGTGAGGAAACCCACATACCTACCCGAGATTTATTTCGGAGGTAGGTATGTTATCCAGCAATCCGGACTTGGCCCCCGTGGCGGAATATGGCCTAACCCTCCTCACGAAAATGGGGAGAGACCCGTGCCCAGCAGTGCGACGTAATGGGTTCATGATGATTATGAATTCAGTAGAGATTGATTTTATCTATCGATTCAGTATATTAATACAGTTTTCACATTATATCAGATGTTTTTTTTTTAACAACTTAAGTATAACTTATTGTGATCCATGATATCAGTACTACATGAACGGAGAAGGAAAGAAGTACTAATAAGCGAAGTTTATAGTGGTAAGCCTCTTCTGCAATAGTCCACCTTTACCAGATATTCAAACGCCAAGCAGTAGTGTGAAAACAATACTGTGTCCCGGTTTGAAGGGTACTGTTTTTAGCGAGATTACTGGCCATATTAGACTTTAGAGCCCATGTCTCAGGGTGACGAGCGCAGTGCAATGCCGTGCAAGATTATGCAATGAAAAGTTCTGTATGGCACTGTAACTGTTATGGGCAGGCGTAGCGCTTACTACCAGGTGAACGACGTATTTGTATCGTTACACAGTCGAATAACAAAAAAGCAAGAAGACGGAGAATGTGCAAAGCAAAAATATCTAAACCGTCAAATAGAACGTTTTGAACGTTCCAAATCCTTCATTCTTTTTTAGAAGCAGGGTTTAGATGTGTAATTCTTATATGAAAATATTATGTTCCTCTAAAAAGCTGAAACTAAGATAATTTAAAAATAAAAGAGGTTCAACCTAAAATTTGATTAATAATGCTGTTGTCATTAGAATTTCGAAGTAAGTAAAAGATTGTAGCAAAGTGACGACCGTAAAGTTGGAAATTATGTTAACATTAAAATCAGTAACTAAATCGTAAAACAGCACATAATAAATAGCACGTACCTAAGCATTATTTCCTGCTATTAGCATCATCATATTTTAACAACCGTTATGAATTTTTATGATCGTATCGCACATAAATTGTATGACGAGGCAACATTTTAACACTCGCTATGAAGTTTACAAAGTGAAGCAGTTTTATGTGCTGTGATTCCTTTATTTTTAACTACTATTTTTCTAGTATAAAATTATAAATTTTTGTAGTAATTCACATAAATTATTTATCCTTATCATACATTATACATTAACAATGCAAACTGACTAATTATTTGGTCATACATTATTGGCTAAAATTATGAAATGATATTCTATAACAGCCCACTTTCAGATTGATCTATTTCAATTACTAACACGCACTATGATATAAACAAAAACTATAACATGATCCTGTAGGTACCTACTTGTCTTATAAAACACTTTAGTAAACGCCAAGGAAAGTATCTATATAAAAAACCTGATAAGCAGACCTAATAACAGATTGTTTTTCTATCGAAATGCATATATATAAAAAACATTCACGTACCGTGCTCACGACTTCCGGTTCACTGACCTCGGTTATTATTCGAATACGAAACTAAACAAACCACTGACCGTCCCTCGGGACAAATCGATACAACTGATGGAAACCGCGAAGAATTCGTATAAAAATCGAGATGTTCCGTGCGGTTCTGTTTGTTGACTTTGGATCGCGGTCGTACACAAAATCCGTTGTGTTTGCGTTCACGTTTGTCTATAGTCATAACATTATATTGTATGATTCTAAAAACTACACAGTTTTAGGTTAATGTTTCAGTTTTCATAGATTTTCGTCGACTTCCTAAAGAAAATATTGGTTCAACTTCCAACATTCACGCATTTATTCCAAGCTTCAACCTCGAACTAGGCTTTTCGTTATCAGGTTTATTCAGCCGTGGGATTCGGATGAATTCGAATAAAATTGGTATGGCGTGTGCTAAATCGATAGAAATTGTCATGTATTACAAGTCGGTTCGATAAACTTGGTCGCAAATATGAGTTGGAGCTATAAATGTAAGGAAGTGACGTTCTTTATAACCTTTTCGAACATTAATTTTTCTAGAAAACTCACTACATGAGGAGGCCATTTATGAAGATCTTAAATGCCGGTCCGATGGAGACTTTGTCCGAAATCCATTAGGCTTACAACTCCTTATTTGCCGATAAAAGGCCCTTTTTACCCGACCTATAAATCCAAAACTTCACTCATGAAAAATTGGTCATTTCAAAAAGTTAAATCGCTTGGAAAATATTAAAAACGATCGCTATAGATGGCCAATAAATTAGCCGCAGATATCAGCTTCATTCACTGAAGGGGGACAAAGAACATCTCTAATCCGGAATAATCCGGATTTATCGGAGCCCGCTTAGGAACCTATCGGTGGAGTTAAAAGATTTATAAAGTCCCAAAGATTAATGTCGAACCACCTATTGTCTAAGGTTTGCGGACTCACAAGTTTTATTCTTTCGAGAGACGCGCGATGGGTTCTTAATTTGTTTTCATGAAGGCAATGCCATTTTATTTGAGGATAAACGTATCTTCTACACTTGGATAAGTCTTTGACTTTTTCCTTGTTGTCCTAATTTTTTTTTTACTTTGTGATGAGGTATTACGTTATTTCTCCTTTTTATATAGAAATTATGTATTCATATAGAAATATAAAATTATCTGGGCAAATTCAAAGTAGTTACCGAGGGTTATAGACAAATTGATGCAGCGCGCTGCAAGCATCTGCGACGAGCCGCATGCCTTACCTCTTTTGTCTGACTTTCCAGTAAATAAAATGATTCAATGCCGTCAATATAATCAATATTTCATCAATATTGGATCAAGATATCGAGTATCATATAAATATATAAACTATGGTTTATAAAGATTATTTATGTATCTAAATAGTGTATATATTTTATTATAAATATGTGTATATTATTATTATTGTATTCATATTATTATTATATTTTTTATTTTTTTTATTATTTATTGAGTATAGTGTGTATGTGTATTATTAAAACATAAGTATTAAATGTATTGTGACTGTTAAATACTGTAAGTACGCCACCCACCCCTACTATCGAAAAATGTTTTTTACTGTCCATCCAAAGGTTGTCTGGAAGAAATCGTTTTCAGCGATAAGACCGCCCATTGTACTACCCTTGTTTACCTATTGTAATTCTTCTGTACTGTGTTTAATTTTGTTTCTGGTGTACAATAAAGAGTTTTTCTATTCTATTCTATTCTATTCTATCACGAGATAATATTGATACTTGTTCTGTAATAGGCCTGAAAGATTTGAATTTTTGACATTTTAACTGGTATTGAGAGAGAAAGTTGACCTATAATAATCAACCAGTTGACACCAGTAAATATCGACGTTATTTTCCAAACAAACGTCTAAAAAATACCCAATCCAATCATCACAAAATAAAGGAATTTCATTACCCATTCAAGGATCTTTACAGTGTTTCCAAGGTGAAACGGTACATAAACCTTCATTCTTCCGCTGAGAAAGCTATAATTTTTATTTGGACACATAAACGATTGTTGTTTCCACTTGTTCGATATACCATTAACCTGTTGCGATTTATTAATTTCGTGTTGTTTGTTGACATGTTTATGGGCATCGTCTTGTACAGGTGTAGAATAATGTTTACCTGTTATTTTAGATAATTAGGGCAACCAAAAATATAGCCTACCATAGTACAGTTAAATCCTACCGAACCGAACTGTACCACGAACACTATTTAACATGTTCACTGCATTATGAGGTCGAATAAGCCACATGCGTGACTTCTCGCTGGTGCGGCAGTCAAAATCACTTTCTTTCACTCTGTGCGGAGGACAGAGGCTGTAAAGGCTCTGTGAGTCTGGAAAGGTCTCATACGCACTGCAAAGAAGTTCAATTTTGCCTCTAAAAGACCTAATATGCTGGCCCCGCAACGATCATGTTAGCCTGCATGGGTTATAACACTCTGATAAACCTCATTATTGCTTATAGGTACATTATCTTGAGTAACCGATGCAATTATATTCAATTTATACAATTTTTATTCATACTGGAGCATGAAACTTAATCTTGTTAGTAGACCAGGATATTTTCCAGTAATACTCTGAAGGTAAAACTCAAATCACTTTAATCACTTTAAAGGTCTGTACTTCACCAAAGCTCCAACTCAACTGCTTTATTTCCCAAGTCAACTCAGCTATCTCCACCACGTGGTAGGCAGGCACACGTCGCGCGTCGAGTCTGTCAGAAGTCAAATCAAGTATTATATTTTAAATTGTAACGGAAATTACCGTGCACTTTAAAATATTATTATAAACTAATTAAATATTAAATAGTTATTAGTAAGTTTTTTTTATAGTAAGTTATAAATTAACAAAACATAAGAATCCGATGTAGCTACCTAATTATATAAGCTAAAATTATAACGATGGCTAACAATCAATTTTGGTGAGTAGGTATTACCTATTTGGTTTGCACAGGTGAACCTCTTTTATAGCGTAGGAGGGACTTTTTATTGGTTAAATCGTTTAAGTACCGTAGCATTTGCCTACTTTTTAAATATCAAAGTATCGCCAGGGTTGCCATTTTGCAAAGAACTATTATCAGCACATGGCGTTTCTCACGAACACAGTGATATTTCTACAAATGCCCGATTAAAATTGCCGTTTGATTGATAAAATCGTTGATGTGCTTTTAAACGTAGACCCCCGAAGCTTAATCTATTGATTGGTGATGTGATGACAGTTGAATGGTGGTAATCTTTTTTGGATAAAGTTGTCATGTTTTCTTAAAAGAGATAACTTGATTTATTACTTGACGCCTCCTCTCGCTTAAACTTAACTTGTGTTCAACTATTCAAAGGCGTATTAAATAGAATTACGCATTCAAACTAAAGTACAATAGTAAATCCAAATTAACTTTTCGATTCATGCAACCCTGAGTTTAATTTAAGTAACAGTATTTTTAGTTAAATTTTATATTGCATGTGGCTTGTGGTAAATTTAGCACTGGATACCAGTGATTTCCCACAGGGGTCAGTAATGGACTCCTAAGAGCAGTATTTTATTAAGCTTTTTACTTTAGAGAGTGCTGCTATTATTAAATTTTGAATGTAGGTATTCCATGAATCAGGGTGCGGACATAACTACAGTGATAAGTGGGGTGGCACGCACATAACTGCCTAAAAAGCTTATATTAATTTACGATGTATTTCTATAAACCTAACGTTACTTTTATAAAAGCACATTATAAATAACATGTCTTAAATGACTGAAAATAATTATGATATTATGACGTTAACGTTATGAAACATGAAAATACACTTCGCTTTTAATATCCTTCCGTGCGTGTACGTATGTGATTTAGGAACAAAACTCCATTAACGAATAAAACCGATGCCTGCCTACATCAGAAAACACTTCACATTTAGGCACCAGCCAAGTTTTGTGATGAATTTAATTATCTTTCATCGTCAGATCCAACCCTAAAACCAGAAGGGGTATTACGTATGTAGCAACAGGGAGTAATCGTGCGATATGTATTGCCAAACTTAATAACACTCGAACAACTCGAAAGTGAGAACGGGATAACTTGAGTATTCTTAAATGGTAATGAGATATAGGTCGTGGTCATCATTTTAGCTTTCAACATAATTAATCTATAATTGTTTGGCCAGGCAATAGACGAACTATTGGTAATTACCAATGTATTTTCCAAAACGGCGAAAGACAAACCAATGCAGTGCATTTTGATACATTTTGACAGCATCGCACGGTGCTGTCACTTTCAGTGTCACTTTTATGTGACATTGAATCTGCTGTCAATGTAAGTGTCAGTGTCATTTTGATGTAAATGTATCAACCTGACAGCACCGTGCAGCGCGCCGCGTTTTTCACCTAAGACGCGCGGCTATTGCTAATTGCTGAATTTACACAATACCGTCTCCTACTCGTAGGTATCATCTATATTTTAACATTCATAAAGACGTTTTCTTCAATACTGCCGAATTAAGTAGCAAGTACTAGTTCTCACACCATCGATTTCACTTACGAGTGCTATCATTTGCCATCTACAGAATCTTCGCGAGATGATACGTGACTAGAATGCCTAGCGTACGCTGCCAGAACAACTTTTTCAATCTATAAGTCTACCACTTTCTGTTTTATTAGTATGTCGAAGGACAGCCATGTGGAGGTTGAAAAATACACCCAGAATACTGCTGGGATTTTATGTAAACGAAAATACATTAATAAGTTATCCATCGTGCAAATTCAAACGCATAGCGAGAGGTGCATGAGATAAATCAAAATAATATTACAAAAAAAAACTGCCTAAATTATACGGACTTTTGGATAATATGTTACTTAACAAGGATTATAAATCTCATCATAAATAGATTTCCTGATTTGGTTAAATGTTTAGATAATTATTTAAATATATATTATTTTACGGGTAATAGGTTAGTTATCCAGTTATCTATCCTTAGTGTGAGTTGTCACCGTGACCAAATATGGTCACACCCCTGGTTTTAACTCAAAGTAAAAGCAATGTTAAGTACTTATAAATTCGCTTTTTACTGTCATCTTAAATTTTATCGTTCTCATTGTGGACGCCCAATGCTAAGTAAAGTTTTATGTCACACTTTTTCGGTGTATTGTTGTTCGTATCAAAGTTGTTCTAATTTTATTACGCCACTGAAAATATTGTTAAAGTTGATGCTTCGTAAAATTGCCTTTCGGAATAGCAGTTTGAATGTGTTTCAGAATCCGGGATCAGAAGTAACTTAGAGTGCTTATAGCTTTTGTAAACCTGGTTGTTTGGCATAAGGTTTAAAATTGAAGCCCTATTTATAAACAAAGATATTTTCTATAATGAAATTAGTTAACTGTATATTTCTTCAACGATTTCGTTATTTCGTAATCTTTACCAACTTATTGATCTTATCGTATTTTGAAATGATATCAAAATCACATCTTACCTAGCTAACATTACAAATGCGAATGTGAGTTTGTTTGTTTATTACGCTTTCACGCCTAAACCACTTCATTGTCACGTTAATTGTTACAAAAAATACATGTTCTTTCTTTCTATCGTTCTTTATTTCATTATTGATAGCAATCGTTAACCACGTCAGAGGCCCTTGGACGACTTGATAAACTCTTACACCAATGGCTGGCACTAGGTACTTCGTATGACGAAGAAATTTAACTACAATTAGAGAAGAACAAAAGGGACAGGATTTTAGGAAAAAGCTTTAATCGAGAAATAACAATGATTTCCCTATTATGAACTTACATTACTAGACAGAAAGCGGTGGTAGCCTAGTAGGAGAACGTCCGCTTTCTAATCAGAAGGTCGTGAGTTCAAATCCCAGTGCAGGCACGTACCGATGTGTTTCTGTAAAACATATGTACGTAATTATCACTCGCTTTTCGATGAAGGAAAACATCGTGAGGAAACCCACACATCTACCCGAGAATTAACTCGGAGGTAGGTACGTTATCCACCAATCCGGACTGGGCCCCCGTGGTGGATTATGGCCTTACCCTCCTCACGAAAGTGAGGAGAGACCCGTGCCCAGCAGTGGGACGTTATGGGTTGATGATGATGATGATGATGATTACTAGAGTTGACTGAAAGAACAGGTTAATAAATATCAAGCTACTAACGATGCTACTTCATCCAAAACCCAAGGCATGATAATATAGAATTGACGATAATTTTGTCAAATCAGTTATAAAAATTCAGCTCTTAAGGTCACCCTGTCTATTAAATTCACAAGTCTGCAAGACGGACGATTTTTCCTTCGTGTCTGACATTAATGCCGACTAATTCTTTACGCACGACGTAATTTCAAAAGGGAGACATTTATCATTTTTAACCCTTCGTGCAATTAACCTAATTTAGGAAGAAAATGTTTTATAAAAGGGTGCTGCAATAAAAATGAGCGCTATCGCAGCGCAATCGCGACCTCCGTGTGGTATCTACCTAATTAAGTTACTCAAAGTAACGAGATGGCAGATTTATCTCAATCATTAACTCTGTGAAAATGTACAAAAAAGCAACTGAATCTGAGTTCCATGATAGTTATTACTCTGGGTGAAAAAAGAAGTGTAATAAATAGAATTAACATCCATTTTCGTAAGAGTTTCGTCTTTGTTTCACAACTGGCATGAATGCAAACTATAAGTAGCTCTCCTTTGCCGTGTGCAAGTCTCATTGTCATATGAAAATAGACTAGAATAAAATTAGTTGATACGTTAAATACTAATTTAAAATTTCTAAGTTGCCCATTGTTTATCGCCATTTGCATACCACAAACCTGTAATTTATAAATCTAATAATGAATACCTATTTTCCTTAGTCACGCCATAACTCTAGGGCTCGTCGATTGTTGAATCGAATCTGCGCTGAGCACAGCGAGCTGGAAATTATTACATGTTCTTTAGTGACATTTACGGATGTTGCCCTTAAATGTGTTGGTTCTTAGTTACATGTGAGTATGGTGTCGCTTTGGAAACACCTGTTAAGGCACTGTATATTGAAATAAATAAATACAGTAAAAACAAAGTCTACGTCGCGTGTTTAAATTACAACGTTTTATTTGCGAACGGATTTTAAAATAAAAGACTTATCATTATCAACCCATATCAGCCCACTGCTAAGTACGGGTTTCCTTTTCTCTTTCGTGAGGAGAGGCCATTGCCCACCACTAGGGCCCAGGCCGGATTAGTGGATAACACCTATATTAAAAATAGTTCTTGGGTACATATGCCACCATTTCAGTTACACCTCCAGGATGACTGGTAGAAAATGCTACTTAGCGTTAAGTACTCCTTGTACTCCATTTGTGTGCTAAAGAATAAATAAATAAATAAATATGTGGGTGCTTCCCGATGTTTTCTTTCACCGAAAAGCGAGTGATGAAAACAAACAAATGTTTTACAAGAAACACACTACTTCATGCCCGCGCTGGGATTTGGACTTACAATCTAGAATAAGAGACTATCAGCAAAAATTTAGAAGAACCGTTTTTAACAAAAGGACAATTTGGCATTCAGTATTGCATTCGTATTGTCCCCTATAGAAAAGGTCTGAATAAATCCGAAAATAGCAAAACAAACATAAGCCATCTCTTCAAGTCACGTAATGCCAGCGTCACCCTGCGCCGTATATCACAACAAAGCTTTTCACGGGATTTCGCAGAAAGACGTTCCCATGGCCTTTATAGGACAACCTTGTCACAGTTTGTCAGACGGTCACACTAATTCGTTTTTTGTCCCTTAGAAATTCAATAGATGACGGGAAATAATGGACGTGCCATTTAAGATAGGTAGAAATGGCGACACACCCGATAGGCGGGTCTACGGTGAAAGGTATGGTTTTGCATGGCGGGACCGTAATGGAATTAGTATAGTCATGTTGCCGTGAGTAGTTTAGTGTGTTTATGTATACGGCACGGTACGGTAAGGTAAGAGGTAGCTAAAGATTATAGAACCGGTGGTGAGCAAAAAGTAGGTGGTGCAAATATTGTCTTTGTCGATAACAAACCCGTTACTGTATTCCGGTTTGAAGGGCACCGTTTCCAGTGAAATTACTGGGCATATGAGACTTTAGCGCCGATGTCTCAGAGTGACGAGCGCAGTGCAGTGCCGTGCAGGATTATGCAAAGTTCTGGGTAGCACTGTAACTGTTATGGTTAGACGTAGCGTTTACCACCAGGTGAACGATTTGCTCGGCTCGTCACCCAGTTAAATAAAAAAATAGAATCTTATTCTATACAATTTGTATGTGTTCATCAACCATAAATATCAACCAATGAGGTCTCTTTGTTTGTGTCAATTGAGATAACTGTGTCAATACTGTGTCACCATGTGACACGTAAAATCTCCAGACATCAGAACTTCGGCATCAGGTAAAGCTACATACATTACTTCCTTCCTATTCCACACAGTACAAAATATCAATTCTAAATTTCAACATTTAAATCAAAATTGTTTAATCAAAACAATAATGGACAACCCTGTAATTGTCCCGGACACAAACACGATAAAATGATTTATCAATTCCATGGCACATTTACTTTGCCACCTCACTTCAGCCACAGAGCAATTATGAAAATTCGAAGTAAATTGGTCTAACATTTGAATGAACAAAGATGGAGACCGAAATTTTAAAGGTACTATGAAAGATCGTCGGAAATATATTACTGTTCTATGCACTTAGTAAAGGATAATAAAGGTTTCGCGGGGGTAGTGTGAAATACGTAAACGTGCTACGAATAGCTTGCGTATTATCCGTAGATATTACTACAAGTACAATATGTTCTTGAGCTGCTCCGATCTGATTTGCGAAATAAATGATCTTCAGCTGTTACAACAATTAGATAGATAGATAGATAAACTCTTTATTGAAACACCACAGAACAAAGAAAACAACAACAAACAAACGACAACAACAACTACAACACAACAACAATTGTTACTTGTTAGTATATATTCAGTTAGCTATGACATCGCTGGCCATTTCATAGCTATGCATGCACAATGATCAACAGCTACGAACCTTCTAGTCAACCACCATCGCTACGAGCTACGATTGCTACGCTACGTAGTTCATTAATATTTCGTTCTTAAACAGGGTCGCTTTTCACACAATTGTCTGTTTATTATTGAAGTGAAATTAAATCAACAATACCCTACTTTACCCTTACATTATTCAGTTGTCAAATTCCATTTCGCTCCGCAGCTGGCTTACTTCTCGAAGATTTAACCCTTTCAAATATAATTTTCTTATTTAAATATTATAGCAAAATTAAAACTTAGGCACGAGAATATTTGCAAACAATCTCCTACTGAAACTAAATATTAGTTATATCCTCGATAATATCTCAGAGTTATCTAACTCGTCTCTGGAAATAGCGCTTGCAACGCTGAAACAAGCTACAACTTTTAATGATTGCTTGAACTTTGAAGCTCCCGTTGGCATGGTTTGACCGAGGATCACAGGTGATCACCAAAGCTTCCGACCTGCAGCATCAAATACTTGCAAACCCAAATAAATACCTATTGGTAAATTGATAAAAGGCAAGCCTCATCATCACCATCAATAACCCATATCGTCCCACTGCTGAGCACAGGTCTCCCCTCACTTTCGTGAGAAGGGTTAGGCCATAATCCACCACGGGGGCCCGGTCCGGATTGGTGGATAACATACCTACCTCCGAAACGAAAAAAAACACGTGATATCTTACTACACCCCCCTCCCCCTTGTGATATTTCGTGATTTTTGCTAGACCCCCCCCTTTTCAAGCCTCACGTGATTAATGGAGAGTCCCTTTCGAATAAAACCTGAAAATGTGACTCTATCTAGAAACAAAGCAGATAAATCTGGGGGTAGCAACTAGTGTCTATAACTCAAGGGTCATATATTAAGATAGTCATAATGAATTCCACAAACCTACCACCCTCTATTGTATTATATTGTGAGAATAAAAGTACTGTTATATGTCAATGGATTTAATCAAGTAATATGTTAAAAGTACGTCTCGTGAGGATAATTATAATTACTTAATTAATTAAAGCGTTTTGCTACAATTACATGGTCACTGTGGTGTTTTATAGAACCGTAATAGTGCCACGCAAAACTTGGTTAATTAAATCAAACTCTAAATGATAATCATAATAATTATAAATGTTAGATTATAAACCGTCACAAAAAATTGGTTGTCTGTAAAGTTGGTTTACGGATGACATTTTAACGTGACAACGTCATAACAAAACATTGATGAAACGATTACTATGGAATGGTACTTGTAATTATGAATAAAATTTGGTACTGCAAAAAGAGTTAGTAGCGTTAGATACAAATCAATTGGCTGACACCTTAATACTGTCCAGTCGACGGAATCTGATAAGTGTGCAGTCGTGAAAAAAAGTTAAGTAAACATTTTAGAGTGCAAAACTTATGTTTCCGCCCGGGATCGAACCGGGGGCCTTCTGCGTGTTAGGCAGATGTGATAACCGCTACACCACGGAAACTTAAGAACTCTCGATAAAAATACTGACCAAGTTCGAACACCAAGATTGTTAACGCTGTTCAGTTACTGCTATTCTGATAATCGGCAATAACAATTATAAATAATAATTATCTACAAAACCAGTACAGCGATAAAGTATACTTAATCATTATATAATAATGTATTATATTTTAAACGGGCCGACCTTCCCTCCTCTTCCTCTTACTTCTGACTTTTTTCTTCTCTTTTTTTTATTTTTACTAATAGATTTTTAAAATTTTATACCTCCACGAAGGTAGTACTTTTCCCAATCCTTACTCCTTACTTATATTATAAATGCGAAAGTAACTCTGTCTGTTGCTCTTTCACGCCTGAACTACTGAACCGATTGAAATGAAATTTGGTACAGAAATAGTCTAGAGCCTAGAGAAGGACATAGGCTACTTTTTATCGCAAAAAATGCATTGTAAGGGTTTGAAATAGGGGATGAAAGTTTGTATGGAAGTATCATCATTTTTGAAGCTAGAAGCTTGAAATTGATTTTTTAGGCTTTTGATTAGATATAAATAAATTTGACATTCAAAGTTTGTAAAAATTTACCCTTGAGGGGTAAAATAAATATAGGGGATGAAAGTATGTATAGGAATATGTAAAGTTTCGGCTTAATTTTCTCTAATCGAAAGCTACATTGACAGCGAGTAACATAGGCTATATTTTATCCCCATATTCTTGCGGGAACAGGAACTACGCGGGTGAAACCGCGCGGCGCAGCTAGTGTTTAAATATATTTAAAAATAGCACTACGTATTGTAAATTTTTAGATGTCCATCACATGTTATTGCGATCAGCAAATTAAGTTTCATTTTTATTATGCCTTAGAGTCTTGTGCCATTATTTTTTACGTTTACGATAATGACAAGAATTTTTCATGGTCTAGTGGAAACGGGAAGGGCATCGAGTTCCGCTGCTCCACTAATCAGATTTATTCGCCAGTTAATGTTCCGACTAATTAATTAATTTCTTATTCTGGGGCTAGCTTTTACCCGCAATTTCAGTCGCAGTGATATTTTACCCGACTGTCTAAATGAGGGTTATGGTTACGTTTGTGTGTGCGCGTACTGCGGTCTTGATAGATTTCGATAATAAATGGGGTATCATTAGATTCGTCATGATCACAAAATTGACATACTTTTTTTAATTATTTAAGGTCAGTTTCTTACCAAATAGTTTTATAAAGGGTTCGGTTTTTACCCCTTGCATTTATATGTAGGTAATTATTTAATTACCTTTATATGATTAATAGGACGTCTTCAAGTTGGAGAAAATTACGTTCAAAGATTCCGTTACATAAATAAAGGCAAAGATATTAAAATCATGTTTAAAAGGCAGATCGTTCTGTCTTCATCATAATTATACTACAAATAGTGGTGAAAAACAATTATTATTTAAATGCTTTTAGCTATAGGGAAACGAGCTTGTTAATAATCATCGGGGTGTAAAGAGAATATTTAATGTCGCGTGACGTTACTTCGCTTCGCTAAAGGAATAATTATTAGCTTATATACCTAAACCTATCATCTGTTGGTATTTGTTATTACACCATGTATTTAAACTTAAGTTTTCATCATCATCATATCATCTTCAACCCATATCGGCCCACTGCTGAGCAAGAGTCTCCCCTTACTTTCGTGAGGAAGATTAGACCATAATCCACCAGAGGGACTCGGCCCGGATTGTTGGATCATATTCCTACAAAAGAAATAATACAATAATTATTATGAATTATTCATTACATACATATGTTTATATAATACTAGAAACACTTTGGTCTGGCCCACAGTGGAATTTTCACTCACGACCCTCTTCTTAGAAGGCTGACGTTCTCCCAATAGGCTACCACCGCTTTTATTCCTTAAGTAATTAAAATTTACAAATTATTTAATTCTTACCAATTTATTAAAACTCAAAACTGAAAACTAAATCATTTATTGCGAGTTGGCAAAATATTGCACTTTTAAAAGTCAAACACTTAAGTCTACATAGAAAAAAATAAAAAATAAGCCAAATAGTATGATCTACCAAACTAATGATTAACTAATTGTGGTTTGAGTTTGAGTATCGTCAAAATAATCAAGTTATGAACAAAAAGGCCAGACCCAAACACTCCATTTGCGGTCAAAGTTTTGAACGAAAACTAAAACGGTTTTAAAACATTCCTACAGGTGTGGTTTTATTTTCGTTGAAGCCATGTGGCGAAAAAAGACAACACACAATACTTTTTTTTCTACTTTCCTTACATATATATGTACGTTTATACACACATCGTTTGTTTATCGAATGAGGTAATGCCAGCCTCTGATGTAAGAGTTGGCCAACGTAATAATTGATAACTACAGGATGCGGTGGTTTTGAGTAAGTACGCTCCGAAGGACGTAGCATTAGAAATCGGACCATAACTTAAGAGTATATAATCTTTGGTTTGGGTTATGTGCTTATACGCATTAACCGTCTACATTATTTTACAAACACATATATCTTAGCACAGCCGCGAACCGCTCTAGGTTTTCCTAACCTAAAAAATGCTCAACCTTTTTTGATTTATAGACTTCCTGTGTCATCCGTTCCTGTGTCGCCGTATTTCTTCTCTAGACGTTTTATTTAAGGGCAAGGATTTCAAATAATTTATCCATGATATATTCGCCGTTGTATTCATAATACCCAATCGGGTACGATAGAGCGTTGTGGGGACTGAGGGTTTATTTGTGAAGGGCCGAGTCAGCTGTTATCGACTGTGGCTGGGCTTCGAAGGATTTTGCTTTCTGAGAGGATTATTTTTATTCTTGATAGGATCGGGTCACATCCCGGACACTCCAAACAAACAAGCTAATTTGACATTTCACAGATATGTCTAAATTACGTTTGTACACGCGACAAATGCATGTGCTAGTACGCAAAGATACTACGCGACCAAAACAAAAAACCACCCGCTAGTATGAAGGTTTATACAAACGGTTTCTCCGTTATATTTAGGCGTGAAGTATTGACTGTCCTGCCAATTGTCCCACCGATTACGGGTAGAGGTGCGAGGACGCGAATCGCGCGAGGCGGAGAGTCGCCTATTTGTATGTTGTAATTCATTTATTCTGTGCTCGGGTTTGAACCTATCTGACAAGGCTTGGGATTGAACATGCGGTCAACGAGTTATGTATTAGATATGAGATGTAGATATGTGACCGATGTATCGCGAGGGATAACCCAGCCGTGGGAGATCAATCCAACGACCTGGCAAAGATTGGCTCAAAACAGGGATGATTGGCGTAAGAAGACGGAGGGTTATACTCTGCAGTGGGTGGATGGAACGATATTTTGACAGTTCAATTGACAGTCCAAATCGAGCGCGTTATGAGCCTAGGTTGTCATAGCGAATAATGCCTTTGCCAGATATTCATCCACTAAGCAGTTGTGTGCAAAATTACTGTGTTCCGGTTTGAAGGGTAAATTACTGGGCTTATGAGACTTTAGAGCCGATGTCTCAGGGTGACGAGCGCAATGCAGTGCCGCGCAGGACTATTTAATGCGATGTTTTGAGCGGGCGTAGCGCTTACCTTCAAGTGAACGACTTGCTCGTCTCATCACTCAGTCAAATATTTAAAAAAAAAGTTACCCTGATGGAAAACGAAGATTTGGCCGAAGGTTAAGCATCCTGGCCTAGAATCTACCTTTACACTCTTGGCTTAAACACACCTAGCTTACTGGGTTATAATTACTAACAAAATAAATTCTAATTTCTTGTTGATAACTAGCTCTAAACAGCCTCAAATAATATGAATATTATGTAATTTTCAATATTATTACGTAGCTAAACGATTATTGACGAAAGTAGGTTATTAGTACCCAAGCTTATTGGGAAATTGTGGCAAAGGTATGTTAAAATTACCTTCAGCAATATAGAGCAACAGGTGGTCCGAAGGAAAACTTACGAGGAAATTAAACAATATGAAATCTTGGAGGTTTTGCATTTTCTCATTAATGTCTTTTTCAATATTGGTATACTAGAACTTTTAGGTTTAATTAATAATGTATAGGTTTTAGAAAAAATCGATTAATTGAAAGTAGAGTATCGATATCTGAACAGATCTATTACGGCAACTTTTAGAAATGACCAAAAAGTTTTGACTTTCAATTTATATCGTTCAACTAATCGATACATTTTTTTAAAATAGAATATAATAGAAAATCATTTAATCACGAGAATAGAGTATGTAATGCAATTACGGTCTTAAAATATTTAGTCTCATCTATTTCGTCACGCAATTTTATAAGATAAGATAAAAACTCTTTATTGCACTCCAAGACATTTTATCATACACACACACACACACACACACAATCAAACGCCAACAAACACACCCATTACAGGGTTATTTGGTTTTCACATAGTTCATAGGCTATCGTTTCACTACTATCTGATCTTCTAATGCTGACGAAGAGTATGAAGATTACGTAGCCGTCCGTTACGAAACATCCTGAATGGCTCAGCAATAAATTGTCTGCACCACTAAACGAAGATAAATAACGAACCTTTTAAACTAATTTCTCCTTTAAAATAGGTACCTATCTAATTTATTTAACAATTTGCATACTGAAAGCGAACGATGGAGATCGCTTCGATTAATAAGCACCATCCTATCACCAAAAAAAACTAAGTGAAAACGCTCAAAGACAATGGCTGTAAATTTAAATGGCGACAGTTTTATTGTTACCCTCCTAAATAACATTGCAGAGGCGGCGCGAGGTCCACTCAGCAATTTGTTCCCAAGATGGACAACCCTTGATAAAGTTTCGAATTGAAAACTTTATAAACTTATAGTTGCGCTCTGTGGCTTCATTCGCTATGACTATCTGAGAATGAAGGATGATGATTATAATAAAAAGTATTCGTTGTCTTTTTCCACGAGTTAAAATACCATCAAAATCGGTTTAGTTATTAGCACTGAGTGGTAACAAACAACACATATACATTCATATATATAATTTTTGTAGGATACCTTGAGCTTTCCATGGGTAATCGATCATTGATCGATGAATAATCGGTAACAACTTGAGCTGTCAAACAAATCGATTTGATGTAGTAGTAATTGTCGGTCAGCGCGAATTGATTTCATTTTACTATCGATCGATAGTGTTAGCGCGGCAGCTAAGCTGTATAGGCTGAGCGCGCCTCCAATGGCGGGGGAAGGATGGCTGGTAGAAGAGTAGTACAAAGGAACTTGGCGACTAACCTGGTCTCCATGCAACTGCAATCACCTCGGTTCGGGTCCGTCTCCAAGCTGCTTGTTCCTTCAGGATGTTATGACGTTCGATGTAGTGGACTGTATTTTTGGCGGTTGGTGCGTGTCGGCAAGGAGCGTTTACGCGGCGGGTTTATAGCGGGTTTTGTTTATATTTGCGCGTCGAATTCACGTGGACCACTACAGAGGAGCAGCAGATCCAGTACTTTTTGGATTCGGCGAGAGCGGCAGCCGCGAAGGACGAGGGTCGATCGCAGACTACTTGCGGCGGCAAGCAGTTTTCTCGTGGATACCACGATATGAGCGACAGAGATAGTCGCCAAGAAAATGATAGGAATAGGAAGGTAGGAAGGTATTATGAGTGCCAATGTAAGTGGCGCGAACATTTGCCCCCGGCCTAAAAACCATTGGTTTTTAAAAGAAAGCGGGAAATAAAAAATAAAAATAAGAGTTAAACTCTTAAGCAGTCAACGGGTTAAATATAACATAGCGGTTGACCGGGGAGCAAGGGGTTAAATTATTGGGTAGGTAAGATACATAAACGGACGACGGGTCTCTGGTAGACGCCGGTCGCCGTTTTTACTGACGCTACTCGACAGATGCCATCGCCGCCGACATGAGTGGCCACGACGACGCCGAGAGGCCAGGATAGCGGGGGAATATTATCAGTGATAATAAGAACAATAGAACCTATTGTAATGGGATTCGAAGGTGTATTCCATTTTCCTCTAGATTGAAGTAAGTGAAGATATTCCAACTTCCACCGTTTGGAAAATGATTGTACCATTTGATCCAATAAAGCGTACCGTTTCAATAAGTGTCCAGGTTCATCGGGAACCGTGCAAGCGGGTAAATGCTTCAGCGGTGCGGTCATTAAGAAATGTGAAGCACTCAGCGCGGTCGGCTCAGACGGATCTTCGCTCAATAACGTTATAGGACGAGAATTGATAACGCATTCTATCTGTGTGAGTACGGTTAACATTTCCTCATAGGTGAGTAACTGTGAACCGATCGTCTTATGAAGATGACTTTTAAACGCTTTCACATATATTTCATAATTCCCCCCGAAGTGAGGACTTCGCGGTGGATTGAATTTCCAGTGTATGCGATTAGCTGATAACTCATCTGAGATAGACTTATTATATTCGTCGGAATTTAAAAGATCCGTTAACGCATTTTTCGCATTTTTAACGCATTCCGTTAACGCAGAGATGGGAAGGGAGTCAAGGAGCGCGGGTGAGTTACTAGCCCATTTGACGAGATCGAAGCCCCCGGCCTTGAGCAACTCGCGGAGATCGTCTCTGAGTTGTAAACAAGCAGACAGAGTAGGCATGGAGTAGCACACGTCGTCCATGTATGTGTTGTCGCTGATAAGAGATGCTGCGAGTGGGAAGCGGGCACCGTCGGCGGCGCACAGCTGTCGCAACACTCGCATCGCAAGGAACGGACTGCTACGTAGACCAAAACAAACGCGGTTGAATTGGTAGGTATCAAGCGGAAAAACGGGATCGAATCGATACAGGAATTTTTGATATTTGCGGTGGTCCTTATTTATCAAAATTTGTAGGTACATCTGTTTAATATCGGATGTAAAAGCGATTGGATAGTGGCGGAAATCCAAGAGGATTGTAAAAAGATCGTTTTGTAAATTATCCCCGGTATATAAAACTTGATTCAAGGAGAGGCCTGAGTCAGTTTCAGCACCGGCGTCCATCACCATACGCCATCGAGTTGTTGTTTTTTGTAGTCTCGCAATGGCGTGGTGTGGCACGTAATATCCAGTAAAAGGACTATCATTGTCGATCAGTGAAATGTAACCCTTCTGAATGTACTCTTTGATTATAGCATCGTACTCTAAGCGCAGAGCAGGTGTCGCGGCGAGCTTACGTTCGAGATACATGAAGCGTTTTTTAGCGATAGGGTAAGAATTACCCAGAGAGGTCGCGGGATCGCGGGAGAAAGGTGACGCTACAGAATAGCGTCCCGTAGGATCGCGGGAAACGTTATTTGTAAAAATGCGTTCACATTCTATAGCGTCTGGGCTCAAAGTCGGCGTGCATTGCACCTCTTCAAGCTGCCAGAAGCGTTGGACAAGATTATCTAAACGTGGTCCTTCCGTAAAGGTACAGAGGGAAATATGAGAGCGGCATCTATCTTCAACCAAGGGGTCAGTGATAGAAACAACGGTTTCAATATGAGCGGGCGTAACATGAGCGGGAGTAACATGAGCGGGAGTAACGGGAGCGGTCCCGATTACGATAAAACCAAAAATGGTTTCAAAAGCGGTTGGAGTACCAGGCGGACCAGCGGCGCGGCCTGATAGCAATATTTCAGAAAAGAGCGGCGCGCCTATAAGTATGTCGATCTCGGAAGGCGAAGCGAAACTGTCGTCTGCCAGAGGCAGGCAGTTCAGGTATGAAAGGCAGGATACGTCAATTTTCACTGCCGGTAAATTGTCTGTTATGCGGTCGATAACATAGGCGTCAATTGCAATAAAATTATCATTTAGGCGGGAAGACAAAGTAGCAGAAACTGCTCCCTTGATTGAGTTAGATGCGGAACCTATCCCTTTAACAACGGTGTTCGTCACCTTATTGCATTTTAAATTTAATTTAGCGCAACATTTTGAAGTTAAAAAGTTACTTTGGGAAGCCGAATCAATTAAGGCGCGTACTACATGGCGGCGACCATTTAAATCCGTAGCATAAACTTGTACGGTTCCCAGTAAACAAGTAGTGTCATTAGGCTGCGAAGCGGGGCGTATATTACACAGCGACACCTGTTGTTGTGATGACTGATAAGCAGTTGTAGGTAAGTTCGTCAGCTGAGCGCTAGCGGAGCCCGCGACGGGCGGCGGCGATGCCGAAGGCGGCATGTGATCCCCGGCGGCGGAGAAGATGCCAGTTCGCGCGCGCGGAGACGGCGCGTGCGCCTGTGACGGAGCGCTAGGGTACGGGCGATTGTCTTCACGGGAAGATGATACTTTGCGGCATAACATAGAATGATGTTTACATCCACAATAACGGCAATTAAATTTAGAATTGCAAGCAGTATTTATATGCGTAGTGCTTAGACAATTAGTGCAACCTTTGCTTTGTTTTACAAAATTGTACCTGTCGTCGATAGAAAGCTTATCAAATGCAGGGCATCTATATAAGTTAGCGTGATCGGCTTGTTTGCAAAGCGGACAGTGAGTGACGCATGATGCTGCAAAAGACTGCGTAGACCTTGCAGTACGCGGCCTGTTATCACTGCGGCTAAGAGAATCGGTCGTAGTGCGTTCCAATATTTTGCTTTGTTCGCGGATGAATTTTAAAAGTTCATTGTATGTAGGCATAGATTTACCTCGCATGTGCATTTCAAATGACCGTGCAGTACTTGAATCTATTTTCTTCAAAGCGAGCGATAGTAAAATAAAATCAGACACGTTATCGAGCTTGAGAGACTTCAAACTTGACACAGCCGTGCAGAATTTATCTAGGAATAATTCTAAGTTTTTATTCGTCGCGGTGTTAAAAGATTTAAAATCAAGCATTTGATCAAGATAAGCGGAGGCTAGGTTACGTTTGTCGTTATACTTATCGACGAGCGTCTGCCATATGATCGGATAATTATCACCGTTAGGTACGATACCAGAACAAACTGCAAGGGCCCGGCCTGACAATTTATTAATTAAATATTGGACGCGTTCGTGATCAGTGAGATCGGGATTTTCGTGAATCGTGCGTTTGAATGACTCATAAAATATCCTCCAGGTCATCGGATCTCCATTGAAGACCATCAAATCGAGTTCAGGAATTCTGATGGATTTACGTTGCGGGGCAACATTGAAATCAGCGGTTTTTAAAGGCGGGTTAAGTTTATTATAAACAAACTGACAACGGCAAAACATATCTTCGAAGACGTTTATAGATTGGTAGTTTACCGTGTACGAAGCGTTGAGAGTCAACTCGGTGACATTTAATTTGTTCACAATTTCATTGAAATCGGAGCGTAAGCGGTCTAACGAGATCATTCCACATAGAAATAAATCTTTCTCAGTATCATCAGTGAAAGCCTTTAAAGATCGGTTAAAAATATGTTGTAAGCGAGAAAATATAATGTCACGTTTACCTATCAAGGTCAAACGTTCGATCTGTAACGTATCGAGCGCTTTTGCGTCCTCGTATACTTCACTATCTTTGCCTTTTGAACGAGTAGCCATAGCCATCTTAACAAAGTATAAAAAACTAGATAAAGTATGAAATTCCTAATTTACTGCAACTGCCTACAGCATTTACCTGCCGCGCGCGCGGCGTATTGAATACCCACGCGGAGACGCACGGGCGGTCGTTAGGAATACCTTCACTTTTTAATAAAAATTAAGAATTACGGAAAAATCGTTATTTTTACTATTTAGGAATGCGGAATACACGAAATAAGTATATAATAGCGTAGTAGGATAGTACAGGGTACTATCTGAACTGTAATTGCGGGCGGGAACACGATAATTATAGGAAATTATCGTTGGTAAAAATACCAATATAAAATTGCGGGCGGTTATAAAGAGGACTATATGAGGCCTAAGAGGGGCCAGAGAATAGCGGGAGGACCAGAGAAGATCCGGCGGCGGAGGACCAACAATATGTTAGCGCGGCAGCTAAGCTGTATAGGCTGAGCGCGCCTCCAATGGCGGGGGAAGGATGGCTGGTAGAAGAGTAGTACAAAGGAACTTGGCGACTAACCTGGTCTCCATGCAACTGCAATCACCTCGGTTCGGGTCCGTCTCCAAGCTGCTTGTTCCTTCAGGATGTTATGACGTTCGATGTAGTGGACTGTATTTTTGGCGGTTGGTGCGTGTCGGCAAGGAGCGTTTACGCGGCGGGTTTATAGCGGGTTTTGTTTATATTTGCGCGTCGAATTCACGTGGACCACTACAGAGGAGCAGCAGATCCAGTACTTTTTGGATTCGGCGAGAGCGGCAGCCGCGAAGGACGAGGGTCGATCGCAGACTACTTGCGGCGGCAAGCAGTTTTCTCGTGGATACCACGATATGAGCGACAGAGATAGTCGCCAAGAAAATGATAGGAATAGGAAGGTAGGAAGGTATTATGAGTGCCAATGTAAGTGGCGCGAACAGATAGCATCTATCGATCTCGACCTTTTTGGGCGGTAGACGTGCCCTCAGCTAAACGTGCTCTATCATCGATCGGATCTTTTTAAAATATCAGAGTAGATAGCGGTCAAAGGTGAATATTTAAAATTAAAAAAATAAAAAGAACGTCCTTGAGAATTTATTACTTATGAATTTCTATAAAAGTCCATCATCTCTTGGCAGCCCTACATCGCCACAGTCTGATTCAGTCACCACGTTGCTATAAACAAAATTCCTCTTCTCAGAGAGGTCTCTGAATAAATTCGTAAAAAAAGTTCTATAAATTAGGTTTATAGTAGGAACAGCCAACTTCTAGAATTTATAAACAAACTCCTAGAACGGTTATTTTTTGCTTCCCAACACTTGAACAATTTATTAACATCATTTCAAGTTCTTCGAAAAAACATAAACGAGTAGGCGTTAGCCCCCTGTAGGTGGCTTCTGCGAGTAATAAGTACGGCAGTTATCTCGTAAAATACGTACGGTTACGTTCTCTTGATTATCGTTTCAAATTCTTTTTAGGTAATAACGGTCTTTATGGGTCGAACACCGGTCTTGTAAGCACTTGTACCTAGGTAATTCTGAAACTACGGCAACTTTTACGGTCAATATACTCGTAAGATAATAACTTGGGAGAGCTTAAAAGGTCTTTTCTGCGATACCTAGTTTGCTTTTTGTAGGCTCGTTTTAGATGTTTCGGCCTTGAATCGAAAATTCCTTTACTTAAATTTTATCAATATTGGTACTTAGGGACTTTTTTTAATTTATTTCGTAATTTTCTTTAGTTTATACATCTCATTTAACGTTAATTTTTTTTCAAACGTAGGTCTATGAATAAATAAAATAATGTTATTTACATACCTTTGAATATGTCTTCTAATGTAGCAGAATGATCACATTTGGCTGTACCTGAAAAAAGATAACAGTATTTTTATATTATTGTATCAATAATCCGAATTCAAACTACCTTACTATTATGCTAGAAGAATCATTTGGCAATTCAAAAAATTAAAGAACATCTATATATATATAAATGTTATGTTGGTTTCTGTATGCTTCAAAAACTGAAAAAGTTCTGCACCGATCGAGCTGAAATTTTAGCATGATATATAATCCGCATCAAGGATTGTTTTTATCTATTTTTTTCATCAGTGACATATCAGCGAATGTGCGAATGTGCCACAGCGAAGCGTGGCAGGGTACAGGCTAGTTTTATATAATAGGACTTTTGCCTTGTAAAAATGGAAGCAATCGACCGTAAAAATCCTTTATTTTTGGTAAGATTTTTTGGTAATTTCCTTATTTTTAGTAAGTTGATAATAATAAGAAAACTTGTGTCAAGCGCGAATTGCAACAGTTGCAGGCGACTGGCGCAATGCCAAGCGTATCACGAGTCGGTTTGTCGCTCGACCGCTTGGCCACGAAGTGATTTGCATAGATAACGGCTCCGGTAGATATCACATTTGTGTCTAAAAATGTTGCTTTTCTTTAGATAATAACTATTCATCCGTCTTTTAAAAATGAAGCAGACTTTTTTTGCTAAAAATTTCTAAACTTTAAAAAAAAGTTGATCGAATTTCTAATATTCATACATACTATATTACGTACATAATACATTGAACTAATAAAAGCGTATTTAAAAAAAAATCACATCACGTTGTCGATACCAAAGTTTAATCCTGTTTCATATATGTGACAAACAGTTAATTTGCAATTTTTTTTACAATAAATATATCCCTATCCCTACTTCCCTACTTATATATTATAAATGCGAAAGTAACTCTGTCTGTCTGTAGCTCTTTCACGCCTAAACTACTGAACCGATTGAAATGAAATTTGGTACAGAGATAGTCTTAGAGCCTAAGAAGGGACATGGGGTACTTTTTAATGCGAAAAAAAGCATTGTAAAAGTTTGAAATAGGGGATGAAAGTTTGTATGGAAGTTTCGTCATTTTTGAAGCTAGAAGCTTTAAACTTATTTTTAGGCTTTCAATTAAATAAAATTAAATATGACATTCAAAGTTTGTAAAAAATGTACCCTTTATGGGGTAAAGTAAAAATAGGCGATGAAAGTTTGTATGGAAATATGTAAGGTTTCGGCTAAACCACTGCACCGATTTCAAAAATTATTTCACTAATGGAAAGCTACATTGACAGTGTACTCGCTGTTCCCGATAAAATAAAACGATGAACGGGAACAGGAACTACACGGGTGAAACCGCGAGGAGCAGCTAGTATTTTATAAGTTACAAAAAAATTACCTCAAATTTGGGCAAGTTATGTTGAAGATTTTTTAAACTGGCAACATACCTAACCCAAAATCTTCAAAAAATAGCACGTTAACAGTTCAGTCGTGGTTAAAAAACTTCTAAAATATTGACGGGCAATCCGTGTAACACCCGCATATCCCCTGTACCCTGTACGACTGTACGTACATACATCTATTAATCTCCACGTCCATTCGACCGAAGGCAGCGTTTCGGTTCATACGGCGTAATATGCAGGCAAAAATCCGCAATAAAACGTGGTTATATAAAGCTTTTGAATAAGACATAAAAGTTTAAAGGCTACACGTTCTAACTTGACGAAGTTTATTGAAGAGCGTGATAAATGTTTCTAAAGGTGGATACAGACACGCTTGCTGTCCGAGAAATAGTTATAAGGCACTGTGAAGCTATAACTACGCCCGTGCAATACGAGTATATGCAGGCCATTGCACCATTTCAACATAATGCGATCTCTTGAACTGGTAGTTTTGAATTTAATGGAGACGCACCGGAATGGGTAAAGATGAGAATGTAATAGGATTCTTTTGTAAGAGTTTTTTTTATTTGACTGAGTGACGAGACGAGCAAGTCGTTCACCTGATGGTAAGCTCTACGCCTGCCCATAACAGTCACAGCACCACCCAGAACACTGCATTGCATAATCCTGCGCGGCACTGCACCGCGCTCGTCACCCTGAGACATCGGCTCTAAAGTCTCATATTATTGTGCCCAGTAATTTCACTGGAAACAATGCCCTTCGAACCAGTCTACCAGGAGAAAGTCCACGGTTGCCAGATAATGTTCCGCAAATCAGAAGCAGTAGTGTGCAAGGATACATTAATGTGTTCTGATTTGTAGAGCACTGTTTTGGGCGATGTTCTGGGTGACGAGAGCAAAGCAATGCTTCGCTAGATTTTGTAAAGTTTTGGCAATGCTACTGTTGTGGGTTGTTAACTTTTTCAATTTACTTAACTACAATAACTTTGAACATAAAATCTAATAGAGTAGACCGATCCGGATTACTTTTTACGAAAAGAGCGGTCCTCTGGGGCGCGTCCCTCAGACTGACCTGTGAGGCCATGTTAAGCTAAATCATTCTCCACGCGTCCAAGTGAATAGAAGCAATGTGTTGCGCTGATTGGTTTCATTTAGAATTAAAAATATGACCAATTTCTTTCTGGTGATCCGACCCGATTCGCTTCGGTCTACTTACAAATAAAAGAAACACATTTTGACTGCTACAAGGACATCATTAATTTTTGACAGATTGTGACCTTCTTTGGTACCAGTAAAGCTTATAAATTAAAACGAATTCTGAAGTCCAGACAGACAGATAGATATCTTGAATCGTGTTCTATCTCTAACCGCATCATCAGGTGAGGCAGCGGTCACTGTGCCTACGTACTTTGAGACGAAACACTTTTTATCTCTGCTAAAGTGTTCTATAGCTTTTCAGTTATCTATATACCGATAGTAAAATTGAAGCGTCTGTCTAATAATTTCGAAAGAAATGCCTTAAGTTAAGTAAAAACTTAGTATGTATACGATACCTAATCATAAATTACTGTATTAATTTTTTTTGTCTGTCTGAATGTCTGAATTCAGTAAAAATTAACAGAAATCATTTTAACCTTAGATTTATTTCGATAACTTGCATGGTTCGGGAGTTATCGATATAGTCAGAACTGCACGAACAAAGTCAGCACAGGAGCTTGTGACAGATAACGATTGTAGAATTCTGATCAATATGCAATATTCTAAAAATTAAAAATAAGAAAAATGTATTGTGACAAAAAAGAAACTAGGTAGCGTGTGTTGCCTGTTGTGTCACACGTGAAATTGAAACAACAGGGACCAAAAAGGAATATGGCAGTTTTGGCAGATAAATTTAAAAGAGTTTTAAATACTGTACTAAACCCAGAGATTTCACACAATTTAGACACGCGACGTGTTAAAGCGTGACCTAGCGTGTTTGTCCACATATTAATGTTTTGAAGCTGTATGTTCACAACAACGATGCACACAACAAAGAAAAGTTAAATCCCTAATCTTGTTAGAACCTTACTTTTCTAATCTAATTAACTCTCGGTTTGAAGGGCACTGTTTCCAGCGAAATTACTGGACATATGAGACTTTAGAACTGATTTCTCAGGGTGCCAAGCGCAGTGCAGTGCCGCAACAGATTCTGGGTGACACTGCAGCAGTTATGGGCAAGCGTGGCGCTTACCATCAGGTGAACGACATGCTCTTCTCTTTACGCAGTAAAATAAAAAAAACTCTCTAAATACCTTACTTCGTTTTCAATACGCATAATCCTTCATTAAATTAAACGTCAAGTAGATTACGCTCTCGTGTATATTTACATTATACAAGCTCTCAGCTGGAATAGGGCAATTATTATAATGAAATTATGAACTGGTATCAAAGGACCGATATTAATTTGGAAAATCAGGTTTGAGAGAAATTCTAGGTTTGTTTGGATCGCCTCTAGGTAAAAAGTTTTAACGAGGATGTATGACGAAAACACATAAAATTCGAATGATGCTACTTGAGAGGCTATATTATGATACTGTTACTAGTTGTTAACCGTGACTTTGTTAACGTTTTGCATTTTGTTTTAACTTAATCGAATGAAACTATACAAATTTTATTTCGATTTCATTGCTAAGTTACTCGTCTTAGATACCTATGTATGCGGGGCAGATCAAGTCACGTCAAAATAAACTAATGTAAATGCTAAATCAAGTGTTCTTCGGGTAATCTTTCAAAGTAAGGTAAAGTCAATGTTACCCCAGCTTGGATACTTTACCAGTCACTGTGTCAAGTTACAGTCTAGAGTCTGAAGCTCTTAGGGTCTGGAACAAAGTTGAAGCACAACTTCAAGGGTATGAGAATGTTCACATACGAATTGTTAAGTTATATTAGCCATATCATAATGCGACACGATGACGTACATGGATTCTGGATAGTTGAAATCAGCCTACTCGAGGGGCGTTATAAAATAATATAAATAAATTAAAAATAAAATGAGATGATGGTCTAAATGTTTTTGTTGATTACTGTTCATTAACATACGAGTAAGCCAATTTTTTGAACATTCATAGCGATAATTCACAACGACAGACGTTTTAGTCCGTATTGTTTATCTTCTGAATAATTTTCTCAGCTATCAAAAAATTGATATCTGTCATTATCATCAACACTATTATTTTGAACTTTGATCTTTACAAGGCCGAGACAGAATTCGAACTGATAAGGACAGAAAAATAATATACCAAGTACACTCAAGGAATATACTCCTCCTTTAACTCAACCCAGTCATTACCAATTTTTTTCGTTGAATCGCGCACAGAATAGCCCCAGAGAAGTTATTCTCTCCCACAATATGCATTACAGGGCAACTTTCACAATAGTGTAACTTAACTATACACTGAAAGTTTTAATATTCACTCGCAAAGTGAAACGAAGTTGGACCCCAGTTGAACTAGCATCTAACTCATGATAAAGGGTATAATAATATCATACATTTGAATAATGTTGGAGGTGATTTTGTGAAGAATGCTTTTACGGGAGATAGCGTCACAGAATGGTGGCGCTTTATTAATAATGTATGTTAATATAAAAGTATAAGTAAAATACGTACTAAAGATAAATCTAGATAGGTTCGCGTAGAAGGCAATATAAAAGACCTTTGCACAGGACTGGAAACAATAAATTAGAAATCAATGGATGCGGCAGCGGATCTGCTGAAAACACACAAGTTTGTGTTTTCTTTAACGTTACGGCAAGCTAAAACACGCATGGCGTGCGAACCCGCACTTCTGCATTGACAATTTTATCACAACAGTTGTGTGCAGTACAGCCGATTGAGTTTAATTAGGACGCAATGCCAGTGCTAGTAAACACACATGTTGCGTGAAGATTCGCAAAAGTTTCAGATAAATAAACAGGTTCAGTTCAGCAGTCAATGTCTTTGATCGTGGTCTGTTTGCATATTAAAAATTACGTCCCATGTAGAATAGAATAGAATAGAATATAAAAACTCTTTATTGTACACCAGAAACAAAAAGAAACACAGTACAGATGAATTACAATAGGTAAACAAGGGAAGTACAATGGACGGTCTTATCGCTGAAAGCGATTTCTTCCAGACAACCTTTGGATGGACAGTAAAAAACATTTTTCTATAGTAGGGTGGGTGGCGTACTTACAGTATTTAACAGACACAATACATTTAATACTTATCTTGTAGTACTCGTAGTATACTATGCTTGTAGTATACTAGCTTTTAAGTAATTATTATTTGTTAAATTAAAAATTGTTAAATAAAAAAAAAAAAAAAAACTTATTAATTAATAATTATTGTAAATTGTATGTTGTAATTAATTTGTTTGTTTAATTTGTTTTGTTCTAGTTTTAAATTGTTTTGTTCTGTGGTGTTTCAATAAAGAGTTTATCTATCTATCTATCTACCTATTTGCTTTGTGTAGATCGATAAGTACTTATGTTAAACTATATCTGAAATATCATTCGATATGTTGCGCATAATGTGTAATATTTAATAACTACATGTTAGCATAAACCATTCAACAAATTTCATATTCAGGAGTGCCTTTTATTTTTATTATGCGTAGCGAAGGCCGGAAATATATATTGTAGGTGAAATAATATTGATCATATTGATGTCCATTATAGGGAATGACAGTTTTATCAATGTCTATCAAATATTAATTGACATATGAACTCAAGTTACAATTAAATAAAAATACGTAGCATCCAGTTCATCATCATCAACCCATAACGTCCCACTGCTGGGCACGGGTCTCTCCTCACTTTCGTGAGGAAGGCTAGGCCATATTCCACCACGGGAGCCAAGTCCGGATTGGTGGATAACATACCTACCTCCGAAATAATTCTCGGGTGGCTAATAATTCTTGTGGGTTTCCTCACGATGTATTCCTTAACCGAAAAGCGAGTGATAATTACGTACATATGTTTTACAGAAACACATTGGTACGTGCCCGCACTGGGATTTGAACTCACGACCTTCTGATTGGAAGCATCCAGTTGCCTGGTAATATTTGTTGTCACATTTTTGAAAGTGATACCATCATTATCATCATCGACCCATATCGGCCCACTGCTAAGCACGGGTGTCCCCTCATTTTTGCGAGAAGGGTTAGGCCATATTCCACAGAGCCCGGTCCGGATTAGTGGATAACATACCTAGTCCCGCAATAATATAACACTGTGACATAACATAATATTATAACATAATCGCTCGCTTTTCGGTGAAGGAAAACATCGTGAGGAAACCCACATACCTACCCGAGAATTATTTCGGAGGTAGGTATGTTATCCACCAATCCGAACTGGGCCCCCGTGGTGGCCTAACCCTTCCCACGAAAGTGAGGAGAGACCCGAGCCCAGCAGTGGGACGTTATGGGTTGATGATGATTATATAAGTAGCTAAATTAACATCTACTGGTTTCTAAACTCAAGATGACTTGTCAAGTTCCTTGTTGTATTGTCTATGTGCATAACCCGTGTGTTTCTAACGGTCAGGGCACTAAAGTCCAGACTTAGGTAGCTATATACCTACACATGAGTCTCTTACCTAATTGGTACAAGCTACAAGTGACAGAAATAGAATAGAATAGAAAATTCTTTATCGTACATGTACACCAAAAACATAAACACAGTACAAAAAAACCATTCATACCAAAACAAAGTATCAACATAGCCACAATACCAAACCAAAACAAGAACAAAAAAACCATTAAACAAAAATCAAAAACCAAACAACCAAAAAAAAAACTAACCAACCAACCAATACTGTTTGGGTGAAATCCCATTTATACAAAACCTTTGAGAGCTCAGATAAACTATTTTGTAAGAAAAAAATGATTAACTCTTATCTTATCTTATCTTGGTTAGATTAATCTCCCTGCTGATATAATTTGTTATATTTCAATGAAATTGCATGTACGTTTGTACGATAAACGCAAATTGTGGACTACTTCGTGACCGTGGCCATCTTAACACTAGTCAGTTTAGTTAATCAACGTTTAACACGAAATGGGTAAAACAAATTCAGGATAGCTGTTGCTTTACTACCGTTCCAATTCTGGTTAACTTAAGTTCCATTTACTAACTTCAGTTAATCCTTGGACCACGTTAGTTCTACGTACTCGTAGTTACGTGTGCATGCCCCTAGGCAGCCCTGACCGTAAGTGTCTCGTCTAGCTTAATTAAGCTTGGCTAAGGTAATATTAACTTAATTGCACCGCCTCCACTTAGAAGATACCCATTTCAATTAATGCTGTTATATTTTCAAATTGCATTTTCTACGTGAGCGGTAAAAAGTGATTTCAATGTTGTTTAAAGAATTGTGCGGTACAATTTCGCTATTAACTTTTGAACTTACTAAGTTAGTTGTAGCATTTGAAGCTAAGAGAACGGCAAGCAAAATGAAAGAGTGTGTGGGGGAGGGAGGGGAGGGAGTAAAAGAGTGTGGATGTGAGGAGCGTTATGTGTCATGTGTTTTTTTATATTTGGCTGAGTTACGAGATAAGCAAGTGGTTCAACTGATGGTAACCGCTACCCCTGCCCAAAGTTACAGTGCCATACTGAACTTTGCATTGCATGATGTCTGTGTGCGCCCGCACAGCTCATTCAGTTTAGTTATGAAACAACGCCCACCCAGTGCAGGCACTTACCAATGTGTTTCTTGTAAAACATATGTACGTTATTATCACTCGCTTTTCGGTGAAGGAAAACATCGTGAGGAAACCCACATACCTACCTGAGAATTATTTCAGAGGTAGGTAGGTGATCCACCAATCCGGATCTGGCCCCCGTGGTGGATTATGGCCTAACCCTACTCACGAAAGTGAGGGGAGACCCGTGCCTAGCAGTGGGACGTTATGGGTTGATGATGATGACACAACGCCGGTAATCAGTAAACACATACGATGTGTGAGGATTCGCAAAAGAGCCAATAATGTAAAACGTTTTTTTTTAATTTGACAGTGTGACGAGACGAGCATGTCGTTCACATAATTCAGCAAAGAACGTGTTAAGATACTCGTTTCTTTTCCAAATCAGGGTTTAATTAGATTCCTTCATCGTGCGTGTAACTGCTAGACATAAGCCTCTTATGCACACACCATTTCCTTAATCTTTTGCTAATCCCCGCTTGACCCCAGACTAGAGGTATTTTGTGGATTAGCACGATGTCGTATTCATGTTTAGGTAGTGGATATTGTATGGAAATTGTTTTCGTCATTTACTTTATTCGAGCCACTAGTTCAAGGACTGTCTGCTGTTACAGCGTTTTAGATTTAGCATTAACTCTGAGACTGTAAATCGTTATATTTTTTCATTTATGTTACTAAGTAATGAGACGAGCATGTCGTTCACCTGATGGTAAGCTCTACGCCTGCCGATAACAGCTACAGTGTCACCAAGAACTTTGTATTACAAAATATTGTGTGGCAGTGCACTGCGGTCGTTACCCCGAGACGTAGGATCTTAACTCTCATTTGCCCTGTAATTTCACTGGAAACAGTGACCTTCAAAACAGAGTACAGTAACGTTTGCACAGTACTGCTTGGCAGATTAATATCTGGCATTGAGGTGGTTCTTCCCCATGCGGACTCTTACAGAAGAGCCCTACCACTACAAAAATTGAGTTATATGAGATACCATGTTCTTCCTGTATTGCCTCATACTGATCTTTCTTATTATTTTGGAGGTAGGTATATTATTCACCAATCCGGACCGGGCTCCCGTGGTGGATTATGGCCTAACCCTCCTCAAGAAACTGAGGGGAGACCGGTGCTCAGCAGTGGGGCGATATGGGTTCATGATGATGATGATGATGATCTTTCTTCCGAAACTTTTATTTCAAAGTATTGGTATGCTTTACTGCTAGGTTCTGCAGCAGTTTTTTTTTGTAATGATGCATCTTATCTATAAGTACATCATTAAAATTACGATCTAGCCTAAAGGATTAATGAGTAATTTTCGTTTTACATAAATTGCTAAGTAGAGTTGCAGTACAACTGCAGCAGCTGTTTAGATTTTCATAAAATTTGGTACACAAAAACGTATTGCCTCAGCGAGTGAAACTGTGAGACGCAGTTTGTGTATTATAAACGACGCTATACAACGTAAAAGCCTGGTAACAGCTCGTAGCTTGCCAAACTGTTTTATGTTGTAATAAGGTAGGTAGTTAGGTAGTTATTACCAAAGCAAAGCTGCTAACGTCATTAGAGTTGCGCATGTGAGGACTGTTACTAAAAACCCTAAAGAAACCGAAGTAGAATATTTAAATAATATTATTTTATAAAAAATATATTAAATACATATAAGGCTACACTGCAAGCCGATAAAAATTAACCAAAACACCATTGATATACTGTTAGTCTCTGAGGAGTTCCATTATCGATATTCCGTTTTTATCATCAGATCAGCTCGCTGTCACAATAATATTGTATTTTCATTGTGACTTTTGCTTTGTTTCATTGTGCCCCGGACAAGTCACAATGCGACCGTGGTGCTCCTGCACAAACGATGCAGCATTTGGTGTCATGCCCTCAGTGCCTTAACACCTGCACCTTAACCGACCTCTATGAGGCTTCTGCCCCCGGTGTGGCAGTAGCTGGTCGAAAACGGTCTAGCTGTGGATCATCGACACGACGAAGAAGAAGATTGTGACTTGACTTGAAGTTGAATTTGTAACTTGAAGAGCAAAATATGGGTTAAATTTTACTTCCAACTTACTACTACCAGCTTAAACAGTGTTATAGATTGATTGCAGTCGTTAGAGGTCGTGGAAGGCCTGACAACTTCTGACACTAGAGGCCGACTCTACCTAATACAACAAAGAAACAAACAAAAAAGTAATGATTTAATCCAAACTTGAAAAAGACTTTCTAAAAATACATCATGATTTGATTTCAACTTTTGACTGCAATCCACACGACCGCATTTCAAGTTTTATTTTTGCTGGCAGTCGAATATTCAGTTTATTATAAAAAAAAATGCATTTTATTGTAACAGCTTTTTTTTAACTCTTAATTTTGTAACCCCACTAGAAAGGATTTAAAGAAATAAAAACTTGAAAGCACTACCACAATTAAGACGAATCTAATGACACCTCTCAAGCTAAAATCCATCCAACCGTTGGGGCTACAGAGCGTGCCAATGAAATATACAAACATACATACATACACTTGAATAACATAATCCTCATTCTGATGCAGTCGAGTAAAAAACGACCACAGCGCAATATTAAAATAACTATACCTAGTTTTCAAAGCCTGCAGTTACCGTAAAAGTCATTAAAACCAGCATCGGATCCCAGGGGTCGGCTCACTGTGTCACTGGAGGCTCTCGGTGCACTTTACTAATTAATAATAGTGTATGGTATAGTTTTTGGATTATTTTACATGTTACAAATTATTCTGTATTATTTGCCTTAGACAGGAATGGAAGTAACAGACTACAATAGATATTTCTTTTTTTGTTTTTTATTGATTTCACAAAAGCCACAGATCTGAATTTAAAAATGAATACAAGCTTATTCTTAGGTCTTCTTACATCTAATGACGGATTTACTTTATATATGTATACCAAATTTAACAAAGAGAGCCAAATTGGTGGATAGATCTGTTTCTGCTACAGTTTTTCCCTGTAGTTTATTATCATATCTCCCTCTCTCTCTCTACAAAGATGTACTGTGTACGTAGTTTATAGAAGCTGTTAAGACGAGTGGACTGTATCTAGGGGTTGTTGAGGTTATGAAGAGGAAAATAGGTTGGAAAAAAAACTCACCGGTGGTCGGCACTTAACTTCCTTTGGAGGCGTCGTTGGGGGCCCCCTTTTGCTAATTGTTGATGGTACACTGATGGTTATTCACTGATTATATTTTATTTCATGTTTTTGATGGAGCGACGCACCGTGTCGGTTCGTTAGAGTTTTGGAAGAGTGTCAAAGAATGAAAGGGATTGGTAGAGTGAATGTGTAGAAAGGACTGAACGTCCATAATGGGAACGAATGAAAGGGCGGGAAGGTTTTAATTTGGAATGGTTGAATAAGAGGCTTTAACATTTATCTTCCCCCCCGCTGGCGAATTGATGAGACAGAAAAGTCTAAAACACATTAAAATTTGTTCACAACCACCAATGCAAAAATCTTGACATATGATAATTGTTATAAAATGATGTCAAGTGTTATTATGATTTAATGATCTGTTTTGAAATGAACTTAATGTATAATTGCTATATTTTCACACACAAAAATAATAATAAAAATTAAAAAAAAATAATGAAATGATGTCTACACAAACTAGTCATTATTTGGTAGAGGACACAACTTCACAAGAGGTCGATCGAAAACACCTTGTGCAGTCCTGACTGAGTCAGATCGAGGGATACCGTCACGCCCAGGATGTAGTTTAATTATTCTACCAAAATGCCATCGCAGTGGGTGAGTAGTTTCATTTTTTATGATAACGAGTTGATCAATGTTTACTGGAGGTGATGCTTTAGTCCATTTCAATCGCTGTGATAAAGTGGTAAGATACTCACTATGCCACCGAGACCAAAAGTCTTGGTGCATTTTTTGCAACAGTTGCCACCGTGTAAGTCTGTTCATGCTTATGTTGGAATAATCAAGAGATGGCACTGTTGTGAGAGGCGCTAATGTTAAGAAATGTCCTGGGGTTAAAACTGAAACATCTGAAGGATCTGAGCTAAGTGGACAGAGGGGCCTTGTGTTCAGGATTGACTCCACTTGAGTCAAAAGCGTGTTAAGTTCCTCATACGTTAGAATTTGTGTGCCAACAACGCGATACAAATGTGTTTTTACGGACTTAACACCCGCCTCCCAAAGTCCTCCGAAGTGAGGTGCTCCTGGTGGGTTGAATTTAAACTCAATACGCTCCGTTTCACACGCGGCGCGCATGAGGTCTATCAGTTGCGACTGTGCGCCCTTAAAATTCGAACCACAATCGCTGTGGATCACATTACACCGACCACGTCTTGCTACAAACCTGCGTAGGGCAGCTAAAAATGCTTCTGTTGATAGGTCAGAAGCAAGTTCTAAATGTACTGCTTTGGTAGCGAAGCACACAAATAAGCACAGATACGCCTTCACAGAACGCGTACCACGATAACGTTGAAAAGTTATGTTAAACGGTCCAGCGTAGTCACAACCTACAGACTGGAATGCTTTGATCTGAGTAACACGAGAACGTGGCAAATCTGCCATTTCAGGTTCAAAATTATGGGGCTTTACACGAAAACAACGGTAACAATTTGATATAACTTGACGAATTGCTCGTCTTGGAGACAAAATCCAAAAATTTTGAAGTAGTAAGAACTGCATTGTTTGTAAACCAGGATGAAAATTTTCGTTGTGAGTACACTGAATGATAAGTTGTGTCAAACGATGCTTGCGAGGAAGCAAAGCTGGGTGTTTTGATTCGTAGCTAAGATCTGACTGAGAGAGCCTACCCCCCACCCGCAAAATGTGATTTTGATCCAAAAATGGGTTAAGTTTTCTGAATGATTTTTCAAATGATGGTGGTGATTGATCACGAAAGGGCAAGTTAACGATGTATCGCCCAGCAACATCCCGTTTATGAGTTGATTGAAATATATCTTCACATTGAATATCTTCCACGGAGTGAGATTGCTTGTTATCTCCAGTAGGTATGTTGTCTAACTCCCAAAATTTCTGAACCGCAATGTCCAGGTTGGTGTCCACTGACACATGATTGATTGATAAAGGAGTGGGGAATGATGAATTTGTCAACGTTTTTCCCATAAGAATAAATCCAAATATTGTATTGATAGCCGTCGCAGCATGATGTCCACCGTCAATTTTTCCTGGTATTAAAATTTGTGGGAATATCTCACCACCAATGAGGATATCCACCGGACGAGAAGAATGGTAATTTTCATCAGCTAGTTTCAGATTTGCTAAGTGTTCAAAGTTTTGAACATTCACCGGATGGGTGGGCATGTTACCACAAATTTTGTCTAAAGTCACTGCTTCCGTTGTGAATGTGGGTTCCACTTTTCCAACTGGTCTAATTTCCAGAAACACTTTGCTTGTAGAACATGCAGGAACCTCACCAATTCCAGACATAGGTGTTTGAGTCTTGTATTGGGACAAGCCTAAACGACGGGCACATGTTTTGGTAATAATGTGACTTTGACTTCCTGGGTCCAGCAGGATGCGCACCTTTTGGAAAGTACCTTGGCCATCCTTTACCTCCACCTCTGCAGTCGCAAGCATGACAAAATGACTACCTGATGATGAACCTGAAGACATATTTGACAATGATGTAACTGGAGTGATCACACCTTCCTTGACATTAGAGTAGGATGACGAAGATGTTTGATGGTAAGCAGCACTTGCTTGTTTATGTTGGGGGTTGACAGGACCACCAGTCTCTGTCCTCTTAGGAAAATGCAACAGACTGTTATGTCGCTGATTGCATGTCTTGCATGAGTGAGTTGAGTTGCAATTTGTTGTTATATGATTGGAACGCAAACAATTGAAGCACAATTTGAATTGTTTAATCACTTGAGACCTTTCTTGTGGGGTCTTTGATAAGAAGTTTGGACATGAGTAAAGAGCATGGCTTTCTTTACACAAAACACATGATTGATTGTTTGATTGAACCAAAAGCATTGTTGGTGTTGACTTTGGTTGATTGGTTGAATTCACACGCTTGTTATGATAATTATTTTGTTGCTGAACTACTGATTTGTTATTCTCATTTGAGAATAATGAGCGTTCTAGTGCACTGCATCGGTCTAGTAAAAATGATTTTAATTCATTAAAGCTTGGGAAATCTTTGCCTGTGCTAGACAACTCAAAGGCTTCACGAGATGCTTTATCTAATTTTGTTAACAATGAATGAAATAACACAAAGTCCCATTCTGAAGTTGGTAATCCCAGTGAACTAAGCATCGCTATGTTTTCACCGTAGACATCAAGCAAGTTCCGCAAGCTCTGGGCTGAACCAGAAGGCATGGCCTTTAAATTATTAATTTGTTCCCAACACATGAATGCTAAATACCTTTTGTTGTTGTATCGATTCACTAAAGCTTCATAAGCGCTCATATAATTAGCCTCAGACACATGAAAAGCACGAATTATATTTATGGGTTCCCCGGACAATGTTGTGATTAGGTATTGAAACTTTTCTATGTTTGTTAAATCTGTTCGCTGATGAACAAGTGTGTTAAAGAGGTCAATGTACCCCGGAAAATCTTTGAACTCACCTGTGAATGTAGGTAATTTAATCGGTGGAAGTTTAGTCTTTGGCTTGGGTTGATGACACGGTTGAGAAGGAGAAGCGAACTCCACTTTTGATTCTTTCAAGTATTTACGTTTTGCTTCGAGTACTTCGAAATACATGTCATCAGCTTGCTCTTGGAACACGGACTGCCCTTGCAACTCTTTATCATCTACACCGGCCTTTTGTAATTCACAAACCAAATTGATGTGGGCATCGTTAAAGCCCTCCAAGATAATGTCTAAACGGGAACACCATGTCTCTAACCGCGTTATAAGTTTCGGTTCGGATTCACAATTACGTGCACACAAAAGTGCATCGCTGAGCCGCTTGTGCGACAGGCTGCGTTTCGACTCCCAATGAGCAATCACGGTCTCACTCATTTTGAAATTTGATAGTTGTTATCACTTTTAGCAGAAATTTTACGCCTAAACTAACTTATTATCGCGCAAACTTTTAAAAAACACACTACGATTGAGTTTGATAGTTTTCAAACAGAAACGAACACGAAACTGTCACTTGTTTGTCAAAAGTCACAGCATAAACACTATGAGAATGACCGTATGAAATGATCGAACGAACATCGACGAATTTGATTCGGTTTGTTCGTATTGCCGGCACACAAACGCAATTTGTCGGCACACAAACAAACACAATCTTTGCTTGAGTTACTTAGGCGCTGTATGTTACACGTAAGTATTAACACAATTGTTTAATGATTTATCACGATAAGCTGTTATTATTAAGTGTCGCATGTTACACATAAAACAACGATTGAAATGATAATTAATGTTCAATTTCACAAAATTGAATACACGAACACAAATGTTTTGATTAAATGGACTCTCCCAATGACACGATATGAAGTTGGACTCACCCACAGAACGAACACAGCTCAATACTTCCAACCTACCTAAACTCCGGCGCGTGTGCGCAGATCGGTGAAATACAAAGTGTAGGTATTTTTACACCAACTTTTTGCAAAGTTCCTCACACAAAATGAATGACTGAGTTTGTTTGATGAATTAAACACAAAATATGATATGCGTTGTGATCGATATGTTGATATGATGCTAATAATTCGAATTATAGGTTTTGCAATTTGGTTGTTGTGCGCAAATATGGCGGCTTGATGACGCTAAAATTTTCACAAGTTGAAACGAGTTTACGATTTGAGCATAGGAAACCGATTCTAAGTCGAAATCCGGTTCGACGAGGACCAAAAATGATGTTAAGACGAGTGGACTGTATCTAGGGGTTGTTGAGGTTATGAAGAGGAAAATAGGTTGGAAAAAAAACTCACCGGTGGTCGGCACTTAACTTCCTTTGGAGGCGTCGTTGGGGGCCCCCTTTTGCTAATTGTTGATGGTACACTGATGGTTATTCACTGATTATATTTTATTTCATGTTTTTGATGGAGCGACGCACCGTGTCGGTTCGTTAGAGTTTTGGAAGAGTGTCAAAGAATGAAAGGGATTGGTAGAGTGAATGTGTAGAAAGGACTGAACGTCCATAATGGGAACGAATGAAAGGGCGGGAAGGTTTTAATTTGGAATGGTTGAATAAGAGGCTTTAACAGAAGCAGCAGTTCTTATACGAAACGATAATGGTGATCATATTTTTTTTACCTTGACTGTAGCTCTACGTAAAGATCTTATATGTTTTCGATTCCCTCCATCAAAAACTTGCCTGGATGGTATTGCAGTTTAGTAATATTTCCGCCCATTGCACCTTTGTTTTTGATAATTCCACTAAGTAGTAAGCTAAGGTAAAGCAGCACTAACACTTGAAATTAAAAGCTTTCCAGACTTTTCACTCCAAATGCTCAAAACCGCCCTAACACCTTCACTAATCCGACCAACCCTTTACGTTTGACGCGAGAACAAAATGATGGTAATTGTTTACCATGTAAACAACTGCAGCGAAGTGGAAAATTGTGTTATGTAATGCTGATATGTTATGTTCTGACGTGGGCATAGCGTAGGCTATGTTTTGGCTTATGTTTTATTATAGTAGGCCTTGCATTCACTAGGATACTAAATCTGACATAGCGATTCCTCCTTTCCCCTTTTTTGTAATTCGATATGACATTTTGCAATGTTGCCGAACGTCGTACAACTTTTTGTTGCGATCGATCTTTTTTGTCTAACCTCACTTAGTTAAAAAATCTTTTCTCGTTATCTTTTAATATCGGTTTTAAGATATTTACCTTTTTTAGCATCCAGCAAAGTCTCGTTGTGCACATTATGTTCTGCAAAGTTTTTTGCCTAGTGAATAGGAAGCTTTATGTCATGTTGTGCCGTGAGTGATACGTAATAAAGTGCACGTAGCGAAAATGTGTGCTTGCGTAAATATTTTATCATTGTAAAAACGTGTTCTATCAAGCGTTGTGAGGTTTATGTCCTTTTTTAGCCCCGTGGTTAGGTTTTATGGCCTTTTTTAGTAAAAGTCTGCTTTTTAGTGTGAATTATGAAGGACTTTTGTTGGCAAGTTTTCTAATAGCCCAAGGGGCTTTACATTTTACACAATTGGTATTAACAAGAAAAAGAAACAAACATTCCATTTCATCGGTGGAGATATTTCGACGAGTGTCGATTGAAAATAAGAATTTAGATTCCCACAAGTCCGTTCCATCTTCAGAGAACCAGTCATACGGCAATACGTCTCTGTTTCATAAAGGTATTTTAATAGATATTTTATCTATTCGCTATTTTATATTTAGTGAGTGGAATTTCTTGCCAGAGTCTGTGTTCTCCGGTAGTTGGCTACGAGTATTTTAGTTACTAGTGAATAGGTTAGCTATTTTCTGATAAGATAGTATTCAAACGTATGTATAAATTAAAAAAAAAACTTTTGAACGAGAGCGATGGCGTGGAGCCATGCAGTCTTAAATTGCGACCTCGTAATATATATGCATGTTATATTTTTATGTAAATATAGTGATTTTATTTGAAACCATTTCAGTTTGGCTAACGACCTTCTAGTAATTATAACCATTTTCTACCTTAACTCAGATTACTGAAGGTGGGTAGGCCAGGAAAAGTTTTAATCGTGAATTTTGGGGACAGAATAATTAAGAAAAATTTTTTTTATTGTTTTTCAAATTTTAAATACTTTTTTCAAACCCCTTTGTCAAAGGGGTTACGTCATCCAACAAAGTCCTATCATACATTCGTCAGACAACTTAGGCGGAATTAAAACTATATATTTCTACATTACCTTATTGATTATGGATTTCCGCAAAATAACGCCTGATTCTATTAACTAATACTTTTTTCGTAATTAATGGTTCCCAGAACTTAATGGGCAGTCATATGGGCCCCTCTACTTGACCATATTTAACTTTCATGTTCTTTTACTTGAACTGTTAATTGCAAACTATATAATACAGTAACTTTAAATTATAAAAATAGAAATTACTGGGCATATGAGACTTTAGAGCCGATGTCACAGGGTGAGAAGCGTAATGCAGTGCCGCGCAGGATTATGCAACGCAGTGTTCTGGGTGGTGCTGTGACTGTTATGGTAGGCGTAGCGCTTACCATCAGATGAACAACTTCCTCGTCTCGTCACTCAGTAAAATAAATAAAAAAAACTTTGTTATATCTTTTCTATTTCTTTGTTTTTATCTTTGTTATGAATTTAAATTCTTCTTCGTTGTCTGTGGGTCCTGTATAAAATTATTATCTCTAAAATTTATGTAGGTTTCCCATGTAAAATATACAAAGAGTCATAATGTAAAATAATGCGGACAAGGTTAAATTATTCAAGTATACTGTAAGAAACATGAAGCCAGGTTCTGAATACGTTTTTATATAATGGTAACCGCATTGTTATTTTATCTATAATGGGATTTATTTGAAATTTAAATCTCGTTATGATTGTCTGAATAATAAGTTTCTCATTATTATGAATTGTTCAAGTTTATGTAACTAGGTTTTTGTTTTTATATTGCTATAATATAAGCAACGGCATGGGCCGGTTATTCTCATATTGATGGTAAATACTACGTAATACATAATTATATATATATATATAGGGTACCTATTATATTTAATACAATATGTTGAAGGTGCTCCAGGTTCATAACATGTTTGTTCCTCTTATGTAAGATAAGAGGAGGGGGGGGGAGGTATAGGGCTGGGGAGAAGATTTATAGAAATTCGACCTTAGTCCCGTAAGTTGGTGAAGAGCCGACTGCAATACGTGAGATTGTGGGTTCGATTCATACCTACAAGTAGCAATGCAATGCACTGTTATGGGTGGCACTGTAACGGGGCAGGCGTAGCGCTTACCATCAGGTGAACAACTTACTCGTCGCGTCAAACAGTAAAAAAAAAAAACATTACGGTACTCAAATATTTCACAGTGTTGAGTCAAAGGGTAAATATTTAAAGCATCTAGTTATAATATAGGTTGTTATTCCTACCTTTATATTCTACTTTATATAAAACTAGCCTGTGCCCTGCCACGCTTCGCTGTGGCACATTCGCACATTCGCTGATATGTCACTGATGAAAAAAATAGATAAAAACAATCCTTGATGCGGATTATATATCATGCTAAAATTTCAGCTCGATCGGTGCAGAACTTTGTGAGTTTTTGAAGCGTACACAAACCAACATAACATTTTTATATATATAGATTTTATTATACTCTACTTTATACAGCATTAGGTTGGAAAATATGTACTGTAATTTTTTACAGGCCTATAAATTCAAATTTACTTTTCATGCCCAATTTACTAGGTGGGTATTTGATTAAATTTGGTTCTCCCCAGAAGAGGGTAGTTACTATATGTTTGAGTGCCCGGCGGGGTAATATAGTAGAATCAATATGTTCTCAAAAAATTATTGAATTACGCCCGTATTAAAAGTAGTTCATATAATGATCATTAATAATTAATCATAATAAATAATAATAACGCGTCATGATCACATACATAAATCTTGACCCCTAGGATTCCCTCAGACTCAGACCCCTAGGACTCAGAGCAACTATTTGTGGTTTACACAAATGTATGCCACGTGCGGGAATCGAACACGGCTCATCACCCACTTACGCCATGAAGGATTATTATTATAGATAGATAGATACATAAACTCTTTATTGAAACACCACATAACAAAGAAAACTTAAAAACTAGAACAAAACAAGTTACTAGGTAATAAATAACTAACTATAATAAATTATTTAGACAAAAGCTACGCAAGTTTCAGCTTAATTTTAAAACGTCAGATGATCTGGCAAAATGTAGAATGTAAACCTTATTTTAATCAAACTTTCCTGCATTGTAAGTTAATTAATCAAAAACTTTACTGGTGCAGCTTGATAATTGCTCATCATCGGCTAATTTACGTGCGGATCATATTTGAAAGTTGGTTGGTTTACAGCGATCCAGCTGCTGTATCCATAATTAATTATAATCAATTAATGAATTATAATTAAAACATGATTAGTTAAAGATATCACTATTAGGTGGAAACAACTTTGGCATGTGATCAAATTTATATTACAAAAAGGTTTGTTAAGTTACTTAAGGTGATTTACTCAAAATTTGAGCGTAGTTGGAAGTTTGACTCTATGTAACATAATTAAGCTTATTTTCATTACAATTTAATTAGTTTTTCATCTTGATTGACGTAATCTAATTTGAATATTCAGAGCGGTAATCCATTACTAAATTAATTTCGTTATCAATCCCAGTAGAACATGTTGGCTTCTAAAGCCATTTTTCGTCTGCAAACTGGTGCAGTGTAAACCGGGCTTTAATTTATATTAACGTTCACTGGAACTGAGCACTTTCACAATTTGCATATCATACTCATTTCAACAGCAATTTGAATAATTGTTTAATCCCATTCGGCATTCCATTAATGCATTCGGATATTTTGATTTATTCCAATCGGCTTTCAACGAACTCATTAACAATTTGGCCCAATTTTTAAAGTACCTAAAGGCTTAGTTATGTCTGTTCTTTTTTTTAACTCCGAGTCATCCCGACAGTAATTGGAACGTGCTCAGTATGCTTAATTCTTTATCCCAAAGAACTGTGGGCTACCCTTTCCTAAAAAACTGTAACAAAATAGTAGAAGAACATAATGTAATACTCGCCTAGGGTACTTTTAATTATCGTACTCCACAAAGGTCACATTCATTAAAATGAGTGACGTTGACCATTACAAGAATGGTCTAACTAGACGGGGCTCTCACTATATGGAAAATTAACGTCGGAACGCGTCAGGGCTCGAGGGACTTCACATGTGGTTATATTGCAGCTTTAATTAGTGTCTTGTTCAGCGATAAGCACGTTCGAGTTGTTTATACAATCGAAAGAATCGTACTCGGTGCCAAATTATAATCGAGCTTGTAAACATATCGCTTCTCAACTGAAACATCGAAATATTTTTGATTTTTTGAAATTGACTGACTCGCTTCCTTCGCTCGCTTTCTCTCTCGCTCGTGTCGTGTCGTCCTCGACTGAATTATCAACTCGAGATGTTTTTAGATTGTTTCGAATCGACTGACTTGCTGCGTTCTATGCTCGCTCGCTCGTGTGGTGTTGTGCGCAGTCTATACTCAAAAGAATTCCAGCCGGTGGCAGATATATTTTCGAATGTTTAAAATCAACCTGTATTCGATAGCGAGAGAAAATCGTCGAGTATCATCGAGATGTTTGTACAATCGACAACTCGGACTTGCCCATCACTAGTGTTGTTTTCCTTTGCTAAGTATAGCTGGCAATGTACGAGCGGTAATAAAATAAGGTTGTCGGTATGCAGTAATGTGAGTATTTGTAATGTTGCTATGTTTTTGAATGGGTTTTCTAACACGAGTTCTGGTAACATTACGCATTTATGTATTCATAACCAATAGAAGTAATTCACGTGGATTTTAAATGTATTGTGTTTTTTTACAATAACCAACTTAAATCATTGAGAATAAGATTAATTTTCAAATGACAAGAACACTCCACAATTACTCTGCCACTTTACTTCCTAATGATTAGCAAAGATGTTTTTTTCTAATTACGCGTTATAATAACCCTCTCCAAGTTTGTCTTTTTATTAATAGTTGGAGAAGTAGAATTAATTCATCTCATATCAAGGATTTAATAGTGGAATACCGTCACATCAGTGCAGCAATATGCTCCATTTCTATGCAAATGTATCTAGTAGCGATGCAAATGTTAATAATACGTGCATTTAGAGTGCAATTCATTCACCTAGCTAGAAACATGAGTAGAATTTAAGTACCTATCTGCTCCAGGATTAAACTAAATCTCAGCTTGAATTCGTCCTGATTTCAGACCCTCTCTAACTACGGAACTAGGTAATAACTTTTGCTCAACACATTTTCGCTTCCGAAAGCTACAAAAACTATTTGCCAGTGTCGAAATTTTTGCTCCGTACCGGTAGAATACTGCAGATAACTTTTACAGGTTTTTTTAAATTCTGTTGTAATTCTGCCAGGTATTCCCGCGTGGGTATGAGAGCTGCAGATATAATTGGAGATGTCAGAGAAGCAGTTGACCCGCTTATTGGGGACAGTTTGAGGCCAGCTCGGGCTCATTATAGACCTGAATATGAATAGAAACGACTCTATAACTCACTACTTATTTAGTAGAGCTAACGAATGAATAAAGAATCAGAGTTAGGCTCTGATTTCAATTTCACATCTGTTCCTATAAGCATATGGTTGATATTACAATTGACTGTGTTAGAAAGTTTTGAAGCGACAATCAGCTCATTGGACAGACCCCTAGCACACAATACACACCTACTGTTGGTACAATCTTGTACAGTGCGCTTCTGGCGAAGGATCTTGGTGTACCGATTTCCGGACAATTTCTAGTCTATTATAAAAAAATCGGGAATTCTGTCTGAGGCCTTTACATCATCAATCTTTGAAACCCCTCACATTACAAGCTATCTCTATAACCGTAGACAATAAAGATGAGATAGCACGTGAGAACTGCTTCAGCACAGTTAGCACGTACAGAGGTGTCTGACTTAGCCTAAGAGATGTGAATATCGCTGAAAGAATACTGGTTTTATAGGCACTGGCTTTACAAAATTGTTATGTATAGCTGAAGATATGGGATTTTGGTATCTAAGCTTAACGGCGTTAGACGTGCAATGATTTGGCAACATCTAGGTGATAGCTATTTTATTGCATTTTTATGTAAAATTATTACATTGTGTAAATTTTATATTTGTGACAGATAGATGGAAAGATAGCAGATGATGGAGAGATGGAAGATAGTTTAACATTGTCTAGTCAACATGCTGTGCTCACTATTTTATAGGATTAACAATTAAACACTGCCAATGAGTGTTAACAACTTATATCCTTATATAATTAGAAAATGTTACATCCATTTAATAAACCGAATAAAAGAAAAAATATATACTGCGGTGGTATAGCAATAGGGTAATGTCCAAACGAAACCGTTTCTCTCAAGTTTTTTACCTACCAAGAACCCTAAAAGTACGAAAATATTTTGATATTTATTTTCCAAATAAATATTTCATACTCAGAACCTACTAAGACAATAGCCCGCCCGTAATCCCTTCTCGTCCTATTTCTAGGCAACCTAGATTATACCCAGGCTAGGCTTGGGTGAGATAGCTATTTTGTCAAGAACGGCGAAGAGAAAATTTACGGCCGCAGCCTTCTGGACAACTACTGTGTACTGTGAGAATAGTACGTAATTTTTACAGTACATCATAGTGTTCAACTTCTTGAAATCATTTGATAAATTCTATAAATAGACTAGATTTCACCAATTTTCTCCACTTTCAATATGTTATTGAAGTGACACTTCAACATGAAGATTACGCAATGCAAAGTTTTGGGTGACATTGTAACTGTTATAGGCAAGCGTAGCGCTTACCATCACGTGAATGACTTGCTCGTCTCGTCACTCAGTCAAATACAAAAAAAAACTGTATTTTTTTATTACTTTATATAAAACTGAGGTACTGACTGCGTATTCTAAATAAAAAAACTCAAATAGTACCTATCACTTAAAAGATGGCCACTCAAACACAAAAAGTAATTTAAACTAAAACTCCACTGGCTGATGTTGAACATTTTTCAAACTAAACTTATTAAAATGCATAGCCCATGTGGACTTGTTTGATAAATGATAAGCTATTCTGCGACAATGAAAGTGGAAATAAAGGAGGCAATTGAACTTAGCGGTGTCACCTTTGCATGTCGGTGAATCGTTATTTGTAAAGTAATGGAATTCTTGAGACAGGTGTTAAAGATAAATCAATTGTATAGATATATTTTTACTGAGAATTGCATTTATATAAATATAGAAACAGATCTAGGTAGAGGTTATTGGTATGTCGAAGTGTGACTTAAAGTTATTTTTATTTTAGTTAATTTTCTATGGGCCTTAATTTCACTCTCCACGCTTGCTGTAGTTCATATAGAATTATATTAAAAATTTATATTAACACAGAAAAATAAAAAAAAACTTTTAATGTAGGGCAGCACATACTGTCTTACTGATAAGCAACGGCCTTCTCCAATTTCATCCAAGTATCACTATCGTCCGCCAGATGCGACCAACCCTCTAGAAATTCATCGTTACCATTTTGACTAGAAATGAGATGGAGAGAACGAAAAAATAGGCAAAACGCTCTTTTGATCAAATGGAAACTAAAACGCGGTCAACGGCATAGCCAATATCTGTTGTAAATATTGAACATAATTATTATTACAGCTCTTGAATAAAACAAAGTTTTCCTAATAACCAAAACATTTTGCCAATATTCAAAACGTACCAAAAAATTCAAAAATTCCCTTCTGCCACAGATAATAATAACTTGGAAGCCGCGGTGATGTTATCGTAAAAATAAACTTTCGCACCTCTCAAGATCCGTAGACAATGATGTTAAAAGAATCCTAGAAAATGTTGGCCTATTTCTCGCCAGGCCTCCCATTGACTCGAAAATATGCCTCACTTTATTAAATAATACTTTCTCGGGCCGAACTTAAAGGTCTAAGCCGACTAGCACAACTGAAATTTATCGAAAAATACATAGAAAACTGAATAATCATAGTGCAGGCAAAACAACACTGCGTATCACAAATTGCTTTTATACAATGTGTTTAAATCTAACGATGTTATAGTTCCAGTCACGTTGTAATGCTATACCATGCCGAGTCCGAGCCGAGTTCACGCACGTAGTAAATAGTGTTTAATCTCTGCCCACGTCGTGACGTAACATGTACTCGTAGAGAAAAATACGAAGAAATAAACAAAAGAGTACCCAACTGAATCGCACCTGCTACGTCCTAGCAGCGCTTGATTTTGATGCTTCTATTCTATCTCACGTCACGGCACGGACCCGGCACGGTCTAAAGTAAAACATCTTTTTTATACATTTCAACTTTTTTGAAATATTGCTTTTAAAGGAAGTTGGAGTCGTTCAACAACTAAATCGCCTCCATAGTGTCCACTCAATATACAACACAACAATTCTAATCATTCTACCGTGGAAACCATTTTAACTAAATTAATTAGTGACTTATATCCTCAAGCCATTTTATCTAGTTCAATATGAATTGCTCACGAAACTTCAAACTCAAATACCCAACCCCTGTGGACATCGGCCCTAATTTCCTGTGCCCTGCGATCTTTTGTAAGTCTACCTCATAGATATTTATAGCGGGGAATGGGACGATGGAATCTGAAGATATCTATAAATTTCCCATTCTACGCGTAATTGAAGGTAAATGCTTAGATTCGTAAAAATAAAGGTGGACTATCCTTATTATTTCCATGTGCGAAAATAAAAGGTAAGTGTACCGGAAAAATAAGATTTCTCGGGGCTTATTATAAATAATTCTACGGAAAAGATGTTAGAAGATACGCTATTTTTATCAGTGACTTTTTCAACCAAAATAAGACATTGAAGTGAAAACTGGTTTGGTTAAAACTTCGACATCAAAGTAAAACAACCGCAGATATGATAGACAAATAATCACCTATGATGAGTTTTCTATACTCTTCTATTCTATTCTATGATAAATAATCACTTCGTCATTCGCTTGTAACATTTTTCAGGTATAAGTGATGACGAATAATTTTATGGTGCCTAATCACTACTTAAGTCTAGATAATACAGTAGTAAAATTTCGAAAAATACTAAAATTTTACAGGATTAGTAAATTGAAAGTTTGAAAATGTTCAGTGACGTATGTCACTGCTTGTAAGTAATTCAATAATCAAAAGATTAAGACGTTGCTGAAAGCTCTTTACGCCTTTCAAAATAGATTATCTTCAAGCTTGCGTAGACTTTTATTTATCTAATCAAAATTGATATCTTACTCTCACAAGCGTTCTCTCAACATATTACATAGATATTATGGTTGAAGCAAAGTGTTTGAGTTACGCGGGAAGTGAACTAGTGCGTATTCTAGCTCGAGCGTAGGCCATAGATTTTATTACAGGCACGCGTAGGCAGTAAGAAATTAAATTGTCCGGCTTAAATGCCAGCATGACCTTTTACTTTTTGGCATTATTACTGAGACACAGAATCGGGATCGTGTTCATGAAATGATCTTAATTGTTACGTTCTACCCCAAAGCTCGTGTTTTAGAAATAATGTTTCTGAATTTTCGGTCTTTTCGGGGTTATTTTCCTTTCATAAAGCAATATTGTATGCCGAAAATATCCAAGTCGTTCACAGTCTTGATTAACCTTAGTAGAAAACCCTCCCACAGAGGTATGTTGGAGCGTTTCCTTCTAATTTGGAGTATCAGATCAGGAGATGGGAGTTAAGTTACTAGTTTTGTACTAAATAAGACGCTTCACTTTTATTGGTTCAAGAAAGGTTATATAAGGTAATTTTTACCGATTTAAAAAAGGAGGAGATTCTCAATTCGATTGTATGTATTTTTTTAATGGCTTTTATCAATGTATGATGCAGATATATCAGCAAACGTGCTGCTCATTCATAGACTAATATATTAAAAATAATAAATATTTTTTGTTTGCGTTTAGCAGCTTCTTTTATAGGTAACGCTTGACATTTCGTCTGTACCTACATAATATTCAAAAGCCCGTCTGTCTTGTCTTAGCTTATTGAGATTTTTAAAGACAAGCCTCGCCAAATTACGATTTGATTCAATTTTCAGACTTACAATATCGAAAAGGTCTGTATATCTTGAAAAGCTCGAGGTTTGATTAGCTGTTGCGAGCTAGTGCGGCTTTTGTTATACGAGTATAAACCCGAGCCGAGAACAGACTACAGAGAAATTGGTATAAATTGGGCAGATATCCGGTACGTGGGTGGTTATCTTGTAACAGTGGCTTTGTTACCTTCAGGTGCTTCAGAGTAAGTCTCGTGCGGTAGAGTTTCTTGAATTTGAGAATCGATAGAATATTTTAAATTTTATCAGTGTTCAGTTGCGGATAAGTTTTTATTTTCAGTTTCTATTTTTATGATATAAATTATATTAATGAACAATTTATATTTTTTTATTGTTAATTTTTTATTTTTTACTATTATTATTAACACTATAGAAAATTTAATAATATTTACAGTTCAGTATAGGTATAGGTATCTATTGAGATTTTTCTTCTGTGAACCCAACCTAGAAAAAAAAACTTTTTCATTTGCGAGAGCGGTAGGTATGCAATAAGTCTGCAGGTTTGCTATAAGCAAGATTGTACTATATTTTCACAGTCTAATAAATTAGTACTCCAGCCCAAATTCATTTGTTCAATGAACTTTGATCTTGGCCCAATCATTTATAATGCAAGCCTCAGAGACATGTATCTAGATTGTAATCGTAAAAACTACATAAATTGCAGTACAATAAGATTTTTATGACGAACTTGATAAAATTAAGCCGTAGTTCGGACTTGCAGCCAGCAATGAACTCTCAAGTTGTACGAAAAGTCGTTCTTAATGAACGCACAACGGTCAATTACCTACTGCTAAGTCAAGTTCATTAACACTATAATATGAAGCATGTATTAAAATGTATAGCTAAGTTAGCGATGTTATGTTGACGAATGAATAGGTTACTTCTAGATAAGCATGCACCATCGTAGACCGCATTGTCACTTACCATCAGGTGAGCTAGTGGTCAAACGCGCCACTATATATTATAGTAATAATAAAACATTGTTACAGGTCCTGATATATTTAACAGAAATATACAAAACAAAATCATATCGAGTTAGAAAATTCATAATTATATGTCATTTACTAAACTGAGCCAGTGTATTAGATAGAATAGAATAGAACACGTTTATTGTTAAAAACTGTGTAGGTACAAAACAATATTGTGGTATTATATATATAAGGTGGTCTTATATATATTATATATATATATAAGGTGGATAACCCTAACTCACTCTCTGAGGAAAGTAGAATGTCATTATACTTATACCCTGACTCTTAACTAGGATTCCTCGTATCTAAGGAATAAAGAATTACAAGGATTCCAGCCTCACTAAAAAAAAAAATCCTTTCTTATCCCACTGCTGGGCGAAGATCTCCCCCATTTCCTTCCACTGATCTCGCTCTATTTCTTTTTGTAACCAGTCGCTCAAGAAATCATCGCTATCTGGGCCTTCCTTGGCGACTTCGTCCGTCTGAATATTAAATTTCACTCTGATATTAATATCTGTGGTTCACACAGATAAATACCCTATGCGGTATTTAAACCTTATAATATCAACACAACACAACAACAACTACATCACATCAACACACACACACACAAATTACGGAGGATACAAAAAACCCCAAATGTACTAAAATTACGTTTATTAAAATTAAAATATCACATAACAAAATCCTAATCTAAAGTGTGTACGTTTGGTTCGAAGTGAAGTACCGAAGTCATCTCAAACTGTGTTCAAATCCCAGTGCAGACACGTACCAATGTGTTTCTATAAAACATATGTACGTAATTATCACTCGCTTTTCGGTGAAGGAAAACATTGAAAGGAAACCCACATACCATACCGACTCGAGAATTATTTTTGAGGTAGGTATGTTATCCACCAATCCGGACCGGGTGGTGGATCCCCCGTGGTGGATTATGGCCTAACCCTCGTCACGAAAGTGAGGGGAGATCCGTGCTCAGCAGTGGGACGTTATGGGTTGATGATGATGATGATGATTGGACTGTGTTTGCTGCGTTGACGACTCGCGCCCGCGTCCTTCAAGATGCGCGCCATACATAGGTGACGTCATACGTAACACACACAACACAAAACACATACATCAACATACATACATCTTTTCAACACTTCGAACTAATTCTGAGTACATACCGATGGTGTACTGACCAACATTCTTTCTTTATTACCTAACAAAAGTTTATAACAAAATTTCATTGTTTTCTACTATTATTGCGAACATCCAACGGAACTTTACCTCCAAACATTGTAACTTATTTATTGTATGTGGCATCTTGTTCTAATTGACAAGTTCGAAGTGTGTAGTTCTTGTACAGTCAGTCTCATAAATAGCTGTAGGTACATCTCCTAACTTCCAATTTAGCTTTACGTACGAAAAATACCAAAACTACGCGTAGAGTAATAAGTTGAAATATTTAAGATGAGCAGCGACTTCCATTGCTGACCGTACGACATTGCAGATATTCTTGAGTACTAAAAGAAAGAAAAAAATAAAAAAAAAGAATAAGTACCGACTAGTAGACTGAGTAGTACTGACTAGAGACAGGTAAACACAGACTTTTTTTTTTTTTTTTTTTCCCGGGGAAATGCATTAGGCATACCACCCGGCCCCCGGGGGGAGGCGGGGTGGTTATGTGGGACTCCCCCGCCAGCTGGTCTGGCGGGGTTTACCCACTAAAACCCCGGGGTGTTCTCCTCTCCGCATTATGAAGGTGGTCACGGGTTCGCACGACGCTTCCGCGACCACCTCTGCGGGCGCCCTCCCGGGCTCGCCACGTGAGGCTTGGGCCTCTTTCTCCGCTTTCTCAGCTCGGGACTTCTAACTTGGGCGTTGGACCCCCGATCCGCGGCCCAAAAGTCCCCGTTATTGGTCCCTCGCTGTGCCCTCTGCTGATCAGAAGGACACGCGAAGGACCTCTTCTCGCCAGGTTATTTGCTACGGCCACCAATTCCCCTAGGAGAATTGCTGACCGAACCCCAGGGTGCACCGTCCCAGCTGCTGCCCTTCCCTCCGGATGCAACGCATCAAGAGGGACGAACAACAGCCGGGCACTCGTGGAGGTTACCTGGCCCGCACCCCAGGTAAACACAGACTAGACAAACATTAAACAAGTCTATAAAGACCTATGAAAAATTCAAACTGCCTACATCAGACAAAAATACTCCTCTCATAAAATACTCCATTTTTTAATTATTTTTCCAAAGAAGTTAACAAGACAAATACCTGATTAATTGTTTCAGAAAGTAAGCTTTCAACATGGAAAAGGGATAAGGAAAAACTCCGAAGACAATGAAAACTTAGTAATTACATCGGGCCGAGTTTCCACCTAAGCAGAATAGGATACTTTTATTACGTGATGTCAGAACAAAGTAATTATTACGAAAACTAGTTAGTGAGGTAGTTAACATGGCTAATGTTAAGAGGCATGACGTGAGTAGGCCTATTGACGTGAATCTAGCTTTGTTCGTACTAAAGAGAAAGACTTGGACCTATTTGTACTAACAGAACTATACGAGTTAAGAATATATATATAAAAAAAACTTGACTGCCAATGTTACCCATGACACTTTCATGATTATGACGGATCCAATAAGCCTCATTTGTGAAAATCCTTCAAGCTGTTTAGGCTACAGGATGCGCCAAATGAACATACAAAAGATTATATGATTGAAAAACGTAGCCCTACTTTGGGCGGTTGGGTATAAAGGAAAAATGGAGGAAAAAGTATCAAGTAAAGTTGTTAGTTTAATATAGTGTCATGGCTAAGAAAGAGAACCGTTATTTGTTTGTTTTTGTGCCGTTCACGCCCAAACTGCTAAATCGATTTCGTTGAAATATTTCACAGGGATACGGACCAAGGAAGTTTTGTTTCAGGAAAACACCCGAAAGGAAAATGAGGCGTATGTTAAGTACGGAAAGGCGGTATAAACTTTCATCGTTTCACTAGCAGAGCGTAAGTTTTAACACTTTTTCATCCTGGTCAAGACGACTCGATTTCTCAGAAAATGGTAGGTTACACGAAAAACGTGACCGTAAGAACACTCAGGTTAAATGAAATCCATTTAGTGAATCACAATTATAAAGGGAAAAGTTTTCTAATTACTTTTCCAATACGTTCTCGAAGGGGACAAGTTAAATAAAGTATGGAGTAGTTACTTTCCAACGCAGAACGAGGTGAACGTAGAGAGTACTATGTTAAATTGATAAGTGTAATTTTTTTATGTTCTGGGTATCTAAACATAAAAAAAATTACATTAACAAATGTTGACGAGAAGACACAAAAATGTTCTTTAGATTATAAAAATAAACCACCTCATTCACATGTAAATAAGAAACCGTAGTCATTTCAACCTGCCTTAAGTTTATGTTAAAAAAGTAAGAACTTATGGAAAATCCAATTATAAAAATAAAATGTCCCATGTTGCCAAAGGAGATATCCGCTTACCGATGACGTAGGACACCGCCGCGTCACTCACAAATACTTATCACTCCAATCTCGAATCCATCACGACGCATCAGCCGTGACACAGCATTATAAAGTACACAGTGAGCAGAATAAATAAAATAAACATTTTGGCAGCACTATTCACTAATGACCAATGAGATAAGAGATACGTTTGTGATAGATTCACAGGTTGACGAATTCGGTCAGGGTTGGCACGCGCGCGGGTGGCTCGAACGACTGTCGGCACCACACTGGCAGGGATGCTGTCGGTTGCTACGATACTCCACCCGCCGCCACCCCGGGTAGATCGCCGCCGCACCCTAGACGAGTGGCAGCGTGGCAGCGTGGCAGCCCTAGTATCGCAACCTAGTTTTACGTATAGCCGCCTACTGTCTACGTAATGGGCTCTCAGCAATTTCCTGATAAAATGGGTTCTGATATGCTATTTGTTTTAGTTACGCCGTGTTGAAAGCCGCAGGATAATAATGAAAAAGCGGCATTAATTACTGTTTTTCCGGAATTTTAGTACTTTTAACCCTATTAAGTATATTTTTCTACATCATCATCATCATCATCGTCAACCCATAACGTCCCACTGCTGGGCACGGGTCTCTCCTCACTTTCGTGAGGAGGGTTAGGCCATAATCCACCACGGGAGCCCAGTCCGGATTGGTGGATAACATACCTACCTCCGAAATAATTCTCGGGTAGGTATGTGGGTTTCCTCACGATGTTTTCCTTCACCGAAAAGCGAGTGATAATTACGTACATATCTTTTACAGAAACACATTCACACATTTTCTACATACGTAAGCTAAATATCAAAAATTGTAAAAGCTTTGTGTAAGTTCAAAAATAAAATTTTGTTAACGTCATATTTAAAAAAAAAAATAATTATGAGAATAAAATTGGTCCGATAAAAACTCCGGGCCAAGATTAAAGATAAACACGTTTTCTTTTTCGTCCTCAATTTATTTCTCTTTGAGATGAATAAATCAACTTAGTGGAGATTTGTTAAAAATAATTAATTCTTGTAGATACATCAACGAATTCTTTTTAATGTGTTACGCTATATGTGAGAATACATTTTTGTAGAAGTTTTTTAACGATTTTATACAAATAGAATGCAGTTTGGCTGAATCTGAGCAGCCTGCTTTAATAATTTATTATTACAGTAGTGAAGGTGTGAACACATGTTAGGGTAAGGTTCTTTATTCACTGACTGGGACTCCTAAATAATTCCGATCGTAATCCTATCCTACTCATCAACAACCCATAACGTCCCACTGCTGGGCACGGGTCTCCCCCTCACTTTCGTGAGGAGGATTAGGTCATAATCCACCACGGGGGCCAGATCCGGATTGGTAGATCACATACCTACCTCCGAAATAATTCTCGGGTAGGTATGTGGGTTTCCTCACGATGTTTTCCTTCACCGAACCTACTAATCCTACTAATGTTATAAATGTGGAAGTTGTGAGTATGGATGGATGGATGGATGGATGTTTGTTAATCTTTCAACCAAAAATTACTAAATGGATTCGGATGAAATTTGGCACAAAGATAGTATAATACATGGATTACAACATAGAATACTTTTAAATTAGTAACAATTAAAGGTTACTGTGAGATAGAACTCAATGCGGGTGAAACTGCGGTGCGCAGCTAGTAAGCCATATGTTCATACTTTGGTGTAAAGATTGTTTTAGAATTTACAGTCTTCAAGACATTCCCAGCTAAAGCGTAGCAAGAGTTTTTATCGGAGAATCGAGGGAAATCACGAGGAAAACCATTCAGAGAAACTATTCTTTGCTCTTCCAGTCTATTTAAAGATAGAATAGAGTAGCGATCGATCGATGCCGGCTTCAAACAAATATTTATGCACAGAAAAATTATAGCGTATTCTAAAGTCCGCCTGGGATAGCTTATTAGGTTCCGGTTTGAAGGGCACTGTTTCCAGCAAAATTACTTGGCGTTTGACACTTTAGAACCATGTCTCAGGGTGAAAAGCGCAGTGCAGTGTCGCAACAGATTCTAGATGCCACTGTAGCTGTCATGGGCAGGCGTGACGCTTACCAAGAGGTGAACGATTAGCCCTCATGTTACTTAGTAAAATAAAAATAAAAGAATACACATTTGTTCTTCCTTTAGTGAGACTATAGAGTAACCGTACAGTATAGCTGGTATATTACTCTAAGTGCTTTTAAATCAGTGGTCACCGTACGTAATCCAATACGGTATAATCTAATACGGTTTCCGGTTTAAACCTCTCTGCACTGAGCATTCATTTGAAAGTGATGGTCGAATTTAGAAGCTGTCGCTCAATAATGCAAACGAGAACACAGTGAAGACAGTGACATGTACAGAAATCTGAAATTATATGATACTAGCAGCGCCCCGCGGTTTCACCCGCGCTTAGTACTATCTTCACGCCAAAGAATTGAGCGGATTTTGATTAAATTTTGTATTCAGACACTTTAGGTCCTGGAATAGGACATAGGATACTTTTAATTCCGTAAAAATGTACGGTTTGCATAATGGTTTTCGCGGGTGAAACCGCGGGGCGCTGCTAGTAATTAATATAGCCTATGACACTCACAAATAACGTGGCTTGCTATTGGTAAAATAATTTTCAAAATCGGTTCAGTAGATCGGTTCTACACCCTACCCTACAACCTCACAAAAATTACCTATTTATAATATTAGTATAGATGTGACCTTGGACCAGTGTAGTGGGAGAAGGTATGAAGCTGAGTCCCAGTAGAAGGATATTTAGGATATGTCACCGCTGAATCATATAATTAGCAAGTAAGTCTATTCACTATACGTAAGAATACCAAAGAATTCGTCACGAGAATCTTCACTTTCTTATCTGTGAGTGATCCGAGAATGTACTATGTATTGGCATATTGTTTATTCTGTGGTAGTGGTCACGTTCGCAGACCGTCAGCTGTCGGCTCTCCATCCATCCTCATCACCTTTGAAGCGTTATTTACTACGAAATACGACCCAAGGAGTAAGGACGATGACCTTACCGACTTGGGTTCAATCTTAGTAAAGAGTGTTCGTGCAAGTAACTTTCCACTAGCTTGTCACTTGTCATCTTTCATTGTCAGATCCAAGTCAGATTACCCCTACGCCCTTCAGGTGGACGGACTAAGGTTCAATACAGTTTGATGTTCTGGATGGAAAGTATATTATAAATAGTAAACAAGAAGGGCACTCACTTCAATTAATTCTAGCAAAAGATGCGTAGTCATTCGAACTATTTGTTAGGTGGACTGCGTATTTCTCTTGTGTAATTATTTACGCTACTCTGTTGCGGTAGTTATTAACTCAGTGAAGTCTTAGCCGTAAAGCTCTTTGAGAATGGTAAAAAGTTTTTGCGGTAATCATGCGAGCACTTGTGTTTCTACATTGACTATTTTTAGCTTAAGAAGTAGAAGGTATCTTTCTTGTTTGTAGAATTAGGTATCTATTTCATAAAAGGCGTACGAAAGAACGCATGAATAAAAGTTGTAGGGTTTCAGACAGACATTTTCGATACGAAACCCTATAATATGAGACCACGTGAATGGATGACGTATTTACAAATAAAACGATTGACGTGTATACGACCTTTCCATTTTTTGTTGTGACGCAGTTCATCATACGACCAAGTTGTGCGATACCATTTATTCTTATACTTCTATTTTAAGATTTTCAGCTGAGACAATATAGAATAGAAAATACTTTATTGTACGCCAGTTCAGAAATACACAAGGTACAGGAATAGAACTTATTGAAATAAATATAGTACAATGGGCGGACTTATCGCTAAAAGCGATCTCTTCCAGTCAACCTTTGGATGGAGAGAAGCAATGAAGCGTCACAGGTAATATAATATTGCCATTGTCTTTTTTCTGGGTTTATTTATGTAAAACTTGAAAGGTTTCATTCTAATGAGCATGGGAAGACGGAAACAACTGAACTATCATTACCTAGTGATCATAGTTTTAAGTTCGTACAAAAAATATCATATTAACTCTTCCCTAGACACATTTCTCTTGTAACTTAAATACAGCTTAAAAAATCCTTTAAAACTTGCAAAGTTGCACTTTATCCGACAGACTGTCAATCGTTCGCGGCCGCAATCGATGGTGATCAATCAAAATCTCATTTGGCCGCGTCGTTCGGGATCCCACGTTATCCATCTTGTATTCCGCATTAGAAGCAGCCGGGTCTGTTACGCCGCGACTGCTGCACGTGCTAATAAAATTAGTTACACGATCGATCACGCTCAAAGCGTTTATGAAATGCTTAACTTTTATTTGGTAGCTTAGTTCGCGTCTAAACTGGCGTGTCATTTTGTATTTCGTTTTTGTGGTCAGCTTTATTTTTAACACGCTCTCATTAGCTTCACCTGTATTTATGTACTTATGAATGTAAAGGAATCTGTTACCACGTTTGTTACGTAGCTGTTCGATGTCCAGAATGATGACAACGCATTCTACACCACACCGTGCGACCGGCGGCAAAACGCAGCAAAACTGTCCCATGCCCGTATATACTGTAATCGCCGTAATTTTAGGTGACATCGCACCGCATGTACAAACTTTTAGGTTAAGATTTAGATATGTAATATTTTAATTATAATAAACCTAGTTTAAGAACATTTGGGGTTTCTTTGCACCCTCCGACTGCGGCCTCCTTAACACGTTCACTGCTGAAAACGCAACTGTTGTTTTATATAGCTTGCCGCGAGTACGGGAAAACACAACTGTTACTTTAGCGGTACGGGAAAATACAACCGTGGCTAGACAAGTAAATCGGCTGAGCAGTCTAAGTGTTAAATCAAATTTCTTTCACTCTTTTTCTTTTTTGATAAATAGGCTCGCGTTTGACCACTATATTAGGTGGTGTTAAGTCACAATGCGGTCTATGATGGTACACGCTAGGGATGGCGATTCTTTACGAAAAAGATCGATTTTTAAATCGATTCGAATCGTAGTCTAATGAATCGATTCACGAAAAAATCGAGGCCTACAAAATCGATTCTTAAAAAATCGATCTTTTTTTCAAGTTTGCGTTTACAATGTAAATTTGTATCAATTTTACTAAAAACAAGATTAATATTGCAATTAACGATATCTTATCAATAAATTCAGGGAATTCAAAAATAGCTATTATTTTTATTAGCGTATCAAACTATAAGATCAACTATAAAAAAAAAAGTATTTATTTACTAACGGCCTTACTAATAAAAAAAAGTTAAACATCTGTGTAACAACTGTATTACTATACAGTGAGTAAGCTATGAATAGGCGTTACACACTCCCTATATTAATAATCCGTGGGTAAACAATGCATAGTTATCAATTCCTTATAACAAAAACCACTGGCAACTTTCGTCAGAAACGTTCGAAAACATTACGTCATAATATCAGAGTCTTAATATTAGTTCTAAAAACGCTCATAACTTTGATGCATTAGTAGTGAAAAATATAAATTTTATTAAATTAACTATATTTTTCGTTCTTTAATTACTGTTTTACTTTCACTTAGCCATTAAGTAAGAGTAAAGGATACTAAAAATACAGCCATCTCGCGAGTTTATGAGTAGTTAACTCTTTAACCGGCAGCACTCTTATAATTCAGGCACATTCAACTAAATGCAAATAATTGTATGGTTTATACCAAAACAGAAAAAATCGAATGTCGATTTTCAAGGGTGATATATCGATTCAGTGAATCGATACAGTACTTCAGATCGATTTAAAAAATCGATATTTTCTACTCGAAAAATCGATTCTTCGATTAATCGATCTCAGATCGCCATCCCTAGTACACGCTTACCTAAAAGTAATCTATTCACTCGTGACTTGAAGACTCCTAGGTTGTAACTATTGGGAAACACAGAATCAGGCAAGGAGTTTACTTTCAGACGTCTGAATTGAAATTTTGCGCACGTGCTAAGGACCGATGACATTACGAACTCAGAAATCGTTTACGTGGAGCTTTTAAAAAAGATTGTGCACACTAAAGGATCCCTGGGTTGTCAGACTGTGACTACGATACGTGTGTTAGCAAAATTAACTCTGCGATGGGCAAACTCTTTCAGTTATAATCATTAATCATCAAGGACAGATTGACGGAAAATACAACATCTACAAAGCTGAATCTATGGCTTCATAACAACCTATCAACCATAAAACTGTACATGGCTTAGCGCCAATGAGGTACGAATGCTGTTGAGAAGATCATTTTTCATTCATTCTCTTAAGTCCTATTTTTATTACTGCTTCCTTTACAAAGTAACTGGAATAGTCTTCACGAAGTAGAAACGAGACATAAGTACATTTAAGATGGTAAAGGAATAGCTTAATTGTAATACGACTATTAAAGAAGAAGCTGCCTGACCTACATTGTCCTTACTCCCTTTAATCTTCATCGTCGTAGACTTCAATTACAAATGCAACAATTTCGAGATGTATATCTGACTTTGTCTCGGGAACGGGATTGCATTCCGGGAGCGAAAGGACCGCTTTAGCCTTGATTCGTATCTTTTGTCTTACTTTGAAAGCAAGTAGTGAATAATGGCACTCTTTGTTGATAATGTTGACCATTTGATAAGAGCTTTGTTGTAAAGTGATTTGGATTTTGCGTTCGATGTTGGTAAAGTGGAAAATGCCAAATCATTGCGAATTTGTGGACTAGATAACCTAATTACATGTATCACTTACCACAATCTACTATACTTCAACTCTAAGTGAGTTAGATCAGTTTCGAAGCCATGGTCTTGTTTCAATAATTAAAGTACTGTTTTTTTTTCTAAGTACTTTCATGTTTCCTTGCTATGTTAATAATGGAACAACAAATATAATATCAAAATTCTTCTTCTCAGAAGTTCCGCTGCAACATTGTTTCTTTCAAAGGGCTACCAAGATTTAGTAACTCAAAACAAAATCTTTTATAAGAGTCAGAAATTCGGAGTCCCTAGTTTTAATTCTGCTAGATTTCGTAACGATAGCGTAGAACTCTTTCTGTGTTTAAACAGTTTTGTAGCCAGGGATATTACCAAGCTGACAGCGCTATACTTTGCGATCCAAAGCTCTTATATCACCTTGTTGCTATCAGGGACTCACCAACAGGCACTGAACCGTCCCTCTTTTTATTCAATATTTAACTGAACATAATTTGTATTTTCATTACCTTGGTGTCTTCAGCATTTTTATTTCATGATGTCTTTCTCTCTTCTATAATTTGCACAAAGAAATTGAAAATTCCGGTTCCGGAAGTTCCGATTTGAAAGGCATTATTTCCAGCGAAATTACTGGGCATATAAGACTTTAGAGCCGATGTCTCAGGGGGGCGAGCGCAGTGCAGTGCCGCGCATGATTATGCAATGCAGAGTTCTGAGTGGTGCTGTGACTGTTATGGGCAGGCGTAGCGCTTACTCCAATAGAATCTAATTAGACTAGATACAAAAAAAACTGTAACAATAATTAGTTTTTGTTATTTACAGGACGAAGCTGCTGGACAGAACAGAATGCTGATTAAAATATACGTGATTTTTTTTACTCATCAATATGATGGAACCTATATTGGTTACCCACCACGAAAACTTATTAAATCTCTCCGTCTTTTTATTATTTTTTTAACTATTTTTTTCTTGTATTTTTTAATCAAACAGCATAAAATCAGACTTTTATAATATATTTCGTTTTTTATAGCAATCTTTTCAGATTTTGAACGTTTTTGGATAAGTTTTAATTTATACATACATGGTTAGATATTATAATGTACCCGCCTATATGTAAACTACTTTAGGACCAAGTCAAGCGGACTAATTGAGACCTATCGACTCCTCAGTCGACGTAATGAGGTGTAAAATCTGGACTATGGATGTAACCGTGTCAACTGATATATGATTCGTTGTTGTAATCAAAATTTTGCAAGTGTCTAACAATAAATGATCTGCAATTCTTTCGGTGGGTGGTGCTTACCATCAGGAACATGACCAGCTCATCTCACCACTCAGTTTAATAAAAAATATCCATATCTATATGTTCACACATCAATATGTCTGACTACTGCACTATACAAATAAATATGTACGTAGAATAGATCTATGCACAAGCGCGGACGTGCAATGTTGTTACCTGGAGGATTAATTGAATTTCGTGGCGACGGTATGACGGTGGTGGCCACGGAGTATTTACTCTCAGATAAATTGCTTTTCCCTGGTCTAATAAAGCGCTGCAGCCTGGCCTAATGGAGAATAACGTCAGCACTGAGACAACATGACTTAGGACGAGCATAAAATAAGGCTGGTAGATTATTTTTTATGTTATAGAACGACAAACGAACTGACGGCCCGTCTGATGGAAAACGGTTTTTTATTTATTTGACTGAGTGATGAGACGTTTACCTGATGGTGAGAGCTGCGCTTGCCCATAACAGTTACAGTGCCACCCAGAATTTGCATTGCATAATCCTGAGCGGCACTGCGCTGCGCTCGTCACCCTGAGACATCAGCTTTAAACTCTTATATGCTCAATAATTTCGCTGGAAACAGTGCCCAACGCCGCTGCCTATGATCAGCTACAACACTCGGGGCATTGTGCGTGCGTACTCTCTGCGTACTCTTTAAAACACTTTTAACCTTTTCTTGACGAGCCCCATATTGTAGTTCTCCGGAAAAATATCCGATGGTACCTCATTCCACATTCTGTAGGTGTGAGGCAGAAAACACCGCGTAAAGCGGACAGAGTGGGATTTCCACAGATCCACTATTATGTGTGTTCTTAGAAGGGTTCACATTTTCCTACTACCTCAAAATGTTAAGTGCGACCGACAATAGAGCATGTTTGCCTAGAAGATACCTATCCACGCTCACTTTTAAGGCTACCAAATTACACTTATCGGGAAACATTGGTGCAGGCAGAGAAATCCTTGGCCGTATGGATAATGAAAGTGACAGTAATATACTTGGTAAGTAGGAGACGTCATAAATGGATGACGCTAAAGTGTGCGTCTTGTCTAATGAGCTTTAAGTAAGATCGGATAGGTCTCCTTAAAATACGAGATACACAAAGATTTCTTTACGTTTTTATATATATTTTTTTAGGTTTACGTTTGACGACTATCTCGGCATGTTTTTTTTTTTTTTTTTAATTTTATTTAAAGGTTTTTGTCGCTAGGCGACCACATCGTCCTGTAGAAACAATAAACAGAGATTAAAAAAACAACAAAACAGTAACAAAATTATCAGCTATTTTGTCAAGGCTAGATCTGCTAACCGATACAATATTTTGGCTTCTTCTGATGTGGGACATGACAAAGTACTGTTCATAAGTCCAATGTGCAAAGTTCTATGTCCACCAAACATTGATCTCCTTAATGTATCGTTCCGGACACATTCCATCAAAATGTGTTGAACATCTTCAAGTACTCCGCCTCGGCCTTTTGTTAAGTGACAATGTGGTCAACGATGGTGCTTATCTAGAATTAACTTATTCACTCGTGTTTTAAAGACTCTCAGGTTCTAACTATCGAGAAACACAGAAGGCAGGGAGTTCCACTCCTTTGCGGTACGCGTGATGAATGTAGAGGCAAGCCGCTTCGCTTCTTATAAAGGAACTTTTTTTTAACTACGCATCAAAAAGAGCTTATAGCAATACTAACGGCTGCTTTCTGGAACATTAGTTAACTTTGACAACAGATAAAGTCTATTACTGTCCTTGTCATCTATTTAGTGCCAGATAAAGACAACGATACACTTAATCAGCTGTCAAAGTTACCAAACGCTCCAGAAACTGGTCGCTAGTATACAAATGGTCGTTAACCTCCAAATTATCCGTTCCGGAGCATAATCACACCCGAGCAAGTTGGCGCGTGTGTAAACCAAGATACCTAATAACTAGTTTACTTGCAGACGGCACTTGGGTGAAGTGTCACACTTGGGCGGAAACTGTTTAAGGCCAAGTCAGTTAGGCGCTTTAATTGCATTTCCTGGGACAAGGATTATGAGCTACTGGCATGAAACGTGTCACTTTGTATGTCAGCGGTTCTGATATATTATAGATAAACCAGTAGCATGACACTTTACTCCAAACCTCGTAACAAAACACTCGCTTTTAACTCTTGCCTGTGTTTAAGGCCCAAACTACACGGGCGGTTCTCTCGCCGCGAGAAACCGTTTAGACACCCATTAAACCGCATAAGTTGGCCACAGCGGGTGAACCGCCCGTGTAATATGGCCTTTATAACTTTCATATTAACACGTTGACTGCTGAACCGGTTGTACATTTGGACACCGGTACGGACCGTGTGTGATTTTCTTATTATCCTTTTAACCTAGTTTTACTACAAAATAAGTTTTCTTAGTCCATAAATAAGCACTATTTATTCTCATTATACCAATAACTAAACGTCAAAGCGCAACCAACACTATATCTAATCCGTTAACTTCTTGGCTCCTTCCCAAACTTACCTCATCTGCATCGTAATCGTCCTCAGAACTTCTGACCAATTTGTGTTCCATGCATGGACTCCCAAATAAGTGCCTTGGTTGAGAGCTGATTAGTGGAGCAAGTCTTAAGTGAACTTCTGGAGACTAGGGTCAAGTGGGACAATTTAGGTCATGGCGGTTATGGTCATGTCAAATACATAACTATAATGGATAAAATCACACGCTACGCCGTAGCCCGTAGCAGGAACCTACGCCGTAGCTCTTATTAAATATGATTTAACATTTTATTATTTAGGTTTTCATAATTGAACGAAATTAAACATACTTGTATTAAAGCTTTTAGCTTTGCTTGACTCAAATATTTTAAATTTAATCAATTTCATAGGCATATTAGACAAAATACCAAATTGAATATTAAAACTCAACTTCGCACATGGAGCGGTTTGACATTGTTCGACATAATTTCAATTCATACGAGAGCAAACATTTAAGACTTTGAAAGTTCAACCGAGGAATTCTCAACCTTTCTACCTTAACCTAGAGTTCGTTATTAGATTACTTGCCAATGATGGATTGGTAACCATAGCAACAAGTGGTTCCCCACCCCTACTTCTCAAGCTAAGCTTGAGATATTGCCTACATCGTTAATACGAGAGGTTACTCGATAGTCTTTTCTATTCTGATGTAAGAATACAAGAGCAATCGGTGAAATATGAGTACACTGAGAACCAGCCGAAATATCATCGAGAATTTAGATGAGAAATTTAACTTTTTGTTCGGACCATTGCCTTTTAGATTTAAACTTATGCTCGTATGATATTAACACTATAAAATTTGATCAAAATACTTTCAAAGTAAAATAAAATCATTCTGATTGAAGATAATTTAATTATTTTTGGTAACTCTGTTCTGTGCAAAAACGGATCGGATGTTTTTATTTATAGTTTTTGTTTCTATAAAAGATATTATGATGGATATTGTATGTCTGAAATGGATAGGCTGAAAAGGCTTTTAATAGGAAAATATTTTACACAGATTTTTACGATACAAAATATATATTTTATTACTTTTGACTCAGATCAGATGAAACGCTGCAAAATAATGCTTTTCGTAATTATTATCAAAAAATATATTTCGAATACTCACTAACACGTATTCAAAATCCTGTATCTTTGTATTTCTAATATACAATGGAGGAGTTTTTTTTTTATTAGACTGTGTGACGAGACGAACAAGTCATTCATCTGATGGTAAGCGCTACGCCTGCCTGTAACAATCTCAGCACCACCCAGAACACTGCATTGTTTAAACCTCCGCGGCACTGCACTGCGTTCGTCCCCCTGAGACATCGACTCTAAAGCTTCATATGCCCAGTAATTGCGCTGGAAACAATGCGCTTCAAACCCGAACACAGTAATTACAGTAACAGGAAGTTAGCTAATTGTAAGTGTAGTGAAAAGAAGAATCCGTTAACGCTGTTAAAAACCTCGACCTATCTCCAGAGTTCATTTCTTTTGCTAGACCTGTCTGAAACTTGAGCGATGCGGTCCGCACTGCGGCTACCAATATGTAGCTAATGGTATATAGATAGATAGGTATTTATAGGTAGGACGATAAGAGGCTAGGAAGCGATCGAGGGTTTTATCAAGAAAACTTTCTGTTCGGAAGGATTCCCCGTCTGTGAGATTGCTTGACCTAAATAGTGTATTGAAATACTTTGATCAGGAGGCATACCATGACCTCTTATAGCGATTCAATTGAAGACCTAAACTGAACCGCGTCGCATAATCGTACCGTGACATCTTATTTTTTATGTTGCTACCATTTTCAACCTAAAATATATCCCATTTAGGTTAAAAATGGCACCAACATAAAAAATAAGACGTCACTGTACGATTATGCGACGCGGCTCAGTTTAGGTCCTCAACTGAATCGCTATAAGACGTCATGGTAGGCCTCCTGATCGATCGAGCTGGAAACGTGTCAGGGGTTTGGTACTTTATTAATACTGTAGTTATTCTATAACGAGACTTCAATCTTAAAAACATCACAGACAGTACTTATTGAAACAGTTACCAAACTTTTGATATTCAGAAACTAACTTACACAACCGCTTTACCTAAGACAGGTCAAATAACTAAAATAAGTTTTAAGCTACAGTACATATTTAGAGAGACATAAAAAGTTACTAACATATTTATAAATTTTTAATGCCACTGAAAACCCTATCAATCCGTTTCTTTTGACAAAATGTATTAAACACTATCGTATAAAAGAACGCGACGTAACAAGAATTCAGTATATCGAAAAGAGACGTCCTTTATAAGGTGACGTTACGAAAACGCGGCACGCTGATAATAAGTCATTTACAAATAACTTATGATATAGTCTTCTAAATCATCTATCTATTTAGTCCCCGAGTTAACAATGTCTTGATTATTAGTACTGTATTTAAAAGTTGTCTGTAATTCCTTTTAACAATTTTTGAAGTTCCCATACTGCTCATATCGCTTATTTGCGACAAGAACGTTACATCTCCTTAACGGGTTGAACGTGAGATAATGCTTTCTTCTCAAAAATGAGTGATATACTGTTTGAAATCCTTACGTTTTTTAAACAGGATTTATCAATCCACTCTCAATCTATCGTTCTTTATAATTAAACGGAGCTATTTCTCGACTTTTTTATTTCGCTTGAACGTCAATTAATTCGCTTTCAGGCGCTATTTTCAGTTGAGCATCTGAATTTTTCATTCAATCAACTTTGAAATATTGAGTGCTGGATCTAATTTGACCTAACGAAATGCGAGCAGATGTTTTAAAGTCTAGTTGGTTTATAGAAAGTTTTTGGAATAATTTATTAGACCTTTGACGAAAACTTGAATATTTTGTTTACCGTTTACCATGAAGTGGTTTATCGAAACTGAAATTGTGTACGATATTTGCGATTTACAATTAAAAAAAAATATATATTTATATTAACAATAATAATAATTTAGCTACCGTTAAAAGATAAGATTTATAAAATTACATTTTTTGTATGAACACGATAATTATAATAAATATTGATACCATGGTGAGGTACTTCAAATTCTCAAAGATTCCTTTACCGATTCACATGACTCTTGTTTTGTTTTAAAATGTATGCTGGACCCATAACATTTACAAATTGGTTCAGTAATTTTAGCATTTGTTTATGAAGTCAAATTTTTGATTAAAATAATTATGGTGTGAATAAAACAAGACAGTTCAACGTTATTAATTTATTAGCTACGACATGCTAATATTCATAATTATGTATTGCAAAAGCAACTCTAAAAACCCACTTGCACTTTGAATAATAGTGTTTTTACCACAACACACATACTATGATAACTAATTACTCCTCTCCGTGCATGGTTGTCTGGAAGAGATCGCTCTGAGCGATAAGACCGCCCATTGTGACACTAATTGTAAAATTTGTTTTGTTCTAGTTTTAAGTTTTCTTTGTTCTGTGGTGTTTCAATAAAGAGTTTATCTATCTATCTATCTATGATATAAGACTATTTTCTATCTATTTGTGTTCTGTACTACTTACGTCTGCACCGCGTTTATTTGCGGATAAAATGAATCTTATAAGAGGACCATTTTTCATTTGAGGAATATAAACTGTAGTGTGCAATGAGTTATGGGTCGTACCGTAAAATGTTTATTCAGACCATGGACTCGCTCCGAGTGGATACTGGACGCTTTATACTGCTACTTTACAGTGGAATTTATACAACGGTACTTCTCAAAAAAAATCCGTTTTTCCTGCCTTTTGTTTTAAGTTATTGTTTTGTTTTTTTTAATGTTTTTGTTATTTGTAAATATCCTTATTAATATTAAAATAAAGGTGCTGGGGTCCACTTTGTTGCTGCCAACTAGACCATACTTTTGTTTAGTTTTGGTGTTTTTTTTTTCTCACTGTCTAGTTTTATGAAAATGAAAGAAATAGAAATAAGCTTAGAGCTGTTATATTCGGTTTTGGTTTAGTTTATACATAATTAGATTGGTATCTATCATTAGTAATAAAACAACAAACTTTCTGGGCAGTTTTGGATGTAGCCCGAAAAAACACATTTCTAGTATTATTTGCCTACTAGTGCACGTCAAAAAACCACATACTAAATAAACAATGTGACATTAATTCTCCGCATATAAGTTACTTTAATCAGCCATTATTATAATTTTATATTTAATAAAATATTCTGATTCTGATTCTGATTCACAACAACACAGCCGACCAATTCAACATACTGTTTCAATCTAATCTTATTGTGGAACGGTATTGTCATATAATAGTTACATACATATGTAACGCCTCGTCGATCTCCCGCGTTCCTCAGCAAACTTGGAACATTCTAAGAATGCAAATTGAATATTGACACAGATGGTTCCATTAATTAGTTAGCTCTGATAAATTATTCATGATCGCGCCTGATGCTAACGAGCCATCGAACTCTCCAGGGTGAACTGTTTCAAAAGGAACTACTGTATTTTCAAGTTAATGAGTTTTCTAGCTTTTATCCTTTTATCTAGACATAATGAGAAATAGGTCCGGGGGGGTAACCACGTACTTATTCTTATTCCATGCAGTTCATTTTAAGGCCGAACGGCCTAGATTGGCACCACACACTCATAAATGACAAACGTGACGTGACGTCACTCAAAAATAGACTGCAGAGAATGAGAGAGAAAGAGAATGAGATGGAGCTATATAAACTCCCATAAACGCAAACAAATTGTTCCGATATTTTTGGGTAAATGTCTCTGGTCGACTTATGAACGCTGAGAGATGTTGGTGGTGACATTTAGCAGGGCAGTTCAGTTTAAGGCCCTAAACTGGATGGATTTAACTGTTCGTGGTGTGGCCCCAGGAAAGGTGTTGTGTATAATAAGGTGATATTTAATAGAAATAAATGACAAAAGCGGCAGTTTAGATGGTAAAGAACTTCAAATTACGACGGAAACACCAAACAAATAACTGATTTAACATTTTACACATATAAAATGACGCCTGTAGATACGCCAAATGTGTGAGTACTCAAAGATACTACACGACCAAAACAAAAGACAACCTGCTGGTATAAAGGTTCATACGAACCCGATTGTCTTTTGTCATTTGGGCGTGTAATATTGACTGACTTCCCAATTTCCCTCCGAATTGCGCGTAGAGGTCCGAGAAAGCGCATCACGCGGGTTAGAGTGTCCATTCTGGATGTGGCACTATAATGTGTTCTGTGGCCTTATATTACAATGATCTAAATACTACTCATCAATCTGATATAAGCACGATTTTAAGCTTTTCCGGTTTCATCTCATTTTGCCAATTGGCTTGGCTTATTTTAGATTTTGCGAGTTTACCACCTATATAAAAAATCAAAGCGCTTTTAGCAGAATTTTGCTCCAAAAGAAAATGTCTTACTAAACTCGGTGCAAATGTGGTACTGTGGGTAAAAGCAAATATTTTCCATGGGCTCACCTAAGCAAACTCTCGCATGTAGAAAGAAAACAGCAAGCGAAAAGGATAATTAAAACAAAACACAATCTTTTGTTATAGTAATGAAGCAAAGTGAAGATTGCTAAAATTACTTGAAACTCTTTGTGGTAGCCGTAAAATAGTAAGGTAATTCTCAGCTAAGCCAATAGAACGACTGAAAGAACAAAGCATTTAAATATATATATGGAACCTTGAACAAACTAGACGGATTAAGTATTCCACTTGAACCCAATTCTACGTAGTGTTTGATCCAAGATTTTCTTTTTCGTCAGTTTTGGTATCTGTAATTGAATTTTAATTGTATTGTTTTGAGCAGTGTTTCTTGTAAGCGTGAATGAATGCTTTAAAGTTGTTATTAATCTACATTCTATTACTAAACGCGTGGTCGTAACAAGTGTGATAACAAATATTTTTTTTTACAACAAGACCTTCTACATTATTCGAAACTCAAACTATGTTACTTCATAAAGTAACGGCTTAAGGGTAATTAAAACACTTATTTTATTCCTCATCCTCGTCGTCGATGTCATCTGCCAGAGTGGTGGTGGTATTGAAGATGGCCCTGACTATTGTTTTGATGGCCTTTCTGGCGCTCTGACGAAGAAGAGTCAACTTAAACTGCATCAACACAATCAGGTACGTGGACATGAACGATATATTCTGAAAAAGAATAAGAATTTTAAGGTTTTGCTACAGAGTTGGAAATATCATGGCACGCTGTTGAATTCAGAATCAGAATGACTAAGGTACTGGGCATTACTTTGGATAATATAAATAACTTGACTTGCTATGGCTGACTACCAGCCTCTATGTTTACCGAAAACTATAATTTGAAAGTCTTCAAGTCGAGAGTGAATAGGTATCTTCTAGGAAAGCATGCTCCATCGTCGACTGTGTCGTCACTCACCACCAGGTGAGACCGCGGTCAAATGTTTGACTATTATGCAATAAAAAAATGCCAGTGTACCCTGCATGCTGTTAGCATATTCCTGCTGAATTACAATGTTGAATTCTTAAGTCATTTATGACTTCTGTGTACCCTTATTTACAAGTGTCAGAAATATTTCGAATCTGATTCCGACGATTTCATTTGCACTCGTAAGTATGGTTTATACACCTTGGTGTGAATAAAGAGTGATTTATATTTTATCCAACCTCCTTTGTTTTGAAGTCGATTAAAGAAGAAGAAAGAAAAAGAAGTTCGTGAGAATGTTATATATCTTACTGCTGTAAACAGCTCTCGGTTGATGTTAGTGAATCCATCCAGGTTCATGATGGGCGGGTTCTTGGATATTGCAACTAGGAACATCTCGACCTCGCGCTGGGTGCTTCGGTCTATGACTCCGAGGTTTACATTGAGGAGTCGCACTTGGAATTCAAGGCCAACCTAAAAAGAGGCCACAATATTTTTACATATAAATAAGTAAAGTTCTGGAGTAAAGTAATATGCAAAGTTCTAGGTGTGCCACCTGTAACTGTTATGGGCAGGCGTAGCGCTTACCACCAGGTAAACGACTTGCTCGACTCTTCACTCAGTCAATAGAAGAAAAAAAGTGACGAAACTTCATATTGCCATCCTTTATTTTTTTTATAAATAATTATGACACCCACTTAAATCCTGCCCCTCAATGGTTCCTGTAGCTGTTTCTAGGAAAAAATAACTTATAATTTGTATGGACCTAGAAATGCCCAGACTTAGCGCATGTACCTGCGGTTCATACAAATTTTTACCCTGTGCGCGATCAGCTTATTATCCACTTATTGCTATATTACTTCTTGATATTTTTAACCTTCAGAGTAGGCAGGTATATTTAATTACCTTTCTGGAAGCATGATAAGCCTCATTGCATATAATAAATAAAAGCGTCATACAGTATCCAACAATCACGAATAGTCCCAGCTCTTTGTAGCTAAGACCGCGTTCTAGCACCTCCGATAACACGCCGTATAGAGAAATAGTGGTCGTGAAGAATATTACCATGCAATAGATGCCATACATGTTCGAGTACGCTCGGCCTGGGAAATAAAGGTATTTATTAGATTTTAGTTAAAATTATAATTTTATTCGAAACTCAAATCATTTATTGCAAATAGACAAAAATATTGCACATAGAGAAATAAAAATAAGTCAAAACATGATCTAATAAAGTAATTACAGAAAAAGAAAACAGCTCGATCGAGTTTACACAAAAAAAAAAAAAAAAATATTTCTAAAAACATCCTTTTGTAAAACAACTTGTATTTCATATTAGGTACCTTAACAAATGGTCAATTCATTATAATTCATAAACAATGAAAGTTTGGTTTATTTTTTATTTTATCGATTTGTTTATTTATAAACTGTACCATCAAATACCGAACGGAAGCCATGAGCACTTCGTACTATCTATTCCAAACTAAAAATCCAGTATAAATCTGCCACTGTTCTAACCCTGATTCAATTACGGCTCATATAAGAAGGCAAGGTTAGGGCAAAACCACATATGTGTTCCCGGAAAATCCAATCCTTACTACATTAGACAACCCCCAATCGTTATTTCCCACACTTATGTATGTTCGTTCGCAGTGTGTGAGATTTTTATGAAAATACCCCCACATTTTCCTTTTGGCTTACCATAGGCACAGGGAAATTGAAAACAGTGGGTTAACTGAACGAATTTAATGATTTCATCATCATCGACTCTAGGAGGATTAGAGCATAATCCACCACGGGACCCGGTCCGTATTGGTGGATCACATACCTCCGAAATAATTTTCGGATATGTTAGCTTCATCTCGATGTTTTCCTTCACCGAAAAGCGAGTAATAATTACGTACATGTTTTACAAGAAACACGTGGTACGTGCCCGCACTGGGACTTGTACTCCTGACCCTCTCTTTAGAAGGCGGGCGTTCTCCCACTAAGCTAACACTGTTCTCATGATTTATTTGTATGATAATCAAACTTATTAGAGAACATAGGTGGGATGACAAATAATGACAATGAATTTTGAAAGCTGTAGATTTAATTATGTGTTCAATAACCTCAGTTTAAAATACAGAATTCGCTACTTATTTTCTGTTACCTTTTTAATGTTATTGTATTACTTAATTGAAGGTTAGAGAAATAATTGGAATCAGCCCTTGTAGAGAGTGATACAGAGGAGAGAAAGAGAGCAAGTGAAAGCTCAAAACAATTGAGAAATACCTAGTAAACATACTTGAAAGAAAATTACCGACAGAAAAAACAAGCTAAAACACACCCATGAGCTTAGCCTACTGGTAAACTTAAGCACTGTGGCCCTGGGTTAGTATTTGATACAAGCGGCGGCGTATGGTACAAATTGCCTCAGTGTTTATTGTTAACAGTTGGTGTGAATGGATGCTTTGTTTTAAGGCTCAGTGTATTTGCGATGTTTCGTAATGGCTTTTATGGCATTTAGTGTTTTTAGGTTCATGAAAACAAAAGGAGGAAACGTGATTGGAGTCAGCGTGTTTTGTAATTATGCATTTTATTTCTTTAAGTATAAGTTAGCATTTATACGAGTGCGAGCGCAGTGCATTGCCGCCTAAGAATATGCAACGTAGCTTTTATGAGCAGGCGTAGCGTCTACCATCAGGCGAACGACTCGCTCTACTCTATACATAATCAAATCAGTTTAAAAGATTTTTGCCATTTACCGCAATCATTTTGCGAAATAAGTCGGGGGTTTTACTTGGTAAGGCTGCAGTTTGCTCATGTATCTATTAAAATAGGAAAAACGTTATGGTACACCAGATTCAGAAATACACAGGGTACTTAGCTAGCCTAAATATATAGTACAACGGATGGAATATTGCTAAAAGCTATCTCTTCCGGTCAACCTTTGGTTGGATAGAAATAATGGAGTTGGTGGGGGTTGGTGGCTTATTGAATGATAGCTCTAGTTAAATGTTTCTTACCCAGTTGCTGCATCATGTGTGACAGATCTACCCACAGATGTCTGTACTGAGCCAGTTTTAACGCTGGATGTTCAGCTTCCAGAGCCTTGTGCAGGTTCATGGCGAGACCCTTTGAAGCAGTTCCAAATGCATTGCAGTTTATATACCTGAAATAAGTGCAGTGATATTGTCAATTTTCAACTTAACATGTTCAGTGCTGAGAACACAACTGTCGTGTTTTTCACAACATGCCGCGAGTGCGGGAAAATGCAACTGTTGTGTTTGTTGTATGGGAAAACACTATGGAGCGTGTAGAGCCGCACCCGTGGCTAGACAAGCGAAACGGCTCAGCGGTCAAAGTGTTAATTGAATCTCCTGAAGTTAGCGAAGGTTTCCGTTACATACATACTCGTAAGTAGAGTTCAAGCTACCTCAAGCGTTTTAACAAAAAATGAAGGCATTAAAATATATTTGAAACATTATTGAATAAACCCCTAAAAATAAATATGCCCTTGAATTTAGCAATTTCGAAACGAGCTGAGATGATTGCAATGATGATGATGATGACGATAATTGTATTATATTTGACCGCTGTGACAAAGAACAGATATTTTCACCAGATGAGCTGTTGTCGTTTGTTTTTACCTGTATTCGAGCTCACAAATTTTACTTTGTCCACGCCCATGTTGTCACTCCCAAATAAAAAAGTTAACCAAAAAAGTATTCTGAATTTTAGTTTTGCCAAAAACCTGGGCTGTGTTATTTTATATAACATGCACATTCGCTAAGCGCTACGAATAACTTTCAGCTGTTGATTTACCCTCAAACGCGAACCGGTCTTTGTGTATCCGGCTTTATAAATCCAAATTTACAATTCAACAGCAATATACATACCAAAGGGAACAAAATCCCTTAAACATAGCTATAGAAGAATTGTACAATTCGACGCCTTCGAAATATATGTATTGGTATATGTGCGTTTCTTAAGCCGTGTCTCCTACCCGTGTTTTGGTCAAACATCACACAAAACATTGACATTTTTGTGTGGCATGTGGCGCGCTGCATGACGTCACTCGATGCCTTTTTTATAGAATATGTTTCAAAGTGACAGCGCCGCGCATTGATGTGTCATACGCCTTAGAACGTCAACTTTCGCACGCATTGAAGCGATTGCATATCATACACGTATGAAGTCTATAACAGTCAACGATAAGACTTGTTGAACATGTCAAAACTTATTATCGACAATTCTACATAAGAACATAGTTATTTACAAGCACGACGCTAAATTAGAAACTGGGATATAAGATTTTTATCGGTGATTGTACTGCTGTATTTATCATAGACTATATATTGCTGTTGGATAACAATGTTATGTGAAAGAAAATAATGTCTTATTTACAACCTCATTGAGTAGAATCCACAACATAACATATATGACATAAAATGGTCCGTAATTCATGTGATATTCAAGCAAGTCAAAGGAGAATTATAACATAATATAAAATACGTCTCACATAGTTACATACCAAAGCGACCAAGATCCATCAAACATAAGTATATGCCAAGGAGACCAACGTCCACCTGACATAGGTAGGTACATACCAAAGACATCAACATCTACCCAACATAGGTACCCAAGTGACCAAGATCCATCCAACATAGAATACAAACGAAAGCGACCAAGATCCATTCAACATAGGTGCCAAGGGGACCAAGATCCACCCAACATAGGTACATATTAAAGCTACCAAGATCCATCTAACATAGGTATATACCAAGAGGACCAACATTCACCCAACACAGGCACATACCAAAGCGACCAAGATCCATTCAACATAGGCAAATACCAAAGCGACCAAACTCCATCCAACATAGAAAACATACCAAAGGGAGCAGAATCCGTCCAACATAGCTATAATATGGTAGTAAGCAAAAGAGTGCCACAGTTCGAAGTCATCCTGGAGATAGTACTGGGACAGTATCACAGCGAAACTGAGTGCCCAGGAAAACACGCAGAGACCCCATGTCAGTGAGTACAGGTTCGGGAATATTATTGGAGTGCCAGTGATTTTTAGATATTTGAGCTGAAAAGAAAATTGGTTGCATTAAAATTTATAAAAAGGTTCTCCTATCTCACTAATATTATTATATACAAAAATGTGTATGTGTGTTTGTCCTCTCTTCACGTCGAAACGCAACAAATGACTCGAGTTTTGAGTTCGACAAACCTGATAATGAGTCCACATATTCTTAAAAATGGCCACTTGGGCTCCATGGCGCCATGATGCAATCGGCAGCAAAAAATGCGGGATTAGAATGCTGAGAAAAATTATATTATAGATCACTTCATCGAAACGCTTGTTAGAGTTGTTCTGGAAATTTTCAAATCGTTGTTTGCCAACTGAAAACAAAAATATATTGTAAAAATCAACAATGGAGAGGTAGAGAATGCTACTTAGCATTAAGTCCTCCTTATACATGTTTACTGTGTGTAAAAGAATAAATAATTGGAATGTTTTAAAGGCAAAACTGATTTCTTATGTATTCTAGGCTTTTCAAAGCACTGGTAGAGTTAATGGTATTTCCTTTAGATGTGCGAGATTCAGACATAAATGAAGTTTTTAATTTTTCAAATTGAAACCATAATAATTTACTCATTAATTTACTTTATTTTATGTTTATTTTTTTGTTTCTTTCTTGTTAAAATGCTATATTATTGCCTACTTAAAACACTGAATAATAAATTAATAATAATATAAATTCCCTACTCGAGTATAATGTTTGATTCTACGAGTTACTAGCCTTGAGATTGTGGCCGAATTAATAAAAACTAACTTTATTAATTAAAATTAAGGGTTGTAGTAGGTACCTTTAATGACAATGATACTTTCCATGCCCCAAACGAAGTAAGCCCAAAGAGTAGCTTTCGAAATCCAGTTGAAAGTGGTACGTTTTGTCGTCTTGGCATCTGCATTTAGAAAAATAAATAACTTAATTAAAAATTGTGATAAATTTATCCGAAAAATATATTTCGGCTGCGGACTGTACTCAAATCTGCACAGCTTTTATCGTAAGCTACGGATATAATTTTTTCCGGTTTTCTTTAAATTAAATTTGGTATCTATGTTATATTGAAAGCAAATTGTATTACACTGTATTACAAGACAGCCAGTCATTTTACAGAACGGCTAACCATTTTACAAAACTTAACCGTTTTGTATTACAACGTTTAGCCGGATTGTCATTCTGATACGTTCTACAATATGGCTGCTCACGTTTAGCTGCACGCAAAATAGTGGTTTATAACCAAAACTATGTCTATTTCACATCACAAACTATCACAGAAATAGTCAAAGTCAAGCCGAAACTTCGAAGTTTTTATAATACAATACGTTGTCCGGAAACTTATAGAGTTTTCCTCATATTATTTTACTTTCGTATATTTTTCGTATTTATTCGAGAACCAACTTGGCAGAGTAAATACTGGCAAAATACTGCCGCTGTGCTCTTTAACATTACGTGTTTTGAAGAGAAGATAAATTAAAATAAAGGAAGATTATAACATAAATATTTTACTACCAATAAAATTGCCTGATAAATGTAAAATTTCGTTTGATATTATTTAAACCTTGTTTTATGTACGCAAGCAATCAGTATAAAATGAAGAATGAATTTTCGTCAGAAATTAATTCAGAGGTGAATATTACTATCCTCCTGACTGGGCTGTTTTAGCAACTGATGGGGGGGGGGAGGAGACGAATAAGGAAAATGAAAACATAAATATGAATTAATGTTGTTTTAAAGTTGACGATTGTATAAATACCGTACGTATCAAGTTGTTTTATAAAATTAATATAAAGTGACTTACTTCGGGGCACTCGCATGATTGGCATGACCCCCATGATCTGAAACAGAACTAGTAAGCTTTTCGTAGTAAGGTAAAAACTGTCATGTTCGTCCAACAGGGCTCCATCTTTATCTGTAATCTGGGGCCCATATATTTCTTCTGCTTTGTAATCTGAAACAAAAATCAATAGCATTATTTAACCTGTATAGTCTCACTGATAGGCAAAAGTCTGTATAGTTTTATTGAATTTTTCTTGGCCTCTTCGATATTGATATTATAATAAATCCATATTAATATTTAATATTTATAATAATGCGGGCACGTACCAATGTGTTTCTGTAAAACATATGTACGTAATTATCACTCGCTTTTCGGTGAAGGAAAACATCGTGAGGAAACCCACAAACCTACCCGAGAATTATTTCGGAGGTAGGTATGTTATCCACCAATCCGGACTGGGCCCCCGTGGTGGATTATGGCCTAACCCTGCTCACGAAAGTGAGGATAGACCCGTGCCCAGCAGTGGGACGTTATGGGTTGATGATGATTTATAAAAATTATTTGGGGGCCTAAATTTTAGGTAAAAATAATTACCTCTCATTATTAACCTTTCAATACTCCAGATATGGAACATTTTTCTCTACACGATAAAATACTTTTTGCGATGAATAACTTAATAATAATATCATTCGGCATTTTACAGCTTTTACATAAAAAGTGTCCCGAACTGTTTCCCGCTGACTCAATAATATTTTTACAAGCAATCCCTGCCGGTGACTTTATTTTCTCTCCCAAGGACTTGCACTAATAAATTGCATTTTGCTTCCGACAAATAAGGAAAGTTTAAATTCTTCTTCCTTATTTTCAAGATCGTAATTTAAATTGAAATAAAAAACGGAGATATACACCATTTCGATTTGTGTTATCTAGGTTTAGGTTTTACTTACTTATTAGTAACTATATGGGTTGATGATGAGTGTGATGTGTAAAATTAATAATACCTTTTATTTCTTCATCATTCATCTGGCCAAACATATCCCGGTGCTGAATCTTCTCATTCTGATTAGGGTTATATAATATTCTGCTGTCCCTTGTTTTCTCCATGATTTAGAGCAGGACGGTGGTATTTGTCTCGAGGTCCGTATGGAGAGAGCTCGGTAAAAGCACTGGTCTGTTCTAGAAGGAAAAAAGGAATAATCAATCATCAACCGTCTTGGCTTACTCTGTTATGCGGTTATGAGCGTTTGTGTTTGCTTTTAGAAAACTGTGGAGACGAATTGCTGCATTATTTAAAATTTTTGTATTCATATGAATTTAAAATAAGTAACTGTAGTAGAAGTTTTATTTCTATTGTATTTTAGTCATACTTATGCTTAATTAATTATGTTCTGATTTAACGATCAGTTGTGATTTTCACGATATAAGAAGCTTTGGTAATGGTTTAAATTTGTAATAATTATCAAAGTCCTAAATAATAACAAAAATCAATGTTAGCAACTTTGATAATTACGATTCACACTAACTGACTAACTTCGACACTGATTCTTATGAAACTCAGATTAGATTTCAAACGCGGTATATGTACATTTTGATCCTTCTAAAATGTCTCGTACCTACCTCATTGATCACCATGAGCTATTTAAACTAATTACTTGTTACTTGTTGTTCGTCGTAATTTATAGATAAGTTTATCCAAAATGTCAAAATCTATTATAAACATTGGCACAAATTAAAGACTAGACTAAATTGTTTCTTCTAAATGTTAAAAAAACTAATAGATTATATATTATTTTTATTTATTCATTTATTCATTTGGAAGACCAACAGCAGAACTTGCTAATAGACAATTTATAGAAACAGAATGCCATTTAGAGGTCCTCACGGCTAACATCAAGATGATATAACAATGCAAGTGATATTTCAGTAGAAACTAACACGATAGATAGATGTATAAAAATCCGTCAACGTTGATAAACTCCGGCTTTCTACCTATAAACTGCATAAAACGTTGATGAAATAGTCCCTAAACTAAAACTATACAAACACAACTCCACAGTTTCCGAATCCACAAAAACAAGGTACAAACGACGCCACGGCGACGCGAGTCAGCCATTAATTCATATTTCACACTAATGGCGACTTCGAAAACACTTAACAGGCCTTAAGTGAGATGTGGCGCGACCTTGCCGCCCTGCGCGTTAATATTCGATGACGCTGTAAGGGGTAATAGTTTATAATTCCGTTATAGCTCTTAGGAATGCCTGTGACATGTTTAGAAACTACTTTTAGGAATGTTTTTGATGTCAGGATTGAATTACTGTAAGTAAAGTTGTAGTAGCTTGGTTGCCAAATCGAACTATTTCTCTTGAAGTAGGCTAAATGTCTTCAATTTTTGTTGCCCATATAATGTTAGAAATTATATTCCTTGTTTACTTATTGTAATTTTTCTGTTTTGTATTTATTTTTGTTTCTGGTGTACAATAAAGAGTTTTCTATTCTATTCTATTCTATTCTATTCTATTCTATTCTATTCTATTCTATTCTATTCTATTCTATTCTATTCTATTCTATTCTATTCTATTCTACCTATTATTGTTTATTTATTTCTACTTTAGCACATGAGCTAACTCTACGTTCGTTATAATGTTTGGTTTAATGGGTTCGTTATAATTATCATTTTCTACTAGTCATTGTTCCCGCGTATAAAGATCTCGGTAAAGTGTTTTATGTTCCTTGATCTAAGTTTATAAAAATTAATCCCTCTTTCCCTTGGTCACGTCATAACTTGACTTAACGACTTAACCAATTTGGCTTTTTTTGTTTAAAATGTTCGTAACAGTTAAAATCAAGATTTTATGAAAAATATATAAAAAAGTCGCCCGAAAAGTTGGAAAATTTTTGAAAACTAAAAGCGGTTTTTTTTTTTGTATATTGACTTTTGCCTTTTGATCTTCTATTGTTCATTTTCGTATAGGGTTGTTATTAACCTGAAAACTGCAGCACAGCTAGTTAAAGTATAGTAACTATTGTTAATATTGCGGTTCTCTCTGATGTTATTTGACAACGCAGTCAACGGTGAAACATTCAAAGTGTCTGTTATCTGAAGTTGAAGCCATGACTCGTATCATAAAGAGAAGATTGCATTATCCATACCATAATCATACGCGTATCTACTCAGTTATACTACAGACCCGTGTTTTTGTCCAACAAAAACAAGGAATACGCAACACCAAGTTTGTGCGATGTAACTTGATTTATCTTACTTTTTTGCCGAAAAACGAAACGAATAAATCTCTATTAACCCCGTTCTCAGTTGCAGTAAATAAATGAAATGATTTATTTACATGCCGAAAAGGTCAAAAGGCTGAAAATGCCCGAAAATGCCAGAATTACTTTGTTAACTTGCATGATGGCTCAGGTCAATAGTACCTGTTAGCGCGGCAGCTAAGCTGTATAGGCTGAGCGCGCCTCCAATGGCGGGGGAAGGATGGCTGGTAGAAGAGTAGTACAAAGGAACTTGGCGACTAACCTGGTCTCCATGCAACTGCAATCACCTCGGTTCGGGTCCGTCTCCAAGCTGCTTGTTCCTTCAGGATGTTATGACGTTCGATGTAGTGGACTGTATTTTAGGCGGTTGGTGCGTGTCGGCAAGGAGCGTTTACGCGGCGAGTTTATAGCGGGTGTTGTTTATATTTGCGCGTCGAATTCACGTGGACCACCGCAGAGGAGCAGCAGATCCAGTACTTTGGATTCGGCGAGAGCGGCAGCCGCGAAGGACGAGGGTCGATCGCAGACTACTTGCGGCGGCAAGCAGTTTTCTCGTGGATACCACGATATGAGCGACAGAGATAGTCGCCAAGAAATGATAGGAATAGGAAGGTAGGAAGGTATTATGAGTGCCAATGTAAGTGGCGCGAACATTTGCCCCCGGCCTAAAAACCATTGGTTTTTAAAAGAAAGCGGGAAATAAAAAAAATAAAAATAAGAGTTAAACTCTAAAGCGGTCAACGGGTTAAATATAACATAGCGGTTGACCGGGGAGCAAGGGGTTAAATTATTGGGTAGGTAAGATACATAAACGGACGACGGGTCTCTGGTAGACGCCGGTCGCCGTTTTTACTGACGCTACTCGACAGATGCCATCGCCGCCGACATGAGTGGCCACGACGACGCCGAGAGGCCAGGATAGCGGGGGAATATTATCAGTGATAATAAGAACAATAGAACCTATTGTAATGGGATTCGAAGGTGTATTCCATTTTCCTCTAGATTGAAGTAAGTGAAGATATTCCAACTTCCACCGTTTGGAAAATGATCGTACCATTTGATCCAATAAAGCGTACCGTTTCAATAAGTGTCCAGGTTCATCGGGAACCGTGCAAGCGGGTAAATGCTTCAGCGGTGCGGTCATTAAGAAATGTGAAGCACTCAGCGCGGTCGGCTCAGACGGATCTTCGCTCAATAACGTTATAGGACGAGAATTGATAACGCATTCTATCTGTGTGAGTACGGTTAACATTTTTTCATAGGTGAGTAACTGTGAACCGATCGTTTTATGAAGATGACTTTTAAACGCTTTCACATATATTTCATAATTCCCCCCGAAGTGAGGACTTCGCGGTGGATTGAATTTCCAGTGTATGCGATTAGCTGATAACTCATCTGAGATAGACTTATTATATTCGTCGGAATTTAAAAGATCCGTTAACGCATTTTTCGCATTTTTAACGCATTCCGTTAACGCAGAGATGGGAAGGGAGTCAAGGAGCGCGGGTGAGTTACTAGCCCATTTGACGAGATCGAAGCCCCCGGCCTTGAGCAACTCGCAGAGATCGTCTCTGAGTTGTAAACAAGCCGACAGAGTAGGCATGGAGTAGCACACGTCGTCCATGTATGTGTTGTCGCTGATAAGAGATGCTGCGAGTGGGAAGCGGGCACCGTCGGCGGCGCACAGCTTTCGCAACACTCGCATTGCAAGGAACGGACTGCTACGTAGACCAAAACAAACGCGGTTGAATTGGTAGGTATCAAGCGGAAAAACGGGATCGAATCGATACAGGAATTTTTGATATTTGCGGTGGTCCTTATTTATCAAAATTTGTAGGTACATCTGTTTAATATCGGATGTAAAAGCGATTGGGTAGAGGCGGAAATCCAAGAGGATTGTAAAAAGATCGTTTTGTAAATTATCCCCGGTATATAAAACTTGATTCAAGGAGAGGCCTGAGTCAGTTTCAGCACCGGCGTCCATCACCATACGCCATCGAGTTGTTGTTTTTTGTAGTCTCGCAATGGCGTGGTGTGGCACGTAATATCCAGTAAAAGGACTATCATTGTCGATCAGTGAAATGTAACCCTTCTGAATGTACTCTTTGATTATAGCATCGTACTCTAAGCGCAGAGCAGGTGTCGCGGCGAGCTTACGTTCGAGATACATGAAGCGTTTTTTAGCGATAGGGTAAGAATTACCCAGAGCGGTCGCGGGATCGCGGGAGAAAGGTAACGCTACAGAATAGCGTCCCGTAGGATCGCGGGAAACGTTATTTGTAAAAATGCGTTCACATTCTATAGCGTCTGGGCTCAAAGTCGGCGTGCATTGCACCTCTTCAAGCTGCCAGAAGCGTTGGACAAGATTATCTAAACGTGGTCCTTCCATAAAGGTACAGAGGGAAATATGAGAACGGCATCTATCTTCAACCAAGGGGTCAGTGATAGAAACAACGGTTCCAATATGAGCGGGCGTAACATGAGCGGGAGTAACATGAGCGGGAGTAACGGGAGCGGTCCCGATTACGATAAAACCAAAAATGGTTTCAAAAGCGGTTGGAGTACCAGGCGGACCAGCGGCGCGGCCTGATAGCAATATTTCAGAAAAGAGCGGCGCGCCTATAAGTATGTCGATCTCGGAAGGCGAAGCGAAACTGTCGTCTGCCAGAGGCAGGCAGTTCAGGTATGAAAGGCAGGATACGTCAATTTTCACTGCCGGTAAATTGTCTGTTATGCGGTCGATAACATAGGCGTCAATTGCAATAAAATTATCATTTAGGCGGGAAGATAAAGTAGCAGAAACTGCTCCCTTGATTGGGTTAGATGCGGAACCTATCCCTTTAACAACGGTGTTCGTCACCTTATTGCATTTTAAATTTAATTTAGCGCAACATTTTGAAGTTAAAAAGTTACTTTGGGAAGCCGAATCAATTAAGGCGCGTACTACATGGCGGCGACCATTTAAATCCGTAGCATAAACTTGTACGGTTCCCAGTAAACAAGTAGTGTCATTAGGCTGCGAAGCGGGGCGTATATTACACAGCGACACCTGTTGTTGTGATGACTGATAAGCAGTTGTAGGTAAGTTCGTCAGCTGAGCGCTAGCGGAGCCCGCGACGGGCGGCGGCGATGCCGAAGGCGGCATGTGATCCCCGGCGGCGGAGAAGTTGCCAGTTCGCGCGCGCGGAGGCGGCGCGTGCGCCTGTGACGGAGCGCTAGGGTACGGGCGATTGTCTTCACGGGAAAATGATACTTTGCGGCATAACATAGAATGATGTTTACATCCACAATAACGGCAATTAAATTTAGAATTGCAAGCGATATTTATATGCGTAGTGCTTAGACAATTAGTGCAACCTTTGCTTTGTTTTACAAAAGTGTACCTGTCGTCGATAGAAAGCTTATCAAATGCAGGGCATCTATATAAGTTAGCGTGATCGGCTTGTTTGCAAAGCGGACAGTGAGTGACGCATGATGCTGCAAAAGACTGCGTAGACCTTGCAGTACCCGGCCTGTTATCACGGCGGCTAAGAGAATCGGTCGTAGTGCGTTCCAATATTTTGCTTTGTTCGCGGATGAATTTTAAAAGTTCATTGTATGTAGGCATAGATTTACCTCGCATGTGCATTTCAAACGACCGTGCAGTACTTGAATCTATTTTCTTCAAAGCGAGCGATAGTAAAATAAAATCAGACACGTTATCGAGCTTGAGAGACTTCAAACTTGACACAGCCGTGCAGAATTTATCTAGAAATAATTCTAAGTTTTTATTCGTCGCGGTGTTAAAAGATTTAAAATCAAGCATTTGATCAAGATAAGCGGAGGCTAGGTTACGTTTGTCGTTATACTTATCGACGAGCGTCTGCCATATGATCGGATAATTATCACCGTTAGGTACGATACCAGAACAAACTGCAAGGGCCCGGCCTGACAATTTATTAATTAAATATTGGACGCGTTCGTGATCAGTGAGATCGGGATTTTCGTGAATCGTGCGTTTGAATGACTCATAAAATATTCTCCAGGTCATCGGATCTCCATTGAAGACCATCAAATCGAGTTCAGGAATTCTGATGGATTTACGTTGCGGGGCAACATTGAAATCAGCGGTTTTTAAAGGCGGGTTAAGTTTATTATAAACAAACTGACAACGGCAAAACATATCTTCGAAGACGTTTATAGATTGGTAGTTTACCGTGTACGAAGCGTTGAGAGTCAACTCGGTGACATTTAATTTGTTCACAATTTCATTGAAATCGGAGCGTAAACGGTCTAACGAGATCATTCCACATAGAAATAAATCCTTTTCAGTATCATCAGTGAAAGCCTTTAAAGATCGGTTAAAAATATCTTGTAAGCGGGAAAATATAATGTCACGTTTACCTATCAAGGTCAAACGTTCGATCTGTAACGTATCGAGCGCTTTTGCGTCCTCGTATACTTCACTATCTTTGTCTTTTGAACGAGTAGCCATAGCGATCTTAACAAAGTATAAAAAACTAGATAAAGTATGAAATTCCTAATTTACTGCAACTGCCTACAGCATTTACCTGTCGCGCGCGCGGCGTATTGAATACCCACATGGAGACGCACGGGCGGTCGTTAGGAATACCTTCACTTTTTAATAAAAATTAAGAATTACGGAAAAATCGTTATTTTTACTATTTAGGAATGCGGAATACACGAAATAAGTATATAAGAGCGTAGTAGGATAGTACAGGGTACTATCTGAACTGTAATTGCGGGCGGGAACACGATAATTATAGGAAATTATCGTTGGTAAAAATACCAATATAAAATTGCGGGCGGTTATAAAGAGGACTATATGAGGCCTAAGAGGGGCCAGAGAATAGCGGGAGGACCAGAGAAGATCCGGCGGCGGAGGACCAACAATATGTTAGCGCGGCAGCTAAGCTGTATAGGCTGAGCGCGCCTCCAATGGCGGGGGAAGGATGGCTGGTAGAAGAGTAGTACAAAGGAACTTGGCGACTAACCTGGTCTCCATGCAACTGCAATCACCTCGGTTCGGGTCCGTCTCCAAGCTGCTTGTTCCTTCAGGATGTTATGACGTTCGATGTAGTGGACTGTATTTTAGGCGGTTGGTGCGTGTCGGCAAGGAGCGTTTACGCGGCGAGTTTATAGCGGGTGTTGTTTATATTTGCGCGTCGAATTCACGTGGACCACCGCAGAGGAGCAGCAGATCCAGTACTTTGGATTCGGCGAGAGCGGCAGCCGCGAAGGACGAGGGTCGATCGCAGACTACTTGCGGCGGCAAGCAGTTTTCTCGTGGATACCACGATATGAGCGACAGAGATAGTCGCCAAGAAATGATAGGAATAGGAAGGTAGGAAGGTATTATGAGTGCCAATGTAAGTGGCGCGAACAGTACCTAATTAAGCGGCATCATTAAAATTAACAGTATCATATCTTTTTTTAGCTTTGGGACGGCGTAGTTGTTTTTAACCTACTTAAGATTAGCATTACAAGCGGTGGTAGCCTAGTGGGAGAACGTCCGCCTTCCAAGCAGAAGGTCGTGAGTTCAAATCCCAGTGCAGGCACGTACCAATGTGTTTCTTGTAAAACATATGTACGTAATTATCACTCGCTTTTCGGTGAAGGAAAACATCGTGAGGAAACCCACATACCTACCCGAGAATTATTTCGGAGGTAGGTATGTGATCCACCAATCCGGATCTGGCCCCCGTGGTGGATTATGGCCTAATCCTCCTCACGAAAGTGATGGGAGAAACGTGCCCAGCAGTGGGACGTTATGGGTTGTTGATGATAATGATGATGAAGATTAGCATTTGTAGGTTTGATTTTTAATACATTATATATTCTTGTAAGGCTCGTGTACTGGCTATCGCTTAAATTTTGAGAATTTATATAATATTCATCTTATTGATTTTTTTTATTTAATTTATTATTTGTGATATATCATAATTTTTAAACATAACGAATTTAATTTGATGGTGTGATTCCTGATAAGCGTAACAAACAAATATTATTACTGTTGTTATTTAGAGATCCATATTATTATATGCACACACTTTCGTGTATCGGATCTAATCCATCCAGTCTGGCTTGGTGGATCACATTCCTCCAAAATAAAACTTAGGAATGTGAGATTCAGAAAGATGTCTTTCTTTGTCGTAAAGCTATCACATACATCAGTATTAAGATATTGTTTCCAATAAACAGTGAGTCTTCTAGTAAGTTATTATCCCAATAAACAAATTAGATTCAATTGTTCTGCTCCAGTGAGCCAAACGGATCCCAACCACGTCCCGGCGGATAATCAAACATGCTTACGTCAATTCGTACTCAATTATTCTTAGTAACGATGCTATAATGACTACGGGTTTGTTGTCACTAGATTTGTTTGGATAATTATCGCGGACCAACATTGACATTAAACAATTTTGAGCTCATATCACGTACACCATATTAAATTATCAAACAAGTTGGTAAAGACACGATGAAAATTCAAAAATGGTTGTAAGATTTTTTTTTGCATTAAAAATTCAAAACGTATTCGATTTTTTTTTGTCTTACTTAACTAGCTAAAATATTATAAAAAAAGAAAATCCTCGCTCAACCCCAAGTCAAGTGTTCTACGACATAGATAAGAATTTAAAGTAAGATATGTCCGAACAGTTCAAAGTTATTTAAGTGTTAGACTTCCAAGTTGTTGATTACGATACAAAGACATGCATTCGTGAATGTCGCGAACCTGTATGCTCTTATCTCGGTGATTTGTCATTCCACCGCCTCGCACACGCGAACTCGTGAGTTAGACTTCTGTTTTTCTGTAGCGTGTTCGTAATATGAATTGATTTAAAAGGGAAAGCTTGGCTGAATTCAAAACTTAAAGCTTTAAGCACTATATAGCACTCTATGTAGCACTTCTTCAAGTCTAACTTAGTTACCAAACATAGATTTCTATGGCATTTTTGGACTTTCATAGCCTTGGTTTCATCGCTAAGTGAAAACTAGTCGTAGAGCTGTTACATAATGTAAAAGTATACATTTTACATGAATGGTGTCAACGTTTGTAATAACTTGTGTGTCGGTGTCAGCATCGGCATTTATATCAGTGTCAGCTTCGGCGTCGGCAGTTAAATCATTGTCGGTATTGGCTTGCCTTTGTCTTCTGTATCAACTTTGGCGTCGGCATTTGTATCAGTGTCAGTTTTGGTTTTAGATTCGTCGCCAACGTTGTTGACGTTAGCGTTTAAATCGGCGTCGTTTTTTGCTTCTTTGTTGACTTGACTTTTGCTTCTGTGTCGGCGTTGCATTTTGCTTCTGGGTCGACTTGGCATTTGCTTTTGGTAATATCGACCAAAGCTTGCTTAAATATAAATAACATAGAATCATAAAACATTATTTAAGAGTTCTTTCAAAAAGGATTTGTTGTTTAACGACGCTTGTTTTTCTGAATAAATCAATTAATTCACGCCCGAAAACCTCAAATTATGTTAGCCCGGGAATTCTACAAATTCGCTAAAAGCCCGCGAAGTGTTTATTGTGTTTTACGGATTACCCGAAAGTTAAATTATTCGTGATCGGTCTAACATAAGGTCCAATAAATCTTAAAAACACAATTTCTCAAATCATTTCGCAAGGTTTTACTACGATTCCAAAGATATTCGTGGACTAACGACGCTCGAGCTAAAAAAGGTTGAATTTATGAATCATAATTTATTGAAAGAAAACCCTCGTCTAGGAATAAAAATAAATATCAATTTTGTAACAGAAAACTGTAAAGGTGTAAATACATAAATTATTGTCTGAAGACCAAAGTTTTAGAAATACAACGCAGAATGTAAACTCAAATTCTTCGTTTTCTTTGCCTCAATGTTTCAATTGGTCGCTGATAACTTGTGCGCTTTGCAACCCTTTAATACCAGGTTCGATCCTCGGCCCTACACTGTCATAAGTTATGTACGGATTTCCACCGCTCCATGCTTAGGTCGTTATAGATTGACACGTCAGAGACCCATGGGAGCCCGATAAACTCTTACAATAGAGGTCAGCAGTCCTTTTCCTTATCCATTAAACAAATAACATTTCACCACTCTAAACCACAAACCACCTTCAACAGTCCACTAGAAGCAAAAATCGAATTTCGATTATGCCGACTTGAACAAGCTTGTAGCGTCATGTAAATTTGAACGTCTGTACGAGCGGTCACAGGACATGCAATTTTTAATAGTAAAATTCCTTTGAACTACCTTCCATCAGCTTCGACGCAGTATCGGTTAATTAATGCCAAGTTCTGTCACACTCAAAATACCATAAATTCAATATAAACAGACCCAGCGTTTACTTCAAACAATGGAACTCCAAGATCGCACACCGAAGATAACAACGGCAGGATGGTCTGGGATGGGCAACTTTAGAACAATCTGGAACAAACAGAACTTATCCATTACTGTATCGGCTTAATCGATCTTCTATTCTTAGACTTACATATTTCATTTTCGACCTTATCTCTGGGAAGGTTAAATTTAATTTTGAATGGATTTTATGGCATTTGAGAGATATTTCAGGTACTTGTTTTGTCTGTTTGGTTTGTTTGATTGTAGTCTAGGTTTATTGTTGATAGTTGTAATTGTTGATCGTATCGTGTTTAATTTGTTACGTGGTATAAGTGCCTATGACACAATATGTATATACATGGCCTTACAATTATGTTATAGACTATTTAACCAGGGTATGTGTTCTGTGGAAGCCATTTACGTTGATACAGACCTACAGTCAACAGATACAGTTAAACCATACTTATAATTAACAATTTTCTGTGTTGCAATCATCATGGTATTAATAATTGTCACCAACAAGTGCAAAACAAAGCCAATAAACTGAGCTAAGTAATAGGTACAATGAGCTGTATTATCGTTTAAAGATATTTCTATCGGGCAACCTTTGGATATACAAAATAGAGAGCATGGGCCACGACAAGAACCGTTAAATCCATCCAGTTTAAGGCTTTAAATTAAACAGCCCTGCTAACTGTCACCATCAAAATCGCTTAGCGTTCATAAGTCGACTAGAGACATTTATCCAAAAAGATCGTAACAATTTGTTTGCATTTATGGGAGTTAATATAGCTCCATCTCATTCTCTTTCTCTCTCATTCTCTTCAGTAAATTTTTGAGCGACGTCACGTCTAGTTTGTCATTTATGAGTGTATGGTGCCAATCTAGGCCGTTCAATTTAAGGCCTTAAAATGATTTGCATGGGATAAGAATTAGTACGTGGTTACCCCCCAGGAGGTTGGGTCGGTTGACATCAGTGTCAAAATATGAATACATACATACACATGTATAAAACACACACACACGCCACACATAATTACACAAACAAAGGTTTTAATTATCAACTTTATGTAACTATCTATTTGTCACCACTGCCACAAATAACTTAATGGTTCACAGCTGAGAAGCAGACCAAAAACTTATCTCCAAATCACATGAGTTATTCCACAGTCGCTCCATATTGAAGACTCCAAATCACTGTATGAATATGGAATAAACCATGAACCTTGCAGAATAAAGTTATTCATGGAGTGGCATATAACATTTTCCCGGGTCGCTGCCGGTCGCCATGTGACGCTAACTGCTACAATGATGCTGGAAACCTTTTATATACGAGTGGGGATCTGGGTAAATATTGTCTTTTTGATGGAGCAGCTGGTTCTTTGGTGGTGTTTGTGTTTGTTTTACATTTGTGTGTGTATTGGGAGTTTGTTTAATTTGCATTGATGTGATGTGGAAGAAATCAACATGATGACGTTAGATTTTCAATCAATTTTGTTGGCACAGACTATTGCCTCGCATTTCGTTTTTATTAACACGTTCAGTGCTGAGAACACAGCTGTCGTGTTTTTCAAAACTCGCCGCGAGCGCGGGAAAACACAACTGTTGTGTTGGTTGTATGGGAAAACACTATGGAGTGTGCAGAGCCGCACCCGTGGCTATATAAGCATAACCAAATAATTTGACTGAAGAAATCTAAATTTTATGTTTGTTATATCGGATCTCCATCATTTATGCACGGTGTTGTTTTTTTTTTTAATTATTTGTAAGTATATACTTCCAGATCGGTCCTATAGGATTCGCATCGAAATCGGTTTCAGTAACTTATCGAATGGAAGTCTGTTATGTCTACAAAAAAAATTTTACTTTTTATATTTTATCTTCAGTCACTAATATAATTACATTAAAAGGAAATTCTATAACATAATCAAAATACCTTATCGATGTCCTACCTTTATGTATATGTTCCTACGCAGTTAAAAATCCACTAAACAATGCTAATTTTTACCTAAATAGTTACTAAAATTAATAACAACATTAATTCCTCATTATTCTCACCCAAATCTCTTGCCAGTGTAATTGCATGAAACGTCGCCTGCGAACAAGTTAAAATTCCCCGGGTACAAACGATTTCTCGCCAGAGCTCACCCGTGGAACGTTCAGTTGTTCTGAAACAGACAGGACTACCTGGAATTCCTGGAAACAGACATCTCTGCAGATCCTAATTGTAAAGCCCTGACGGAGTTGAAGCGTAAATTGACAATTGAAGAATAGGTATAGCTTCCACCTTCTGCCTGCTCCCATGTAGAACCGAAATGTAGAGCCGCTTAATAAATCCACCACGTGCCACCGGGTTGCGGAAGGCGGTTTACCTGATTATGTTCATTCTTCATATAACCCAGGTGTGTTCAAGTCAAGAGTGAAAAAGTAGTTTCTAAGCAGGCTTGCTTCACTTTTGGCTACATCGTCGCTTCCCATCAGGTGAGATTTTGGTCAAACGCTCGCCTAAGAATGTGTAATAAAAAAAAACTTTTTTAGATAGATCCTTTGCTGGCCTTGCTAAAATCTCATCAGCTTACAAAAGCGCTGAGGGCGATGGTTTTTAGGTTACTTATAATCACATACCATATTATCATTAGGAAGATACGTACTTATGGTATAGCGCTAAAGGAGCGATATGTATGGAATATCGTTCAAGTTCTAGTGCCATTGTCAAATAAGAGTTATGAGGGACACTTACGGACTATTCTGCAAATTACAATTCTATGACAGAGCTCCACTTCGTAGTCTGTATTTTAACGTTAGACATCTGGTATTGCTTGCCTTTATTGTGCTTATAAACTGGAGGGAACGTTTGTTTTTGATGAATATGATATGATGTACAGTTTTCATAATTTTTTTCTAGTCAAACTGTATTATATTTGGATGCATTCTGATCAAAATAAGCCCATATATCATCAATCTACGGTAAGTCACCGAAGAGTAACATTGTCTACCTTCCATATGTTACATCAGATCTGTTTACTGTTACCATAATTTTGTATTGCATTTTTTAATTTTGTATATTGTATTTACGAACAAAGGCATGCAAATTTCAACCCAATTGAATAACAGTAAATGGAGCAAAGTAACTTGCAAGATTTCATACAACCAAACACCCTGATTAACAAGTGAAATGAAAAATAAAGCCTGTAAAATAGAAATCATCGTCATAATCTCCTTTCATCAGTCAACTAGTAACCTTGCGATGCTTGTCTAGAATGTTCCTACTCACTTTCGATTCAAACATTTTAACATAGCTTGGTTTGGTGGACGTGCGGTTATTCTGTATGCAAAACCTCATTCCACGAACCCTGCATAACCCTTGCGTCCTTGCGTGTCACCTCCGAATAAAAATGTGCATTCACGCGTGGCTTCTTCACTATGGCACAATTTCGTTACCTCATAAAAAGGTTGAATACAATCCCATGAATAATTTATAAGCTTTATGTGGCAAACTTTGTAGGTACGATCTAACTAAACGAACCGTGAATTTTCTGAATGGAGGCTGTGGACTATATTCAGAGATGTGGTATTGAGCGTACTCAAACTTGGCTCAAGGTGAGATTTGCTTTCTTAGATCTAATCCGGCGAAGATATCTTTTGTCTAATTAAAGGTATATTTTGAATTAGAGGACTCTATTCCGTTTTATTCTCGGTTTTGGCTGGCTTCAGTTTTGCCGCGCTTGTTCATGAAATGTTATTAAACAATGAATTGTCGCTAAAACTCTATTTGGGATATACATTTTTGGGTTGAAATGTATTTTTGTGTTTTTTTTATTCGGGTTTTGTATACACAAATATTGTGAGAATAAAATGTAAATCAGATAGAACAATTAACAGGTTTTAAACACCACATTATTTTTTCTTGGGGAATTCAAGTCTATCCCACATGCTCTAGTCCGGAGTGAAGTCTACCCATTATTTTAGATGTGAAAGAAGCGTTCTCTGGTGTCAATGATTTTCAAGCCATCCAAGAACCTCTTACTTTGATGAGACCAACTAATGGTTTTATCGTGGCTTCTGACGCATGGAAATGCTCAGGTGTTAGGAAAGGAATTGTAGGGTATGTAATTTTATACTTACACACTACTTTTTAACACGCTTTAGTTATTATCTTCGCCAGTATCTTTGAAATGGTAAAAAATTCAGGCTTCAAGATGTTCGATTAACTTGGAAGTTGGAATTTATAATTTTAAGATGTTACAATTTATTTAATGTTAGTCACGTTTTGCTTTTAGTTTTTACACCTTCTAAAACAAATATTACAATTTTGATTGAGTGACATTACAAATTTGCTCCTTATGCCTTTAGACATAAGAATAGGAATTCTCCGCATGAACAGCTATTTTGAGTGATGAAGGAAGAAGTTTATCCGATGTGATAAAGGGAATCTCGTGAAAGTTTTCAGCAGATCCAATAATGTTATTTCCATTAGTTGTTAGATGCGGAGGCTTTATAAGACTCGACGGTTGTCTGAAACAATGGGAGAGTGGAAAAGCAATATCGATCTACCATTTTGTGGAAGGGACATTCTGGAAACTTAATGAAACCAGAGGAAAAATGGAAAAACTTTCTGGGAAAAGTGTACGAATAAACCTGGAAGTGTTTGTAGGTTGTCCAACTGTTAGTTTCACGTTGTAAGAAATACTGAAAATAATCTGGCAGTGTTATTGCTAAAGAATGATTTTGAGACAGCTCATCCTACAATGTATAAATATTATAAATCAATCTTATCGCTGAACAGCGGTCTCTTCTAGACAACCTATGATTGTAAGGTGTCATTTTCAAAGAATACTTGGCGATTTCAACACTAATTGATAAATTTAAGTACTATAATCAGGACATTATCTGTTTAGAACTTACATTATGATATCAAGCTTTAACACACCTAATAACTATTCTAAACTAGCTGCGCCCCTCGGTTTCTCCCGCGTAGTACCCATTTTGTCCCACGGAAACATACTATCGGAATAAAAAGTACCCTATCACTCAATCCTAGTTATAAAATATTTGTGTGCCAAATTTCATCTAAATCCGTCCAACAGTTTTTACGTGGTAGAGTAACAAACATCCATTCTCACAAACTTTCACATTTATAATATTAGTAGGACTTAAACTTGACAATTCCTTTCACTTTGCAAACTAAAAAACAAAAGAAAGGTGAAAACTTATGTTTGTATCTTCGCCGAACTTTAAGACCATTTAGAGCTTACGTACGGACAATAAATACGAAAGGGTAGGTAGGTTGCTTGGAGTATTGCATAAAGCTTACTTTGTTACCGGGGCGAAGCATTTTCCCATTTTCGAAGCTGCGCTAAGCTGGATACGTAACACAAAAGGCAGTCTAGGCCATCGGGCTTACCTGAATCGTTTATATTGAAAGCGGTAGGAAACAGTTTTATTAAGGTTTTTTTATGAAGCACTAGATTTGAGCTCGATCTCACCTAACAGAAAGCGATGACGTGATCGAAGCTGAAGCACACTTCTTGAGAAGATTCCTAGTAAATACACCTGAGTTGTGTCAGGGCCTCGCTGGATTATGCAATGGAAAGTTATGGGTGGCACTGTAACTGTTATGGCCGTGGCGCTTACCATCAAGTGAACGACTTGCTCGTCTCGTCAATCCGTCAAATAAAAAAAAAATACAGCGAAAATAAAAAAAAAGTAAAATAGCAAACTATTTAGTCGTACCTAGTTAGAATTTATGTATGTAATAGTAAAGCGTTATGTCAACGCTACTAGTGAAAGACATAAATTTGAGATCATTGTAAAATTCACGTTCGTTTACACCAAGATATCATACAATACTGACACATAAAACCGTTGGAGATAAGGGGAAATTCTCTTATCCCAAATTGTTTCTCCTTCTGATACTACGGGGTGTTGTAAGCTACAGAACCCGTGTAGTTCGGTCCAGACGGCCTCGAGAGACCGTGTTGTTATCGAAAATGTTAACCTCGAATTCCTTGCTTGTGATCGTGAAGGGATATTGTTTCGTGAGGTTTTTGAATACTGGTTTTCAGTAGGTACTCATATAACAAATCAGTGGTTTTAGTCAATACCTTCCTAGATAAGTACCTACCTACATTATAAAACAGCTCTCCACACCAGCTTTTAATAATAGCCACAAGCCGAAATAAAAACACTGCAATAATCAATTTTTACCCATCGCATCGCTTCGGTGGCTTCGGCAGTCGATTTATGAAGACCATTGTATTCATTTTGGCAAATTTACAGCACAATGAAGCAATTTACTGTTTCTGTTCAGCTTTTAACGTAATCGATCAGCGCTTTCAGCCGTGCAGGTGGGCTGAGCGGGGGAATTAATTGTTTTTAAAGGGGGACAAAATCGGGGTTGTCCCGACCCGGGGATTTTACTTGGTGGTTGATGTTGCCAGTGAATTTAGCTGGATGCGCACAATTTATTTACTTATTTATTTATATACAAAAATATGGTGCTCGTGTAGGTAGGGTACTATATTAGGTATGCCATCATTCCTTTTTACCTAGTCACGGAGCACAGTGTTATTTGTTAGGTTGTGGTCGTAGCGTCGCATGACCTTTCATCCAGTCGATAACAAACGAAACGTCAGTTATAGAAATTTAATCGTACAGAGGCCATGTGATTTTCCCACAGATTTTATTGGTATAGGATCTCTGTGAATGTTACCAGAAAGTTCACGTTATTGTAACATGATTCCCGTTCTAGTTTATTTCTATTTTATTACAGTGGCATCTACTGGATGCCAGTGAAAATACTAAGAGTTACGGTTTTTACAGGTCGCCCACTTAGTTTCTAAAAAAGATAATAGATGGCGTATATTTCAAGAAAAATAAACTATAATTATTGCGGTAAATGTTTTTTAAATACTTTTTCATACTGTACACTTCTATTTCTCAGTAGGTATTAGGATAATAAAGATACATTGGTAAGTTTTCTAAACGCTGCAATAATAAGAGTGAATCATGCAAAACACTATCAGCGGTAGTCTGCTACTCCCCGCTAGATGGCGTAATATAGAATGCGTCATCAAGCCTTGATGGTAGAGGCGGTAGAGCAAAATTATTTATTCTAATTAAAGAGACACACTAGTAGAGTCATCAAATTTCATAGATTTTCAAGATCTTGGGAAGATTTTGAGAGTCTTCACTCCATTTTAAAAATATAAAATATATATAGTAGTCAGATGTACCTATAACCGGCGAGCATGTATGAAGGGACTCATGAAAGTTTCGTGGAAGAAGCAAAAGAGGTGTGTCAGAATCTTAGCATGTGGATAGTTGTAGTCTCTGCCTACCCCAACGGGAAAAAGCGTGACTGTATATGTATGTATGTATAATTATTGTATTGTAGTTATGATTCTTACCTACCTATTTAATATAACTAGCTGCGCCCGCGGTTTTACTCACATAAACTATTAACCCACAGGAACCGTTATCTCTTAGGAGATAAAACAAGTATTCTATTCCAATTACCTAAAGAATTGGTATACAATATTTCATCAAAATTCGTTTAGCCGCTTCGGCGTGAAGTTTTTGACGAGAAACCGAAAGTTATGCTTTTTTTTCAACTTGTATTTGTTTGTGTAGTGTGTTTGTTATATTTGCTGAAAACAAATGATTAACTTTTCGAGTGTGGGTAAATTAAACGAACACAAAAAAGTGTCTCTTTGTGTTGTCTCCAACACTCTTAAGAAGTTTTAGTAAAGCATTTAGCCAGTGCCGGATTAACCACGTAGCAAGAGTAGCAATAGCTACGACTCCCGCGCGAAAAAGAGCAACGCAACGTAACCAGAACATAAAAAAACATGGCTCTAATTTTAACATTAAGTCCGCCATTTGTACTACATATTTATTCTGCCCAATAAAGTATTACAAAAAAAAAACACCAAAATGTCCGATTTCCTATAAAAAATCGGAGAGAATCGGTAATTTTGTCACTGAATGAGATTCAACAATCATCCCCCTGTTGTGTCAAAATGGTGTGCCCAGAACATCAGAAGCTTGGCCTAGAATTTATTCAACGCAATGGCGGCAATTGCAGAAAATCCAGACAACCATTAGTATTAAGTAGAGTAGATATACACACTACAGATATGTCAATTGCTTCACCACCTATATTATAGGCGAACCTACTTACCTGGGAACGTAATTGTCGGAGAGGTCTATAATGAACTCCGCAAAACACACCGCTTGGAGCCCTATTACCGACCGCCATGTCTGCAGTACCACAGTTCAATAGCCAGTCTCTACGACCATTACCACAGATTAAGTAGCAGTGTTTATAGTATCTACAGCATGGTCAAAGTTACAACAAAAAGAGGGAAGCAACATTAAGCCTATTCTGCGGTTAAGGACCGCCTCCCAACCAATGCGCATGCGACTGTAATGACATGCAAAATTAGCTCTGGAGGGGAAACTCAGTGGAGAGCGAAATTGCATGGTTCTTTTATGAGAAGGTAGTGGTTAGCCGTTGCATATATAATGGTATGTGGCAATGTAAGTAATTATGGCTGGTCAATTATGTGCTTTCTTGTGCAACTGTAAATATGATCGCAAATTGGTAATTATTTATTTACTATAGATAACTCTGTCCGTTGTTGTTACACGAGGAAACATTAAATTTTCTAGAAGATATACAGTGTTTATACTGATTTGTATAATTCCAGGACATAATATATCTATATACCAAGTTTCATCAAAAACCGTTCAGCCGTATTACACAAAAACATTTTAATACACACGCACAACCTTTAGTAGGACTAAATTATCGCAAGTAATCTAATTTAATTGAGTAATCGTGTTTGTATTGTATGACAAGTAGATACTAATTAATCTATGAATTTAATCTGCTGTTATATTTTTTTTATGATACCCGCCAACTTCAAATAAGGATATAATGATACAGTGTCATAGGAGAATCTCTAAAGTAGATTTTTATCTCCAAATAATAAAGTACTTTGGAAATATATACAAATATCTGTAGTAGAAATTGATTGATGTGTACCCACCTATAAGTTGCATGTTCTCATGTTACTACACATACCAGCTAATTTATGAAATCCGGCGAATCGGACGATTTTAATGATTTTGTTGTTCAGTACAAAATCATAGGCGTGGTTTTAATGAATTATGTATGTAGACCTAGACACAATTCATGAATACTCGTATCTAGAGAAGAAGTACTTCTTCTTCACGCACACTCTCGGGTTTTCGCGCATGATAATGGCGCGCTCTACCCCTTTCAATATCGACGCTAGAAAGCGTAAACGCTGTAACCTTGAAACACAAAATTGTTCACCTAACTTTTTTTTTTGTTGAAAAAAAATCATAACTCAATATCTACTCGACCTAACAACGTAAATTTTGGATATTTGGTGTGTTACATACAAAGCTACAATACTGCTACCTTGGTTACATCCTAAAGTTCCTAGGGGACGTTGAAATGTGGGTTTGTTTCCAAACATGTAAAAAAAAGTATTTTCGGGTCGGTCAAAGGGTTACAGCGCTTACGCTTTCTAGCGTCGATATAGTTCTAGCATTGATCTTGTCTCTTTCCAACCATCCAAGAAAAGAATATTCAATTTTACATGCTCGCTTCGCTCATCCAAGTAGCTGCTATTTCTTCTCCCTCGCTTGATTCGCTCGCACTAGTCATAACATATTAAAATGGCCATAAGTACCTATTCTTGTTTCACATGCTCGCTTCGCTCATTCAAATTGCTGCTATTTATATTCCTTCGCTTGATTCGCTCACACTAGTCATGGCATATTTAAAATTGTGTATTTTTTTTAAAGTAAGCTAATCAAATTTTCATTTAACGAGTCTGTGAATTTTATTTAAAATCTATCAGCCATATCTTATTTTCTCTGGAGTAGACAATTTAGCCCTTTGCTGCTGGTAAAGTACACACCTACTATTATCTAGAAATCTAAGTTAATAGACACGATTTTTTTACAGTAAACCACATGAAAGATCGTGTGTATATATTGATCGTTGTTATTGTTCATTGATATTGCGCAGTATAACACTACCACACCCAATTTAACTTCAAGGCAGCTCCGTAAGCTGTGCGGTAGTTAAACAATCTCGGTAAATATTTGAACGATGCGTTGATTCATTGCATTCGGCATGCATGCATGATTTGGGTAATTTTCATTTAAAAATGTACCTGAATTGCAAACTAATTGTAAAGGAATTTAAGCAATGTCTAATTGACCGTCTATTTTTTGCAATTAATCCATTGTGTGTGAAGTGGTGATAGCCAAGAAGAAGAATGTTGGCCTTATAAGGTAAGGGTCGTGAGTTCAAATCCCAGTGCGGCACGTAGCAATATGTTTCTTTTAAAAACTTAATTATGTGCGTAACTCGCTTTTCGATGAAGAAAAACATCGTGAGGAAACCCAGTGAAATATTTCGGAGGTATGTGCTCCACCGATCCGGACCAAGCTCCCGTGGGGGATCGTGGCTTAACCCTGCTCACGAAAGTGAGGGGAGACCTGTGTTCAAGAGTAGGCTGATATGGATGGATGATGATGAATCTAGAGTATGTCTATACATACTCTCGTAATATTATCATAAGATTATTTGCAGAGTAGAGCTATCTCTATTCTGCAAATAATCTTCTATTTGTAGAGCAGAGATAGTAAGCTTGAGTTCTAAACTAGCAGGAACTTACCTTAATTAGTGTTTCTAATTAATATGATTCATCATGTTGGAATATCCTAGTTGTTTAGTAGAATAGGGATAATTAATCATGGTAAAATGTTATTGTGGTAACTACGAAGCATAAGAATTGGTACCTAAGACATTTACCTCCTTCGAAAACAAACAGGGCTCGTTTTATTCACGACCGTTGATGTGTTGTTTTTACTTTTTAATTTGACTGAGTAACATGACGAGTAAGTCGTTGACCTGATGGTAAGCGCTACGCCTGCCCATAACAGTTTCAGTATCACCTAGAACTTAGCATTGCATAATCTTACGCGGCACTTTTTAAAAACTGCAGATTTTTTTACTTTAATTACGGATCATTTTTTTAATGCACATTTTTCGCAGTTAACCAAATCTTAACCGATAAGACCGCCCATTGTGACACTAATTGTTAAATTTGATTTGATTTAATTTTCTTTTTTCTTTGGTGTTTCAATAAAGAGTCTATCTATCTATCTAACATCACAACCCACTACTCCTTCCATCTGTCGCACCACACAATCCCATTCTTCGCAGCTAATGATCCGACAACACCCGAGACGACATTCCTAACTCTGCGTGACCCTTCCAATTACACATACAACTGATTATAAACGTACAGTAATTTACAAAATGACATTCCGACCGATACCTGTTATTAATGTCATTTGTACGAATTACGAGGTATTTTGCTCGAGGCGATGGTGATGAGTAGCAAATGGTAATGATAGAAGAACCGGGAAAGAGTAACGTCTCGAGTCTGAGAGACTAATTGGTGCGTAAATATTGAAATCAGCGTATTGTGTGGTAACGACACGTCACAATCTGTAGATTTGTAATAAGGTACCCTGTGGCAGAATAGAATAGAATAGCCAATACTTTACACACCAGCTCAGAAATACACAAGGTATAATGCATTGATTTAAATTGATTTAAAATATGGTTAATTGTTTTGTTTTCCAATTTTATCTAGTGTATAAGTAAGTTAATTATTGTGCGCCCGAAATGGGCAAATTGTTGAAACTTCTTATTGTAATAACATAATGTACACAATTTGTACAATAAAAATATTCTGATTCTGATAAGGATTAGAACTTATTGATTTAATATAGTACGATGGGCGGATCTCATCCACTTAATCTTTGGATGGAGAGAAACAATGGAGCGTCAAAGGTTGGCGGTGTACATAAATAAAAGATCAATTAAAGTAATTTAAATTAAAGTACTTAACAAATCCTATCCTACTAATATTATAAATGCGAAAGTTTGTAAGAATATATGGATGTTTGTTCCTGTTTCACGCAAAAACTACTGAACGGATTCGAATGAAATTTGGAACACAGACAGTTTATTACCTGAATTACCACATAGAATACTTTTTATCCTGTTAAATTTAACGGTTCTTTTGTGATAGTACTCAACGCGGGTGAAACCGCAGGGCGCATCTAGTAAGATATATTTTGCCATCAAGGACAACCTGTTGTGCTGTAGATAAAAGACAACGATATCCACAACAGCTTACGTAGAACAGTTGTTCAATACGACTCGATCCCAAACACAACCAAAAAATACCAAGCAATGAAGACCCTATCAAACAACAAAGTTCAATAGTTAGTTGTTTGATTTTATTTGTTGTTTAATGAACAAAAGAATCAATTTCACTTTCCTCGAGGCTGTGGCATCAGACGGGGTGACGCCAACAATCGAGAGCGAGTTTGATTTCCTAGAACCTTCATTTGTATACTCCGTTTTCCATTGTTGAAGTAATTGGTTCCGGATATTGGAGTTCTTTAATTATTGGTTACAATGTATCAAAAAGGTTTATAGAAAGGATGTTTGCATAGACAGATTCATTTGACGAAAGGCAATTGATTGATTTCTGGAGTTAAAATAATTAGGTGCCTTTCGTCTTCGTCCGTGTAATTTTACTAAGTTAGTATCGTAAATGCGACTGTGTTGGTCGGTTTGTTTTTCATGCAGAGTGACTGGTGCTACTCATTACCTAGGTAAAATGTACGGTAAACGCGGATGAAACCGCAGGGCGCAGCTATTCACCAGCCTAACTTCGGATTAAACTATAATATACACTATGCCATACTTATTTTTCGAACAAGACAAGAAAGAAGTATATATAAACATATCTATAAAGTGTATATATATTTGCGTCGGGGGTAAAAAAATAATCATTTAAATCTATATTTTTTGATTATCTCGTATTTTTTTTGGAATACTTTTCCAACGTTCTTTGCCGAGAAATCCAATCCATACACGCGTTTCAATAAACACTTAAGGCTACAGTATCCATTCCATACATTTTACTAAAGTCCCAATACCTCGTGTGTTCTTGGAAAACATGACGATTGGCGGAAAATCGATTGAACACCCTGTTACTAGGAATTTTCACCCTCCGTTTGTGGTATTGTGTACATAATTATGCTAACTATGCACAGTAGGTATACCTAGTCACACTTAATGGTTGGACAACTACAACTTTTTTTTTACTTTTTATGGCTGAAGTCATTATTTATGGCTGAAGTCAAGTTTTATTTTATTTCAAGCGATAAAATTTGGTCGAAACATCAATTGTCAGTCAGTCAGTAGACGAAGTCAATAGTCTAGCCTGGTTGCAGTCAACGTCTCGACTCCGTGAAGTCGTTAATGTTTTCTGAACCTTCCTGCGCGGTTTAAGAAAAGATAACAGTGTTTAAAAAATAAATTAAATTCATAATAGGTAATATGTGAGATTGTCAGCCGTGTAACAAGATGTTAGAAAGGTAGTGGATTCTACAAGATAAAGTAGTTTTCATAAGATCTTATATCCAGTAGTGGGGTGATAAGGGCTGTGTATTGTATACCTAGCTAGATAGAAAGACACTTGACTAATCACCAGAAACACAGTTATTAAGGGTCGAGGTCAGTGAAAAGATTACCATCGGAACTGACCTACATGTCGCAACCCTATCGCATGACCTAGGGTTGCCTCGCGTGACTCCGCGCTGTTATTATGTACGGGAAAACTTTTATAAGTGTTAGGATGAAATTTATCATTGCCTATGTAATTATATTTATTGTTTTTTGCTAAAGTGTCCGTAATTTGAGTTAATTTATAATTTTATTAAAGTATGATCAGTCACTTTTGTTGCATGTGTATATATATGGTTCAACGCATCAATCGAAATAAAAAAGTTGTTATAAACTCACTAGGTACTAACACACACTGTTTATTTTGTTTTTTCATGTCAGCCTTTGCAATATTTTGAATCAATCGAAGAGTGTACCGAAGCAAACCTGCTAAATTAAAAAAAAAATACTTGACGTGGAGAGCCAATGATCGGGCTCAGTGGCGTTCACTGAAAGAGGCTTATTTGAACAGTAAATGAACATAGGCCGATAATGACAATGATATTTAAAAAAAAAATATAAGTAAATCCATGTTTTATACGAACTGAAAGGAGCGACCTGCGTTAAATAAAATAATAAAAAAGCTTCAAGAATGAATCAAGTTTGATCACGCTCAATAAGATCCTTTCATTGCTGTATATTATGTAGATTTATTAATACTAGAAACATGTTTACATAGATTTGGATCTTAATGCGTGTTTACCTTAATTTCCAGTCACGATGAAGTAGCGATTGTCTGATTGATTTGTAAAGACGCCATTCATGCTTGCATATAGGGATACCAGACGTCAGTTTTGCCTTGACGTGTCAAAATTAATAGGTATTGGACAGGATTATATCCGGAAATAGGAAATGTTCAAGTTTTTTTTTATTTTTGTAATTATTTCTGTAGGTACATTTTTATATTTATAGAACTAGGTGTTTTATTCGGGATAGTACAAATTCAAAACACAAAATAATGTCACCGTCTAATTAAATATGTTGCCAGCACACACAACAAATAAGAATTAAACTTGCATAAAATCGCGCGCACTCGCGGTATAAATGTCAAATAGACTGACAAATCTTGGTTCTGGGTGGTGCTGTGACTTTTATGGGCAGGCGTAGCGCTTACCATCAGGTGGACGACTTGCTCGTCTCGTCACTCAGTCAAATAAAAAAAACAGGCTTAAGTCAGGACTTTTCAGTTTTACATTGGTAACCCTATGCTCGCATAGTTTTTACTCCATTGTAAGACCACAACCTTGGATACAGCCTTGTAAGGCCTCCGTCTCATTATCACTGAGCTCGACCGCTGCGGTTTGCTACTTAAAGATATCAATTTTTATGGCATTGTAATCAAAATAATAATATTTAGAAGTGACTATGCTTAAATACAGTATTACTCATATGAATCCTATTTTATACTATATTACGCGATTATTCCCACAGGAATCGTAAAATTTTACGTAACACGTTATCATATTTCTGTGATATTCCATTCTTATTTTCTATAGATATACCAAATCTTATCAAATCAAAGATCTATTCAGCCGTTTTAGCGCTGGCTGGTAACAAATATACATACAAACACGCTTTCACAGTTGTATCGTCTATCTATCTATCTATCTATATCTATAATATAAAAATGTTATGTTGGTTTGTGTACGCTTCAAAAACTCAAAAAGTTCTGCACCGATCGAGCTGAAAATTGTTTTTATCTATTATTTTCATCAGTGACATATCAGCGAATGTGCGAATGTGCCACAGCGAAGCGTGGCCGGGTACAGCTAGTATTTAATTAATATATAAAGCTGAAGAGTTTGTTTGTTTGAACGCTAGGATCTCAGGAACTACTGGTCCGAATGGAACACTTCTTTTTGTGTTGTATAGTCTATTTATCGAGGAAGGTTATAGGCTGTATAACATCACGCTACAACCAATAGGAGCGGAGCATAAATGAAGAATGTAGTAAAAACGGTGAGAATATATTGCATTTAAGAGAATTATTGCGGGAAAACTTGAATTATCCGGGTGAAACCGCGGGGCGCAGCTACTTAAATAATATGAAGAAAAAAAATTATTCGTAACAGCTGGAGTGGATATATCCAAGTGTGTATTAATTTATGTGTTTGATTAAAATAGATTCATACGGATACTGAGCGGCATACTGTGGACGGGATGCGTCTGCGCATTACAGCATAACATTATGTGGATTTATAGAACTAAAATGGATCATCTCTATGCTGCGATACTAATAACTCTGTACTTCCCAAGTGAAAATCACACATAAAAAAAGCTTACAGCTTACAGAAGAAAGCTTAGAGTTTTCGTCAAATCTTTTTTAAATCCTAAATTAAGCTATTACAAACATTTTAAAACCAAAGATTGACAACCCGGTCCAGCCATTCACGAGATTTGAGCTTAGCAACAGATTCAGAGATTATTTTTTATTGAAATTGATAGATAGATAGATACATTTATCTTATGAGATTGTCATTATCTACAAGTATGCATAAAACTCTTAACAAATATCTTCAATTATTTTATTTCCGTAACCCACTAATGCAATTAAATGGCATATTTTCAACAATGCCTATATTTAGGATTGTTACGTAAAGAAATAGATCCTAAAAAAGGTTACCCGCGGTTTCCAACTTTCGCCGCTCGCAATGATATCCGCATTCTCCAGTCTCCTCGTGACCACGGTCAGTGCAACTTCTCAAAACAATTCTTAACTCTGTTTTTGTCTCATAAACATGAGTTATATGACTGCTATCTCTAATTATGTTGCCATTGGCTTATAAACAGTAAAGTTCAATGTCGTCGCAATAATTATCTTTAAATGTCTCTACCTACATAGATAATTGCTTTCTACAGACCTATCTTAATAAACAAAAAACGAAATGTGTGCTGGGACATGTAGTAGAACTAAAACTTCAACTAAAAATAATTACAAAAAAACACACATAAAGTATATTTAAAAAAATATACGAAATGTAACTCTCTCTCTCTTTCTATCGTCACTAACTTCGTCTCGCCCTATCACATTTTTCATAACGCATTCACCAGCTGTAATGTGGCAATTCTCTAGCTGCTTTATTCAGCACTCCGTGCTTTGAAATGCATTAAATCGACGTCGGTCCTGTTTACTTTCAACAGGAGGCCTGCCATGACATCTTATAGCGATTCAATTGAAGACCTAAACTGAATCGCGGTTCAATCGCTAATCATTGATAACAATTGGAGGCCCTGGAGCAGCACCAGAAGCCGACAGTACCTACTTCATTCAACAAACAAACAAACCTGAATTAAGTTTCTAGGAAATAAAAGTTTCTCTTTTGACACGGCGCTTCTTCTATTTTCGTCTGTTCCGTTACCTTTATTGGCACTATATTAGTTTTTAGTGATGTGACGTATTATTTGGGTATTTATTATGAAGATTATGTATCTCATAAACTACTAAAGATACATTTGAATTTTTTTAAGACAAGAGTAATATAGACAGGCACATTATGGCACTGTTAAAATTTTCCTTTATACAAATATATTACGAGGAAATAATGCGTCACGGTCACCACATGGATCTTGACATCTGGGATTGTCTGTAATTAAGGCATCAGAAACTACGAAGACTACTGACCTACAAATTATTATTTAAATAATAAAAATGTAAAACGGAGTGAACGATACTGTATGTTGAGTGCAAAACGTGACCCGACGATGATAATAACTGATAACCGAAGTCATATAATACAGTCTCATCGGTGACACAGCGACAGGTGTAACAAAATGTCACATTAGGTCGTAAAAAAGTTATTTTATCGCCAATACAAAACCGAAATATACCATGGCGTACCAAAATCACGCACAGTACACGCTATACATAACGAGCGCAGTGTTCTATGTTACTCTATTATACAGTTGTTAGGATAAAAATAAAATCGAACGTTGTCGTGGGTGCCGGCGGCATGCCGGTAGTATCTCAGCGAAAGGCCCGACCAACGCTTCTCAGTCGCCTTACGTAATATTACTGTAAAGCATCTGAACATATAAACACACAGACTAAGACCGGTTTCGGCAGCACTATTTTCGCGGCTACTATTGTGGCGGACATTAAAATTATAGACGTGTGAGTAAATTTAACACGCCTGTGTTAGTTTAGCTGCGATAACAAAAGACGAAGGACGTGCATTTCTGAAACTGTAGTCGTTTATACACTTTATAAGTGAAAAAGTGAAGAAAGTGCCGCGGTCTTGAATTGGAGTTGAGGTTAGTGATGTGCAGTGTCATGAGTGTTATCGAATCGTACACTTAAGTGTTGTGGTAGCGAGAAACTTGCAGTGTTTAAACTGTTTATCAGCGTTAAAGTGCTGCATTGATAACACACGACGATTTTCAGATAATTAAATACTTGAAAGCGTTATCGTCCGAACTAAGATGTACTAGTGTTGTTATGAAATCGATATCGGTAATTCGAATTGTGAATTATTCATTGATTGAGGAAGGAACACGCTACGCCCTCTAGGTCAGTTTAATAGACCAGTTAAATAGTTTTAATTGTGCGCGCGCTATACAGTGGACTCGATCGAACTTTACTGATAATACCTTTGATGATAATCGATTGGAGCGGGCTGTGATTGTGAATTTGAAACCTTCAAAGGTAAGAATTTTGTATAATGTTATGTATAGTCACTATTTTCAATGTATACTGCCACAATTAGCGGTATTTTTTGATTGTGAATAGAAAGAAGATAGCTAAACGCGCCTCTTTTTAACTTTTCGGTATTCGTTGTTTGAACTTCATACGTTTTATATAATGAACTAGTGTCAAGCATTAATATAATGTGTTTTGAGTTTATGTTTAAAATAGGCAAAGTGTCGAGTCTTGACCTATCAGGTAGTTAGTAGAGTCGATTCAATATCATGATTCAGTTGTTATTGTTCCATAGAGCACGCTTAATGTTAATCATTTGTAATTATATTATCTTCTGTGTACAGAGTTTTTGTCCTCTATTGCTATACTGTGTAAAGATGACGACTATTAGTATCATTTGTTACTTGTAATTGTATTACTTGTCACTAGTAATTAATAAGAAACAATAGCATCTCTCATCGAGTACACATAGCCTGTTCTAATTATTTATTCTGTGTGGCTTAAGCCGCCGACACATTTGTCTGACGTGTCGTGTCGTGATGCATCATAAAGGGTATCGGTTTCATCCATTTAATATTCATATAATATTCATTTAATATTATATTTTATTTGCGTTCAATTTTCTCTGATGCAGTGTATTGTGACGGCTTGTGTATATGTATGAAACCGATACCTATCTGATGCATCACGACACGACACGTCAGACTAATGGTGAACCTAGCTTTAGGCGTAAGACAGATCAGTGCAGCGCGTCGCTGGTACCTGCGGCGCACCGCTCTTTGCTACAGTTTGTATGTAAAATCCGTCAAGTGACATAATGCGACGCGCCGCATGTCGCACGCCGCACCTTTTCTGTCTAGATTGTCGCTGAATCAGATCAATGCGGCACGCCGCATGCCGCACGCCGCGCACTTTTGTCTGGCTTGCCGTTTATAAGGGTTCTTCTATTGGATTACGGAATCCGAGAAATAATGAAATGAACTTATCTATACCGGAACCACCGCGCAACTTTTTCGATTGCAATCTTTGTATTATATCTATACTAATATATAAAGCTGAAGAGTTTGTTTGTTTGTTTGTTTGAACGCTAGGGTCTCAGGAACTACTGGTCCAAATTGAACAATTCTATTTGTGTTGTATAGTCCATTCATCGAGGAAGGTTATAGGCACATAATAGGCATATATAACATCACGCTACGACCAATAGGAGCGGAGCATCAATTAAGAATGTGGCAAAAACGGGGAAAATATATATTGCTTTTAAGAGAGTTATTGCGGGAAAACTTGAATTATGCGGGTGAAACCGCAGGGCACACCTAGTATAATAATATTTAATTTTACAAAGTTATTCTTAAAATTATTGGTTTTTACATACCTACATCAATTATTTATTCATCCAGTACATTCAATACAAGACGACTGAGTTTAAGTCTGAGGCTTCACAAAATACCATTGGAACTGATGCCAATTCATTTCACAAGCACTTGCTAATTGAAACAACACTCAATCAAATGTAATACGACCAAGCAATTAACAATTCATCAGATGTTAGTTGCCTATCGTTATATAACTTATAGACATGACTAAATTTTTGTGCGGTTTATTAAGTGGTGCAATGGCCGACCTTAATTTTGACAGTGGCAAGATTAGTTGGTTGCCTGTTGCTATGCCTCCTATTACAGCAACTGTGACGTAATATTTGCTAATGCTATTAGCTTTGGTATAATTTTTGAGGATCGTAACTTAAAGGCAAATAAGGAACGCATCTAAATTCATCATGGCCTTCCATATGTCCGTCCATCTTTGTCGGTATTGTTTTTTCATCTCTCTGGTTTTTCTTCTTGTCGAAAAACTAGTTGTTTTTTTTTTATAATATGATTTAACTGAATGACGAGACGAACAAGTCGCAAGTTGTTATAATTCAAGTTATTACAAACCCCAACTGTAACCAACACTATTGGGATTTGTTATAACTAGTGCCATATGAACCCTTTAGTATTTCTACTAGAATAGAACTAGAATTTTAAAAATAGGGTTGTAGGCGATTATGGAACTGAAGGATTAAAATGAAAAATTACACATGTCCGTGTAATCATGTTCTTTTAAAATAAGGTGATTATTTCTGCGTAACTTATGTCACTAATATTATAAATGCGACTTCTGTGTTTACCCTTTCCTCACGCCAAATCGGCTATACGGATTTTGATGAGGCTTAAACATAAGAGATACTTTAGGTCCTGGATTAGAGCATAGATTACCTTTTATCCCGTATAGAATTACTATTCTTGTGGGATAATAGTTAACACGGGTGAAACCGCGGGGCACTGCTAGTTAGATATAAGCTCCGGAAGTTGTCAACAGCTAGAATATAGAAAACCTACTAACATACAAAGTAAAAAAAAAACACCGGGGATTAAATCGACTATATCGCCGTGTTGTAACCCAACATACGTATAGAAAGAAGAAAGAAGCTCTAAGAACATTTCTATAGCTTCTAGAGTCTACATAGACGATACTAAGTGTACCTACTTAAGTAGGTTTTAAAACCATTCTAACAAGAAACAGAATCTGCATTAAAAATGCAATACTCATAAATTTAAGTTCATAAATCAACTCTTAATCTACCTCTACCAGATCAGAAGCAATCCAGTTTCTATATATTTTTGACTTATATATACCACTTAGCGCTAAAACTTTTTTAGACACGATCTGATATATCAAATTCTTTAGACATGAAGGCTACCGCGGTCTAAATTTAACTGACAGTAAAAACTAGTTGGAATTTGTATCTGACGAGGCGTTTTTTATTGAATATATTGTCTTTAAATATCTTCGAAGAGTTGTAATAAAAGAATGGAATTGATCTCAAATCGGAAGTAGCTTTAAAATAATGGAATCTACTGCTTCTAAGGAAAGTCATTATGTAGTGATTCTCACTAGGCGTTTAGTGGTTACCATGTATATCATATCTTGTAAGAATGGAATGTCACGTTGGATAATGGAATATGTGTTTCCTTGAGTTGCTATCTCTTATCAGATTTCAACTACTTGAGAATGGGGTCAATTTTGTTTTTGAGGAGCAATCAAAAAATCGATCCCAATTCGAATGTAGGACATCGATTAAAAATCTCGAATCCAAAATTCAATCATGAACCCATATCAACCCACTGCTGAGCACGGGTCTCCCTTCCTTCGTGAGTAGGGTTAGGCAATATCCACCACGGGGGCCCGGTCCTTATTGGTGGATATCATACATCCGAAACAAGTCTCGGGTAGGTATGTGGGTTTCCTCACGATATTTCCGTTCACCGAATAGCGAGTGATAATAACAAACACGTTTTTACAAAAAACACATTGGTTCGTGCCCCTCATTGGGATTTGAACTCACGACCCTCTCTTTGGGCGGCGGACGTCTTCCGTCTAGGCTACCACCGCGTATCAAAAAAAAAAAATTAATCATAGTCATAATAAGAACTGGCCAGTTTGAAGTCAGTTTTAGAAAAACTGTAGTTTACCACTACTTTTTTTAACATAGGCATCATCCGAGGCTTTTTCAAAGTATGGCGCCCTAGAGCTAGAGTAGCAAATGTAACGCTCCACCGCTAATTTGCAGCGCTAATATTTGAACTAAATAGCACCCAGACCTTGTGAATTAATTTAGTCATGTACACAAGGTATTGTTTGCTTGATTGAAGTATCAATAAGAAATATTCCTTAGTAAATATCAAGTATAGCTGAATAATGCATTCCTATATAAGATACTGAGTCTGGGTGTTTGTAGGATCATGATCCTCGTAGTTCTTGATTCCTGACACCCTGCGGTTTTACCCGCGAATACAGGAATGTATTATCTATCCCATAGGAATCGTTAATTTTATGGGATAAAAAGTATCCTATATTCTTTTTTAAGACCTAAAGTATCTACATACTAAATTCCATCAAAATTCGTTCAGCCGTTCCAACGTGAAGAGATGACAAATATGTTACACAAACTTTTGCCTTTATAATATTATTGAGATTTCAGTACCACTAAAATATGTTCCCTAAGACGTGTAGACGTGTACTTTGTATGTTGTTCGGTATTTTTTGTTCGTAATTAAAAGATGATTCACCAAATGGAAGCGATAGACCGTATTTTTCCATTCTCATGTTATTTCTCTTTATTATATCACATCATATTATTTTAATAAGATAATATAGAAATATATAGTTTTAATTCCGCCTAAGTTGTCTGATGAATATATGATAGGACTTTGTTGGATGACGTAACCCCTATGACAAATCTATCCGTTTAAAAATCTAAATCCCTACGCAACCCTTAATTTATCTGAAGACCGAAACAACCCTGACGTGTCCCCCGTACTTAAATTGACCGAACGTAAAATAAATAGACACGGCCTCCGGCCTTATCTACTTATTTTACTCCTACCTATCTACCTACACAGAAAAAAAAGAAAAAAAAAACCGACTGAAAACTGAAACTGAAAACCCTGTCTTACTCCTTCCCAAAATCCCATCAAACATCGACTGACAATCATACATTCATCAGACAACTTAGGCGGAATTAAAACTATATAATTCTATATTATCTTATTGATTATGGATTTCCGCAAAATAACGCCTGATTCTATTAACTATCATATCATTTTATTATTGATAAGTAAGAGTAACTACCTACATGAGAAATTATTTATTTAGTCTTCGGGAAGCAATTACAGGCACTCTTCCTCTACTGGCATAAATCAGTTGAACCGAGCGATCCAGATGGTTCCGTTAGATTTTATTAGGTTCTCATTTATTTTCATTAACATCAAACGAATCTTGGTATTTCTACCGCTCGCACCTGGCGTTCTAGCCTACGGAGTATATTGAACTTTGTAATGAAATAAGAAAACTCAATTGTGATCCACCAATCTGGACCGGTCTTGGTAGCGGATTGTGGCCTAATCCTTCTGACGAAGTGATGGGAGACGCCTGCTCACCAATGGGCCGATATGGGTTGACATTGAAAATGAAGAAATATCAATTTTTAGAATATCACCTTGTTTTCTTATCGGATCTTGACCTATATAAAAAAAAAACAACTCTGGAATCTGGGTTAAAATTACGATGCAATATTTATCCTCAAATACACCCATACTATAACTACCTACGTAGCACAGATAATTAAAACTTGTAATCCTAAAACATTATGCACTAATCGAGAGGAAGAAAAACAAAAGCCTTATTATTAATTCAGTGATGAAAGTGAATATCGTCATAAATTCCTCAAATAAACTTTGTAATTTTCGATCAAAATGATATAGTAGAGAGACCTTTGTAACTGAATACAAAATTACGTAACTGTCATTTTTATAGTTAATTTTACTTATCTACAGAATAATCTAATCGCAACGTACTCGAGACGATACGACTGTTAAAACTAGCCAAGAGCGTGTTGAACACGCACACGATCGAGTTCCTTAATTCGTGTATAACATTTCCGTTCGCGCAGATTGTAACCACATACTTTACATGGAAATAAAATGACTTTCTATAAAGTTATAATTCGTCTAAAATCGTCGAAAACTAACTCATAAACTCAAACTCAAACTCAAATCATTTATTGTAAATAGGCAAAATATTGCACTTTTACACGTCAAAAAATATAATATCTTATACATAAGTATAGAAATACAAAAAAAAAATAAGTCAAATATTATCTCCATCTGCAATGTATCTATTACAAAGACTGCTTATTGAAAAAACTACACCAGAAAGGTTTTATTCAGGTACATAATACAAAGTCTCATATGCCCAATAATATTGCTGGGAACAGTGCCCTTCAAACCGGAACACAGTAATATTTGCACACTACTGCTCGGCGGATGAATATCTGGCAAAGGTGTGGTACTTCCCCAGGCGGTCTCTTGCAGAAGAGGCCTTCCATTACTAACTGGGTACTTAGGTAGGTATCAGATGCTCTGAGCAGCTAGACTGCTGTACCAATTTAATAAAGACTTATTTCAAAGTAACTATTCCTATCTATTTATATTTTGTTCTTAACATATAGTTATGTCTAGGTAACTCTAGCGCTAAATGTTTAGGTAGGTGAGTAGGCAACATAACGTCTACACCGAAAGATCAAGGTTTGTCGGTCAAAGCTCGCACACGTGTACGGCCCACGCCCTCTTCCACACTAATGCAGGAGAATACAACGAAGTCAACGAATGTGTTTCGTTCTCTTTGACTTCTGTTTGTTGAAGTGATGTGCTGAGTGACTTAATGCAGAGGGTGTGGGTTCCATTCCGGTTGCCAGAGATATTGTTTTGTTGGCTCACTATTTTTTTGGGATTGTTGAAGAGTTCGCCATCAGCCGTATGATAAAAATAGAGTCCGAAGAAAATTGTTATGATCTTTTCCCCTTTCTCTGGGTTAATAATGCTGGGGTTTGTTTTTTTTATTTTGGACTTTTTTGAAATCATACGAGTTTAACTATTCCGGCTTTTGTTTTGTCTTTCGTATATTAAAACTTAGCAAGCTCTAAAAGTCTTAAAAATATCAATCCTCATATAACTTAGAACCTAGTTATATTGATATTATGGATCCCGAAAAACATGTACATATATGTGTACATCATGTAATATTTATTCGTAGTCATTTATTTTTTACGGCGGAGCTAGCGCGATCTGTATTTTATTTTCCAAATTACGACTGTCTTTCGCCTCATTGCGAAACTTAAAAGTTCGGCTACTCACCGTTAGATGTCGCATTTTGCAGTAGTTTTTATTAAGGAAAGTGGTTTGATAATGGTTTCGCTATTCATCAACAGATGGTGCACAACACACCTTTTTGCAAACAGAAAATCATTCGTTTTAATGAGGCTAGGTGTCGCTAGTAGCAATGAGAATGATATAATTGAAATAAAGCTTTCAAAAATGTAATTTTTAATCAACATTATTTCCCAATTGTTTTATACAGAATTTAATAATTATATGGGTACAAAGTCTTTCAATATTATAAAATAATCTACCTCCGAGTGTTTAATTTTATAAATGTATGAGTATTCTATGATAGTATTGTACTTTTAGAATAAAGCCTTCGTTCGTCACTGAGCCTTTTACGAATTAGTTAGTACCTACCTACCCATTGTACCATATTTATTCCATTAAGTTATATTCTTCATGCACCTTGTGTATTTCTGAACTGGTGTGCAATTAAGAATTTTCTATTCTATTCTATTCTAGCTAGCTAGGTACGACAAAATGTATTTATTCTGTCCCGTTGCTGTTGTTGTTGTCATAATACTTATTATTGAATTGAAACTTTGCATGCTTATCAGTTTCCGATGAAAAAACGATATTATGGTGACGACGATCTAATCTGACCATAGAGAGGAAAAGTTGACCGCGGATATCCTCACGGACTAACAAAAGATTTATAAAGTTTGGATTTGTATTACTAGGCTTGCAGTACCAAATACTTAGGTACTTATTTCTTCTATATATATAAAAATGTTATGTTAGTTTGTATACGCTTCAAAAACTCAAAAAGTTCTGCAGCGATCGAGCTGAAATTTTAGCATGATATATAATCCGCATCAAGGATTGTTTTTATCTATTTTTTTCATCAGTGACATATCAGCGAATGTGCTAATGTGCCACAGCGAAGCGTGGAAGAGTACAGCTAGTATTCAATGAAAGCTTATCTTAAATTTTCTCGTTCTCGTGTTGACAATGGTGCCAACTGTCAACCACCTGATGATTTTGAACACAACTTGAGCCAACAAGATTAGAAGATCTCATCGTGACCGTTCCGCATCTCTCCAGATGGAAAGATTAATTAACCAATGACCAACAACATGTGGGGAGCTTCCGTGACTCAAAACTTAATCATAGTAAACACCTATCCTGGTCCAGGGGTTTTCAAAGAGCTTTTCTGAATAAATTCGTGACGGCATTATCTTGATTGGACGCGTAATCGATTGGATAAAAATCCCCTCATGACGCCGAACGTTGAATGGATAGTGACGTCAGTGCAGTATAATCAATAATCAGTAAGGCATCTGCACGCATGGCTTAATGGAAACGATTTCTGCGAATGTTTCGTGGTATAATATGATTCCTACTGGTATTTTACTGTGATATTATTTTTTATTTTTCATATCTATTTAATATACTTATTTATTTTATGATAGGTACTTATTATTTTTTTCAGACACGTCAACTATTAAGCAAGCATGAGATTCTCCAAATTAATTACAAGATATTATGAATAACTTTAAAAATTTACCAGGAAAGCAGCGTTTAGCCTTATTAGTGCTAATTAAGCAGACCTCATTTGATATTGTTCTGTAATTACACTGTCAATTTTAGCAAATTGGTTATGTCTGTCCTTTGAAAGGGAAATATCATTTCAAACCATAATTAGATAATAATCATTAGTTTCGTAGATCATAAAATTTGACTTATTTTTTTCGTATTTCTATACTTATGTATAAATATAATTTTTTTTGACGTGTAAAAGTGCAATATTTTGTCTATTTACAATAAATGATTTGAGTTTGAGTTTGAGTTTGACTTTACAATACCAGTCATCACATTACCTCCTTACTCCATCTATTCATCCTTATTGTTTTATAAGTCCATATAAATTGTCAAGCTTACAAATTAGCAATATTTATTCCACTCGACAACCATTTCCATTAAGTAAATGTTTCCATTCGAAAAGATACAATGAGTCAAATTGTTTTCAAGAATGTAAGTTTCCATACTGACTGTCCATGGGTACTATCGCGTTCGACGCGCGTGACGTCGACGGATTGTGACGCGTCGACGTCTGTGTTGGGCGTGACGCGGCGTCGCGTCGCGCCTTCGAGACAAGGTCATGGAACGTAATATTCTCTGTCTGCACTTAATGCCATTAATACGTTACATAATGCCATTCTATTATGAAATTATTGAGTTATTAATTAAAACACAGTGGAAATCTTATCCCACAGTAAAATGTGTGTTTTGATTTGGACCAAACTAGTCATCCTTTTTAATTTTTTTTAATTTACCTTTTACAATGCAAGTCCTATTGTAATTTTAAAAATAGCCACAGAATAGAAACCTATTTTTTATTTATTTCTCTTTTTTTTTTCTATTTTGTTCTTTTATTTCTTTTTCTCTTGTATTTTTTTATTATTATATATTGATAGACTGATAATGTTGACTGACCGTTGATGTTGTATTTATTAATGACATTTTGCTGATTTCTATAAAAAATTGTAAATTTTTTAAAGTTTTTTTTTATTCTGTGGGGTTTCAATAAAGATTTTGTCTATCTATCTATATTTATAAAAGCTTTTCAGTCATATAACACCAGCACTATTAAAACTATAAAAAAATATTTTCTTATATGTATTTGTATATATCATATTGATTAAAATTCCTCTATTCTCTAGGTCAAGGTTACACATTAGAAGTCAATGAACTGCAGTTAACATACAAGGATAAATTTGCGTAAATCGATACTAAATACCTGCCAAGTATAACAATTACATGCTCCCATTTTCCTTCCTTGTTTTATTTATTACAGCAGTCCCCGCGTCTTCGTTCGCGCTTACAAATATTTACATTTATATCTTTTGAATCTTGCAAAATACACACACACGACAATTTAAAATGTTTTATAACCTAAAAAATTCAACTTTTCGGAGCCTATTCCACTTGCAGTCAGACTAGAATTCTGAGGCGGTCATTTGTCGGCATCGTATAAATAAAATAGCAGAGTTCACTATTTTTTTTTAAATCTCAGACTGCCTATTAAACATTTTTTTTTACAAATGTTTGTTATATGTACAAAATGAAAAACAAAAGATTTTCAATAGGAAATACGACAAGAGTTAGGTTCTTATTGTTGCCAGTTCTCTACGAGCCTGTAGCGGTTGAGGTTGTCCAATTATTGTGTGTCGAAGTCGGTAAGTTTTACGTTGTAGTAGTTAGTAATTAGTTAACAAAGTCGTTTGCCTGTTGAAAAATAAAAGATTGTTAAGAGGAAACATGACGAGAGTCAAGGTGGGAGAAAGGTTTGGTCGGAAATTCCCAGGCTGCTTAGTAAGAGCTAAGTCATCAGCAGCCTTCACCTTTAGAGAGATTGTCTTTCGAAATGGAGTTACGTGCGATTGGGATCAACTTTCTAATTCCCAAAATTGGTAGTAGCAGTACGTACCTAGGTGTATTTATAATTAGTCGAGGATTATCAATTAATCTGTATTGAGGTCATCAAGTCATCGAAGATACCTAGGTCTCTGAAACACCGAAGTCAGTAAAATATAATTTAATAAAATAATTAATAATGTAGACGTATCTTGTTAATGTATCTGACTGTAGTTTATTTCCTGTGTCGAATATATTAATAAATTATAATTGTATGCATCAATTAATATATAAAGGAAAAATATTTTTCTTCGGAGTAAGTAGGTATAATGTCATTAGAAGTTTGCTGTGCGTGAGTATCAGTGAAAATGTTGTTTTGGGCATGACCTAATTACATTATTATAATTAATTATAATTGCTTTGTCCTAAAAGGTACTTTGGAATGTTCTTTGTATTTTCCGGTCACGGTGTGAAAGGAAGTTTTTTAAAATAAAGATTCATATAAAGCTTCTGTTATTAATAATGATTTGCATGCACTTGATAAAATTAAAAAAATACATTTACAACCATGACCGAAAATTATTTTATATCCCATTTCTAAATTTGAAAAGAATAGTCTCAATTTGGTTACAACTATAAAATTAATTAAAATATATTCTAGCTCGTTTCTCATCAGCTTTCCAAATATTTCCTTTTGACCAGAGGTCTTCTTCTTCTTCATGTCGATGATTCAGCATCCTCGAGACTATTCACAAAATTAAACTGCTAAAGTATTAGCCCAATATCCGGCAGTGGCCGACCCAGGAGGAGGAGCCTCATTCAGATCGTTTAATATGCAGATGTAAGGGCAGCGCGGGCATGACAGCAGATGCCGTATGCCTTGCTCGGGAGCAGTGTGTACTGTTAATTATTCCATGACCGGAGGTCTCACTCCTAATCACCGGCATTCCTAATCTCACCGCACACAATGCGCCAGTTTCCCAACATTCCGTTAAAAACGAATCTTTCCATTTAAGGTGAACTAAGAACGGATGCTCTAAGATCACGAGCGGTTTGTTACCACTACT